>CM037996.1:32790374-33395665 GCA_021234005.1 Nephelium lappaceum
AATTACGTCCTTCCTTTTAGAGCCCCATAAAGTGATATTAGGGTCGCCTTCCATTGGTTCAGATGCAAGTGCCAAAAGCATTCCAGAAACCAAATTTTTTAAGAGAAAGCGTAAAAAATGGTCAACAAATTAAGTCTCCTTTTGAATAGTTGGACATTGTACCAAAAAAATGCGTCAAGTTCGAAGCTTTTCCGAACCTGTCTGATAATGAGCTGAACGCATTCAAATCATAGCGGGACAAATATGTACCCAACGAGTTGTATGTCTTTCACTGATTCCTGAGGTTTTTTTCCATCCATTTATGTTGTTCGTCTATGACATGTTTTCTGCCACTGTAATGTCATTGTAGGCCTACGGTTCGCTTGCCGATTTGGGATTGCGATCGGAAGTGGTTTATAGATTTGTGCACCCCTGATGCATGGTTGAGTGATTCGGTACGTATACACACCATCAATTTCAAAGTAGCCGGAATATTTCTATGATACTATTAACATACGCATTTTTCCTGTTTTCAGCATATGGACGCTACTTTCTTTTACATTCGGTGGAAGTCAGTGACATCATCCACTACCAAGATGGAGTCGTTCACAAGGATAGATATTTTGTTTCAGGTAAATGAAACCCAGGGTTAATGCAATAGCTATATTCCCATACTAATTAAATTTTTCGTTGTAATGTATGTAGCAACATTTGCTTAGTAAATAAGATTGTTATAAGAAGAAAACAGAAATTTGGGATGATGACGACATCTGCATAAGATGCACGAGGGGGGAGGCACCTTGCATGACAGACGCGAGGGGGGAGGTAGCCTGTTGTCCATAGGTAGGGCTTACGACGGTATGAAACATAATTTCATGCAAATGTCTTGTCATTCATGTGTTATGTTAAATAATCGTGACTTACGTCCTTCTTATGTTGTGCTTGTGTTGTTGGTAGCTGTACATGCCATTGAACTATAACTGTTTACATTGGGTCCTCGTAAAAGTACACTTCACTGATCGAACCATAACCTTGTTTGACTCATTGGGCAAGTACATACGCAATTACAAAAGGTGGTTGGAACCAATATCAACATTGTTGCCGTTGTTCCTTCTGAAGACCGATCATTATAGGAACCACTCGCACATGACTGCAAACTGGTATAGGAAAGAGGGATGGACTGTGTCACGATCCGATAACACGCCACGGCAAGTAGCATGGTATGAACTATACCACATTTGGCATTTTTCATTTATGACAATTATATTTAATGTAGATAAATGTTACATACGTGACATATTATTTTACTCCAATACAACAAGTACATTTTTTATATGTCTTTAACGAAAGAAACTCTTTCAATTTAGTACTTAGAAGTAAGTAACACATATGATTAACATTGGGAGTTTCCGAAATCGTAAACTGGAGCTTTCATTCAAAGTAACATTTTTACTTTGTGTTCGACAGATATTATGTCAACTAAAACAAAAAATTTCGTCATCATTCTACATTTATCTTGTTTGCATAACTAGTATGTGGTCTATTGGTATGCAGTAGTGGTGATTGTGGGATTTTTGTAATCAAGTTGGCAGAACACATGGTGAACGGTTTAACGGTTGACTCATTTGACAAATCGCACATACCCCGTTTCAGGGAGTAATTAGCCCTCGACCTTTAGAAATGGCCTCGTCAATTAGAGTAGGCTTAACCCCTGTCTTCGTCATCATTTCGTCTTAAAGTACCTGGTTAACATGTCAGTCATGGTTTCATGTTGTAAATATAGGGTTATATAACTATGTAATAAACTAGTACTTTACATGGCCATGTTTCAGTATATATGGCTTGGCTGGTATGATTTCATAACTCGACCTTGGTTTTGTTAGATTTTTATGGTTGGGCCAACCATTGGAATGCTTCTTCCCGATTTGATTGGACTACTGTTCCATCATGGCATTGAGGAAAGATTTTCAGCTCCATCACTGCTAGTCAGATTGGATTGCCTACGTTACAACTATATATATATATGTGTGGGTTGCAGAATGCAGAGTGCATTGCAGAATCCAGTTTTAAATGCATTGTAGAAACTAATTACTTATTATGATATGGATTTTAGTGGAATTTTTTGGTACAAACTGCATGCTTCTTATCGCGATTTTGATATCAGCTGACCTTTAGTTTCTTTTCTGAAGTTTACTTGGTACTATTGTACATACGATCTAATAACTGTCGCATTATTTTTTTTCTTAGAATCATAGACCGGACAACGTTTTAGTCTTTATGGATAAGCTTCTCCCATGGGAAGCAGTTAGTCGTCGACTTGAAATTGCAAAGGCTGGCGCTGTAGACAGAGAAGTGGAAGAAGAGATGAGGAAACAAAAAGAGAAGAAAGAGCAAGAGTCAGATGGTGAAGCCTTTGAGATGTACATGGATAGTGATTGAGATGACTTGGAGACAAACTTAAATTGTATCATTTTGCGGTTTCCAGTACCAGTAGACTAGAGAGAATTTTCCTTTGTTTTTGTCTGATGTTGCTCTTTTATAACAATGCTTATGAATATGTTTCTTCTGATTGGGGTTGACAAAAAAATGTACCTTGATTGCAGTACATATGGTTTCTTGCTCATTATTTCGTCTTTCTTCATTTGAATAAAAGTTTGTTACGAATAATGTAATATATCGAGATCAACGTTGTAGCGTTATTGTTTAATGATATCATCTTGGTGTTATGAAAATTTGCCTTTTTTCACTTTTCATTTAATTTCATCAAGTTATGCTTTGTTACAATATGATCCCAATCCTGGTAAACAAAAAACATAGCATGCAAGGACAAAACAATGACAATGGATAAGTTGTTAACTTGCAACGTAAAAAGTCTGCTCCCATAAACAACATGCTTTACAACATGCTTGATACTGTCACTAAAATAGATCTACATAACTACATAAAATTGTGGTCCGAAAAAGAATACATGTACATGGTAGAAACGCACTTGACATGTTAACTATATAATACAGTTGTAATCAACATTAAGACAGCAATTCCATCTCAACTATTTAACACAAAATGTCTACAGCAGTAGGACATAGCTTCTGATGAGATACAGACTGCAGTTATTATTACAAATAAAACACAAACCAATTACAAACATGACATAAGATAGAATGAATTAAAAACACATTCACGTACACTTTATAGTGCTGATTGTGGAATTTTATATTTGTCCGTATGGTCTCTTAATTTGGGTGCACCAACTTCTGATAGCGCCAGTCATTTTCATCTCCAACCGGATGAATGGAAGCTGTATATGATGCTGCTAATGTTTCCTTACTATAGTAAACAGAACAATAGTCGTAACAAAATATACACTGACTATTACATACTGCCAATGCATGTGCACATATCATTTTTTGCTTTTCAAAACGATACTAAACAACTTTTTTCATTTTTGGTTTTTAAATGAATTTTTAAAAATGCTACCAAATACATTACCAGTTTTGAAAACATTGTTTTCAAAACATAATTTTTGTTTTTCAAAAGCATTATTTTAAAAATATATCTAAGCGCACCCTATTTTGCTACGATGACGCCATGTCTAGATTAAGAACATGCATTTAAAAAGATATTAAAGACTCGTGAAATCAAGTGAGTTGGCGTACCTTCTTTGCTAGACTCAAACAAATTAAGTTAACAGCAATATTTATAATAGTAGTTACATATTTTAACAGCAATTAAGTTAAAAAATAAAAAATAAAAGTTATACTATTAATATATTATGTGCTCCATCAACATTCTCAACTGTGGAAGCCTTTGGATCAGTGGTAGTAGAACAGTGTCAATAAGACTTTCTCACCATAATCAAATACAAATTGATTGGGCTTGAAAATGCCCAAGTCCAATCAAATGGGTATTTGTTTAGTGGCCCAAAATTGATGAAGGGCAAATTGATAATGGTTGTCCACACAAACTTTTTGTACTTATTTCGGTAGGTTGCAGCAGGCAAATAAAAACAAGGGTCCGTTTCTTTAGTCTAATGATTTTAGTTTTGGGAAAATCCCAAAAAACCCCTGACGTTTGATAGATTACCCATTCTCCCCCATGCAGTTTCATTTTTATCCATTTTCCCCCATTCCGTCACTTTAATAACTGTAAAGTAATACTGACATATGTAGAGCATAAAAAGACTGTATTACCCTTGATATTATTTAAAAAAAAAACACATTAAATTAAAAAATAAAAATAAAAATAAAAAATAGAGATCCAGATTGGATCTCCACCGTCCATCCAATTGGATGGACGGTGGAGATCCAATCTGGAGACTTTTTCTTAATATGATTTTTCTTTAAAAAAGAACACAATAAATTAAAAAATTAAAAAATAATAAAAAGTGAAGATCCAATCTGAATCTCCACATCCATGAAAAAAAAAACGATGAACACAGAAAACAAAAAAAAACTTTCTCATCTCCTCCCTCTTCTCTCTTTCCATTTATGGGTTCCCTAGCCTTTCTCATCATTCAGTCTCCCATAATCATCAACTTCCCACAATCATCAATCTCCCACAATCATCACCAAGCATCAAAAAACAGAAAAACCATTCAACAGAAAGACAAAAAAAAAAAAACCCACTGGTCTCCACCGCCGTTGGAGACCCCAGCGGTGGAGACCCATCGAACTGGGTTTCCATGGAGACCCATCGAACTGGGTTTCCATTCGTGGAGACCCAGACTGGGTCTCCATTCGTGGAGACCCAGTTGTCTGGGTCTCCACGATCGGAGACCCAAATCTAGATCTCCACGATCGTCGTGGAGACCCAGTTCGTGGAGACCCAGACCCAGAATTGGATCTCCATCATGCCGTCGCCGTCCAACCAGGTGCCGCCGCCACCGAACCAACCCGCAGAGCCGGTCGGAGATGTAGAGAGAAAGAGGAAAAGAGGAGAGAAAGAGAGAGAGCCAGACAGATAGAGAGAAATGAAGAGAAAAAAAAAAAACTGATATATATATTTTTTATTTTTTATTTTTTATTTTTTAATAAAAATATCTTATTTGAATAGGTATTTTAATGTTATTAATGTTATTTATTTTATTTTTAATTTTTATTGATATTTTCGTTGAATTTCCTTTTTTACCCTTGAGTCAAACGGTCAATTTTATCACCCTAACGGTATCTGTTACCTTTAGGGGTATTATTGTCCTTTTACATGGTTTCATGGGGTATTTTTGGTGTTTAATTGAAAGTCAGGCGGTATTTTAGATAAAAATGAAACTGTATGGGGGAGAATGGGTAATCTATCAAACGTCAGGGGGTTTTTTGGGATTTTCCCTTTAGTTTTCGAATCCGCATGGAGTGAGTGATGAGCGAATACATTTAAATTCGACTGTGCTTCAAACATATTTGTCCCTTTATGTCTTTTGAAAATCTGTTACGAATAAATAAATGTTTAGAAAATTGACGACTAGGAAACAGAAGAATAATACTCACCTATTATTTTTTATCAAGGATACATATAAATTAAAATCAAAACTAAATTCTACTGAAGAAATTAGTAACTAAATTAGAAACTGTTCGAAACTGTAGCTCCCTAGAATTTGGGTAATTTTTCTGTAGATATATAGATAAATCATTTCAGATTTTTACCCCGTTTTTTATTTTTCTGTACATGAAAGAGAAAATTAATCTAGATTCCTTTTCCAGTAGTACTCAAGTTGTTGAATCCATGAGGAAAAATTGTGTAATTCCAGTATTTATTTTTGAGTGTTACTGTCTGATTGACTTAGGAAGTCCAACTACATAAATCTTATGTGGTGTTTTTTGTGTTTTTTTTTTTTTTTTTTATATAACCAAGTCTTATGAGTGCTTAATTTGATTCATGTTTTAAACATTCTAGCATATTTGTTTAAATTTGTTTTTCTTACCATCCAGCTTTTTCTTTTGACACTCCTTTTCTAAAAGCACTATAATCTAAAAACTTAAAAAAAAAAAAAAAAAAAAAAAAAAGAGGACATTTTATTTTGTTAAAAAATTGTCCTTTTTATCTTTTGATAATCACATTCTTATTTTCGTTTAATTAATTTCATACTCTTATTCTAAAGACACTGATTATAAATCTTGTTAAATAAACTTTAAAAAAACACTTGATTTTATTTTACTATACTCATTATTAAATTTAACGAAGTTAGTTTTGAAAAAAAACTTTGAGGATTTTTTTTTTTTTTCAATAATATTCAATGCAATATACATATGAATCAACAACTTCAATTCAATTACAAAAATTAATATTAAACTGTATTTGAGAAGTTTCAACATGGCATGTAATTTAAAATTCTTAAGATTCAAAAGAAAAATTGCAAGTTTAATAATAACTAACAACTTATTTGTTTATTATTGTTTGAATCTTATTGAAAATAATTCTCCATCGCTTCACTTTTTATTATATATTATTTTTGATTATTTTGGAATCCATGAAATGTTGAAATATTAAAATAAAAGAAATATTTTATGGTTTGTGATTGCAAAAGAAAGAAATATTAATGTTGGGTATAAAAAAAAATAGCTGGTAGTATCTTTAGGTTTGTTTTGTTCATTTTAATACTTTTATTAAAATTATCATTAACGATAGAAATGAAAAATATAATGTAGAAAGATATTTTGTGGATGGTCAATAATATGACTTTATTCATTTTCTTTATTGAAAAATCTTCCCACAAACGTTAAATGACATAATACCACTTTGTACTTCTAATATAATATTTGCTAATAATTTATTTAATTTAAAAATTATTTAAAATTACTAGAAGGAATTGCTCCTTCTTTGTTGAGATGGAAGACCCTCAAGGAGGCCGTCAGGCGTCAGCCACTTCCAGATGAATAGGCATTAGTCAAGGCTGGAGGCCTCCTTGCAGGGGAAACCAATTATTTATTTGAAGTGTAATCCCATGATATATTTTTGGAGCATTACTAGCTAGTAGACCTCAAAATTCAACTGTGTGAGTGCTACATAACGTTTATCTTTTTATATCAAACCTTTTAAGAGTTTGATTTCATTAATGACTTCAAAAACTTGGTAATATCATTACTTATTTTAGAGTATCACTATGTAGTTCCTAAATTCCATATGCATATTTTCATTTCCATAATTTAGTTTAATTTATTTGTGCGTTAATTAGTAAGATTTTCCGTTACAATGCTAGCAAATAATAAGTGCATGATATATAAGTAAACTCGTTTATAATCAAATACATGAGCTCAGCTTGATTAAGCAAAATTCAAATTATTTGCAAAATATTTGAAATACAGAGCCAAATTAAGTGTTGATTTAAACTCATATAAGAAAAACTAACCAGGCATATAAAGTTCAAGAAGAAAATAATGGAATATTATGAGTCATCGATTTCGATGCAATTTAAAAGAAAATGTAAGGTAGCAAATTAAAAAGAAAAAGAAAAACAAATGTTTGGTAATAAATTATTAGTCTGACAAGGAAATATGAAAATTTGAAAAAGACAAAAAGGTGTAGAAAAAATCAAAGTTTTTAGTGGTGACAGTGGAACATATATGATTAGTTGTTAAACGTTTCAATCTTCTTAAATAGCTTGATTGAAAATCATAATGAACGAAATTTCTATCGTATTTAATTTATGCAGAAAAATTGTTCATCGAAGATAGGAGGTGGATTGGTTCAATGTAAGTTTGTGGGCTCCATAATACAATGGATTCTTATCTTTTTATCATTTCTTGAATAGATTTGAGGTACGCTTAAGCCGTTAAGCGTAATAGCCAGGTGAATTAATCAAGTATAAAATCTATAATATTTTAACATTTTGTTAGTTGAAAAGTATGCAATTAGATATAAGCCTATAGAAATAATCGAAAAGTACGTAGTAAATAATAGGAAAGGAAGAGAATAAACATATATAATTGTTGGAACTCTAAATTAGTTTGTTTTATTTACAAGATAAATGAAAAATCCGTAATTCAAATTAATTAAAGATGTTGCAACAGATAGTGATTTGGATGTTGCAATTGGTAGCATGAATGTTGTAACAAAAAGTAAAAGGAGAGTAATGTTTTTAACGTCGTTCGTTCGGTCCTCATCTAGGGAGCCATGTCTAAAGAAATAAACTGATTAGTAAATTTTTAAAAACACAAACACCAATTGACTAAGACAATATAGACTCTCTCTTTATATTATTTATCCCCATTTTCATAATTTATTTTTAATTTATTAGTGCACTAATTAGTAAGATTTTCCGATACAATCCTAAAAAATAATAAGTACATGATATAATTAAACTTGTTTATAATCAAATAAATGAGCACAATTTGACTAAGCAAAATTCAATTTTTTTGCAAAATATTTGAAATATAGAGCCAAATTAAGCACTGAATTAAACTCATATATGAAAAAATAACTAGGTATATAAAGTTTGAGAAGAAAATAATAGAATATTATGGGTCATCCATCCCAATGCAAATTAAAAACAAATGAAGAGTAGCAAATTTAAAAAAAATAATAGTAAAGAACAGATAGCAAATGTTTGGTAATATATTAGTCTGACAATGAAATGTGAAAATTTGAAAGAGGCAAAAAGACATTGAAAATTTAAATGGTTAATTGGCTGGAAACATGAAAAAGTTACAAATGCCTTTGACAGTGAGACTTTTACATTATTAAAAAAAATCACATTATTTATTTTCAAGTATAAAGAATACCTAAAAACACTTTATTGGTACTCAGGAGAAATTAATATGTTATCACATTAATTAACAACTGATCATATTAATTGATTAAAAGAAAAAAAAATTAAAAAAATAACAACTAAAATGAAATATAAAAAAATATAATAATCAAGAATTTCATTGGCACTGCACCAATAGAGAAAATCCTTCAAAATGAAGAACAGTGGTGATGATCTACCCCATCTTAAAGAAAAAGTGTTGATCTTCTCGACACGATTAGTTGACAAAGATTCAATTAGTTGCTGAATCTTCATTAACAATGAAGCCAACTTTACAAAGGCTTTTTTCTTTTTTTTTTTAAATTTTTAATTAATATTTAACTAATATTCTTCTGCTTTTAATTAATATAAATATATAATGCTTTTTAATCGATCCCTTCCTTTTTAATTCGAAGAAGAAGATATAATTGAACAACGTTAATAAATAAATTCGAGGGGCACTGTGGTAAATAAATGCAAAAAAATTGTAAACAAACGACGTCGTTTAAACCTCTTGGTCTGACGTAAACACCCACGAAATACACTCAGCACTCCCTCGAAAAAGCTTTTCCAGCATCAAAATCTCTCGTCGAAACACCGCCAACACGTCGTCGTTTTAATTCAAAGGTACGTTATTTTCTTCACACATAAAACCCTCACCGTAACAATTGCTGAATCATTGTAGTATCATCAACAATCGTACTCGTTTCGATTGATTTCGTATATATTGACTCTAATTTTGATTGGTGGCAGTGAACGATATTGAAAACATGGAGGAATTATTCGCATTGATTCTCTCTATGCTGCTTGTTCTCCTTTTGGTTCCACTCTATATCTGGAAGCGCCGGTCGGATTCTCGAGAAGATCAACAACAGCAGGTCTCTGTTTTTAGTTACTTGTTCTGTTTTGTTGTTTGATTTCATTTGGATTTTACGTTTTGGTTGTTTAATTCTTTGTAATTTTCGCAAATGGTGTTGATGATGGTTTATGAAAGCATGTATAGTGTTTTTTTGGGTCGAATTCCTGTTTGGTTGACTGTCTTCAGTTAAAATTAAGTAAGTAAATATTGGTTTCGGTGAAATGTTGGGAATATTTTTAGGGAGATAATTACATCAGTCACTTTAAAATGTGGAAAACAGTGGGGGTATATAACATATGGTTTTGATATTTAGTTACTCGGTTACTATCAGGATTAGTGGAATTAGGGTTTCTAGTTTGTGATTGTGAATGTGTTTGCTAGGATATAGTGAAATGCTGTTAGTTTTTGTGTTCGAGAAGAATATGTTGATAGGTTAGGAGAAAATGTTGTCCTACGGGGGCTGGGGTGGCTTTTTGATGTGTAAAATGGATTACAGGTTCCACACATGGAAAGGCCAAGAGAAAGGGAAACTGTGGTACGTGCAACTGGTGCACGTCGGATGCGTCGGAGGCCTGCTGCTGGAGCTAGCACGTCATCAGCTGGAGTTGCAGCTGTAGAAGGTTCTTGTGTTTTCTGTTTTGCATTACTTTTTGTTCCGTGTTTGCATGTGTGTGTGTGTGTGTGGTTGTGTGTTTTTATATGATGTTCTTTTTCTTTTCGACTTTGTGGTTTATTGTTTCAGGCTTGGTTATAGCTCATGTACAGTTTTTATTGTATTACACAGAAATGCATTGATCACCTAATTTGAAAGGCTAGTGGAAAGATTGGCATATGTTTTATGATTTGTTGATTTGCCGTGTGGATCTAATGTTACTATACTTTGCTGTGAAATATTTTATGATGGCTGCATCACATAAGTTGGTGTGCCACTTTTTCACTTAAAGAATGGAACAGCTAGTGCAAGTGAAAACGTTGACTGGTCCATTTGGTTGTATCTTGTGTTGATAGTGATTGTGAATTTGGGCTCCGCAGAAGATTTTGTTGCTGTTTTGAGTTGCTGTAGAATTGAAAGGTCTCCTGAGATGGTTAGGCAGTTCAACTTTAACTGTATAGTTAGTAACTTATGTTCACTATATTTTATCATGAAAGAATTGGTAAAATTTCTTGGTACATAATACCATTACCTTAACAATTTTAATGACACACTAGAATTAATATGGGTGGGATGGATGAGGCTGAAATGTGACTGGTTTCTGAAAGAGTTCTGAACAACTTAGTAGTTTTTATAAATGATTTAGAAGCTTTGTAGACGTTTAACCATGGATTTTAACTAAATAGGTCTTCTGACGTACACTATATGGAAACATGATGTGTTTTTTGAATTATCAAACTGGAAAAATGTTACTGTGCAAAAAGTATAATTACATTTGTATTCGTACTTCCATTTCCTAATTGATAGGTATGCTAGCAATAGTGTATTTGTTCCCCTTCTGTGGTGCTTTTTAGCAGCTTTTGTGATGTGTAAAAATGGTATTATATTGAGTGTAGCAGTTGTTAATATGTATGTGAACACAGAAACTTTTGAGGGAAGTGATGATGAAGCTGCGGAGGGTGAGCATTATGAAGCTCTAACGAAGAAGGAAAGAAAACGACAAGAGCGGGAAGCACAACGAAAGGTGCAATGTGCTTCATTCTTTTGCTACTTTTTCCTCTAACCGATTATACTTTCAGCAATCCTCGAGTTGAGAAAGTTATGAGCTTTCTGCAGTTATAGATGGTTTCTTGGACACTTGGTTGCATATTGTGGTCTTTATGTGCATCTCTCTCTCTTCTCTCTCTCTTTATTTTTCTCTTTCAGCATTCTATTGTTTCATTGGTAGTTTGCTGTGCTGACTTATATGATCATTGTGAAGAATGAAGAAGCTGGTCGAGAAGCTAAGCAGTCAAAGCAAGATCGCTATGCAGATATGCGGAGGAGGAAGGATGAAGAGCGTGAAGCACGTGAGCGTGAGTTGGTGGGTTGATGAACTCTCTCTCTCTTTTTAGTTTGCCTGAGTTTGGGGTTCTGTTCAGATGGTCGTGTTATGCGTTCTTGTATCTGTGTTGGATCCTGGATAGTTTGCCTTCTAGTCAACCTTTCCTTGGTTTATTTAGGAAGAAGAAGCCAAGGCTCAGAAAGCCAGGGAGGAGGAAGCAGCTGCATTGGAGTTTGAGCAGTGGAAGGGGGAATTTTCAGTTGATGCTGAAGGTACTACTGAAAATGAAGTGCAAGATGGAAGCAAGGACTTGCTTTCTGACTTTGTGGAGTACATTAAGGTACTTCACTATTCTGTGCTTATTCTATGGGAGTTTGGTCCTTGAAATAAGTGGTGAGTCTACCAATTTTTTTAGTGGCAGGACCTACAAATGTAAATTTTGAATTGAAAGCATTTCCTGAAGTACTTGATAATATTTTTAGAGTTCAGCTGTCAAATATCAAGATTGTTTGGCCTACAGATTAGCAATATGGTACTGAGTGTATTGAGGCTTAGGCTTCAAGGTGAAAGTTGTGGTGCTGATGTATTTACTTTTTTATGTGGTCTTGCAGAAACACAAATGTGTTCCTTTAGAGGATCTTGCTGCAGAGTTTAAGTTACGGACCCAGGCAAGTGGTTTAGCTGCATAGCCATTTTGTTTCTTGTACTGCATTTCTTTGTATCTTTTAAAAAAAGCCATTTCATTCTCCATCTTGCACCATTGGTAATAGTACATATGTTTTAACTTGATTTGTTATTTTATCAATGATTGTACTGATGTTTGTAATTTGTATTGCTTAAATTTGATTGCTGTCTAGTTAAAGTGATCATGCATAATAGTTTTCCATGTCTGTTTCGTTAAGTTTAGGAAAAAACATGGCTTTCTAATATTGCGATTTAACTCTTGGTTGCAGGAATGTATCAATCGCATTACTTCCTTGGAAAGTATTGGTATGTAATCGTTCACTATTCATTTGTATTGATTGTGTTGTTTAAGTTGATTACCGGTTCCTTCTCGCAACCTTCACATTTAAAAATGTACTAGTTTTCCTTCTAAACAATGTTTTGATAATGTCTTATGTCAATATTTATTTTTTCTCCTTTTAAAGAAGAAACTTGTTCAATGATTGTAATCGTTGGCCCTCCCTGATTAATGGATTGCTATTGTGTTTACTTCAGATTTTGCCATTGTTCAGTTTCACCCTGATTTTAATATATGTAATTATTCATATACCTTGTGATTGTTAAACTTGAGAAATTCTTTTATTAATTTTAGTATCTGTGATATGGAAATGTGTTGTATCAAGTGCTTGGCTAGGAATCTAATATGTAATTTGGTTTGATTAGGGCGACTTTCTGGTGTCATGGATGACAGAGGAAAATACATATACATCTCACTGGAAGAGATGAAAGCTGTTGCCGACTACATCAAGCGTCAGGGAAGAGTTAGCATCTCACATTTAGCTAGTAAGTCCAACCAATTTATTGATTTGGAAACAAAAGCACAGATCATTGAGGATGTCAGCAGCGTGGAAGAGATTGCTGTGGCTTGACCTATCGTTTGCTGTACACCCTCGCTTCATGCACAGACTTAGGAGAAATTACACTAATTACATGATGTAAAGCATGAATAACAATTGTTAATTCTATTTTTTTTTTCGACGAATGTTCGTCAGTAGTATAACCAAAATGCCGAAGGACTGTGAACCTGTTTGTGATAGTGAAGCTAGAAAAAACCAAGTTGGTTTGGTCCATGAGAATATATCAAAATAACAACCAATGTTTGATCATTGAAGGCAAGGATATATAAGGATATCTTTTTGACAATATAAATCGCCAGAATCTATAATCAATTATTTATTATAT
Organism: Nephelium lappaceum; assembly: GCA_021234005.1. Taxonomy (NCBI): domain Eukaryota; kingdom Viridiplantae; phylum Streptophyta; class Magnoliopsida; order Sapindales; family Sapindaceae; genus Nephelium; species Nephelium lappaceum. Next base: position 32,803,810 of record CM037996.1, read on the forward strand.
GGAACATGAAATCAGGGTTTGAGATTACAGCCTGATCATCTTTGGGTATACTAATTAATTGAATGGAATTCAACTGATATAATCATTTTATCATCTGCACTTGATCAAACATAAGCACGCTTATTATGGCAAAGAAAAACAAAGGGATTATGTCAGCGTACTGTAAAAGTTGAATTGGGATTGCGAAACGATGGTGAATCAAAACACAATTATCTATAACTATTTTCTAATAATCACAAGTAATAAAAAGACAATAACTTCCTTGTGAAAAGGAATGTTTTCCTTAGCATTCTTCTATGACCTACAACGATTGGTAGTCTTTTAATTTGCAAGTTTTTATTAAATTTTTGTTTATTAGGTTTCAGATTTTTAAAAATACTGATTCATTTAGTTAATAATATCTTATAATAATATAAAAGGTTTTACAATCATGCTAATACTTGTGGAAGAACATTAACTTAAAGGTTCCATTAACCAGAGTTAGATATCAAAATTTAATTTTAATGATCCCTACTAATCGATTATTTCAATTATTGGTAATTAAAATTCAAATCAGAAGGGAATCTGTAAGACCATTAAAATTAAGATCAACTAGAAACTTCATGGTACATGCATCTTACAAAGCCGCATAATGCCATGCCACCTCAATCTGTTATATCCTAATCAAACTAGTTAGCAACAAAATTTTTGGACACAAAAATAAAACCGAAATGTCTCTTCCCACACCAGCCCCAAACACACCATCAAACAGTGTCTCCTCCTAAATTTAACATGTAAAAAACCTTCCCTCCGAACATACAGCAAAAACTAGAGGAAGAGAATTCAGCTTGACTTGTTCTCCCACTTTCTCCTCTTATAAGCCATCTCCTCCTCACTCCTACATGGGTTTCCCTCAGCTTCCCGTTCTCTGCCCTCGCCGCGTTTCCACGCGGCGTCCAAACTTTTTCGTGTTCTCTCATTCTCTTCGCTCTTTGAAACGAGCACGGAAAAACTTAAAAAAAGAAAAGAAGAATAAAACCAAAATGGGTACATTAAAAAGCATAAAATTATCGCGTATGTTGATAGTACTTGTTACATTATATCTTGTTTCTTCAAGCATCCACGTGTGTTATGCACAAGATGGAGATAATGATGGTGGTGGTGAAGGTGGTGATGGCGAAGACGCAGCTCCGGAGACACCACCAGGACAAGATGAGTGTAATGGAATATTCTTGACGTACAACTTCAATGGAAGAGAAAAGGAGTATCCGCATCTCAAGAACGCTACGGCTCAAGCATGGGCGTTTAAGGCTGTGGCATCAATCTTAAATGCAGGCAGTGATGAGCTCAAAGCATGGAGAATGTTTGTAGGGTTTCACAACAGGGAGATCCTGGTGTCCGCCACTGGGGCGAATATCGTCGACGGCACTGACTTTCCGGCGGCAGTTGGCAACGGAACCACCTTTGTGGGGAACCCCATGGTGGACCTGAAGACAGCCGTTGAGACTGCCGGAGATATCAATCAGATTTCGGTTCAGATTGAGATTACCGGCACTCAGTTCGGCGTTAAGCCACCGGATACACCTATGCCGAAATCGCTCAAGCTTGTGAATGATGGTTGGAAATGTCCTGCCCCCAAACGAAAAGGTAGATTTTACAACGCAATATAAAATTCTTTTGTTGTTGAGTTTCATCTATATCTTGTGTCTCTAACGTGCACATGTTGCATGGTAAATAATAGTTCATGAAAAATGTAATTTTTTAACAATGATGTTATGTTGTTAGTCATCGTAAGTTGAGTTTATATAACTAATCAAGTATTAAACATTATTGGAATTGCGCATCTCCTCCTAGCTCCAGTCGTGTATGTGAGATTTAGATTTCATCATGTATAATTTATATATGAATATAAATAATTTTTTCTCCATATTGTGGGCAAGAGCGGGGCTAGAGGTGTCGGGAGGGCCAGGTTTTCCATAAAATTATGTACGGAACTCTTAATTTCATGTAAAATTTTTTTATATTTATCTAAATATTATATATTAGTTCTTTCATCTTTAAATAAGGTTTTTTTTTTTTTTTTTTTAAATTTCTCTGTCCCTAAGCGTGGGAGTCCTGATTATGGAAGTATGAAAAGTGTTTTCTTTATATTATGGGCAAGAGTAGGGCTAGAGGGTGCCTACAGGCAGGTTATATAGATAAGCTTTAATTTTATGTAAAATTTACTTTATATTTATCCAAATGTTATATATTAGTTTATTGCCTTTAAAAAAGTTTTTCTGGCTCTATCCCTGATTGTGAGAGTTCTCATTATGTTGAGTTGGTATCCAAATCTAAACTATTCCGTGTTATTTTTTTTTTGGGGGAAAAAACATAATCAATATTATGGTTTTCATAGCTGACTATGTACTGTGTTTCTTATTCGTGGCATATTTTGATTCTAATAGGAACATACATGCACGCATGTTGCGTAAAGGATCCCAAATTCAAGGCACCAAAAGCGAAATCCGCCAAGTTTGCTCCTCGTCAATGGGGAGATCTCTCCCTAACTTACGATATCCTCCAAGCTTATAGCAACAACTACCTCGCCCAAGTCACCCTCGACAACATCAGGCCACTCGGACGCATCGACCACTGGAACCTGACATGGGAATGGCAAAACGGAGAGTTCATCCAGGAGATGCGGGGAGCCTTCACTCACAGAAAAGACTACTCCGCCTGTATCTACGGCGCCGCCGGCAAATACTACAAAGACTTCGATTTCTCCACCGTCATGAACTGTGACAAGAGGCCTTACATCTCCGACATGCCAGCCGACAGAGCAAACGATACCAAATTAGGGCAGTTGCCGTACTGTTGCAGGAATGGAAGCTTGATGCCAAGCCTGATGGACCCCAACAAGGCCAGGTCGATTTTCCAGATGACGGTTTACAAGTTGCCTCCTTATGATAATCGGACGGCCCTTGTTCCTCCGGCCAAGTGGCAGATCGGGGGCGTCCTGCAAACCAATTACAAGTGTGGTCCTCCGATCAGGGTTGACCCCACCGAGTTTCCGGACCCGAGTGGGCTCCAGTCTAAGTCTACTGCTGTTGCAACCTGGCAGGTGGTTTGTAATATGACAAAACCTGAGAAAAAGAAGGCTCGTTGTTGTGTGTCCTTCTCGGCTTACTACAATGAGTCTGTGATTCCTTGTAATACTTGTGCCTGTGGATGTCCGGATACTGACAAGTGCAATCCTGACGCCAAACCAATGCTGCTACCAGCTGAGGCTCTTTTGGTGCCGTTTGTGAACCGGACCGCGAAAGCCAAGGCTTGGGCATCATTGAAGAAGTTTAAGATTCCGAAACGATTGCCTTGTGGTGATAATTGTGGTGTAAGCATAAATTGGCATATCAATTCCGATTACACCTCAGGATGGACAGCAAGAGTGACTTTGTTCAATTGGGAGGACGAACCTTTCGAGGACTGGTACACAGCGGTCAAAATGGAAAAGGCTTTTCCTGGTTATGAGAATGTGTACTCTTTCAATGGAACCAGGCTGTCAAATAGCAGCAAAATCATCTTCTTCCAAGGTTTGAAGGGCCTCAATTTCTTGATGGGGGAGACAAACGGTACTGATCCGGAAAAAGACCCCAGAGTGCCTGGAAAGCAGCAGTCTGTGATTTCATTCAAAAAAGAACACACCCCAGGTATCAAAGTTCAAGCAGGTGATGGTTTCCCTTCAAAGGTTTATTTCAATGGAGAAGAATGTGCTCTTCCTACTACGTTTCCGATAAAAGACTCAGCACATAAGTCTCCAGTCAGTTTCCTGCTTGTTCTTTTCACAACAATCCTATCTTTCATGATGATGCAAGACCAATTTCATTGATCACATTGGCTTCAATACATAATTGGTGCTTCTTTTCTTTTCTTTCTCTTCCTCTTTTTCTTCATCTTGAGTTTTTGTTCATGTATAAGTAGGAAAAATTGCACAACTTGCAAGCGATTCGACATCTGCTACTGTTTCCCACAAGACAACATAGTATATGGTTGTGCTGTCCCAGCATTGGAGAATGAAATGTTTGTGTGCAATTTGGGCAGAGATAAGAGAAGAATGAATTGGTGCAACCATGATTCAATCAAGGGGTTGTTAAAGTTGATCATGAATTTTTCAAAGGCAATGAGAAGATTGTGTGTAACCAAAGTTGAAACAGATTGAGGATCATTATACTTATTTGTATGAACAAAATTTTATGTACTAACTAGTTTATTTTTCTATACGTACGCAGGCGTAGAATGGATGCATGTCTGGCGTGGCTTTTTTCGATGTTGATCGATGATCCTCGAATAGCTAGCCATCTCTTTTTGTTTGTTACAGTTTAGAAATACTCACAGATATGGCCTCTTTTTTGTGCTTATCTTGGAATATTCTGCTTTCACTGTATATATATATATATATATATCAGCTATAACTATTAATTTGTGGTAAAACAAGGCACGGTCTGCCAAAATTTTTATTAATTTTTTTATTAACCTGACATGTCAATTTTAAGATAAACAAATTTAGTCAGTTTTCTTTATGTGAAATTGAATCTTCTCTAAAGGTATTAATTAGTGATGGCAGCTATTTACCTAAGACGAATTAGTTTAAATTAGTGATTTTATTAGGTTCGAGTTATTTATTTGGCACAATAAGTTAATTCCGTTCAGTAAATAGATGTATTTGAGTTGAATTCTTCTTATTCGTAAATTCATTAAATACGATTAAATATCAAGAATAAAAATGTGATTTAATTTACAAAATCATAGAGATAAGTAACTGTCTTGACATTTAAATTGTTTATCAAATTTTTGCCAACCCGTATTGGTGCTGATTGTATTTTTTTTTTTTTTTTTTTTGAGAAAACACGATTACTTGTGTGTGGTATTTGTCGATAATGTTGAGTTATTTAAAGGATGACATTGACAATCCTTTGTAATGACTAAAATCATATTGAGTTAACTGAGATTTTAAAAGGTATATAAGGAACATTAATATCATCTAATTTTCCTCGTATTTGGTGAAAAATCATATTTATCCATACAATTTTGAAACTAAAAACCATTCGTGGATGAATTTGATGGAAACAGATTCCGCGCTGTTTCGTTGAACCACCTTAGTAGACAGGCTCCATTTAAAATTTGTAAAACCTGTTACTTAAAAAATTAGATATCTTGTAGCAGAAAGAATTTATTTATTTATTTTTAGTGCGCTTGAAGACAAAAACCAACGTGAAAAGTCAAAGAAATCAATAACAAACCATCGATGTGTAAAAAAGGCAAGGACTTGACCCGGGCTGTCCCTTTGCTTTTCTTTGTCCTTTTAATGGCGCTAGCCGGGAGCCCAAAGCCCAAATATTTTTAGACATCACTTTATTATTATAATAATTATTTACAAGTTAATCTATTTTTAAAGGATAGAGTCTTTGTCGGGACCAATAATTATAAAGATGTACAAATATATATTCGGATAATATGAGAGAAATCAATCTATAATAAAGAGGAAAAACTTCATCTATATGCACTAAAAAATTCGAATGATTGATTCCCATTATTATAAATACAAAAGAAAAATCTACAAACTATTCCAACCAAATTGAATGGATTAGGCCACTTACTTTTTCTTATTAATTTGATTTATTAATATATCATGAATTGAAAATCATTTATTTGCTTACACCAGTTGGTAATTGTTTTTTATCATATATTGTTTGATTTGTGTAATATTTTATATATTTGAAAACAAGACATTCGTTGATAGTTTAATCTTCGGAAAAAAGTACATAAATTAATAAGGTATATATAAACATAAGGCACTTTAGAAAGTCAAACTTAGAAAAAAAATCAAAGCTTTAATAATTTGCCTCTTTTGTAGATTCACAGTCAAATTTGGCAGGTGATGGTGGGCCCTAAAGTAGTTTGAATATCTTGAAATCTTAAAAGCATGCAATGATCAAGGGAAGTTCCTACTGCATGTTAATATCTAGCAGTCTGTTCATGATGACGTATGTTCTCATCTCATCCACAATCGATTGCCACTGACACCAGCCATGAATACTGTTGTTGCCTTCGTCTTCCTTGAGTTGCTAATCATGGCAACCTTCAAAATCAGCTCCTGTAGTGAAAGCACTCATGTGGGATGTAGTGTCGAGAAATCAATCTATAATAAAGAGATAAAACTTCGTATATGTATTAAAAACTTCAAATGATTGATTTTCACAATTATAGATATGAAAGAAAAGTTTAAGAACTATTTCAACCATATTGAATGGATTAGGCCACCTAGTTTTCTTATTAATATGATTTATTAATATATCATGAATTAAAAAGCATTTACATTGGTTGTGTGATTGTTTTTTATAATATATTAATTGAAAATTGGACTTTTTTTGCACTTTACTCTTAAATAGAAGTAGTCGAACATTTTTCTTGATCTTAAAAGGTCAAGGGATCAAATATCACGTTTATCTTAAAACACAATATATGAGTAATTGTATTTGAATTTAATCATCTCTCCTATCATCTAAAAAAAATATGTGTATAACATTCTTTAATAGGAGTGATTGAATAATTTTCTTTAAAAAAAATGTGCATAACACTCTTTAGTATGAATGATTGAACATTTTCCTTAATTTTAAGAGGTTAAGAGTTTAAATCTCACAATTTTCTTAAAACACCAAGTGTGTATAGTTTTTTCTAAATTTAATGCTCTCCCCCATTAATATATATATACATATAGAGATTTCTTTGGATACATTTGAAGTATCGATACACTTGAAAAAAAAAAAAAGTGATTAAATTTTAAAATTGCTAATTTATTAAATATTTATTATATTTAATGACAACTAAATGAGTTAAATCACATTTACAATAATCGATAGATAGAATCATATTTACTGAGTGTAATTAGACATATTTAATTATAATCAGATATAATAAAGATATAATAATTACAACTAACAATTTTATAATGCTATCATTTTTTTTATCAAGTGTATCGATACCCCAAATATATTGTAGAATGTGCTATATATATATATATATATATACTTGGAGTATCGATATACTTGGTCTGATTACATTCTAAAATTGTTAATAATATTTTATTATATCTGATTATAACTAAACAAGTTTGATTACAATGTGATATGACTATTGCTTGTTGTAAATGTAATCTAACTTATTTAGTTGTAATCAGATATAATAAATTATAATCTATAATTTTATAATACATAATCATTCATTTTTAGTTATCAGGTGTATCGATAGTTAGATATATTGTAGAATACGTTATATATATAGTGCTTTTATAATCAGAATATCTTTAACTTTAAAAAGTAAGGACTAACTAATCAAATTAATTCATTATATTTTATTTTCTAAAATAAATTTCTCTCATTTATAATTCAAATATAATAAATAAATTTGATTGATTGATTCTTATTTTTTTAAGTTAGTATGTTCTGATTATAAAAACAATCTTAAAAAAAAATACATAATTTAATAAGGCACCTCAGAAAGTCGAACTTCGAAAAAATCAAAGCTCAATAATTTGTCTCTTTAGTAGATTTACAGTCAAATTTGGCAGGTGATGGTGGGACCTAAAGTAGTTTGAATGTGTTTCAAATCTTAAAAGCATGCAATGATCAAGGAAAGTTCCCACTCCATATTAATATATAGCAGTCCGTTCATGATAATGTATGTTCTCATCTCATCCCCAATCGATTGCCACTGAAAACAGCCATGAATCCTGTTGCTGCCTTTGTCTTTTTTGAGTTGGTTCTTATTTGTTTAAAGTTAGTATGTTCTGATTATAAAAATAATCTTAAAAAAAAATACATAATTTAATAAGGCACCTCAGAAAGTCGAACTTCGAAAAAATCAAAGCTCAATAATTTGTCTCTTTAGTAGATTTACAGTCAAATTTGGCAGGTGATGGTGGGACCTAAAGTAGTTTGAATGTGTTTCAAATCTTAAAAGCATGCAATGATCAAGGAAAGTTCCCACTCCATATTAATATATAGCAGTCCGTTCATGATAACGTATGTTCTCATCTCATCCCCAATCGATTGCCACTGAAAACAGCCATGAATCCTGTTGCTGCCTTTGTCTTCCTTGAGTTGCTAGTCATAGCAACCTTCAAAATCAGCTTCTGTAGTGGAAGCACTTATGTGGGATGTGTAGAGAGTGAGAGAGAAGTACTTTTGAGGTTCAAGCAAGATGTTAAAGATCCTTCCAACAGGCTTGCTTCTTGGATTGCTGATGGAGACTGTTGTGAATGGGTTGGTGTTGTCTGCAACAACTTGACTGGTCATGTCCTTGAGCTCCACCTCAGAAATCCTCTGGCGGAAATCAAAACTGATGAGGCAACTATGGTTGATATCCAAGCTTATGAGAGCTCAATGTTGGTTGGTAAGATAAATCCTTCCTTGGTTGATTTACAGCATTTGATTTACTTGGACTTGAGCGGTAATGATTTTGAGAGCATTCAGATTCCAGCATTTTTTGGTTCTATGAGAAATTTAAAGTATTTGAATCTCTCAGAAGCTAGATTTGGAGGAATTATTCCTATCCAATTAGGAAACCTCTCTAATTTGCAATATCTTGATCTTCGAGATAACGGTTTTGAAGGCCCAATTCCTGATGAGCTTCAAAAGTTGACTTCTCTTAGATATCTAGATTTGTCACAAAACCTTTTTAATTCTTCAGTACCTAGCTGGTGGAGCAGTTTTAGCAGACTGGAATACCTTTCTCTTAGCCACAATCATTTGTTGCAGGGCAAGCTTTCTACATCATTTGGTAGGCTTTGTAATTTGAGAACCATCTCTTTGTCAAATCTCAATTTTAGTCAAGAGATATCAGAAGTTCTAGATATTTTCTCAGGATGTGTTTCAGATGGGCTAGAATCATTAGATTTGAGTAATAGTCACATAAATGGTAAATTGATCATTGATCAAGTTGGACGATTCAAAAATCTCACAACTCTTGTTTTAAGTGACAACTCCATTGCTGGTGTTATTCCATGGTCTTTAAGAGAGCTATTGTCCTTGAGAAAATTAGATCTTTCCAAGAACAAATTTGAAGGTCCTATTCCACCATCTTTAGGGGAACTTTCCTATCTGAAATATCTAGATTTTTCGGATAACAAATTGAATGGTTCTATCCCATCTTCTTTAGGAAAACTTTCTTCCCTAATAAATTTAGATCTTTCCTATAATGAATTCAGTGGTCCCATTCCATTGTCTTTAGCGGAACTTTTGTCCTTAACTGAGCTACAACTTTCTACTAATAATTTGAATGGTTCTATTCCATTATCTTTTGGAAAACTTTCATTGCTGAAATATGTTGATGTTTCTTATAACAAATTGAATGGAATTATTTCTGAAGTTCACTTTACCAATCTCACAAGACTTATGTTTTTCCATGCACAAGAAAACTCACTTCGTTTGAAAGTTAATTCTAATTGGATTCCTCCTTTTCAACTGCACTCATTATATATGGGATCTTGTCATTTAGGACCTAAATTTCCGTTGTGGATTTATTCTCAAAAGAATTTATCTTATTTAGATATATCCAACTCTGGAATCGAAGGTGCCATTCCTAGTAGATTTTGGAGATTTTCTTCCCAACTTTCACATATAAACCTTTCTCACAACCAAATCCACGGGGAGGTACCAAATTTATTAGAGACTCAATTTAGGGCATCATTTGACTTCAGTTCCAACAATTTTTCGGGCCTATTGCCTCGTGTATCCTCCAATGTGACTAGATTAGATTTTTCGAATAATGAATTATCAGGATCCATTTTCCAATTTTTGTGCAATGAGAGAAATATTTCGAAGGGCATGAAAATTCTCATTCTTAGGAACAATTTCTTATCTAGAGAATTACCTGATTGTTGGGTGAGTTGGAAGTTATTGGAGGCTGTGTATCTTGATAACAATAAATTTGAAGGTAATTTTCCAATTTCCATGGGAACTTTAAGCAACCTTCAATCATTGCACCTTCGCAAAAATGCTTTCTCTGGTACAATACCTGCATCATTTGGAAATTGTACAGAGTTAGTCACTCTTGACCTTGGTGAAAATGAGTTTACTGGAAATGTTCCAACATGGATTGGAGAAAGTTTTTCAAGAATGACTATTCTCAACCTTCGTTCGAATAAATTTAATGGTCCTTTGCCACTAGAACTTTGCCATCTAAATTTTTTACAGATTTTGGACCTTGCATCTAACAATCTCTCCGGAGTCATACCAAGATGTTTCAATAATTTTAGTGCCATGGTGACAGTGGACTATTCTGTTGACAACAAAATAGACCATTTTGTTGATTTTACAGGAGGTGTTATTGAGGATGCATTACTTATAATGAAAGGGACAGGGATGGAATTTCAGAACATTCTTAATTTGGTGAGAATCATAGACTTATCTGACAATAACTTCTCAGGGGAAATTCCTATAGAAGTGACAAATCTCAAAGCATTGCAATCCTTGAATTTGTCACACAATTTTTTAGTCGGAAGAATTCCTGAGAGTATTGGTGTCATGACATCATTAGAGGCTATTGATTTCTCAGTGAACCAGCTTTCAGGCCAAATCCCAAAGAGTTTTTCCGAGTTGACCTTTTTGAGTTACTTGAACTTATCTAATAACAACTTGGCTGGAGAAATTCCTTCAAGCACTCAACTACAAAGCCTGGATGCATCCTCTTTTATTGGCAACGATCTCTGTGGACCTCCACTGCCCAAAAATTGCTCTGTTTCGGCTGTTCCAGATGAAACCGAACAAGACGAAACTGATGATGAACATGAAGTGGACTGGTTCTACGTTAGCATGGCTCTTGGATTTGTGGTGGGTTTCTGGTGTATGATAGGTCCTTTAATCGTCAACAGAAGATGGAGGTATAAATATAGTCTTTTCTTGGATCACCTTGTGAACAAACTGTGCTGTTTTGTAAAATAGCTTTGCTGTATATTGTAATTTTTAGTGTTGTATTATCTTATCTAATCCATTGAATAAAAATATTGGCTTCTGTTTTCCTAATTCTGACAGGATTTGAACTGAACATGTTTCCATTAACTCACATTTACCGCAATAACTTTCAGTATTTTAAGCTGAACTCCAAATGCATGGACAAGTTTTATGGTATCCAACCGTGTTAGCACTTAGCACTAAGTCTATATTTAACTGAAACGAATTGTATCCGCCAAAGCCTGCTTTTTGTGAAATCATCACTTGGTTGAATTCAGTGGAAATATGAGTGATGAAAAGGTAATGAGAGACTAAGACATTTGAAAACCAGTTTGTGGCAGTATTGATAACCCAGTAGTATCGATAACAACATGAAAAAACCAATTTTTTTTAGGTAAACTTCTTATATATATGATCAATTAGTGATTTGAATTAGTGAATATTCAATTAACAACACTTAAAACAATGTTTTTCTTAATATTATATATTTTTGTTTACTGCTCAGTCTTTTGTAGTAGACACTACATAAGACTATAGTGGAGACCGCGTTGAGACTTGAAATATTCTTGAGGTTTGGATCATTAATATGAAATGATAGTTTTAAAAACCTTTACATATTAATTATGTTGAAATAAATTTTAAAATTAATATTAAACATACTATGATTTTATGTTTTATGTTTATAAACTGAAATTAATAAATTACTGATAAAATATTTTATATTAATATTAAACTCTTATAATTTACAGTTTTTTAAAAATATAATTAGTTTAAATTAGGTTTATTAGTAGGTTGGTTTCTGAGACAAATTGTCAGTTGAATTAACCGATCTCATGTTGGATTATAGTGGATTAGCAAATAAAAGTAGAGGAGACACCCCTTAATAAAATGCACCTTCTATTTGTAATCACACGTGTAAAAACACAGTTTAATTAATTATAATCTGCCACGTGGTAGCAATAATGCTAACAACACTTCTAACTAGGAATTAGACATAAAGAATTATGAGAAAAGGAAAATAATTAAATTAGAAGTCTATATAAATCTGCATGTACAGTTGAAGAGTCGGTTTTTGAGTTGTATTCAATTTGGAAGCCCATATATATATATATAGAGGTAAGATCGGGGACACAAATTTTGACGTAATGTTTTAATCATTGAATTGAAAAACAATGAATGATACAAATTTATTTTTTTTTTTAAAAGATGAGAGTTGTTAAAGAGTTATATTATATCATATTATTACATGTGCACTAATTTCGCTTTGTTCATTTATATTCTTTCCTATTCTCTATTTTATTTATTTATTTATTTTTCAATTGATTTTTGAGTTTAGGCTATTTTGATCAATATATTTGTTTAAACATATGCAATATGGATCTTATTTGAAAGTTCATGTTGAGAGCTACAAATCCATATATTGTTTGCATGATTTGATTAACTAATTGAAGAGAAAAAATAAAATGAAAATTGAATTAATAATTCTTTTATTTGAATAAATGGTAGAGATAAAATATGATGAAGTGTACGAATTTAAAATTAATAACTAATCTACAACATTCATTGTTTTTCAATCCAATAGTTAAAAAATTATGTCAAAATTTATGTTTCGCGATCCTACCCTATATATATATATATATATTTAGAGAGAGAGAGAGTTAAGAGTATTATAGATCGTGTTAATACATTTTTAAATTTAAAAATTACTTAACAGAAAAATAATTGGCTTTTAACTAATTGATGAAGGTTCTATTATCACTTTAACTTCTCATTCAAGTTGGGTTTTTTTTTTCCCCTAATTCTTAGGATATTTGGATTTGTTTCCATTTTAGTTCCTAGGGTAAATTCTAAATTACCCCCAACTTTTGTCAAAAAAAAAAAAAAAAAAAAAAAAACCACACACACCCTAATAGTTCGAAAATTCTCATTTTCCATCCTATCGTTACATTTTCTGTTTGAAATTTCACTTTAATCACTAAATGACTGTTTTGCCCCTAGTTTAAACTTAATTAAAATTAAATAAAAAATTTGTTCATTAGATCTTCACCATTCATCTTAAGATGGGCGGTGGAGATCGATTTGGAAAAAAATTAAAAAATATTCAAAAATTAAGAAATAAATAAAAAAATTTGTTCACTTAATTTGGAACAAAATTTAAAAACAAACAAAAATTAAAATAAATTAATTAATTGTTCACTAGATCTCCGCCGTCTATGAGTAATTTGAAAAAAATTTAACAAAATTTAAAAAAAAATTAATAAAAAAAAAATATTCAATCCCTTTCACTCTTTCTTTCTTCTCACTCTCTTACTCTTCTCACTCAACCCCAACTTCATCTTCAACCAACAACCTAGATTTTATCTTCAACTTCATCTTTTGGGATCAGAGCTTTTTTGTTTTTTTTTGGTTCCTCTTTTTCTTCTTCCATTTAGGTTTGTGAAACCCAAATTTCAATTCATGGAACCTATATTTATTTCATTTAGGTTCCATAAACTCAGATGAAATAAATCTAGATTCAATAACCGAAATAAAATCTAGGTTTCAAGAACCTAGATGAAATCTAGGTTCTACAAATCTGGGTTCCATAAACCCAGATTGATGATGAGTTTGTTGGGTTGGTTTTGACGTTTGGTTTTGATTTTCATCCGGGTTCCACAAAATCTGTTTTGGTTTTGATGTTTGTTGAAGAACATTATTGTTCTTCATAGATGGAGATTACTGGTATAAAGAAATTTTTTTTTTAGCTTCCAGTGATGATGTTTGTGGGAGATGGATGATGATTTTTGTGGGATTGATGATGTTGGGTTGATTTTGTGGGAGATTGATGATGTTTGGTTGATTTTGTGAGAGATTGATGAATTAAATTTTTTATTTTTATTTAATTTTTGTTCAAATTTAAATTAAATTTTTTTATTTAAATTTTTAATCTTAATTTTATTATATATATAATTTTTTATTGACTCGTGTTTAATTAAAGGTTTCAATTATCATCTTACTCTTAACGCACTAACGACAATAACTTTTTCAAACGGAAAGTGTAATGACAAGGTAGAAAACATATATTTTTGAAAGGTTAGGCTGTTTTTATTTTTTTATTTTTTTATTTTAAGGTAAAAGTTGGGGGTAATTTAGAATTTTCCCTAGTTTCTATATACAATTACAAAAACAACTATATTATCGCAATATACCATATAAAAATGAACTTAATTTCATGCCATTCAATAAGGAATTGAGTCACTACATTAACTACTATATTATCGCAATATAAGCTCTACAAGTATAAATAACTTTGGACTTCATTAAATAAGACAGTTCAAATATTTAGCTAATGCAATAAACAGAGAACATTGGTAGGATCTGAAGCTATTGTTTTCACCACATAGGGCAATCAAAGCATTTCAATTTGGACCAGTCATGTAATGCATTCCATAAGTGGGATTCCTCTGGAAGATTCATTTGAGGATCATGATTGTGTTGGGTTGGGTTCCCTCTTATATGGATACAATTCATTAAGTTGGTCCATTTGTTCAAAATGGATGAGAGGTTCAGTAGGACTTTTTATGTGTTATAAAACCGTAATTTTCTCATTAGGGTTAAATGAGTGAAAAGAAAGAGAGACAGCAGCTATGTGGAGAGGTTTTGTTGCCAAAAAACCAAAAAAAAAAAAAAAAAAACAGAGGAAGAGAAAGAGAGCAAGATTGAAGAAGAAAGGTGTTCCACATTAAAAATTCGCTAATATTTTGTGCATGTATGGATTGCTTGATTGATTGATCGCTTCATATAATTATTATAGGATTGTGTTCTATTTAATTTATTCCTATTAGTTTCATACACAATGGGAGAAAATTTATTTCGTCATTTGTTTTTCTGTTATGCTTTCTCCCATAAGATTGACCAGTGTTACAAACAATGATGAGTCATTTCGTGTAACTTTTGTTCCCATCGCTCATCGAATTTCACGGAGGTGCCAGTCATACTCTGAGACAGAAACAGTGTCTAGTATTTCGACATACGTATATCATCCATCTTGAATGTAATGCCCTATCATATATGGATTATAAGAATTGTTGACACAGAAAATAAGGATGAGAAGGCCAAATAACAGAGTACATAAGATATTAGTTTCTGCCAAGTAATTATCATTTGAGCTGTTACGATTTTGTATATATCAAATAATTATATTATTTAACCATGCCCAACATTTGGACTCGTAAACCAAATTTTCGTTTCCTATTCAATTTCTATGTTTTGCATCATCGTTTCTTCTTTGAATAATAGAAATTATCTGCTAAGTATTTTCGTTTTATCATCCTTCATTTTATAGAACTTTGTATTTAGGAAAACACCATCCCTACCATTCCGTTTTGGGGTTAAATTACCTGATTAAAGATATTATTACTACCAAGAAAGCGAGTAACAAAATTAACTACATCAATACAAACCAATCTAATCTACACAAAAGTTAGAGTGGGACTCTATGCAGGCATTGTTCTCCCAGGGGAAAATTAATATTGCTCAATGATAATTCGAAATTACTACATAGCCCCGTGTTTGAAGAAGTTCATCATCTTAAGTGTTCTAATTAATTACAAATTACGATGATTCAAATAGGACTGACAATTTAGGTCATCATGTATGTGTTTATATAAACCTAAACACGGCACATTAATTTTTTATTTAACCAAACATAAACCGTTAAGCTTATCATGTCACATATCAAAACACGTTAAATTACTAGATTACCCATCATGATCCATTTAAACAATTAATTTATAGGTTAAGTAAAATATATATTAAATCACAATTCTATTAGACTATATATACATTTATTGTTAAGTGAAAAAATTAATATTAAATCTCTAAGTAAACGCCACACAACAAAAATTTATAGATACATGACTCATAACAACATGGAAAGGAATGACAAACAAAATTAAAATACTGGAGAATGAAGGGTGCCTTTTCTTTGGATACTTAATTTTGAAGATTTGAAGATTGAACTCTTTGAAAAGTTTAACACTTTGAATGAATTGGTTGAAATTTTTGTAGTCGACTGAGGAAAAATAAAAGAATGAATTTTAGTTACAAGGTTTATTTGTTAAATTGGGGTTTCTCTAGTTCCAAGAAATTAAATATATAAAATTTTGTTAATCTCTAGGTATTTATAAATTATATATTTACCTTTAATATTTAATTGAGATAATGGGATTAATGGGTTAGGAGGGGTTCAATGCAAACATGACCTATATATTTAATAAATTTAACGTGTTGACCCGTTAGTGACTTGAACCCAATAACATAAAACACAAACTGGTTAATATCATGCCATATTATTCCTATTTTGTCATCAGGTTATGTTGACCATTGCCATCCCTAGATTCAAACAATTGAAGTGCCTTGGGATTTTTGTAACGTTAGCATTATCTTTCTCATGGTTTAAATTATTTAAATTACAGACCATCTCTTTCACTTTCGAAATGACTAGCTATCTTGACCCCCCTTTTTTCCACAAGGTTAAGATGACTTGCTACCTTCATAACACCTCTTTCTGCAACCCCTTGTGACACCCCTTTTCCACACGGTGCATGAATCACATAGAAAAAAAGGGCAAGGAACCTACCAACAGAAAAAAAGGGCAAGGACCGACCCACCAACGGACTGCGTCTGGAAGCCAATAGCCTTTTCTTTTATGAGCTATTTATATTTTTTTATATCACAAAGCTTTCCTATTAATTTCATTTATCCGAAATGCATTGGTTGAAAGCATTTAAATTTTCCTTACATCATTTGATTTATAGTACAATAGAAACTAGTAGAAGCCCTTTTTGATGCTTGGCTTGGATTTGCCGCCATGTCCTCTTTTCAGAGATGTGATGGAGAAAAATATAATACCAGAACAAATTACAAGTTATTTACCCAGTTCAAACTATAATTTGAGTAAAACAACTATTTTACTTTTATTACAATTAATCCCCTACCGTTAGTAGATCTCTATTAGAGTTAATTGACTAGGGATAAAATTATCTTTTGATATTATTTTCTATTTTTTAAAAAATAAATTTTAAAATAAATTAAATAATTTTTTTTATCAAATCTCATAGACGGTGGAGATTAATTTGTAAAAAAAATTAAAAAATTAATATTTTTTTTAATTAGATCTCCAAATGATGGACATTAATTTGAAAAAAAAAATTAAAGATTAAATAAAAATTAAAAGTCCTCTCTCTCAGCTCTCTCTCTCTCTTCTTGATCCCTCTGGTTTCTCTCTTTTCTTTGCCACCACCATCTCTCCCTCTATCATCCATCTTCTTCTCTTATTCTTTATCTTCTTCTTCTTCTTCTTTTCTTCTTGGTTCAAATCGAACCTAGAAATCTGGGTTTGATTTTTCTAACCTAGATTTTTAGGTTCGATTCATATGTACAAATCTAGGTTCAATTTTTGGGTGGGTTCATTTAAACCTAGATTCGAATGTTGGGTTTGATTGTTTTGGGTTGGGTTTGAAGATTGGTTGATAATGGGTTGAGGTTGAAAATGATTTTGAGGTTGATTTTTTTTTCCCCATTTCTTGAAGAAAATCTGGTGGTTCCAGATGATAGGTTCTTGACGAAGCAAACTCGATGAAGATTTTTTTTTTTTTTTTTTTTTTTAAAAAAAGGTTTTTGTTTGTTATTTGTTGATTGATGATGATGATTTTGTTTGGTATATATTGATGAAGAATGAAGAACAACATTCATTAAAATTTTTTAATATAATTATTTAGTTTTAATTTAATTATTTAATTTTTTCTAATTAATTTTTATTTAATTATTTAATTTTTTCTAATTAATCTCCAAGGGTACTTTGGTCTTTATGCTACTTTTGCAGTGTTCACGGTCAGATTTAAAGGAAAATTGCTAATAGCTGAGGGGCCAATTGCAATAAAAACAAAACAATTGCTCCGCTCAAATAAGAGTTTGAACTGAGTAACCAAATTATAATTTGTTCTATAATACCTCATGTTGCTTTGTATGGTCAATTAAATACGTTTGATGCTTGATTTTAAAAGTACTATAGTTAAAAGGCTGGTTCAGGAATTTACTCTTTATATTTGAAGGTATTTTCAAGCTTGAAGCTTTCCTACATCAGGTGGGCTATTGTTTGCTATCAAAGATCTTATAAATTCGAAAACCGGACATCCTAAGTACCTTTTAATAAGGTAAAGACAAACACAAAGCACTTGAACAAATAAAACCGAGTCAAAACTTAGAAAACATCAAAGCTTGAATAATTTGTCTTTTTAGGTGATTTAGAGTCAATGATGGGAACTAATACAATTAAATATCTTGAAAATCTTGAAATTCTTGATAGCAAGTAATGTTCAAGGAAATTTCCTAATCCAATATATAGCTAGCTGTCTGTTAATAACATATGTTCTCATCCACGATCACTTGGCAGAGAAACCAGCCATGAATAGTGTTGTTGCCTTTGTGTTCTTTGAGCTGCTACTCATAGCAACCTTGAACATCAGCTTCTGCTGTGGAAGCACTTATGTGGGTTGTTTAGAGACTGAGAAAGAGGCACTTTTAAGGTTCAAGCAAGATATCAAAGATTCTTCCAACAGGCTTGCATCTTGGATTGTTGATGAAGACTGTTGTAAATGGGTTGGTGTTGTCTGCAACAACTTCACTGGCCATGTCCTCAAACTCCACCTCAAAAATCCTCTTAAGGACACTAAATCAACGGCTGATACAGAAGCTTATGAGAGGTCGATGTTGGTTGGTAAGATAAATCCCTCTTTGGTTGACTTAAAGTATTTGGTTTTTCTGGACTTGAGCCATAACAAACTGGAAGGTCCTGTTCCACCATCTTTAGGGGCACTGTCATCTTTAGAATATCTGGACCTTTCACATAACAAATTGAATGGTTCTATACCATCTTCTATAGGAAAACTTTCTTCTTTGACAAGATTACATCTTTCCAATAACAATCTAAGCGGTCCTATTCCGTCCTCTTTTGGAGAACTTTCATCCTTGTTAGATGTAGATATTTCTCATAACAAATTGAATGGAATTGTATCTGAAATGCACTTTACCAACCTCACTTCACTTGCTTTTTTTGATGCACGTGGAAACGCATTTCATTTGACAGTTAATCCCGATTGGGTTCCTCCTTCTCAATTACACTCACTATATATGGGATATTATCATTTAGGACCTCAATTTCCATCGTGGATTTATTCTCAAAAGAAAATAATAGTTTTGGATATATCCAACTCGGGAATTGTAGATACCATTGAAGATAGGTTTTGGAAATCTTCTTCCCGACTTGCATTTTTAAACCTTTCTCACAATCAAATCCATGGGGAGATTCCATATATAAATTCAATTGCAGTTGGGACGAAATTAGACTTTAGTTCAAATAATTTTTCTAGTCCATTTCCTCGTATATCCTCTGCTATAACTAGACTAGATTTTTCCAACAATGCATTCTTCGGACCCATTTTTCAATCTTTGTGTCATGAGAGGAACGAATTAAATAGCATGAAAATTCTAAACCTTAGAAACAATTTCTTATCTGGAGAATTACCAGACTGTTGGATGAATTGGCGTTTATTAGAGATTTTGTATCTTGATAACAATAGATTTATTGGTAATCTTCCAATTTCTATGGGAAATTTAAGATCCCTAAAATCATTGCACCTTCGAGGAAACAAATTCTCTGGTACAATACCTGCATCACTTGAAAATTGTGGAGTCTTAGAAGCTCTTGATCTTGGTGAAAATGAGTTTGTTGGAAATGTTCCTGCATGGATCGGAGAAAGATTTTCAAGAATGAAGATTCTCATCCTTCGTTCAAATAAATTTTATGGTCATCTGCCATTGGAACTTTGCCATCTAGAGGCTTTGCAAATTTTGGACCTTGCTTCAAATAATCTCTCTGGTACCATACCAAGATGTTTCAATAATTTTAGTGCTATGGTGTCAGTGGACTATTCCACTGATAATGAGATAGACCATTTTATTGATTATATAGGAGATATTGCTGATGATGTATTACTCGTAATAAAAGGGACGGGGGCTGAATACAAAAAGATTCTAAATTTGGTGAGAATCATAGACCTTTCTAACAATAACTTCTCTGGCGAAATTCCTATAGAAGTGACAAGTCTTGTAGCATTGCAATCCTTGAATATCTCGCACAATTTTTTAACAGGAAGAATTCCTGATGATTTTGGTGTTATGAGATCATTAGAGGCCATTGATTTCTCGGTCAATCAACTTTCAGGCAAAATCCCAGAAAGTTTTTCAGAGTTGAACTTTTTGAGTTACTTGAATTTATCCAATAATAACTTGATTGGGAGAATTCCTACAAGCACTCAACTGCAAAGCTTGGATGCATCCTCTTATGCTGGCAATGATCTTTGTGGACCTCCACTGCCCGAGAATTGCTCTGTTTCAGCTGTTCCACCACCTGACTATGAAACCGGAGGAGGCCACACCGACGATGAACATAAAGTCAACTGGTTCTACGTAAGCATGGCTCTTGGATTTGTGGTGGGTTTCTGGATCATGATAGGTCCTTTAATTGTCAACAGAAGATGGAGGTATGCATATTGTCTTTTCTTGGATCACCTTGTCGACAAACTGTGCTGTTTTGCAAAATAGTGTTGCTATATATTATCATATTGTTTAGAGTTGTATTGTGTTATGCAATTTAATGAATAACCAATTTTCTTTGTAAGTCTGCAAGAATTTTCAAGGTTAGTTTTCCCGGTTCAAGTCAGTTTCTGTTTTCTGAATTCTGACAGGATTTAAATTTGGATTTGTTTTACTTTCCAAATATGGAAACCTGTTCAATTCTCTTATTTCAAAAACAAATAAGAGAAACAGAAAACCTCAAAGAGAACTAAAAATACGGTAAATCTTTTTAAGTCCTCTATTTTAATTTCAAGATGCTTTGCTTGGTTTTGTTTGTGGATATGAAAGCGCATG
This sequence comes from Nephelium lappaceum, assembly GCA_021234005.1. Classification (NCBI taxonomy): domain Eukaryota; kingdom Viridiplantae; phylum Streptophyta; class Magnoliopsida; order Sapindales; family Sapindaceae; genus Nephelium; species Nephelium lappaceum. The sequence continues at coordinate 32,824,749 of CM037996.1, forward strand.
CATGTTTGGTTTGCGGGAAATTTTATCGCCGAAGAGATCCCCTGCATACACAACTATTCACAGCTTGGCAGCAGAACACCCATGTGTCTATCAATCTTGAATTGAAACAGAGAAATTTTATTGCCATCCTGAAGGGCACGAAATTGACAACCCATCTTTGGATGAGATCAATAATGTGTTAAATCCAAGGTGTCCCAGAGAATAAATACAAGATAGACTGACAAAAACATGGGCTGCTTAAGGGCTCTGGATGGTTCAGATTACATTCCAGGAATGGTGGGTTTGAATAACATCAACCTGGAGACTGATTTTGTTAATGTCACGATTCAATTTCTTATGAGAGTCATTCCATTAACAATTGACAAATGCAAAAGGATTAAGAGCAGGGAAGATCAAGACAAAGACTTGAAACTTGCTCCCTTGGGAAAATGGAGTCTGCTTTTAAACATTGATAAATAAAAGAGGGCTGAAACCAGGGAAGATTAAGACTCAATCTATGTCGATAATACAATAGAAATTTGTAGAATGCCATGTTTGATGCTTGGTTTGAATTCATAGATTTCTGCATTAACATCTGATCCTTCACATGTGGTGATTCACCACGAATGACACGAAAATTCGCATCCCAACCTGTGGAAAGCTTTCCTGTAAAATAAATTGGCATTGAAGGACTATATGCTAAAAAAATGTATGATCTGATTGCCAGTTGTTCATGATGCAAAACCTGAGGGGTTTTACAATCTTTTCGTGCAGCACAAGAGTCAGCTGATTTATTGTACGAGATGCAGGGCCTGCGTGTTATGGAAGTTCTTCAATCAAGTAATTAATTGCACTTTCTTGGGGCTTATTTGCAGATATGTAAGAGCAGCTGGCATGTCCTATAAGTCTGGCATTGAATATAACATGGAGAGAACGGTGTGTATCGCATTTCGCATTGACTGTAAGGAATACTTAGAAACTCCTCTTCAATAACAATACTGCAATAGGTTTTAACGAATTTCGGTAATTCAGAGCAGGCTATTCTCATGCGATAAAGAATTTTGTTCTTTTACAGGTTATGGGTAATTAATAGAGAAATAATAAGGGAGAAACTTATTATGTAGAGAATTTAAGTTCAAAATAACTGGAAGTAAACATTTGGCAAGAAAAAAAAAGTAATAAAGGATTTAGGGATTTAGTCAATAAAATTGAATTGTCCTCAAATGTAAATTCCTTTAAGAGTGTCTTTGTGATTAAAAAATAATAATAATAAATACTACTAAAACGTAGGTGTATGGAGGAATTTTTTGAGTGGCAATAGAGCCACCCTTAATACATTACACATTGATCAATTTATGTAAAGAATGGATTTAGTTAAAATTTTATATTCCTTATATATCTAGTCCACAACTAAAAGTGACTCCTATGTTTTTAAATCCAACTTTAGGAGAAGAAGAGGAAATGGTGCATAAATGGAATCTGCACTTCTTTTTCTGATAATGCATGAGAGCTATCTTGGACATTGTTAGAGAATTTTCAACACTATTAATCATTAGAAATAATATAACTTTTTTAAGGAGTAATTATGTGTTATTATAGTCTAACGTAACTTGATGGTAGAGAACTCTCACTCACTTTGACAATGATGTAGATTCGAATAATTGCACCACGTATGACATTTTAAAAAAAAAAAAAAAATTGTTACATGTCCCATTGAGTGGAATAGGCAACATTGTAAGAGTACCATGACCATAGGGTATATAACTTTGCCAAATTAAATAAAAATAATTAAATTTACTAGTCCTTTGATCAAATGGTCAAAACTCTTGGCTGTTCGAAAATTGAAAGTGTGAGGTGCATGGCTAGCAACATTAATTCTTATGAGATAGTTTCAAGTTATGCCCTTCTGTAAATGTGTTGTGTTTCATGCAAATGGTTCATGCCGCAGAAAGACTTATATTTCAACGAGCGTGTGTATTGGACACATTTTCTTTAATTTTTATTTCTACATTTTCTTTCATTTTTATTTCATGTGGCAGATTCATAAAACTATAACACTGTACTAAATATTCTTCACACTTATCTAATATCAAAGTTTCTTTTGTTTTTTTTAGTCTATAGGTTAGCCAATTACAATGCTCACAATAATATGAAGTTTGAGAGTTCGAACTTTGAGAAGAGAATCCCTTAAATAAGACTGCTACAAAGTTGCACATATTCAGCTCTCAAGGACAAAATCTTACACTTAAGTTGTTCATTACTGGTATGAAGATGGAATGAAAAACATTTCTACATGATGTAGAAAAATGTTTTGTTTTGAAAAGTAGTGTGTTGGGTGGCATTTAATTATAGTAGCAATACCCTTTAAAAGAGATCGAGTTGAAAAAGTCTTTTTTTTTTTTTTTTTTTTTTTGTAAATTCTTCTTTTTAACTTATTTTGGAGTTAAACTCTGATTGTGTGAAGTCATGTTAATCAACACATACATAGTTAAAAATCGCATTAGTCTTCGAAAATATGATCAAATTATCAACAGTAAAATAGATTTTAATCCAGAAAACTTGTAAATTAAGCATATTGTGCTTAACAAAAGGACACTGTAAAATAGCACAATATGGTCATGTCCTGAGGCACATATTTTGATCTTACAATTTCTACTTATAGAGTTTGATTGGCAGTGAAACCAACCATGAGTCTTCATTTTGTCCTTCTCATTGAGTTACTTGTCTTAGTTAACATCAAGTTTAGCTTCTGCAATCGAACATCCTACGTGGAACGTTGCATGGAAAGTGATAGACAAGCACTTTAAGGTTCAAGCAAGATCTCAAAGATCCTTCCAACAGGCTTGCCACTTGGATTGGTGGAGATTGCTGCGCATGGACTGGCATTGTCTGTGACAACCTAACTGGCCATGTCCTAGAGCTCCACCTTAGAAATCCTTTCAACGCTTACGAATCTTTCATTCAACTGGAAGCTCATGAGACGTCAAAGTTGCATGGTAACATAAATCCCTCTGTGCTTGATTTGAAACATCTAATTTCCTTAGACTTAAGCGAGAATGATTTTGATGAAAATCCTATTCCGAAATTTTTTGGTTCTATTGAGGTTATAAGATACCTTAATCTCTCTAGAGCTGGATTTGTTGAAATGATTCCCCACCAACTTGGAAATCTCTCCAATCTTGAGCGCCTTGATTTTGGTTGGAACAAGTTGCATGTTGAGAATTTGCATTGGTTAGCTGGTCTTCCTTTGTTGGACCACCTTGATTTGAGCTTTGTAAATCTTAGCAAAGCATCTGACTGGTTGCTGGCGACAAACTCACTCTCTTCTTTGGTTGAGTTAAGATTGTCATGTTGTCAGCTCCAGCCCTCCCCACACCTAAACATCGTAAATTTTTCTTCTCTTACCCTCCTTGATCTTTCTTACAACCAATTCAATAATAACCATTTGATTCCAGGCTAGATTTTTGAACTTCATCGTTAGAGTCTCTTTATCTATGTAATATATGGTATAAGAATCTAAATACAGATTGGAAGTTTGTGTTGATGGATTACGGATGTGAAATGGTGCTTGGAATGATAATCGTGATCTTGTATGATGTATCCTCGTGAACAGGGAATCGTAGGTGGCTTGTAAGAAGTATTGAGGGAGGAAACAGTACAAAGGTAAGAAGACCAAATAACAGATGCTGTAAATTGGGTGAATTGGTCCCTGCGAGTAATTGTCTTTGGAGAGTGTTACTATTTTGCATGTCAAAGCAATTATATTGCTCAGACATTTAAACTCATTGACAAATTTTGTTTTTCCTATTTAATTTGTATGTTTTGAACTTATTATATGAGTATTTTAATTCCATCATTATTTCATTTATTAAATTTCGTATTCTGAAAGATACCATATCTGAACCATACTATTTTGTCTTTGGTCAAATTATTTAAAGATATTACTACCAAGGAAATGGCTAATAAAACCTCATTAATACAAGCCAATATAATCTTCCTAAAACTTTAAAAGTAGTCTATGTAGATATTGTTATGGTAGGGAAGAATTAATAGTTCTCGATGTTGTTCTGGCAGGGAAGAATCAATAGTTCTCAAAAATATTTTCTGCGGGAATCATTTCAAAGCAACTTCATTGTAAGGCCCAAATCCAAAAGGGACTCAAACGATTAACTAAGTCCAAAATGAAATCAATGAAAGGGGATCCAATTTAAGTATTAGCCCAGTTGTAGCCCAATTAACAATTTTTATTGGATATATTAAACCCCTTTTAATTACTAAGCGTCCCCTATTTGTCGATTATAAATCTCTATGGATGGCAAGTGGACGATTGGTGGACAATTGTTTTGCAAATATATACGTCATCATGCCTAGAAATCAAAGCAAAAGCATAAAATATTGGTGCTGCGATGAAGGCATGAGCGGCGGTCAGACTGAGAATTAGGAAAGAGAAAAACGACGGCGTAGACAACTGATGATAGGCATGACCATGCGAAAGAGACATGTGTCTCTCATGTCAAACTTAAATGGTGAAATGGAAAAGGGTGGTTGTTTAGTAAAAGCAAATCAAGTTAACTTAAAAGAAAAAGGACAAATAGTTCTGGGCGTAGAGATACGAGAGAATGATATTTGAAAAAAAAAAAAAAAAAAAAAAAGAAAAGAGATAGAAGATTAGTGGAAAGAATGAGAGAGGCCGAAAGAGAGTGGCTGAATATTTTAATAATAAAAGGGGACAAACGAAGAGGGAGGCGTAAATGAGAGACAGGATGAGTGAGGATTAGTAGCACAATATTTTTATTAATAAAAGAGACCTGTGCCTCACGAAGAAGTGGGCAAAAGTTTTAGTGGTAACATTTTTATATAAAAATTGACGAGTGTGGAGATGCTAAGCTTGACAAGCAAATTGAGAAATGACTGGTGGTGGCCTTTATGTCTTATAGACACACACACACACACACATATATATATATATATATATATATATATTTAAGGCAGCAAACACACACAGTACAGAACCGGGCAGCAGCCAAATGAAAACAAGCTGTGTGGGTGAAGCCGAGTAGAAGAAAAAAGAAAAGAAAAAAATTGTGAGGAAGAGAAAGTGAAGAAAAATTGAGAATGCTTGTCCCAAATATTTGGGTGTCTGATTCATTTAGATAAATTGATTTTATTTTGATATGATTTGGATTTCAAAAAATTAGTTAATTTTTTCATAAATTCTAAATTGAGTTTAGGTTATTTTAGCGTAGATCCAGACCTATGAATTATTAGATGAGAATCCATTTTAAATCCAAATTTGAGTAAAAGAATTATGTAAATGGATTGTTTTATTTAAATTGAATTAATTGTTCACAATTATATATTTCAAATTTTATGATTTTTAGATTATTAGAAATAAATTATTTATTAGTTAATTAATTTCCTGGATAGTTTATTTTAATTAAATTGACTTATTATAATTATTAAAATTTCAGATTTTATTTATTTAATTGTTATTAGAAGGAAATTATTTAATTAATCTATTGATTTGTTGATTATGAATTACGATTTATGATTTGATTTTAGAATATTTATATTATGAAAAAAAAGGATTTATTGAGAATTATATTTATATTCAGAAATAAAATTATACAATTTACATATGAAAATGACTTGAGATTTGGAAACGACTGAAATGAGACTTTCATAATATCAAGGTTGCACCCTCTCTTCTAATAGTTAAGCAGGCTTCACGTGTGTAAGTCCTAAAGAGTCATCCAACACGTCTATGACAGATGTTTAGGGAGTCATAGAGTCACCAAACATGTGCATAGCCAAATATTATCTCTCGCTTTACGTGTGTGTTGAGTATCTTCACCACGTATAACCAAATTCCTCGAATACTAGTTGGTATAAATTTTTAGATTTCAGATGTTATATAATGACTTTGATCAATAAAAAAAGAGATTACAGAACATTAAATTTACAGAAAGAGATGAAAAGGTTTTTAGATTATAGATTTTCAAATTATACATTATTAAAGTTATAAAGATGATTTATATAGAAATTTACAGTATTATTGCAATATGATATTTGAATCCAATTTATTTTCAAATATGATTGCATATGAATCACTGAGAATTATTTATTATTGCTAGAAATATGTTATATTTTATTTAGAAATATTTTTAGAAAAGTTATATCCACTTACTGGATATTAGCTTATACTATTTTATAAAACTCACTTTTTTAGGTATCCATCGTAAGTCGTGCACACTATTACATATCGTGAAAATGGTCACATAATGATCACAAAATGCATTAATATTATTTTTAAGTAGAAGTATTTTTGCATCATTGTATATTATTTTAATTAACCAGATTTCGTAAATGTGTTTCAAGAATAGTTTTGGAAATAAAATATCTTTTTCAGTTTTTTTATAAATATTTTATATATTCAGTACATGAATCCAACACGAGAAACATAAAGATTTTCAATTTGTTTGAATTGTTATATTATTGAAATTAACGAGCATTTTTCTAAAAGGTCTTATTTTCAGAAACTCCAAATTCCAACGATTTGTTCATATTCAATTTTATAAAGTGACTATAAGGTTTACAATAATTTTTCTAAAAGACTTTTAGTAAATTCAAATTTTAGTTAGAAAGATTACAGTTTTTACGGCATCCTTCTAGGCTGAAGAGACAAGTCAGAACGGGTTTCGTTAGTTTTCACGAGATTCTTTTGGACTCGAGAGAGGAATCGGGAGAGATCCTTTCATTCATAGTCATGAATTTCCACATGCTCATCATAATTGAATTAACAAGCAATTTATCAACATTTGTAATTCAAATTACAATGATTAATTAAAATAAGCTTAAGTGCCTTTGAAATTTTGTGACATCAGCAATATATTTAATGGACTAGGATTATTTGTTTTGAACTCTTAAATAGAGAATTTAACTTTGTACTAACAAAGGAGTAGTCGATTTTGATAGAATCTTCATAAACAATTGAGCAGTTAATGCATGTTCATTTTTTAGGATTATTGTTTTGAACTCTTAAATGGAGAATTTAACTTTGTTTTGATGACAAAAACATAAAAAAGCTAAATCCTAAAATATCGTTATTAAAATATTATTCAAATTTTTATCTTTTACTTTATATTAAAGCAACATGTTAATTTGTGAATTGTTTTTAATCATAACTCAAAGGACATAAATTTAGAGTTATTAGAATACTATTCTACTTTTACTTTATACCTTAAGTGAGAAAAACATGTTATTTATGATTTGTACGTATTAATTACAACTTCAACGATGTAATTGTTTTTTAGGATATTCAAAGTCGTAAATTTATTGCATTATCTATAAGAATTTACATCTTTAGTTTATTATCATATACATTGTAGACATGAGTTTATTTGCTAGATATACTGTGGCCTTAAACATACTACGGTCCCCTACCTTCAATTGTCTTGGATATTGTAGATATCAAAAAATTTATTAGGTACACTATGGTCTTAAATATACTGCCGTCCCTTACCATCAGTTGTATTTGTCTGCCCCTAATTGCAGGGTTTGACAAAAGCAATAGCTAAGCCAAAGCCAACTGGTTGGTGTGCAATGTGACTGTCCTTATCTTGCTATTGTAAATCGTCAAGTCCTGGGTTTTGATTTCAAGAAGCTTTGCTTTGTTTCGTTGTCCAATTTGAATGTGCTACGTTCTGATCATCTTCTTCCAGACGGTGCAATTAACGACTTGTTACTGTCAGTATTTTAACCATAAACCATCCATAAACATCAAACTGAGAACATGGAAGACAGCACACTGCTGAGATACGGGGGAGGAAAAATGAGATAGAAAACACACCCTTTTCTTGCATTACTTTAAACTTGCAATGACAAAAGTTTATAGCCAAATTCAAGAGTGAACCACAGCTAAGCATAGCTGTCAAAACAATTACATCAACCCATACTTCTACCTAACACCATCAACATTGGTGACTGACACAAGTAACTCAAACAAAATGAACTTAAACCATTTGAATCTAACTAAACAATAGTTATAACATAACAAAAGAAAAAACCATAAACCAGAAAGTAAACAAGGCACAACAAGCATACTGCAGCTGCCTGCACCAAAACAAAACAACTTTGGAGTCTCTTAGAAAACTTTTAATCTTTAACACTACTCCTTAAAATTTTTCTGGGAGACTCCAAGCTTAGCTCTTAAGACATTAAATTGACCAAAGCCAAGTGCTTTAGTGAATATATCAGCCACTTGTTCCTCGGTTCTGCAATGAACTAACTTTATTTCTCCAATTCTTTCAGCTTCTCGAATGACATGGAACTTCACATTGATGTGCTTGGTTCTTCCATGTTGAACAGGATTTTTAGCCATCGAAATAGCTGAAACATTATCACACCATAACACAGTAGGCTTATCTTGAATAAAATCCAAATCAGCAAGGACTTTTCTGATCCAAATTGCTTGGTTAGTTGCTGTTGCTGCAGCTACATATTCTGCCTCTGCTGTTGATTGTGCTACAACTTCCTGCTTCTTGGAGTTCCAAGCGAATGCTCCACTTCCAAGAGAAAAAATGTACCCTGTTGTGCTTTTAGAATCATCAAGTGACCCTGCCCAGTCACTATCCACATATCCGATCAATTCTCCATCAGATTTTTCATACCAGATTCCTAAATCCAAAGTCCCTTTCAAGTATCTCAAAATCCTCTTCCCAACTCCAAAGTGAGTGAGGCTGGGAGAGTGCATAAACCTTGAAAGAAGACTTGAAGGATACATCAAGTCAGGCCTAGTAGCTGTTAGATATAATAAACTTCCAACCAAACTTCTGTAGTTCGATTCATCAGCCTTTGCATCACTATCTAACTTGGAAAGTTTTCCATTGATGGCAAGAGGTGTTGAAACAGGCTTGCAGCTTTCCATCTTGAACTTCCTCAATACATCCATGGCATACTTCTTTTGTGACAGAAAAATGCCATCATGGAGTTGATGCACTTCCATTCCAAGGAAGTAATTCATTAAACCCAAATCTGTCATCTCAAATTCCTTGAGCATGCTTTCTTTAAACTTGATAATACCATCACCATCATTACCAGTAACCAGCAAGTCATCAACATACAAGGAAATAATGATCTTGCTGCCATTCCCATCAGTTCTAACATACAAAGTGGCTTCATTCTGACTCCTTTTGAAACCACTTCGCAGAAAATAAGTATCAATCATGCTATACCAGGCCCTAAGGGCCTGCTTCAAACCATATAAGGCTTTGTGAAGCCTATAAACATCACTTTCATGCCTAACAATCACATATCCTGGTGGTTGCTCCACATAAATTTCTTCTTGTAGAATTCCATTTAGAAATGTTGACTTGATGTCAAGATGATATAGCTTCCACTCATTTTGAGCAGACAATGCAGCAAGCAATCTAATTGTTTCATGTTTTGCCACAGGAGCAAAAGTGTCTCCAAAATCAACTCCTGCAACCTGTGAGTACCCTTTTACAACTAGTCTAGCTTTGTACTTGTTTATAGAACCATTTGGATTCAATTTGGTTCTATAAACCCATTTAACACCAATAACCTTTCTGTTACTTGGTCTAGGAACTAACTGCCATGTTTCATTTTTTGCAATCATTTTTAGCTCCTCATGCATTGCAATCCTCCATTCTTTCATCTTTGAAGCTTCCTCATAGCTAGAAGGTTTATTCACCATATAATTACATTTCTCATAGATTTTTGCTAAGGATTTTGTCTTCAAGATAGGTGAATCAGACTCAGCTGTCAGACCATCATCAATTTCTGCATCCACATTTGTATTCTGACTATTTTGTACAGCTTGTTTAGGGTCCATCTCAAGCTGAATTTCTTTGCCAACTTTCTGTACTTGCTTGTTGTCCCAATTCCAGTGAGCTCCTTCATCAAACTGCACATCTCTACTCACTAAAATCTTTTTTGTTTGAACATTATACGCCCTGTACCCTTTTGAACTTGTTGCATACCCAATAAAAATCCCCAATTCAGCCTTCTCATCAAGTTTTGTTCTCTTGATATCAGCTACATGAGTATAGCAAACCGAACCAAACACCTTCATATGCTTGACTGAGGGTTTTAGACCAGTCCAAGCCTCCAAAGGTGACATACCTTGAACAGCTTTGGTGGCAAGCCTATTCAAGATATACACTGCTGTATGGACAACTTCTGCCCAAAAAAGCTTGGGTAATTTCTTCTCTGCAATCAAGCTTCTCCATTACTGTTCTATTCTTTCTTTCCGTGACTCCGTTTTGCTGTGGAGTATAAGGAACAGTGAGTTGGTGCTTGATTCCCATGTCTTCACAAAATGCATTGAATCTGTTGGAGGTGTACTCTTTGCCATTGTCTGATCTCAGCACCTTCAGCTTGCATCCGTTTTCAATTTCAACCATACTTTTAAACTTCTTGAATACATCAAAAGTCTGAGCTTTGTTAGCCAAAGAGTACACCCATGTCATCCTTGTAAAGTCATCAATAAACAACAAAAAATAGAGACTTTGATTCGAGGAAGGTATGCTCATTGGACCACATAAATCGGTGTGAACCAATTCTAGTTTGTTCTTGGCTCTAGTTACATTTGCTACTGGAAATGGTCTTCTGTGCATTTTTCCATACTGACATGCATCACATACATCTTCAATTTTATTGATTTCAGGCAAACCTTCCACCATGCCATGTTTTTGTACATAAACAAGTGCATTTACATTGAAGTGGCCTAACCTTTTGTGCCATAAGATTGAATTATCATGCTTAGATAATAAAGCAACATGCTTGACTTCTCTAAAATTGATTGGAAAGCTATTATCTAGCATTTTAATTCTAGCCACTTCTACATCATGACAATCAACAATAACACAACATTCTTCTTTGAATGACAATGAGTATCCTTTCTTTAATAATTGAGCCACACTTAATAAATTTTGATCTAAATCAGGAATGAACAACACATCATGAATAACTTTAGTACCTGAATTTGTGTGAATCAAAACATTTCCCCTTCCTGCAGCCTGTACCACATCACCATTGCCCAGCTTGACTCTTGTTCTGTCAGTTTTGTCAAGAGAGCAAAATAAATTTTCATTCTTAGCCATATGACTTGTACACCCACTGTCCACATACCATACTTCATTTGAAGTTCTCTGGCAAGCCTGAGTTGCCATGAATAGATGATCATCTGGCTGTTCATCGGTGAAGTTTACTTGCTGAGCAGGCTGTTGTGTTTGTTGATATGGTTTGGTTCTACAATAGCTTTCCCTGTGTCCCCATTTCTTGCAATAATTGCACTGAATTTGTGGCTTCCCTTTGTACCAACAATCTTTTGTAAGATGGTTAGTTCTTTTACATGTTGAACAATGTGGAAACTTGTTTCTTGCAGCAGTTTCTGCAGAACTATTGTCAGGTTTTGTTTTTCCCTTTCTATCACCATTTCTAGGACCATAAACTTGTTTCTTTTGATCCTTTTTGAATGGCTGATTCCCTTTATGTCTGGCTTGGAAAGCACCTTCCATTGCATCATCATTTCTTATGGCAAACCTTTGCTCTTGAGCTTGTAATTTGCTAACCATCTCAGAAACTGTCAAAGTTTTAAGATCACAAGACTCTTCTATAGCAGCTACTTTTGCTTCAAACTTATCTGGTAAACTTACTAGCATCTTCTCCACAATTTTGTGGTCCTGAACAACATCACCATAGAGCCTCATTTGATTCACCAACTCTGACAGCTTTGATGAATAATCCTTGACAGTTTCTCCTTCCTTCATTTTCAACATCTCAAACTCTCTTTTGAGAGTCAACAACTTCACTGATTTCACCCTTTCACTACCTTCAAACCTCTCCTTTAACTCATCCCATATAAGCTTTGCAGTGTCCAGATGCATAATACTTGTGAACACTGAATCTGACAAAGCCGAATGCAGACATGTGACAGCCTTATCCCTCTTCATCTTTTCTTCCTCATGTTGCTTCATTTGAGCTATTGTTGGGTTGGCTCTTAGAAGAGGAACTTGCTTGTCTTCAACAACATAATCCCATAAACCAAATGCTTTCAGATAGGACCTCATTTTGACAGTTCATATTTGATAATTTTCCCCATTAAACTGAGGCACAAGAAGGGTAGCATTGCTTGATGTAGCCATACTTTCATTCATATGTGTTTGTCTCTCACTCTCAAGTGTTTAGACCTCACTAAGTTCTCAGAAAAATAACAAAAACATACCTCACAGACCCTTAAAGAAGTAGCTCTGATACCACTGTCAGTATTTTAACCATAAACCATCCATAAACATCAAACTGAGAACATGGAAGACAGCACACTGCTGAGATACGGGGGAGGAAAAATGAGATAGAAAACACACCCTTTTCTTGCATTACTTTAAACTTGCAATGACAAAAGTTTATAGCCAAATTCAAGAGTGAAACACAGCTAAGCATAGCTGTCAAAACAATTACATCAACCCATACTTCTACCTAACACCATCAACATTGGTGACTGACACAAGTAACTCAAACAAAATGAACTTAAACCATTTGAATCTAACTAAACAATAGTTATAACATAACAAAAGAAAGAACCATAAACCAGAAAGTAAACAAGGCACAGCAAGCACACTGCAGTTGCCTGCACCAGAACAAAACAACTTTGGAGTCTCTTAGAAAACTTTTAATCTTTAACAGTTACCTTCAAACTACTATTTTCCATAACGTACAAGGACTTGCTACCTTGTGACCACCTCTTTCCACAAGGTGCCCTACCAGACATCCCCACGATTACCGTATTCGAAAGGCAGAGAAAAACACTACATACATGAGAAAGCAAAACCGAAATCATCCTTGGAAAGGTCAAAGCTTTCAATGTAGAATTTGTCCTTTTTATTGATTAAGAGTCAACTTTCTTAAATCATGATGGGACTTAATATCTTGACAATTTTGATAGCAAGTAAAGTTCAAGGAAATTTCCTACTCTAAATTTAAATATAGCTAGCAGTCTGTTGACAGCGTTCGTTCTCATAATATCATCCATTATCACCTGCACTGAAACCAACCATGAATAACGTTGTTGTCTTTGCTTTCTTTGAGCTGCTACTCATAGCAACCTTCAAAATCAGCTTCTGCAGTGGAAGCACTTATGTGGGTTGTGTAGAGAGTGAGAGAGAAGCACTTTTAAGGTTCAAGCAAGATGTTAAAGATCCTTTCAACAGGCTTGCGTCGTGGAATGCTGATGGAGACTGTTGTGAATGGGTTGGCGTTGTCTGCAACAACTTGACTGGCCATGTCCTTGAGCTCCACCTCAGAAATCCTCTTGTGGGAACTGATGACGCATCCATGGCTGATACTGAAGCTTATGAGAGGGCAATGTTGATTGGTAAGATAAATCCTGCTTTGGTTGATTTGAAGTATGTGAATTACCTGGACTTGAGCTTTAATGATTTTGAAGGTCCTATTCCACCATCTTTAGGGGAGCTTTTCTCTTTGGAATTTATAGACCTTTCTGGTAACAAACTGAATGGTTCTATCCCATCTTCTTTAGGAAAACTTTCTTCCTTGACAACTTTAGATCTCTCCAATAACCATTTGAATGGTCCCATTCCGTTGTCTTTAGGAGAACTTTTGTCCTTAACAGATTTATATCTTGCCAGTAACATGTTGAATGGTTCTATCCCATCTTCTTTAAGCAAACTTTTTTCCTTGACAAATTTGGATCTTTCTAATAATAAATTGAGTGGTATCATTCCATCTTTTTTAGGAAAACTTTTGTCCTTGACAAGTCTGGACGTTTCCCATAATACAATGAGTGGCCTCATTCCATTGTCTTTAGGAGAGCTTTCGTCCTTAACAGATTTATATCTTGCTTTTAACAATTTAAATGGTTCTATTCCATCTTCTTTAGGAAAACTTTCTTCTTTAGAAAATTTAGACCTTTCTAATAATAAATTGAGTGGTCCCATTCCATCTTCTTTAGGAATGCTCTCTTCCTTGACAAATTTAGATTTGTCCAATAATGATTTGAGTGGTCCTATTCCATCGTCTTTAGGAAAACTTTCGTACTTAACAGAGTTACTCCTTGTTGGTAACATTTTGAACAGTTCTATCCCATCTTCTTTAGGAAAACTTTCTTCCTTGACAAGTTTAGATCTTTCCAACAATAAATTGAGTGGTCCTATTCCATCTTTAGAAAAACTCTTTTCCTTGACGGAATTAGATCTTTCTAATAATACATTGAGCGGTCTCATTCCTTTGTCATTAGGGAAACTTTCATCCTTAACGTATTTATATCTTTCTAGTAACAAATTGAATGGTTCTTTCCCCTCTTTTTTAGGAAAACTTTCCTCCTTGGAACATGTTGGCGTTGCTCTTAACAAATTAAATGGAAGACTTTCTGAAATTCACTTTGTCAATCTTACAAGACTAAAGTCTTTCCAAGCACACGGAAACTCACTTGTTTTGGAGGTTAATCCTAATTGGATTCCTCCTTTTCAACTTGTTTCACTATATTTAGGATCTTGTCATATAGGACCTCAATTTCCATCATGGATTTATTCACAAAAGAAGTTAAATTCTTTGGATATATCCAACTCTGGAATTGTAGGTACCATTCCTAGCTGGTTTTGGAATTCTTTTTCCCAATTTGGGTATTTAAACCTCTCACACAACCAAATCCATGGGGAGATACCAAATTTAATTGAAACTCAATTTAGTGCATTACTTGACTTTAGTTCAAATAACTTTTCGGGTCCATTGCCTCGTATATCTTCTACGCTAGTTTTATTAGATTTATCCAACAATGCGTTATCAGGACCCATTTTTCGATTTTTGTGTGATGAAAAGAATGCATGGAAGAATTTGCATCTTCTCAACCTTAGAAACAATTCGTTATCTGGAGAAATACCTGATTGTTGGACGAGTTGGCATTCATTGGAGGTTTTATACCTTGATAACAATAAATTTATTGGTGGCCTTCCAATTTCCATGGGAACTTTAAGTCGCCTTCAATCATTGCACATTCGTAAAAACAGACTCTCTAGTACAATTCCTCCATCACTTGGAGATTGTACAAAGTTAGAAGTCATCGACCTTAGTGAAAATGAGATTGTTGCATACGTTCCAACATGGATTGGAGAAAGCTTTTCGAGTTTGAGGATTCTCAATCTTCGTTCAAATAAATTTTATGGTCATTTGCCATTGGAGCTTTGCCATCTGAAGGTCTTACAGATTTTGGACCTTGCTTCGAATAATCTCTCTGGAACGATACCAAGATGTTTCAATAATTTAAATGCCATGGTGTCAGTGGACCATCCTATTGACAACAAGATAGACCATTTTATTGATTATATAGGAATGACTCTTGAGGATGCAATACTCATAATGAAAGGGACAGCCGCTGAATACAAAAACACTCTTAATTTGGTGAGAATCATAGACCTATCTGACAATCACTTCTCTGGGGAAATTCCTATAGAAGTGACAAATCTCAAAGCATTGCAATCCTTGAATTTGTCGCACAATTTCTTAGTAGGAAGAATTCCAGAAAACATGGGTGTTATGAGATCATTAGAGGCCATTGATTTCTCAACCAATCAACTTTCAGGCGAAATCCCAAAGAGTTTTTCAGAGCTGAACTTTTTGAGTCACTTGAATTTATCCGATAACAACTTGACCGGGGAAATTCCTTCGAGCACTCAACTACAAAGCTTGGATGCATCCTCTTTTGCCGGCAATGATCTCTGTGGACCTCCTCTGCCAAAAAATTGCTCTGTTTCGTCAGTTCCAGTACCTGACTATGAAACTGAAGGAGATAAAAATGAGGATGGAGATGAAGTGGACTGGTTCTGGTTCTACATAAGCATGGCTCTTGGATTTGCTGTGGGTTTCTGGAGTATGATAGGTTCTTTAATTATCAACAGAAGATGGAGGTATAGATATGGTCTTTTCTTGGATCACTTTGTGAACAAATTGTGCTGTCTTGTAATGTAGCGTTGCTGTATATTATTAGGTTAAGAGTTGTATAGTTTATGTAATATTATGAATAATGTAGAGTTTGTAAAAAGTTTGCAAGAATTAAACTAAGAGTAATTTGCCTTTTTTAGACCCATATCAAAGTCAGGGGAGTTTTACTATTTCAAGTCTATATATGTTTTCCTAATACTGACATGATTTGTATTTGTTCTAGTTTCTATATTGAACATCATGTGTTTATCAATATTGAAACATAAAAATTTTTTTTGCCTTCCTGAAGGGTAAGCCATTGACAATATCAAATATGTCAACATTCAAATCCTATTGAGTTCATGTCATGCCTCCTCAACAAGCTCCATAAAGGTGTAATTTGAACTTCAAAGAAGAACACTGCTAGCATCATCCACGACTGCTTCCAACAAGAAATTGGACGTTACAAAGGAGATCATAAAGTCCGACAATAGTACAATAGAAACTAGTAGAAGCCGTTTTTGATGCTTGGCTTGGATTTGCCACCACCTCCTCCTTTCAAAGAGGTGATGCAGAAAAATATAATACCTCAGGTTGCTTCGTATGATCAATTAAATATGTTTGATGGCCAAACAGTGACTGAGGTTGTTCTTAATCTTAAAAGTATTATGGTTAAAAGGTTAGTTCGGGGAATTTACTCTTTATATTTGAAGGTATTTTCGAGCTTGAAGTTTTCCTACATCAAGTGGGTTATTGTTTGTTATCAAATATCATATACATTTGAAAACGGGACATCCTAAGTATCCTTTAACAAAGTAAAGACAAACACAAAGCACTTGAACAAATAAAACCGAGTCAAAACTTAGAAAACATCAAAACTTGAATAATTTGTCTCTTTAGTTGATTTAGAGTCGATGGGAACTAATACAATTAAATATCCTGAAAATCTTGAAATTCTTGCTAGCAAGTAATGTTCAAGGAAATTTCCTACTTCAATATAGAGCTAGCAGTCTGTTGATAACATATGTTCTCATCCACAATATCTCGCAGAGAAAGCAACCATGAATAGTGTTGTTGCCTTTGTGTTTCATTGAGCTGCTACTCATAGCGACCTTCAACATCAGCTTCTGCAGTAGAAGCACTTATGTGGGTTGCGTAGAGACTGAGAAAGAAGCACTTTTAAGGTTCAAGCAAGATGTCAAATATTCTTCCAACAGGCTTGCATCTTGGATTGCTGATGAAAACTGTTGTAAATGAGTTGGTGTTGTCTGCAACAACTTCACTGGCCATGTCCTCGAACTCCACCTCAAAAACCCTCTTGAGGACACTAAATCAACGGCTGATACAGAAGCTTATGTGAGGTCAATGTTGGTTGGTAAGATCAATCCCTCTTTGTTTGACTTAAAGTATTTGGTTTTCCTGGACTTGAGCCATAACAAACTGGAAGGTCCTATTCCACCATCTTTAGGAGCACTTTCATCTTTAGAATATCTAGACCTTTCAGATAATAGATTGAATGGTTCTATACCATCTTCTATAGGAAAACTTTCTTCTTTGACAAAATTACATCTTTTTAATAACAATCTAAGCGGTCCTATTCCATCCTCTTTTGGAGAACTCTCATCCTTGTATGATGTAGATATTTCTCTTAACAAATTGAATGGAATTGTATCTGAAATTCACTTTACCAATCTCACTTCACTTACCTTTTTTGATGCACATGGAAACTCACTTCATTTGAAAGTTAATCCTGATTGGGTTCCTCCTTTTCAATTACACTTGCTATATATGGGATATTGTCATTTAGGACTTCAATTTCCATCATAGATTTATTCTCAAAAGAAAATAAGGGAACTAGATATATCCAACTCATGAATTGTAGATACCACTGAAGATCAGTTTTGGAAATCTTTTTCCCTACTCCTATTTTTAAACCTCTCTCACTATCAAATCCGTGGGGAGATTCCATATATAAATTCGATTGCAATTGGGACAAAACTTGACTTTCATTCAAATAATTTTTCAGGTCCATTTCCTCGTATATCCTCTGCTATAACTAGATTATATTTTTCCAACAAAGCATTCTCCGGACCCATTTTTCAATCTTCGTGCCATGAGAGGAACGAATTAAATAGTATGAAAATTCGAAACGTTAGAAACAATTTCTTATCTGGAGAATTACCAGATTGTTAGATGAATTGACATTTATTGGAGATTTTGTATCTTGATAACAATAAATTTATTGGTAATCTTCCAATTTCCATGGGAAATTTAATATCCCTAAAATCATTGCACCTTGAGGAAACAAATTCTTTGGTACAATACCTGCATCACTTGAAAATTGTAGAGTCTTAGAAGCTCTTGATCTTGGTGAAAATGAGTTTGTTGGAAATGTTCCTGCAGGGATCAGAGAAAGCTTTTCAAGAATGAAGATTCTCATCCTTCATTCAAATAAATTTTATGGTCATCTACCATTGGAACTTTGCCATCTAAAGGTTTTGCAAATTTTGGACCTTGTTTCAAATAATCTCTCCGGTACCATACCAAGATGTTTCGATAATTTTAGTGCCATGGTGTCGGTGGACTATTCTACTGATAATGATCCATTCTACTGATTATATAGGAAATATTGCTGATGATGCATTACTCATAATAAAAGGGATAGGGGCTGAATACGAAAGAAATTCTTAATTTAGTGAGAATCATAGACCTTTCTAATAATAACTTCTCTCGAGAAATTCCTATAGAAGTGACAAGTCTTGTAGCACTGCAATCCTTGAACATCTCGCACCATTTTTTAACAGGAAGAATTCCTGATAATTTTGCCATTGATTTCTCGGTCAATCAACTTTCAGACAAAATCCCAGAAAACTTTTCGGAATTGAACTTTTTGAGTTACTTGAATTTATCCAATGATAACTTGACTGAGAGAATTCCTACTGCAAAGCTTGGATGCGTCCTCTTATGTTGGCAATGATCTCTGTGGACCTCCACTGCCCAAGAATTGCTCTGTTTCAGCTGTTCCACCACCTGACTATGAAACCGGAGGAGACCACACCGACGATGAACATGAAGTCAACTGGTTCTACGTAAGCATGGTTCTTGGATTTGTGGCGGGTTTCTGGATTATGATAGGTCCTTTAATTGACAACAGAAGATGGAGGTATACGTGTTGTCTTTTCTTGGATCACCTTGTCAACAAACTGTGCTGTTTTGCATAATAGTGTTGCTGTATATTATCATATTGTTTAGAGTTGTATTGTGTCATGCAATTTAATGAATAACCAATTGTCTTTGTAAGTCTGCAAGAATTGTCAAGGTTAGTTTCCTGTTTCAAGTCAGTTTTTGTTTTCCAAATTCTGACAGGATTTAAATTTGGATTTGTTTTACTCTCCACATATGGAAACCTGTTCAATTCTCTTATTTCAAAACAAATAAGAGAAATTGAATGTAATACCTCAATTTGCCATAAAAATTCAATGTTCAATCAATCACTTAAATCTCCAAAATTAAAACACAATTAAAGAAAAAATTTATAAAATATTTAATTCAATAATATAAACTCGTCTCAATACCTCAATAAAGCTCTTAAATAATCTATCTCCACAATCATTCGAAATCAATCCTCACATTTAAGTCTTAACCATTAAAACAAACTTAAATGATTTATTAATAATAGGAAGGGATATAACCACAATAATAGAACTGAAATCCTCCTTCAATAGACACCGATTACTTGAAGTCTCCCCTTAAGACAATTGAGGCCTACTAATCTGTAAAATAATAGAGACGAGGGGCGAGCCGTCAACTTAATAGGTAAACATTATACATTACGATGCAATCGATAATCAGAAAGAGATATTGAAATTTTATAAAGTAGCTTTACAATAAGAATAAAATTGTAACTTTCATTGTAATTGAAATGATTACAAATATGTTAAAGCCAATGAAACATTAACAATATGACATTGAAAACATTTAATTTTCAAAATCGATGTCAATAAAACATTTAACAATATGATACATAAAACATTCAATATTTAAACTGAAGTCACAATAATGGAAAACATTTCATATACGAATTTAAATAAAATGGAAGTGACTCATGTCACATAATATCATTCACACCTGTAATCCTAATGCGAGGTCAATACAATTTACACCTGTAATCCCGATGTGGGGCCAATACAATTAGCATCTATAATCCCAGTGCAGGGCCAATACAATTAGCATCTATAATCCCAGTACGGGGCCGATACAATTTACATCTATAATCCTTGTACGGGGCTGATACAATTTACATCTATAATCCTAGAGCTAGGCCAATTCATTTAATGTTGTGCAACAATAAATATTACAGTTAGACCAACACGATACAATTATGACAGCTGTAATCCCGGTGTTTAAACCATTACAATTAAATAAACTACGAACAGATAAGCCAAAACGTTTTCATTACAATCACGATTATAATACATATCATTCTTTATAAATACGGAAAAATATTTTTAATAAAACATATCACATTTTTTCAAATAAGAAGACAATATTTTCAATATAATTGAATAGTGTACGTAATACATATATTTGAGGATGCAAAATCATTTAAATAAAATATAATAGAATAACGTAAAAAAAAAGATATCAAAGATTTCATTCGATTATTTAAAAGAACCAATTAAATTACTTTTGAAATCTAACATATAATATATGAAGGTAATGTATAAGGTTTACTTACCTCTTCTGCTTATCCCAATAAAGAAAATAACTTTATCAATTTAATCCCTCTCATCAACCTAAAATCGCATCATAAAACTCATAAATTTATAGAAAATCATAATTTACTAAATCAATCTAAGTCAAAATACCATTAAAATCCATTATTGTCAACGCTGTCTCACTGATGCAATCCAATTTCTCCATTTTTAATAAATTGTATATAAAGCTAATCATCTCGAAAATTCATATATATGCTCTAAAGACTTAGAATAAATACATAAAAATTTGCAGCCTTAAAAACCTCTACGAACCTATCAACTTAAATCTCCGAATCCAAACCAAGACTATATTGTCATCAGTTTCAAAACTGAACATTCCTTGATATCCGAATTTTTAAAAATAAACTGCTTCATAAAAATCCTTCAAAGTTTTATGGCTCATAGATGACTCATATTGGTTCATACAGAAATTTAATGAAGCCAAAATAACATCAATCGCATGTCCCAAAAAATTCAAGATTCAACCTAGTTCAATGCTGTCTAGATTTTTATTTCACTGAGTTAGAAGTAAACAAAAATTCGTAATCAAATATATACTTATCATATGAGCACGAAATTTTTCAGATTATAACCTAACATCCTAAGGAGCATCCATACCAAATTTCATAATTTTATACCTTCATTTTCCTATTCAACCAATTAAACAAATCTGATAGATCTACAAGGAAGCAAATTTTCAGCAACCTCTATTTCCTTCATAAAAAATCCATAAAATTTTAATCTTATTTTGAAATAACTCCAAACATAACAATATGATATCATAAGTCTGTCATACCATAAAATCCTAATATCAATAAATATAAATATGAAAGAAAGAGAAAAAAAACCTACTTGAATCGTAAATTCGTAATCAACCTTTACAATGAACTTCAAACTCCAAACTTGTTACAATTAAGAGCTTAAATTTGTTGATGAAGAAGAGAATTTTGAATGACATATGAGAGGTGGCTGCTGTGAATAGAGGAAAATAATGTTTTATATGAAGCTCCAAACCCTAATAGCAATTAGGGAAAATATATAAAATTATAAACATATATTTATATTTTTGCGCCCCCCCCCCCCCCCCCCCCCCCTCCTTTTTTTGTTCTTTCTATTCTTTGTATAGCCATCAAATTCACCCAATTGGGTTTTCATCCAATTGCTTTAACATTATCATACAACTTCGGCTTACACTCAATTTGAACTCATTTATTAATTCTTATTTAGGCTCCATTAATCTCTTAAGTACATTTGAATTCGGACCTTACTCTAAAAACCTAAAAGAGAACTAAAAATACTGTAAATCTTTTAAGTCCTGTATTTTAATTTCATGATGCTTTGCTTGGTTCTGTTTGCGGATATGAAAGTGCATGCATGTTTGGTTTGCGGGAAATTTTATCGCGGAAGAGGATCCCCTGCGTACACAACTATACTCACAGCTTGGAAGCAGAACACCATGTTGAATTGAAACAGAGAAATTTTATTGCCATCCTGAAGGGCACGAAATTGACAACCCATCTTTGGATGACATCAAGAATGTGTTAAATCCAAGGTGTCCCAGAGAATAAATACAAGATAGACTGACAAAAACATGGGCTGGTTAAGGGCTCTGGATGGTTCAGATTACATTCAAGGAATGGTGGGTTTGAATAACATCAACCTGGAGACTGATTTTGTGAATGTCACGATTCAATTTCTTATGAGAGTCATTCCATTAACAATTGACAAATGCAAAAGGATTAAGAGCAGGGAAGATCAAGACTTGATACTAAACTATTTATAAAACTTGCTCCCTTGGGAAAATGGAGTCTGTTTTTAAACATTGATAAATAAAAGAGGGCTGAAAGCAGGGAAACTTAAGACTCAATCTATGTCAATAATACAATAGAAATTTGTAGAATGCCGATTTTGATGCTTGGTTTAAATTCATAGATTTCTGCATTAACATCTGATCCTTCACATGTGGTGATTCACCATGAATGACACGAAAATTCGAGTCCCAACCCTTGGAAAGCTTTCCTGTAAAATAAATTGGCATTGAAGGACTATATGCTAAAAAAAAGTATAATCTGATTGTAAGTTGTCCATGATGGAAAACCTGAGGGGTTTTACAATCTTTTCGTGCAGCACAAGTCAAATGATTAATTGTACAAGATGCAGCATCTTCGTGTTATGGAAGTTCTTCGATCAAGTAATTAATTGCACTTTCTTGAGGCTTATTTGCAGATATATAAGAGCAGCTGGCATGTCCTATAAGTTCTGGCATCGAATACAACAAGGAGAGATCGGTGTGTATCACATTCCGTATTGACTGTAAGGAATACTTAGAAACTCCTCTTTAATAATAATACTGCAATAGGTTTTAACGAATTTTGGTAATTCAAAGCAGGTTATTCTCTTGTGATAAAGAAATTTTGTTCTTTTACAGGTTATGGGTAATTAATAGAGAAATAACAAGGGAGAAACTTATTGCGTAAAGAATTTAAGTTTAAAATAACTGGAAGTAAACATTTGGCCAGAAAAAAAAAAAGAAAAAAGAAAGTAATAAAGGATTTAGGGATTTATTCAATAAAATTGAATTGTACTCAAATATAAATTCCTTTAAGAGTGTATTTGTGATAAAAAAAAAAAAAATATATATATATATATATATATATACTAAAATGTAGGTGTATGGAGGAATTTTTTGAGTGGCAATAGAGCCACCCTTAATGTGTATTGCCACCCCTTAATATATTACACATTGATCAATTTATATAAAGAATGGATTTAGCTAAAATTTCATGTTCCTTATATATCTAGTCCACAACTAAAAGTGACTCCTATGTTTTTAAATCCAACTTTAGGAGAAGAAAAGGAAATGGTGCATAAATGGAATCTGCACTTCTTTTTTCTCATGATGGATGAGAGCCATCGTGGACATTGTTAGAGAATTTTCAACGCTATTATTCATTAGAAATAACACAAATTTTTTAAGAAGTAATTATGTGTGTTATTATGGTCTAACTTAGTTTGATGGTAGAAAACTCTCACTCACTTTAATGATAATTCATATTCGAATGATTGCACCGTATATGATATTTGAAAAAAAAAATTGTTACGTGTCCCATTGAGTGGAATAGGCAACATTGTAAGAGTACCATGACCAAAGGTAAATAACTATGCCAAATAAAATAAAAATAATTAAATTTACTAGTCGTTTGATCAAAACTATTGGCTGTTTGAAAATTGAAAGTGTGAGGTGCATGGCTAGCAACATTAATTCTTATGAGATAGTTTCAAGTTATGCCCTTCTGTAAATGTGTTGTGTTTCATGCAAACGGTTCATGCGGCAGAAAGACTTATATTTCAATGAGCGTGTGAATTGGACACATTTTCTTTAATTTTTATCTCATGTGGCAGATTCATAAAAACTATAACATTGTACTAAATATTCTTTACATTTATCTAATATCAAAGTTTCTTTTGTTTTTTTTAGTCTATAGGTTAGCCAATTACAATGCTCACAATAATATGAAGTTTGAGAGTTCGAACTTTGAGAAGATAATCCCTTAAATAAGACTGCTACAAAGTTGCACATATTCAGATCTCAAAGACAAAATCTTACACTTAAGTTGTTCATTACTGGTATGAAGATGGAATGAAAAACATTTCTACATGATGTAGAAAAATGTTTTGTTTTGAAAAGTAGTGTGTTGGGAGGCATTTAATTATAGTAGCAATACCCTTTGAAAGAGACCGAGTTGAAAAAGTCACTTTTTTTTTTTTTTTTTTTGTAAATTCTGCTCATTAATTGATTTTGGAGTCGAAGTCTGTTTGTGTGAAGTCATGTTAGTCAACATACACATAATTAGAAATCGCATTAGGCTTCGAAAATATATCAAATTATCAACAGTAAAATAGATTTCAATCCGGAAAACTTGTAAATTAAGCATATTATGCACAACAAAAGGACACTATAAAATAGCACAATATGGTCATGTCCTGAGGCACATATTTTGATCTTATAATTTCTACTTATAAAGTTTGATTGGCAGTGAAACCAACCATGAGTCTTCATTTTGTCCTTCTCATTGAGTTACTTGTCTTAGCTAACATCAAGTTTAGCTTCTGCAATCGAATATCCTACGTGGAACGTTGCATGGAAAGTGATAGACAAGCACTTTTAAGGTTCAAGCAAGATCTCCAAGATCCTTCCAACAGGCTTGCCACTTGGATTGGTGGAGATTGCTGCGCATGGACTGGCATTGTCTGTGACAACCTAACTGGCCATGTCCTAGAGCTCCTCGTTAGAAATCCTTTCAACGCTTACGAATCTTTCATTCAACTGGAAGCTTATGAGATGTCAAAGTTGCATGGTAACATAAATCCCTCTTTGCTTGATTTGAAACATTTAATTTCCTTAGACTTAAGTGAGAATGATTTTGATGGAAATTCTATTCCAAAATTTCTTGGTTCTATGAAGGTTCTAAGATACCTTAATCTCTCTAGATCTGAATTTGTTGGAATGAGTCCCCATCAACTTGGAAATCTCTCAAATCTTGAGAGTCTTGATCTTGGTTGGAACAAGTTGCATGTTGAGAATTTGCATTGGTTATCAGGTCTTTCTTTGTTGGACCACCTTGGTTTGAGCTATGTAAATCTTAGCAATCTGACTGGTTGCTGGTGACAAACTCACTCTCTTCCTTGGTTGAGTTAAGATTGTCATATTGTCATATTGTCAGCTCCAGCCCTCTCCACACCCAAACATTGTAAATTTTTCTTCTCTTACCCTGCTTGATCTTTCTTACAACCAATTCAATAACCATTTGATTCCAAGCTGGATTATCGAACTTCGTTATTTAGCATCTCTTTATCTACGTAGTAATAATTTTCAAGGTCCATTGCCTAACGGACTTCAAAACTTGACTTCTCTTGGGCATCTTGAATTATCGTACAACCATTTAAATTCTTCAATACCTGACCGGTTGTACAGATTAAACCGTCTTGCGCATCTCTCTCTTTTCAATAATAGCTTCCATGGTGAAATTTTTGTTGCTCTAGGAAACCTGACTTCTATCCATCTGCTAGATCTCTCATGGACTAGGCTTGAGGGGCGAATTTGGAGAACATTGGGAGGAATTTATAGCTTGAGGGAACTTTGGTCAGCTGGTTTGAAATTAAGTCGAGATATCTAAAATTTTAGATCTTTCCTCAAGTTGTGCTTTGGATGGACTAGAGTCATTAGATTTACGATTTACTCAAATTACTGGCCATTTAACTAGTAAATCGGGGCAATTTAAGAATCTAGCTATTGTCTACCAAGGCAGTAACTCTATTGTTGGTCCTATTCCATTGTCTTTTCGGAAACTTTCATCCTTCAGAATTGTAGATCTTTCATCTGACAAACTGAATAGAACTATTAGTCAGTTTCACTTACAAAATCTTACAAACTTGTTTTACTTTTTTACATCTGGAAATTCATTGACACTGAAACTTAGTCCTGATTGGAACCCTCCATTTCAACTTGAATCCTTAGGATTGGCTTTTTGTCACTTAGGACCTCAATTTCCAATGTGGCTTCATTCACAGAAGCATTTGCTTTATCTAAACATATCTGGCTCAGGGATCAAAGACATTCTTCCTAGTTGGTTTGGGGAATTTCTTTCTCAATTTGCTTATTTTAACATTTCTCATAATCAAATCTATGGAAGACTCCAAGTTTTGCTGAGGCTACTCAACTCGAGTCAGTTGATATGAGTTCGAATAATTTATCGAGTCCATTGCCTATCATATCATTCAACATGCATGCACTTGATCTTTCCCGTAATTCTTTGTCAGGACCAATGTCCCTTTTTCTATGCTATCAGATGAATGAATCCAAGGGAATGCAAGTCCTCAATCTAGGAAATAATCTTTTGTCTGGAAAAATACCTGATTGTTGGATGAGCTGGCAACACCTAATTTTACTGGACTTAGGTAACAATAAATTTGCTGGTAATCTTCCAACCTCAATTGGAGCATTACGTTGCCTTCAGTCACTCCAGCTTCACAAAAATAGCCTCTTTGGAATGACACTATTGTCACTTAGAAATTGTACTGAATTAATAGTACTTGATATAAGTGAAAATAAATTCGCAGGAAATATCCCATCATGGATTGGAGAAAGTTTCTCAAGAATGGTTATTCTAAACCTTCGAGGAAATAACTTTCATGGAGCCATACCGTTGGAACTTTGTCATTTAATTTCTAAACAAATTTTAGACCTTGCTTACAACAACCTTTCTGGAACCACACCAAGATGTACCAATAATTTTAGTGCCGAGGCGAACGTGAAAGCTTCTGTGGAAAACTACATAAAATATCTTATTCAACTGACTTCATCATCTGCTTTCCTTACTTATGCAATCCTTCTTGAAAATGAATTACTTGTGATGAAGGGGCAGGCAGATGAATACAGCAGGATTCTCAATTTGGTAAGAAGTATAGACCTTTCCAACAACAATGTTTCAGGGGATATGCCATTGGAAGTGACAGCTCTCAAAGAATTGCAGTCCTTGAATTTGTCATACAATTCTTTTTCCGGAAGAATTCCTAAGAATATTGGCGATATGAATTCATTAGAATCTATTGATTTCTCAATGAATCAACTTTCTGGCAAAATCCCAGAGAGTATTTCAAGTTTGTTGTTTTTGAATCACTTGAATCTGTCCTCCAACAACTTGGTCGGGAGAATTCCTTCAGGCACTCAACTTCAGAGTTTTGATGCATCTTGTTTTGTTGGCAACCAACTTTGTGGATCTCCACTTCCCAATAAGTGTACTGTTCAAGTACCTGATCATGGAAATAACGGTAGTACGGGTACTGAAGCTGAAGTGGATTGGTTTTTCGTAAGCATGGTGCTAGGATTTGTGGTAGGCTTTTGGGGTGTAATGGGACCTTTGCTTGTCAACAGAAGATGGAGTTATTCATATTATCAGTTCTTGGATGGCGTTAAATACAAATTTCACAATGTTCTGTATAAATGTTTTTAGTTTTTGTTTTAGTTGTATTCAAAGTTTATGTTATTTAATCTTGAAGTATTGTAATAAAGCAGCTACATTTTTGTATTGCATATATGCGTTTACCTTTTTGCTATTTTAGAATTCTTATTATCATAGTTCATGTTTAGAATGATTTTCTGTAAGTTTTACAAATTTAATTTATTTTTTGTCAAGTATGAAAATAAACCCTTGATTTTTTTTTTTTTTTTTTCACGTAGAAATTTATTGGAATCTATTTATATTTCTAATAAAATCAAGGATTATTTCAAGTTTGATTTATGAATCACTTGAACTTGTCTTCCAACAACTTGGTGGGAGAATTCCTTTTAAGCACTCAACTTCAAAGTTTTGATGCATCTTGTTTTGCTGGCAATAAACTTTGTAGACCCTCACTTCCCAATAATTGTACTGTTCAAGTTCCTGATTATGGAAATGGTGCAAGTGCTAGCAGTGAAGCTGAAGTGAATTGGTTTTTCGTAAGCATGGCACTAGGATATGTCATCGGCTTTTGGTGTGTAACTAATATTGTCAACAGAAGATGGAGCTATATATCTATATCATCAGGTCTTGGACCATATTGGACACAAATTCTGCAATGTTGCACAAAATTGTTTTTAAGTTGTGTTTTCTTTGTACCTTTATCGAATTATGGTATTTAATCTTTGAAAAATGAAGTATTACTGCATTCTTGTACCGCATGCATGCATGCATTTACTTGTATACTACTTTAGAATTCTTATTATTCTAATATCTTGAAGGGTTAATATTCAATCATGAGCTATATTATTCCATCTCTTTACAAATAAGACTCATTACATTTCCAATCCAAGTGTCAATTATATATATATATATATATATATATATACACTCAGTAAAATTATCTTGTCCCGTCAAAATATGTAAATTTTGCTAGAAACGTAAAATATATTAAAAAGAATGAAAATGTTGCCTCCAAGGAATGTTCCATGTCAAGAACAAAAAGAAAATGTTTTCAATTTCATGAAAATTACAGTTGTCAAATGAATATAGTATGCAACTATTAATGATATGGGCAAGTGCTGTATAAGCAAAATGATGTGTATTTTGACACATGATTACAAACCAAAAGCATATTGTAATTAAAATATGGATTCTTATTATGGCCTTAGAAACTATGTTTTGCATATACAATTATTGAGGAAGAATGTTTACAGATTACATACATCAATTGCTTGTACATAAGCACTTGCTGCAAGGTACAACCTTTCAAATTTCAATCCTGCAATCTCTAAGCCAAGATTTTTTAATGGAAGTATAAGATTTCCTTGTGCCAAATCAAGTACAGCATGCAAAAAATAATTCTTTTTATTTATTCTTTTTTTGAAACTGCATGCAAACAATAATTCTATTATTTCCCAATTAGGACAAAATTTAATGAGCTCCACTCGATACTATATCTGCCGTGGTCTGTAATAAAATTTAAAATATAAGCTTGAGATAGAAGAAACTTGATATTAAAGGGAACAGAGAGGGGGGGAAAAGGCATGAATAACACACGTTTTTGTCTAGCGGTTTGATGAAGCTTCACTTTCTTGCTTCTTTTTCCTGTGAATTCAGAAAATTTGGGCACTCAACTACTGCCGATTATGCAATGTTTTTATGTAATGCTTTTTGTTTTCTACTTCATGGAAGAATTAGAAAGCAACGTTGAAGATTTAGAGAGTATTCAAGGAAAGAACAAACCTTCTTTAAGTATTTCTTGTGGAGTTTCATAGCTCCAGTGCATGCTTTTTTCGCATCTAAACTCCCAGTAATGTCGTTCAATATCTGAAAAAGTACAAAAGAAGCAAAATATAAATGAGGGCAGACGTAAAGGGTGGGTAATACTAAAATAAAGTTGAAAGCCGTTTCACATGCTGACAACAAATTGGATATCTATTAACTAAATCTGCAGAGAAGATGGTTAATCAGTACGCAGCCATCCACAAGTGTTGCCTTGCTTGCACCACTGTATGAGAAGATGATCATTGGAACCAACAGAACGTGACACAGTCTCAGGCCCCTGGCTGAGATCAAAAAGGTCATACAGCGGAACCAAAAGTCTCAACCTACCCCTTGGCATTCTGGAAATGACTAAATGTATGCACACATAACAAACATGTGGATAAAGGCTCTCTATATCATGTTGTGATCAAGTTGAGGGGAAATGAGTAACATCTTCAAGGAAAAAGCAGTAATCCAGCATTGCCCAGGACCTCTTTGCATGAAATTATACAGCTACATGGTCATAACTTCTTTACAAAGCAAAAAGGAAAAATGAATGAGTTTGTTCTTTATATACATTGGTTTTCTCTACTTAACTGATATAGTCCTCCCTGAATACTAAAAGGCAAATTGCATGTTTCTAACAATTAAAAGTCACTATATATCAAGCTAACCTTAACTACATCATCGAGTCCACGAGCTTCTTGCAGTAGCTTTGAGCTCTTATCTTTCAAGACACTGGCAACAAGGAAAACAGAAATGGGGAGAGGCTCTTCTGAATTTTTTCCATTTTTCATATTCTCTCTCTCAAACTTTCCACACTGGCGAACTGATTTTGCTTTTCTATTAGGTACCTCGGATTTATCTTCAGCTGATTCAGATTCTTCATACATAGAGAACAAGTCAGGATCATATTCGAGGGCCCACATCATCTGTAAAAGTTCAAACAACCACAGAAAACAGAAATTATGAAAACAAATTCAGCTTAAGCATCCATGGAAAGAAAAGTATAGGTTCACAACACAACTTATTGCATTTTAGTTAATTTTACTAAGAAAATGGACAGTTACAGATCAGAAATATCTTGATACATAAAATAAAATAAATTTCTATGCGTACTTATTCAGAACAAAGAATATAAGCAACGCATAAACTATGCAAAAACTCTTTTACTCGGCCTCCTAAATCATTTCAGCCACAGCCACTCCTTGAAACCACTTCCAGTGCTGCAGGGGCATCTCGCTTAAGAATCGGACCAGTAGGTTACTTCAGCAGTTCAGCCACACAATTGAGTAATTACATTAGATATTAGTGTGATTCAACATCACCCCCCTCCACTTCGGACCCAAGAAAATATAACTAAGTTTAATGCCATCTATAAAAAGGTCTTTGGTTTTAATTTAGTAGGATTTGCAACAGGTCCAGGAACATATATATACCTTAGGATAATCAGGATTTGACTCCCATCTGCAGTACCACCATGAAAATAAGAGAAACAAAAGCCTATTTCATATATGTTAATGAACATCCGGTGAACTAGCTGGGCATACGTATACCAACTCAAGATTTATCCAACTCATGACAACACCGTACGTGCAAACAGTACTATTGAATTCCAATCAGTTGCTCTGTATTAAAAGGTAGGTATCTTTTCTGAATATGGTTTTTTTAAAAGAATAAAGCTTGTGATATGGAAAGTTTCACCCTGTATATAATGGCATGCCAGACTAATAGAATGTACTTTATATATCTCAATCTTGCTCTACCAGTCATTCAAACATATGGGAACAAGGCTGACAATCAGCAGTTTTCCACAATATGTCATAAATCCTTCTAAAAGATGTCTTAAGTTGTTCATTTGACAAGACATGCAGGACCAAGAAAATATGAGCATTATGATACTCTAAAATGACCAGTAAATGGATATTGCAGTATTGGGAAATCAACAAAGCAATTGAAGGCTTCCATCAATCACCAAAGGAAAAACTACGAAAAGATAAAGAAATGGAAAGTGGAAAAACACAAAAGAATTAGGGAAATCCAGCCATACCTCCCAGAGATACAACGAGTCACAAAACGAGAATTCTCTGCGGAACAAAACCATAAGCATTCTGACAGCAAATAGATAATCACCTCCACCTAGTGTCTCTGTGATCCAAGATCATAAACTAGACTATTAGACATTATATTGATAGATGCAAAAGAAATTTGCATACTACATATTAGAAAGGAAGTAAGGAAGTTGGTGGTCAAAACTCTTCCTCTCTAATTATGTTTTCATTATCAGCATCCCAATTTTTAAAAACAAGTGTCAGCATCTTAACTTTCAAAAAGAAGCATATGCTTGTAAACTACAAATATAACTGGAATAAAATGATTAAGGTGACATCATATTACGCTGTTAAGAATCAACATAAATTCAAGAAGGTACCTAAGTGCTGATGAAGTTTTGGGTCAATAACTTGAGTAACTGCTGCCAAATTACCCAGTTGTGCCTCCACGCCAACAGAGCTGTCAGTGCATCTGAAATTTCCTCGCTTTGATATTTGAAATAAGAACAGATATCATAAGAATCTGGAATTGATTTAAACAACAAGAAGGATAAAGAGAAGCTACAAAGGAGCAAAATTATGATTCCAAAATGATCATAAAAAATTATAGTTAGTTAATTCGTTGTGTAGTATCTAGTATGAAAATCTCTAACAAAAATGCAGAAAAGGAAACGTACTAATAATCTGATAATGAGGACAGACTAATTAAGCAGGGACAGACATCAGAAAACTAGTAAGCGAATATCAGAATACAAGAGCTTCTGTGTAGAAGAGAGATCAATTGAACATAAGCCGCATGAAATCACAGAAAAAGAAAGCAACAAATGAAGCAACAAAAAGAGTTCAATTCATGAACACAAGCCAATGTAAGAAATTTAAGAAAAAATTCTAATAAAGGGATCTGTAACCAGAGAATAATTTCAAGTGAAAAATAAGAGAAAGCAAAGATAGAGAGAATTAAAATTCACATCTATGCAGTTTAATTTAATCCAGAATTACAGAGATATTGCTGAAGAAAACAACATCATTAAGGAACATTCCATTCATTAGGAACTTTGAATCCTTCGGTACATAGGTAACTTAGTACACCATATAAAAACGAAAGTTCATGCCATCTGATGAAAATATGAGGAAAAAAAAAATTGATTAACATGTACCAATCTGCGCATCAAACGTTCAAAGCACCAAAATGAATCAGCTTCATCATCAAGAAGAATTATCATTGGAGAACACAGATCGCTCATTCCTGCTCAGCATTGTTACAAAGTTCAGAGTACAGAATTGGTACTTAATTGCAAATAAAAAAAAAATTGTTACAGTCAGTTACCGTGTAACATACCAACAGCTTTGCATATATGATCAACAGATGGTATATAGTTATAAACACATGCTGGCTCCATTACACTAAGACGTTTGTAGATAAGATCGTTACAATCATAATTCCAACAATCTATCCTGTCCAGTATATTGCACATAAATTTTTGTTTCTAAGTTTACATTTTGTAGGGTAAGATATATGTATTTCAATGGCTGAAAGAAATTTTAACCATACAAGACAAGTCATGGTGATATTATGCCAGGATGTATAACACTCTTTGTCCAAACCAATCAGACAAAGTAAAGGCAACCATTTGAAGTATTCACACAGTATACATGTGCTAAAGAAAGGCCTTTAGAACATTTTTAAGCTCATCTTTGACTCTTATTATCCAGTCACCCAAAGCAAAGGTACACACCACTATCCCTCACTAACCAAGTTTAAACCAAGTGGCAAAGCAATGTAAGTAATATAATGTTCACTTGGTTAATCCAAAAGAAAGGGAGGTTTATCAAATTTTTCACCTTGGCAGTAGCCAACATCTGTATCGATCCATGCATAAACAGCCAGAATATCCCAAAGCTTTGACAAGTTTTCTTGCTTCTCATAGAACACCAATGTCCTGTCAGTGCGAACTACATCAAGACCTATCATAAACAATATCGAAAGGGAAAGGATTACAAATCACATCACTCTAAGAAAAAATATAAGCACCATCACCAACTATTAGAAGATCTAACAACAGTATGGAAAATCATGTACAACCTATTTAAATCAGAAGATTAAAAAGGAGAAACAGAAAATTAAAGTTTGATTAAAATAAAAGAAAAACGTGTGTCTGAAGCCAACCTATTTGATGTAGCGTTAGCATCCATTCAATAATTTTCTTGTCCAAAGGACCTTTGCTAAGAAGCTTCTTCACCATTTGTGAAATGGAACCATGAATACCTGAAGAAACAAGGGATTAGTGTGCTGCATATCACCAGTTTCCAAAATAGACACTCTCTTTCTAAGCTAGGCCAATTCCTCGCCTGAATTTGTTTCTTGAAGCACTAAAGGATCTTGAATGGGCTGGCCATCTTCAGTGATAACAGGTGCAGTGATGAATTTACCACTTCCTACAACAGGAAAAATTTCACAACACTCTTCCTTCCATTTAGCGTATTGCAACCTGAAGGTGTAGATTGAAGAAACACCACTTTAACAAATGATTTTCTCGTGTAGAAAGAGGTTGCAGTTAAGATTTTTGTGATTGGGCACCAAAAGGTTATTTAAATTGGCAAAACTGTAACTGTTGAGCATGTACAATCATTATAACATAATTGGTAACAACACAGTAGCATATTGCCAAAGTATATGATAATAGTTAGATGGTTAAAGTGGAATGACATAAGAGCATTCAACCAAAATTCATGGTTAAAAGTATTTCTGACATAAAATCTTGGAACAAATGTCTAAAAAGAGTTAGATTTAATGGACATAACTTCTCCATGCAGTCGTTCTGCCTTGAATAGTATCAAATATGGACATAAACTTACCAAACAATGTGGCAAGTCTAGCATTTTATAGACAATATACAAGCATACCAAGATTTGTAGATGCTATAAGTTTTGTTCCTAACATGACTAACACATCAATTCAAACACACTGTCACATCATCAAGTCAATAACTTTCATAAGATATATTACACTACAATGATAGGAGTGAGAAATCAATATTATAAGTTTTAAAAAGGTATATGGGTAATAATACTCTGTATTCTTTAATCATATAGGAGCACAATAAATAAGATTTTTGTTGTTATACAGAAGCACGATAATTGAGATTATTGTTCCTCCATCTTAATTTTGAGCTGAAGCAACACATTAAAAACTCCTATTTTTGCATTCCTCAACATCAATAGAAGACTTGTATACTGACGTTTAATAATACTATAGCTCTACTAAAACAAAAGAAAATGAACTACCTCCGTTTTTGCCGTATCTGCTCCCGTTCTTCAAATGTGCTCTTAGGATCATAACAACCCAGTAGAAATTCCCATACTTCACCTCTAATTGATGGATGGATTCCCTAAGGTGACAAAACATATATAAAACTAGTTAGTGACCAAAATTAACTATTTAAGTTATTACATCATCTGATAATGAAATGAGGAAAGCAATACGATTCTACAAGCCAACCCTCAAACTTAATGAAAGGGCATATGTGTTGTCCATGTGTCACACAGAACTACACATTAAATAGTTCCAGTGCAGAGTGGAATGTTGCTAACTAAATTTTAAACACTACCATGCAGAATGTCTAAACATACTTTTGCAGCAGCTTTCAAACCGTTAACATGCACTTACCCCACGTTGGATTCGACCTAGAGTCTTGCCTATATCCAATTGCCCATCTGGAGTAAATGCAGCCTGCCATTTCCTTGCACTTAGCGTCTTACCAGGCTGCACAAGCAGATGAAAACAAAAAGCTTCATTAACCACCACACGATGCACCACATTTACATTATCCAATCCAAAATCTGAAATAAAAAACACTATCAAAAAAGGAAAAATAACACTCCACTAATTAACGACGCGTCACTGCCTCACAAAAACTTTTCTTTTTCGAATGTCTAGCTTCATAATTGTGGATCGAATACAATCATGCTTAAGATCTGAACTAATCAGAAATGCACTTATCAAATACATGCCTTCGAGACAACCAAAGTCATAAATCAAAAACAGATTCAAACCCAATTCTCTTCAAACCATTCATCTTCCAAAGAACCAATCAACACCTCCAAGTCCTTAAACCAAGCACAAATTTTTCACAACACAATCCAAATCATCACTATCACACTAACCCTGAATCACATTTCAATAAATCCAACAACCCAATTCAGCTCAAACTCCATAAATCAAATCCAAAACAATAAAATCACAACATATCCAATCATTTTCAAAGAACATATAAAAAAAAAAAACAAGCAAGAAGGCACAAACCCTGATTTTGAATTTGGTCTTGGGCACATCAGTGCACTCAGGCCGGACCTCATAATAACCATCAGCAGGCTCTGCAGGTGCTCCCCACATTTATGTTACAACAACAAAAAATAAAATAAAACACAAAACTTTGGCACCCCCCAAAAAATCACAAGAAAAAAACCAGACACCCCTCCTAACAAAATATCAATCAAATGATATATTTAGACACCCTTTTGAGAGAAGAATCCAAGATGGTAGGTGGTGGGGGGTGCTGGAAATGACCAAGTAAATTATGCACAGCTAATAAATGAATCGACAACAAAAACAAATAATAATAATAATATTGGTGTATTTTTCTATGAAGATAGATTAGTTATGTGTTGTTGTCAATGAAGTTATGATCATGGTGGAAGGTATAATACTCTGTCTCCTCATCAAACCACGACTCGACCGCAGACCGGTCAATGCATTCGTTTGTTTTAACGTTCCTTGCAGTCTCTCTCTATCTATCTCTCTCTCTCTCTTGTGTCCGTACACTTTTTTATATTTATTTTTTTTATTACATAATTTCAGTTACCATTTTCTCTGTTTTTGTTTTTGACCTTTTTTTATCTACTTATGTATTTTATATAATTATAAACTATCCGAAAATCTAAGGAATCTGTTAAAAAATATTCTCAGAAACCTCTTCATATCATTGATATGAAAGGAAAGTATACTATCCTATAATTATTTATGTTATTTGATAATATGAAATGTAATTAATTATTTTCTAGTACAAATTTATATGTAATTTTCATGTCCTAAGATATCTAAAGTACAAAAATGATTGAATATGTAATTTTCATGCAAAGTACAAAAATGATGGAATAGGTAAAATATTTACTTGGATTTTGTCTCAATTTAGTTTAAAATATTTAATACCAGTCCCCTATCTTTTATTATTTAGTTTGTAATAATTTGTACTAATTTTATTTTATTTTGCTATGTTTAGTGAGGTTAATTATTTGCTTTTGCCATTTAAATTAATTGTTTTTAGAAGAGAAGAGAGTGCGAGAATAGCGCGTGATCGAGGGACTCGGTTCTTACTCGCCATTTTCGCGGGAATTATGAGAGGAGACTTACATGGGATGTGTCAAAATCTAGCTGGACACCTAAATTGGGTCGCTGCTTCACCCGCTTGAGGCGGCGCGTGTGTTCAACATGCCATGGCCGCATATTGGAACCCACGTTTCGAAAATTGGTTTTTTTAATTAAAAAAAAGAAAAAAAAAGTCTGAATTTGGGTTTTGACTTTTGAGTCACAGTCAATTATAAACATCAGGAAATTCTCTCATATCAAGTTTTATTAATAAGGTAAAATTTATGTGCATGTGATTAATTAATTGTCTATATATACATATATTATAATTACGTTATAGTGTAATGGTAATTATATTTTTCAATCAGAGTGAACAGCAAGAAGTACATTTAAATCACTCCTTTCCCAAATTAAAAAATATATATATCAAATAATATATTAAGAAAGTCTAGATATCAAGAAAGTTTGTACGTAGGAGTATTCAAATTTTACGATATAGAGTTTCCATGTAATTAAAGGGGTAAAAATCAAAACAAAAAGAATAGTTTCTTACATAAGTGCAACAAGAAGGGAAAAAATAAAATAAAATAAAATAAAAAGAAACAAACGAACAAACAAATAAACTTGCCTGGTCTATGAAACCCTGGAAAACACCTCATGTATTTGAATTACATCAACGTCTACCACGTGTGTGATTAGAGCTTATCTATTTATCTTAATGTTTATATTATACATATATATGTGAGAACAGTCAACGTAATAACCTAAAACACAAGTCATGAATATTCTTAATAGTTTTGAAGTAAGGTATGTATATATAAATTAACGCACAAAAGATTAAATAAAGCCCAGCTAAGAGCAATATTCTAGCTAGTTTAATTAGGCTTGTAAGCGAAGGCTATGAAAAATAATTAAATTAATAAAAATTGAGGTGAATATACTTAATAGTTTTGAAGTAAGGTATGTATATATATATATATATGTAAATTAACACATAAAAAATTAAATGGAGCCCAACTAAGAGCAATATTCTAGCTAGCTTAGTTAGGCTAGTAAGTGAAGGTTATAAAAAATAATTAAATTAATAAAATTTGAGGTTTACTCTATCAATATATGCATAATTTTCTCCGTCATATGTTTATTGATCGCTATGTATAATAGTAAGTTTCAAGTGATGTCAAAAGATTGTCATATCTGAAAAAAAAATTAAAAAAAATAAATATACCCAACTTTTTGTTATTAAGTGAAATTCATTGAGTTATTATAACAACTTACAACCAGTTGTTATAACAAATGATAGATAGTTGTTGTAATAACTAAAAGTGAATTATTATAACAATACGAACTAAAATGTTGTAATAACTAGTAAATAGATGTTGTAACGGAATAATAAAAACAAAAAAAAACAAAAATATTTTTGACGTTGTTCGGTTTCACCTAATCCATGAAATGTGGCTCAATTTTTTTTTCTTTTTTTTTTGGCAAGATTCCAAATGTTATAAACTTATGAAGATTCAAAGAGTACATACATAATTTGACTTACTTAACTAAAGACTCTATCTTTATAGTTAACGCAAAGTATATTAATCTCTCCACTAATCTAGTATAGCAAGCTCCCTTCGACTTATAAGATCTCTACCTACTCGGACTCCCTCTAATGGTTTGAGGTCAATCCTTTCTCGAAGACAAACAGCCTTTCATCCAAAAAAGCTTATGTTGCTAAAAATATCCTAAAAAATTAATCACTCTCTACGACTCATAATATTTAAAAAATTATTCTAAGTTTTACAAAATACATGCAACTCTCATCAAATTTTTTCTCTCACATTCTGCACACCAATCTTAATAAGATCAATTCTATATTATAGAGTTGATGTGTAGCCATTTTTTTCTTCAAAACAACTGCAAAATAAAGATATTAATTAGAGATAAAATAGTTCAAATAAAACCAGCTTTAAAATAGAGTTTTATTCCTATTTAATAGCTATGACCAAGTCTAGTTATTCCTAAGCAGATTCATTCAAGAGATCAGTTTCAATTTTAATCAACAAATATCTCAATATTCATTAAAAAAATATTTGTCTCACAAAATAAATATGAAAATAAACTTGAGAAAAAAAAAAACCTCATTTAATAAACAGAATTAAATTAGAACAAAAATTTTTCTTTCTTTACTGCTCACTATTGAACGCTTAGTGTTGTTACAACTATTAGTCAGTTGTTGTAACAACTGTAACTGACCTATTGCAATAAAATACATGAAAATTCTGACAATATTATATCCTGAACTTACTCAAATCACTGTCATACAATAATATCAATAACATAAACACTAGAACATTGTCATATGTCATATGATGTCAACATCTGTGCTCTAACAATATGTAATAATTTTAAAAATAATAATAATAGTAATAATAATATGTAACAATTGATATCATAGTTGATTATTAGAAGTAACATTAGAGGCTCCCATAAAAATAAATAAATAAACAAAAATGATGAATCCCGTGATATTGGTAGTTTCTACCATATATAAATTATACAAATTAACATTGAACTTTCTCCAAGTCAAAAGTAAATAAAAAAAGAATTCGAAATTGTGGGATTTTGAAAATTTTCATTTTATAACATCCTAATATACCAAGAGAAGAAAAAAATCAAATTGAAGAATAAACCCGCATGCATTTTTGAATGGTAACCTCACTAGGAGCTGTCCAAAGCCAGAGAGAGAAGATTTTTCAAAAGCAACTAATATAATTAAAGTTGTTGGTTCATTATCAAGGGTGATGACAATATTGATTATTCTTACAAAAGTGAGAACAATTATGGCCTTAAAACTATTTTATGTGGGCGTTTTAGTTACTTGTTTAGTTGGCAAGAAGGAAAAAGAATGGAAACTGGTCCTACATTGGGGCACATATATGGATTGTTAGAATTATATTTGGTAAAATGGCTTCCAGAAAATCTGATTTGATATAAACATAATAATGTTAGAAGTTTAAAGTTTGAACACTTCTTTTGTATATATAACAGTCCTGTGTTTCAATTTCTAATCAATTTTTCATATCAAAACATCTTATGTTTGATATCTAAGATTCTTAACAAGCTCTCATTAATGAGCTCCCATTTCAGAAATAAATTCATTTAATGTTGTTTAAGCCCTAATTAAGATTTATTCTTGATTGAATTTCAGTTGGTAAAGTGACAAAAACACATATTTTAATTAATCTTACAGTTTAGTAATCTCATGTATCAATAGTTTAATTTGAACCAAAGTTTGTTAATTTAGATGAAGAGAAGGTCAAAATGTAAGAATGTCAAAGATAAAGAATTAATTAATATCTTCAATTTGAATATCATTAATATCTTTCATAGGATAAACATTTTGAGCAAGGTGTTTATTGCTTCTACAAATTATTCGGAAATGTGATCGTCCAAAAATTAATGCTATATACCTACGAAGGTGCTTAGATACTTTGTTTAAATATAGTTAACCATATGTTATTTACAAAATATATATACATATATGTAATGTATATGGTAGAGATTAATATTTTTCAAACAATAATAAATAAATATCAGAGAAAGAAAAAGAAAAAGACAAAAAATGCATTCATTCATTAGTTATTTATGAGATCTATTTAAAATTTTTAGGTATCAACTTGTATATGAAATGCTATCATTGCATGAAAACCCATTTGATAAGAACTTTACAATATACATGTACGTGTGAACACACTATTAGCTTCATATTTTTGGAAATTAAAACCACTTAGAAAGGTTAAAATTAACATTTTTTATTATTAAACTAATTAGAGAGTGGTCGCTGCTAAATGAATTTCCTAGTAGTAGAATTTAGGATGTCTAAACAAGTTGAAAAAAATAATAATAATAAGACAATCGATAAAATGATAAATTTTTATTATATTCCAAATTGTAGAATACAAGTGATCTCCCTAATTTACAGTGGAAAATATCCATTATTCAAGTGTAATTCTACTATGCTAACATCGCCCGTTACATTTACTTGGTTCCCCCACATTAGTTATGACATCGGGTTGACCCCAAAGTTCATTTATTGCAAGGAATTAAATTGAATTATTTTTATGGAATGAGATAGAACAAAATTGGATTAATTATAGTGTTGTCACATGTTTGCTGCAACATAGGATACAATTAAAATTGCTATTGTTTTGTGTTTGGTATACCATGGGATCAAACAAAAAGTAATGTAATAATATGTTTGTTACAATACTATAATTTATTTATTTTTTGAAAAATATTCTTGAATTTGCCTTCTCTTTCATATATCTTAATTTATGTTTTAAATAAAAAAATTGAAAAAATGGAAAACTGAGATTGAAAAAAAAAAAAGTAATTAAAAATTTTGTTTAAAAAATATTTTATATAGATCTTTTATAAACAGATTTTGATATCCGAGCTACCATCCTTCTTCCCCTTTTTATGGTTCTTCAAATCCACAAATTTGTTCTTGTTCTTTGATTTCTTAGTTGTATGGACTAACTACATTCGCTTTTGAAGCCACAGTTTCATTATCGCCAACTGGGTTTTGTTTTTGATCTTGCTGTTAATTTTAATCCTACTCTCACCCTATACAACAAGCAGCCTCTTCTTTTACAATTTTAAGATGTATATAATTTCATTTATATAAAAAAATTGGTAATTTATTTTCCTTTTGTAAGTTATCAATGAGGTAGAAATTTCTTTCCCAAAAAAAAAAAAAAAAATTCAATGATATAGAAGCAAAATGTTTCTATTGACTATACTAGGTTGCTATTAGTTAAAATTAAACTTAATTCTAACCTTTGAACAAGAATTTGCTTTAACTAGTAAAAATCTCTGGGATTCGGTACTTTTACGTGCTATTAGAAATTCAAGCTGAATTAATTAAAAAAAAAAAAAGGTTCGAGTTGAATTGATAGTGTAATTTGCAGATTCTGATCATATATAATGAACTTTTATCTAATTACATGTAGTTATTAATTAAAAGAAAGCAGCAATGAAAGTTAATCTTATTTATACATTATTAGTGTTGACACCGTTAAATCATTTTATGAAATAATCTTTTACGACATGTGTTCTCCGAACATCAATCAATTTGCTCTAACGAAAGGTCTCTAATGCCCATAATATCCTCCCAAAACTAACTAGGGTTTGTTTGAGATGACTTTTAGAAGTCACTTTTTGACTTCTTGAGTTCAAAAATTATTCTGAAAACCATTTGGATGGAAATTGAAAATAAATTTTTATCATTCAAAAACTTTTTGAAAGAGAGCCGATCTTGATAGTTTTTTAAAAGAATGCTTTCATTTATCTCTTTTATTATTAAAAGTTAAAAGTAAAAAATATGATAAATATGTTTTTAGTTTTTCAAGAAAATGGGTTTTTTGAGAAAACCGAAGGCAATATCTAAAAAAAGACTTAGTTAAAAAAAAAAAAAAAAAAAAAAAAAAAGGAGAGGATGGCATCTACCCTATGATCCTTATACTTGTCATGGAATAACATTAAATATATGGTTGCGTGCCTAAATTAAACGCCCGATACCATTTTATGAGAGGAGGAGATCATAAACATCACGTCTTGCATACTCTTTCACTAACAAATATTCTGAGACTACAAGAGAGATGATAATTTTATGTCTCGATTTAAGGAAACTAATAAAAAATACTTATATATCACCTAAACACAATGAGAGCTACCTTTGATGTCATTTTCTGACAAACCAAACCTCACATGACTATGACCAAGTGGAGCCAATCTATTGACTAAACTAGTTTTAGGAATGCTACTTGAGAGGAGACAAACACTAACGAGAGGAAGCCATTCACCATAGTGATGTGCCAAAATAGACCAATCATCATACGCCCCTCCTTAGTGTGTGTGTGTATCTATATATATATGTATGTACACACACACCTCCTTTTCCAAGTCTAAGTGCTTTCCAAACATGCGTATACACAATTACATCTGCATTCTTCTTCCATTATGTTCACATCATCGAAGAGCTTATCATCTTCCTATACTAACTTGATTGTCGAAGCGACTAGCACTCATGATAACACATTCAAGTTTCAAAGCTCAAGCAACAAGCTCAATTAAAAGAGAGTCAAAGCTTGTAATTTAGATATAATCAGATATACATAATTAAGGTTAAATTAAGGTTAAAGGATCTTGATTATATGAAACTTTTGACAAGTTATTTGACGTATGAATATTAATCATTATGCGTAGAGCTAGCACAGTGTCCTCCATGCCATGCAAGTGAACATACATGAGATTATATTAATAACGTTGATCAAATGTCACTATTCTAACCCAAAACACAAGTCATGAATATTCTTGATGGTTGTTAAGCAAAGTATAGATCCCACAGCCACAAATAGACACAGAAAAGATTCAAACCTAAAGAGAGGCCAAGCCACTTACATCACGCGAAGTGCATGCACATATGCTTTGCACTGGAAGCCAAGAAATCCAAAGAAGAAAGAATAACAAAAAGCAGCAAAAGCTTCTCTGCCACAGCTTGTAAAGTTCCATGCCAGTCTCTGCCTACTAAAACCCCCCCTCATGCACAGCAT
This sequence comes from Nephelium lappaceum, assembly GCA_021234005.1. NCBI lineage: Eukaryota > Viridiplantae > Streptophyta > Magnoliopsida > Sapindales > Sapindaceae > Nephelium > Nephelium lappaceum. Next base: position 32,868,222 of record CM037996.1, read on the forward strand.
TCTTCTCACAATCTCAGGCTCAATAATCTTCTCATCATTTGTTCTTATTTGTTGAGGGTTTTACTTATGGCTGTTTTGATGTTGAGATTGGATGGTGACCTTAGAAGAAGAGCATACCATACATTGGGGTTCCTGTGTGTCATGTTGTTGATGCAAAAGAGTTACGCAAGAGACTTTTTGGTTGGAGGTAACGGTCAGTGGGGTGCTTCCACTGATAACTACACAGCCAACTACAATCAATGGGCTGAGAAAAACAGATTTCAGATTGGAGACTCCCTTGGTAAGTTGATACATGCACCAGTAATTTTGTTTGAACATAAAAAAATTTTCCATCAATATTTCTTTTATTTTTATAGACTAAGATTGTTGATGTACGGTTAATGAATTTAAAAAAAAAAAAAAATCATGTAATTTGAATAGCTTTCAGGGAAAATATATATTTTCTCAATGAAACAACATTTTCCATTCATACATTGTTGGGGAGTTAGAGAATATAGACATTGGATTTTAATTATGAATTGTTTTAGAAACCCCAAATTAAATTTATTTGAAGGCTTATTAGAATAACTCACTGAAAAAATATAATTAATGGACTCTGTCTATATTTTAATCAAATTTGAAACGAAATCTATGGAATTATCTTATAAACTTATGATGAATGGAGATTGTCAGTTGTCTGTATATGTTTAAAGGGCTTCAGAAGTTAATCTTGCCTAGTTGTATTGCTGTAGCGTTCAACTACCGAGCAGGCCAAGATTCAGTGCTTCAAGTGACCAGAGAGGTCTACAGCAACTGCAGTACCACAGACACTCCAATGGCGAACTTCACCGATGGCCACACCATCTTCACCTTCAATCACTCCGGTGCTTTCTACTTCATCAGTGGCAACAAAGATAACTGCCTGAAGAATCAGAAGCTGGAGGTGATTGTCATGGCGGACAGAAACTCAAACCAAACATATAGCCCTCCACCTTCCAACTCAACCGAAGTTCTCACACCGTCACCAGCCCCAGATGGAGAATACTCTCCACCCACCGGAACAGTAGAGATTAACCCAACTCCCTCTCCAGAGTCCCCACCAAGTGCAGCCTCTTCCACCTCCTTCAGTCTTGCAGGCTCCATAATTGGAGCAGTATTTGGTGCTTCATCTCTCGTTCTAGCATTCTAATTAAGTTGAAATATTGTTGTTTGCATGCTTGGTGAATTTGGGTTTTTTTATTATTCTTTTTTTTAGGGCCTCTTGATTTGTTCATGATTTACTGAATAAGTCAAAAAGTTGTATAATCTTTGGTGTGATATTGTTTTACTTCGTTAACATATACGAATAGTGTATATTCAATCAAAATAAATGGATTTTCTATTGTGTGAATACTATATTTGATACAAGACTTTCTTGTTGCTTTTCCTTCTTTTGCTGATGATACTGTGCTTCAGACCCCAACTGATTTCAATAAGCCAAAGATCTCAACACTACAAGTAACAAAATAAATTAAGGATACAATCTCAACATAATTAAGATAAAATCAAATGAAGATTAGAATGAGTGGTTCATGAATATAAACCATTTATAGGCATAAAAAAATGATTCGATGTAGGATCAGAAGAAGCATACAGATATTCTGAAATTAAATCTACAATTTTGATTAAAGAAGAAATTTCAGGCACCATATCAGCAAGCATTAAAGATCTACACTCTTCGAAAAAATCAATTCCTAGAAAGGCTATTGAAATGAGATATAAAGCTTATCATATCCTTCACTGGATATCTTAAGTACATTTGTTTTGACAAGATAATCCTTGCTAAGTAAAATGTGGCCTATGGAAAAATTCTGAATCTTTACAGAGTAATAAAATTTCACCTTTCTATCAAACATTCTTGCCTAGTTCCACTTTTTTCATCAATCTAATTGTGTTGTGCAAAATTGAATCCAAAATCCCAGCAACCTGAGATCCATAAAAAGTGGTTATGGTATATCAATAATGCATTTTTCTTAAAAAAAAAAAGGTAAAGAGCCATAAGTATGAAATACCAACCGTGAAAACACCCCCAATTATGGCACAGACATTGGTGATGAAGTGTGAAAAGGACTTCGGATTTTCTGTTACGATAACCTGTTTCAGGAAAATGAAGCACATGGAAGTACAATCAGGAGCTTGGGGCTATTAAAGCTTCCTTTTTTTTTTTTCATTTGGTGTTGAACAAGCAACATCAGGGATTGATTTGGTTACTACTGTACCTGCATTGGTGAAAGCTCGATATGGAATTTAGCAGCTGGTATATATACACTTTGGGTCAAGCTGCTGTGGGCTGTGTACTCGTACTCCTCTAGTAGTGAAACTTCACCAAACGATTTTCTAATTACCACCTCAGTTTTGACAACTTGAAGATAATGCTCTATCTGCAAACGCAACAATCAGTCAGAAAACAACATACATATATTCATTAAGATAAAATTCTACCTTCAATGCTCGAGTCAAGCATTGATTTTAGCACTAGAACAACAATGGAACCATGGGTAGTTAAAAAGTTCAACAGAGCATGATTCAAGAAAAATGTGAACCTCTTTTGAGCCAATATGTGTTCGAGAATTTAATCACATGATATCTAGAATAAAAGGGACCAGTTTGATTTTGGCAATCCCTGACGCCATCCAAAAGCAATATTCAATAGGATGACCATAGAAGAGGACATTGAGATTTTCAGGCAGCACAATTTACAGCCTGTCTTACTTTCCACATCTTTGCTTTCGCAACCATGGCTTATATATTTTCCGCTTAACCATTACAGAAAAGAGAGGAGATCATTGCAGTAGATTTCCATCCACAAAGAACTAAAATAAAAATATCCTACACAGTAAACCAACAAAATCTCCTTGCACCAATAATTCAGGTCCTGCTGTAGGCTAAGCACTTTCTAGAGAAATCTAGGACCTCTTGTGCATGTGGGTTCAGTCTATCTATTTGATACACCAGCAAACAAATATACTGCACCACTGCTGCAATAGCATTTCATAGAACAAAACAAGTATATATAACGAGGATCAAATGAAGTTACAGACTTACAGTAACATTAGCACCTAATTCACGCTCATTGATGAATGACCGTCCATTCAGCCTGTCATGGCTTCCACCAAGATAAGGTATCACTCTCCGAACATCACTCATCACCTTTGGTGAAATCTTCCGACCAAATGAAAGATGGGTTATGACGTGTGACATGTTCATCTGAGTAGTATCAAAGGAATGGGCTCCTGAGCGTGCTGAGATGATGAGGTTACCAGGAACCTGCAGAGTACAAGATAAGCTTCATATCCTCATTCAACAGCTCAGCAAATCATTTCCATCTAGATTCAAGTGAAAATCAAAATTATTTTATGTCTAACACATACAATTCCTTTACTCTTTCATTTAAGTTTTTCCGAAATACCATGTGCATAACCTCTTTATAGAACGTTTACCTTTTTAACACGCACATAACCTTCAATTCTACATCCCCCTGTCAATGGAGCAGGTCTTTTGGCAGCCCCTGCTGTATTGTTATGTTTGTCCTCCAAAGCTACCTTCTGAGACTCCAGTGGAATAGGAGCAACCAACCCTATCATCGTCTGAGGAACAAATTTTCAGTCGGCCCATGTTGCACTGTGAATAGTAGCCAAAATGCTGAAACATACAAGACAAACTTTCAAATTTAAACAAGCTTTACCTTGACCAGGCTCTCTGTATCTCGATCTCCATAATAAGATTCATGATCATGGTGCCCATGGTCATCTCTGTAAAATCATAAAGGATTGAATAATGAGAATAACGCACAAAAGAGATAAACAAAAAGAGTAATTTCACAAAGTAGTACATATACTCAAACGTGGCTGACAAAGGGATTCCAAACTCCTCTATAGAGATGTGACATAACATAGAATACAACAGGAACTGGATTATATGTACAATAGAGTGATAACTCAAATTTCAGAAGATGTACGGTCTAAGTTGTAGAAAACAATGAAATACAAAATTAATCAGCGTTGTTGTAAAAACCCATATCAGTTGCAAAGGATCCAAACAGAAATTCTCAAGTCCAGAGACACATAGACAGTTGGTTTCAAATGAGCATGAAAATTACAAAAAGTAACAGGAAAACAGAAATTCAGATATGTAACACAAATCAGAATCATCTATTAAAGTGTCAGATATTAAGGACACATGTGTCTCTGAGAGAGAGATAGAGAGAGGGGCAGCTCTTACACATTATAACCAAGGTTTTACCCAACATGCATCGCAAAATAATGCAAGGGAATACGCAACACAAGTGATAAAACTAAAAACTAGCCATTCAACAATATACAGAATCAGCAGTGAGCTAGCACCCTCTGAGCAACCCTCTAGACATAGATAGATAGAGACAAATTAAGAAGATACCATATGAAACAGAACAGTTAAGAGATTTTTACAGTGGAGAAAATGCCTTCAATATTAAAAGTGAAAAAGCAACAGAAATAACTATTAAAAAAATGAAATAAGAAAAGAGAGTCATACATCATCAGAAAAGAAAACTAAATATGAATATATGTTGTTTACCTAACATCACTTCCTTTACGGAATATGCGGATAGAGGGATACGCTTGTATATGATTCCTGAACATTAATGAAGGGAATATATGTCAACAATAACAATAACAGCAATGGTCGTTACAGAAGTAATCAGAAACGGAAAGTGAAACAGGAAAATATATATATATATGTATACAAATACAATACATAAACTTAAATCTATGTTGAAAACATGCACCATATCAATCTCATAAAAGAGAACACAAGTTTTTCGGTATCAGCAGAAATTGAGAGTGGAACAGTCAGAAGACATTGATCTATGAAATACCTCTTACACAGATCTATTTGTTCAGTGCAATCAACCTTCCCCAAGATAATACGTCCATCTATTTCTGGATCATATCTATAAAATGCAACCGTGCATAAGATATCTAGGATAGCACTTTCTCAGAAACAGGCTACAAGATTACTGACCAATGGATAGTACTGTTTACAGTTTTTATTTTAATTTCTGATCTAAAAAAAAAACACGTTAGAGAAGAAATAAAACAAAATCAAACCTTTGGCTTATTATTTTGGCTGCTTTCTCCCATGATGGTCTCTGGAACAAGAGAAAATAGTCAGGCGAAAGAAAGAAACTGAAAGAGAGAAAAAAACACTACTCAAGATCAGTGTAGCATTTATTAACAATTGTAGAGCTTTCAAGAAAAAGTTTAATTGCATAATTACTCAAATAAGGGAAAACCTATACATAATTAATAACAAAAAGAGAAATTGCAGAACCCGTGCAGAGTAACTGAGCCAATCAAATACTAAAGACATGTGCACATGTGGCGAAGACACGCATAAAGGGCCTATGCCCACATGAACCTTTGTAAGATATAATATGTAGCACCTATATCAACCCATGTATAGTAAAGAACATGGATCCAATAGACTAAAAAATAGACAATGGCTGTTTCAAAAGAAAACAAATGAAAAACTTCAACAGAAGAAAAAGATTAACAGTAATAACAGATATACCAGGCGTTTACTCCAGTAGCACCATGGAGCATAAAAATTGACAACTAAAATTGGATACCTGGTAAAAATAAATTTAATAAAAATCAAAGATGGTGTCACCGCCATTGATCCATACATGAAAAATCTTCAAATTAGGAAATAAAACACAAAAATGATAATTTGCAATTAGGAATTGGGTCACTTACTGATGTGAAAAACTATCAAAATTAGAAGAAGTTAGCGTTATGGAACCTTCAACAGATTCTTCATCAACTTCCTCACCATGCTTTATGAAATGAAGAGCTGGTACCGACTGATACTCAGAACCGGTGGGTCTTAAATCTTGATCTATAGAAAACTTGCGGATGGTTTTTGTAATATTCAACCTGTTCTGAAAATAAAAGAGCACAAAATCAGGCCATTTCACACAACACTAAGAAAGTGAAAGACCAGTAAAGCTTTCACAGCTATAAGGGAGAAAACCTGAATAACATGCGGGATTTGGAGAAAAAGAAAAGAAAATGGCAAAGCAGAAAAAATTAATGCTAAGATGACACACAAACCACACACGTTGGCACAGAAAAAAGAGATTGAGATCTACATTGGGCTGCAATAATGGTAGATGCAAATAACAACTTAATCTTCAGTATGGTAGGCAACATTGCATTGTTCTTGCTGGAAATGCACATCACCCTAATAATTTCACTGATATAACAAACTGAAGTAAAAACTTTTATCAAGTGCCCAGATTGATGCCAAACTTAGGTGACGACGAATGTTGATCATTTTCTTCCAGTTGTTCCAGACTAGAAAAACAAGTTACAAGTAAAAAAAAATTGAAAATAGAAAGAACAGAACGCAAACAACATAGTTCATTAAATTATCCTCTGATATGTAATTTCACTGGAGGTACTCCAACTGTAACAACCTTCGATAACTTAGGTACTATTTCTCTGTACTACGAAATTCTTTCATAAGATTAATCATAAATGACATAAATTGCTTAATTTTATTTGTACTTGGTTTATCTAAAAACATTTTCCCTTCTGTTTGATCAAAATAAATTTGATGAAAAGTAACATAGAAAAGAAAGTCAACAAATGAATGTTTATAAGCCAATTTATAACCACTATTAATTGAAAATTAAATAATAAATAACAGCACAAGTTTTGATTTGATTGAAATAATAGAGAACACATTAGAATACAAAACTTACAGTTCCCAACACGTCACTCACGTCAATTGATGCAAATTCACATGAGAGTGAGGGAAAACTGCAGGAAAAGTCAATGATAGTTAGTAAATCACAGTAGTAGGAAAAGTGTAATAGTTTCAGAGAAACATTAAAAACAAGAAGCTTGCACAATGTGGCACCAATTAATTGAATGAATGATGCACAAATGTTAACATCCATAGAATCATTGTCACCGGAGTTAGGCAAAAAACTTGAAAAAAAAAAAAAATTCAACCAAGAAGAAAGAAACCTGTAACAGCAGAGAATTAGGTTCACAGGTAAGAATCCAATATCATTTCATAAGAACATCATTATCGACTAACAACAAGCGCACTTATAGCCTTATTAATGAAGTATAAATAAATAAAAATTATCAAATCATAAACAAAACTAGACACAATGCTCAGACTAGATTGAATCAGCACCAGAGCCAAGACCAACCCATGATAATAATAACGCACACAGTCACAGCAATACACTTCACCAACCACCATATTATTAAACCTGACTCTGCAGAACCGTACCTTATATTAAACTCAAGACGCAAAAAGTCTCCATCAGTACTCCTGTCAACTATAACAGCAGTAGAGGTTGTGACCGTTAAATAATTATTCAGTTCCTGCAAAACAAACATCATTATTCACATCACGATAAAATACAAAACATCAATAACACTCAACAAACTCAGAAAATAAACAAACACACAAAACCGGAAACAGCAACACAACATAGGACCACACGAATGCATCACAATATCCTACAACAGCCTATATGGCTAATACTTACCATTCCAAATAATAACATCATAGCCAGGGCCGCTATTATGGACAATCCCGCACCAGATAGCGATGCCTCTGTCAAATCTCTAGGAATTTTCCTGCAAACACAAAAATATTTCATTTTCGCCTAGCGATACCAAATCAAATAAAAGTGACCGAAAAATTGGAATTCACTATCTTCAACAACACATTCGAAAGTATAATAATCCTCGAAAATAATAATAATCGAACGACTCAAAGAAGCTACTTGTAAGTATTTTTAATGGCAAAAACGAATCCTGGCTTTGATTTTTTCTTAATAGTTTCATTTCATTTCTCATCTTCGAATTTAATTATTATTATTATTTCAAAATTAGATACACATAATTTACTCTAACACTTGAATACATATCAGCATTACATCCACAAGAAAGTGTTTATAGTCATGAATTTGTTTCGAAAAATCTATCAAGTCTCACCAAAACCAATCTAATTCAAGTCTCTATTCACGAAAACTTATCAAAATTTTAAAAGAAATTAAAAATCCAAACACGACCTCACTGAACAATAATAACAACAACAATAATAATAATAAATAGAAGTAGAACATGCAAGAAAAACAAAAAATGAAAATCTGAAGAGTTGGACGGAGAGAAATGAAGAGGAGATCTGACCTGTAGAAATCAACGGCCTTGATCTTGCCGGAGGAAAGCATGATGTGATGAAGGGGAGTTCAGTGAGAGAGAGAGAGAGAAATGAGATCTTGTAAATGGTGATGGACTAACAACCTTCTTCGCTGCTGATTCACACTCTCACCGAATCTCCCTTCCCCTCCTGCCTTTTATATCTCCTATTTGGCCTTTTATTTTATTTTATTTTATTTTATTGATTAATTAATTGGTTTTTTTCATGTGTAAATTCTATAATGATTTTAAAAAAAATGAAATTCCTTTTTTTTAAAAACATAAAAAAAAAGAAAAAAAAAAAAGAAAAAAAAGAGTTATTCGGTTTCTGTAAAACGAAAATCAGACTTTGTCAAAAAAATAAGAAAAATAGACTTTTTTATTTAGTTGGGAACAAAAATTTAATATTTTTTGTTTTAAATACAATTTTGATTGTTTTTAATATATTAGTGAAAGGGTATACCTCTGCATAGTACTGTTTTTTAAGTGAAATATTTCATGTATAATATATATTTTTTTAAAGTTGACATTAAATAAGTAGGATATATCAAAATCAAATGTTATTTGTACATATATTTTTTGTAGGATAAAACGATTTTTTTTAGTTTTTAGTTGTTTTCCTTAGTTTCTATTTGTTTATAAGAGGGCACGTGATATAGCGGAATCTATTTGTCATGGAATCCTGGTCGTGTGATTTTGTTTTGATGAATTTGATGGGAACCGATCAATATTAGTGGAGATATAACGATCAATTAATGCTATAATGCTAAATATGGAAGAAAATCTTTCATTGGATACATAGAGCATTTTCAATATTCCTAAGTTACATTTAGTACACGGAATTGGAATGGAATAGGATTAGATTAAATTAGAAATGAATTGATTGAATTTGATTAGAATGAATTAAAAAATTATTGTTCTATATTTGATAAAACTTGATATTAAATTAAAATTATATCATATTATATTTGGTATAGATTAAGATTAGATTAGAATAAAATTAATTAAATTTTTTTATTATATAAATTAATTTTTTATATTAAATTATATTAATATTAAAATCAAAATATTAAAATAAAAATAAATTAATATATCTCTCTTTCCTGATCATGCATGTAATGGTTTTAGCTTCTGTGCATCAATTTCAATAAGCATTTTAAGGTGTAAATTCTATAATGATTTCAAAAAAATGAAATTCGTTTTTTTTTTAAGATATTAAAAAAAAAAGAAGTTGTTCGGTTTATGTAAATCAAAAAATTAGACTTTTTTTTTAGTTGTGAACAAAATTTTAATATTTTTTTTAAACAAAATTTTGATGGTTTTTAATATTTGAGTGAAAAGCTGCATCTATATGGCCTTGTTTGGTGCGTAGATAGAATCGGATTATTTATATAATGTTGAATTGGATTAAACTGAATTAATTTAAAAGTTATCTCATGTTCAGTGAAATGTAAGATAAGATTATAAATAGTGTGTTCAAACTTGGATTTTAATGAAAATTTTTAGGATTTCAAAAAGTTTCCCTTCTCCCTTTCTCATCACCAGAAAGTTAGTGGATATCACCAACCTCATCTCTCTCTCATCACCCTCTACTTCCACCACCCCCGACCTCTCTCATTTAAATAGTTTCAACTCTAACGACGATGGTGGAAAAGCGCAAGTGGAAGCACTAAGATAAAAATGAGTCATTTGTCAGAGATAAGACGTCATATTCTTCGTCGTTCGATTGATTCTTCTCGAGAAAAGTCGACAACAACAAAGCGCCTTCAATCATGCTTCTCCATTAGAGCTTCTCCACCACCTCTCCACCACTAACCTCCCGAAGCAGACTTCGCCTGCAATTCTTACTCCATATGCTGCCTCACGATCTTTATTGTCAACGTCGCCCTTTGCCAACCAAGTACACCAACGATTAACGTAGCTAAGAAATGAGATAAACTAGGTGTGAGAGAAGAGAGGCCTAGAAGGATTTAACTCATGTGTTAAGTGGGTTTCATTTATTCCAAACTAGTGGGATAAATTATTAATAGGATAACTTAGTGAAGGTTGGTCGTGCAACAAACATGGGTTTGGATAAAATTTTATCCAAACCCACAAAACAAATTAGGCCTACATGTAATGTTTCAATAAAATTTTTTGATGTATAATATATATATATATATATTTTAAAGTTGATATCAAATAAGTAGCATTTATTGAAATCAAATATTATTTATATAAACATTTTTTTCCAAATTGAAATTTTTTATTTTTTAGTTGTTTTTCCATAATTTCTATTTGTTCATAAAGAGGGCACATGAGATAACGGAATTCATTTGTCTTGGATTCTTGGGTGTGTGATTTTAATTTGATGGATTTTGAAGGGAAATTGTCAAAATCAGTGGAGATATAATGATCAATTAATGTTACAATGCTAAATATGGAATAAAATCTTTCATTGGATACTTTGTTAGAGTATCTCTAATGTTTTCATGAATTATGAAAAATTTATATGCGAGATAGAATAAATAGATATTAAGTTAAAAAGAAACATTTTCAATATAATTATCATTCATTAATATTAAACTAAAGTGACTAGAAAAAAGAAATATAGACATTGTCAATATGACCATCTATGTTCAAGGGTTTGCAGTCATTTTAGTAAGCAAATAACTATTTAATTCTAATTCTTTAAATATAATCAAAAATAAAGAAAACATTGAAGCATTAAATGGAAAAACATTGAAGCATTTAATGAAGGTATATGGAAGCATTAGAGAACAATTTTTAATTTAATTGCCTATTAAATAATATTTATGTCATATAAAAAGCAAATCTCTTGATATTGATGACATATAAAAAGCAAATCTCTTGATATTGATGACATATAAAAAGCAAATCTCTTGATATTGATGACATGATATTTTCTTTTTGAAATACAATCTATAAGAGCATTAAAAATGTATAAGCATTAAAGAACATTTTTTAATTTGATTGTTTATCAAATGATATTTATGTCATATGGAAAGCAAATTCCTTGACATTGATGAAGTGATATATATTTTTTAAAACATAATCCATGAGAATATTGAAGATGCTCATTAAATGAAAAATATGAAAGTATTAAATGGAAATACATTAAGACATTAAATGATAATAATTTTTTAATTTGATTATCTATCAAATGATAATTATGTCATATAGGAAATAAATCCTTTGACATTGATAACATGACATTTTTTTCTTTTAAAACATAATTCATGAGAACATTGAAGATGCTCATTAAATGAAAAATATGAAAGTATTAAATGAAAATATATTAAGATATTAAATGGAAATACATTGAAGCATTGAACAACAATTTTTTCAATTTGATTATCTATCAATTGATAATTATGTCATGTAGGAAGCAAATCTCTTGACATTGATGATTCTACATCTTCAATGATTTCATGAATTATGTTTTAAATATATATATATATATATATATATAGTGTCATTAATGACCATGGATTTGTTTCCTACATGACATAAGTACCATTTGATAGACAATCAAATTAAAAAATTATTCTTCCAATACTTCAATATATTTCCATTTAATGTCTCAATGTATTTCCATTTAATGTTTCCTATATTTTTATTTAATGCTTGCATGTGTTTTTTCAACTTTTAATTAGAATTGAAAATTAAAATTAAATAATTATTAATTTGCTGATATGATTGTCTAACATACCATCTGAAAATATACGGTCATATTGACAATGTCTTGTTTTTTTTTTTTTTTTTTTGTGCCCTCTCAACTTGACATTGATGAGTGACAATTGTATTGGAGAGATTTATTTTAACTCAATGTCTATTCATTATATATGACATGTAATTTTTTCACAATCCATGAAAGTATTGGAGATGCTCTTAGTATGTCATGTTGATGTTGATATATCCTTCTAATAATAATCTGATATGTAATATTTTTCTTTTATAAAAAATTAAGATTAGTGTGATATTTCAATAATAACATGATACATGATATAACTTTTTAAATGAAAATTTTCTCGTAAATAAAGAAAAGATGATAATATTAATTTTTTATGAAAAAGAAAAGTCACACTTCACATTGTTATTAAAAAGACATGTCAACATTAGCATGACACTCAACTAAGCATTCCACAAATATTTTTACTAATATGTTAGTGCCAAAATATTGTGCCATTTACGTGACATTAGACTTTTCTTTAATTTATTTTTTCGATTCCCTTACAGGGAAATCCTTTCTTTCTTTTTTCTTTTTTTTTTTAAATACTGAAAATTTATTAACATTTTCCCAAATTTGGGAACAACAAACTTACAAGCACTAATTCTCCAATCAAAATTGGGAAAATAGAAACAAAGCCCACAAACATCTAGATTATATCCTCAAAAAAGAGGAATTAAGAATGAGTAAATGTACTGCTAGGCGATTCCTAAACATGGAAATTGCATGACATATTTGAATCCAATCCATCCATATAAAGCTAGAACACAAATTACATTACAAAGCACTTAAAACACAAAGTAAATCACCATCAACACAAAAAGGAAGCTATACAATCAACCACTTTGCACCAATGATGACATCATCATTTGTTCTAAAACCTGGAAACTTTCAAAGGGATGGATATAGCCATCATGATAACACTCTTGCAAACCACCATTTACTCCGTCGTATCCATAAGAAAAGTTCCAAAAATCGTCGATAACTTTGGCCATGAAGGAAGCTTTAATCACTTTACTTTCAAAGTTCACTTTAAAAATGCATTTATTAATTATAAGTTTAAATCTTTTTTTTTAAAAACAAAAAGAAAAAAGAAAAATTAAGGATAATAATTTTTTTTTGAAAAAAAATACAACTTATTAAAACTATCCAAATCCAAGCCGTCCACATTGTATAGGGAAAAAGGCCAAAGATGGGTAATCAAGAAATTAGATAGAAAATTTTATCCAAATTAAATTAATTTTACTATATTATTTTAGTTATTTAAAGCAAAATAAATCGATTGAATTATCTTTTTTAACACTATTTTTGTGAAAATGATTTAAATATGAAATATTATTCAAATGAATGAATATTTTTTTATCATTAAATCATGTTAGTTGATGGTTTTCACTGGATTATTTATGTACATATTGAGTGTCACACGGGCGTATGTTGTCAACCTAAACGACTTAATTAATTTATGATAGTTGTGCAGTATGGTTATTTTAGATATTTTTATGAGTGTTTATAGTAATTGTTGAGAGTAATAATTTTAATAATAAATTTATTTATAAATTAGGTGTCTAAACCATAATTACGGTGACAATATTATAAATCTTTAAAAAAATTAAGATACAATTAATGATTTTGGTATCTCTAATCTATTTTCGTGTCAATTTTTCTTAAATGGAGAAAAAACAAAAAACAAAAACAAAAACCAACGAATCCGTAGGTTGGGCTTTTTTCTAGATAAGGATCCAACAGGGCCCAAACTCGTACATGTGACGTGGGTCGAGTTCAGAGGACATTTTTGTACATAAATCACTCCTGAAATTGAAACCGGTCACGCCAACAAAACGCACCGTTTTAACGATTCGGGCACCAAAACAACAGCTCATCGTTCTCATCCTCGCCAGCTTCAATTAAACAAACAAAAACAGCTTCTTCGTTACCATAATCATCAATCATCTTAATATGGCAGCTCGTGCACTTCTCAGAGGTCTCACGAGACGGCATCTCCACTTCTCCACGGCACCCATCTCTCGATCCGTAAGCCACTTCCGCTCTTCTTCCACGCATACCTCCATCGTCTTCTCACAAATTTTGTATTCTGAAACAGGCAAGCACGTTGGTCTTAGGGGAGCACGAAAACGGGTCTATCAAGGCGCAGACAGTGAGTGCAGTGGTGGCTGCCAGCTCTTTGAGTGATGACAATTCGGTTTCCTTGTTGCTAGCCGGGTCGGGTCAGTCTCTCAAAGAGGCAGCCAAACATGCCGCCTCTTGTCACCTTTCTGTTTCTCAGGTAATCAATCTTTCATATTTTGAAGGAAATTTCGTTGCTTTGGACTGGGAACTGTTTTCACTCATCTGGGTATTTCGTTTCAATTGTTGGCTCCTATGTTTGCTTTTGAGTTGTTTATATATGCTAAGCTATTGGAACCTTTTAATTCTTAAATACTATATTTGGACAATGTTTTTGGGTCTGATGATAACTAAAATGATATTAGAGCGTGGAGGTTGCTGGTTCAAACCCTTTCTCTCCCCTTTATCTGAAATCCTAGTTACACATGTTATGCAGCAGAGTGTGTTCAGAATGTGTCTGTATCTCTGCACATTGTCCATGAAATGGCGTATTAAAGTATCATAATTTTAATCTTAAATTCATTTCCTAGATCTTAGATATTATAGTTGAATCATTTTCTATCAATTTAAGCTTTTGGGTCTGATGATAATTACCAATAGAGAAACGTTTTCTTAAGATCAGTGAAAATGGGGTTTGCTAGAAATTTTTTGTTGTGGGGGGCTTGATATGTGCATAGTGTTGTTTTGTGTTTAGGTGCTTGTAGCAGATTTGGATAAGTTCGAGTATCCTATAGCGGAACCTTGGGCTAAGCTAGTCCAGATGGTTCAGCAGAGTGGGGGATACTCTCATATAGTTTCTGCGTCGAGTTCATTTGGGAAAAACATACTTCCTCGTGCAGCTGCTCTTTTGGACGTTTCTCCGATTACTGATGTTATTGATATTTCTGGTTCAAGTCAATTCGTCAGGTGTGTTTTATTGTGCCTTGGTTTGTTCTTTTGGTAAAACGGTGTCTCGTTATCCAGCTAAATGTTCATCTGATTTGAAACAAGGTCTTGTTTCGTGATGCAGACCAATTTATGCAGGGAATGCACTCTGTACAGTTCGATATACTGGTGCCAACCCTTGTATGTTGACCATTAGATCAACGTCCTTTCCGGTGCCTACTAGTTCAGCTGATTCGAAATCTAATGAGGCTCCAATTTCTGAGGTTGATCTCTCAACCTTAGATGCAGGTCCGTTTATCCTTTTCATTTTGTTTTCTACAATTTCTAGTTTGCAACTTCTTAGCACATGTTTTGTTGGCTTGTATGCTTTTTGATAAGATGAAATGCACAGGGTATTTGGGAAGTTTTTTGTTTCGAGATCATATTGAGTGATTACTTGGTTAATCATCAAATGGATTTCAAGTGATTAGTCTTAATATCTATTTGTTAATTGCAGATTATCTTGGTAAGTCTAGATATGTAGGGCATACATCTCAGGATGTGGAACGCCCTGACCTTGCAAGTGCACGTGTTGTGGTCACTGGGGGCAGAGGGTTGAAAAATTCTGAAAACTTCAAGATGATAGAAAAGCTCGCAGAAAAACTTGGTGCAGCAGGTATCCACTCCAATAAGGCGACAATAAAGTTCTACTGAATTTCCATTGAAGTTGTAGCAGTTTATTGTTGTTGGTCACCATCATATTCATCGGGTTTTCAGAAGCTAAAATTTGGTCTTAAAATTTAAGAATTTCATTTTATTTTTAGCATTCATTGTTATCATGGAGATAGTAAGCTACAAGTTTATAGATGTTTGTAGCCCTCCGCTTGCTGTAATCCTCCATTCGCACAGGTTGAACTCATAATCTGTCTCTTGGAAAGTAAAACGGATATAATCTGGCTATTGAGCCTCATTCATGGACACATTTTGCTACATCAAAGCAAGAAACATTGCATCTTTGTCAAGATGGCCTTTGTGTGTTGTTCCATACAATTACTTCCTGGAAATGAGACTAAAATTTTAATTTCTCTTCTTCGTAGTTGGAGCTACCCGTGCTGCTGTTGATGCGGGATTTGTTCCTAATGATCTCCAGGTAACATCTGTAGCGAATTACATTCTTAAATTAGCTCTTTTATTCTTGCCGAATATATGAGTACTGGTTTTCCTTTGGCTTAAGCCAATAAAGAGAACGCTTAAAGCATTCATCAAATTGCTGTGATAAGGCTGAATCTGTATACGTTTTCACTTCTTCCTTTGCACTGAAATAATAAGTGATCTAAAAAGAAAGAAAATTAAATAATAGTCTAAATAATAGATTTCAAAAAATCTGTGTGCATGCATTGTGGTACACATCCAGTGTAATTTTGTTGCTGGCTTCACTAATAAAGCAGAAATTTGAAAACCGCTTGCACTGCTACCTGCAGAATAATGAATTTTTATAATGAAAAGTTGCTTCATATGAATCATATCTGAATATATAATTTAGCATCTGTCATTCTAGCATAATTACTAATTCCTTTGCAATTCAACGAGGATCGAAATGTCTCAAGTCATTATTGCTTTGCATGACAGGTTGGTCAAACGGGAAAAATTGTTGCTCCGGAATTGTATTTGGCTTTCGGTGTTTCAGGAGCCATTCAACATATAGCAGGCATGAGAGATTCCAAGGTCATTGTTGCTGTAAATAAAGATGCAGACGCACCAATTTTCCAGGTGACCATCTGTCTTCACTCTTTTCATCACGAATCATCAAGAGACCATTACAGAATAGTGTTCCTCCTTATCGGCTACCATTATTCTGAACCTCTCTTCGGTTTCACTAAATATGTACCATCAAAATGCAGGTAGCTGATTATGGACTTGTGGGCGATCTCTTCGACGTGATTCCAGAGTTGACAGAGAAGCTCCCTGAGAAAAAATAGTCCTTATGTACTTGAATCCTAATTGCTAAAACATTGCTACATTTCTTACTTACAGGTTTACAAAAACAAAAATTACACGGCAATAAAAGTCATGATATCAAAGAAGTTTGAATGTTGCAGTTCATTGTTTAGAGAAAATTTAGTGTGCATCAGATGCACCACATCATAACTGTTGATGTGGTGCATCTAATCCACTGAAAATTCAACACGTGGAAACCAGCTGGCAATAAATTTATAATTTTTATAATTGACTTTTTTCTTTTGCCTTTTTTTCACGCTTCGCTTTACCATTTCTTTCCAAATCTCCCCACTGTATAGTCACTCTCTCTGTGTACAGCATAACGGTCGCAGATTCCACAGGATACGGGGACATTTTCATCGCTCATTGTCATTCGTACGTATACTGGCCAAAATGCAAATACATAACCTTAAGGCACATATTAAGATAGTATGTTAGTTATTATCAGATTTAAAAATTTAAATTGATAGAAAATGATCTAATTATAGCATTTAAAATTTAAGTTTATGATACGATAATATATTAAATAAAATTTCGTATTTATATTTTTGGATAAAAACGATTAGGTATTGATGTATTGAATGAATAGATGTTTTTTATCATATGTTTGAAAGACACGTGTTAATGCTGTCATGCATTAGAGGTAGTGATGTATATAGGATTTGGGTTCGCATTGTTGATGTTTCTTAGCTGGCTCTTGACGTGAATGGAGAAACATGAATCCTGGTGATCAACAGTAAACCGCAAAATTTTTTCCATGTTCAAGTTTCTTAGCCAGTTTATGACACGAATGGAATAAAATAAATGCTAGTGATCAATCCTAAACTGCAAAATTTTGTCCTTGTTCAGATCATATTCATGTGCTGTCAGTTGTCATAGACTTATCATATCGAATGCTGGACTTGAATCCAGGTTCATGAATCATGCATTATGATGGCGGCTGAGAATTTTTAGTGTGAAATGGCCTGTCAACATTTTAGTGTGAAAACCACACTACTAGCAAATTTCATATATTTTACACACAATCTCTTAATAGAAGAAGTCAATAACATTCCTAGTTTTAGAGTCAAAAGTTCAAATCTCATTTTTGTTTTTTAAAACATTAAATGTGAGTGCAAGACTCTTCTTGATATGAGTTGTTATCTTTTAATTGTGGAAGTAGTGATCGAGGTCCGTTATTATTAATTTCATCTCGATATGTTTCAAAGATCTTTTGACCCACATAAGATATCGGTGTTAAAAAGAATAGAAAAAAAAAGAAGCAAACAAAATAAGGGTCGGCAATTAATACTATACCAAATTTCATTCTATATGTCTCATCGTTTTGAATCTAACTTTTATCTTATCTAATTAATAGTGCAATTAATTTCCATTCAATAAATCAATCATTATGAATAATATCCGAATAGTAACTTCTACAGTTTTACAAGATATGGAAGAGATTTCAAATTGACACTGTCTGAGTTAAAGAATCTAGCAAGACTTGACCATAAATTAGTCACTTAAAGTAAGGCTTGTAATAGCAACTATATATTGCACATGCAACTCAAAAAAAAGAGGTCTTCCAAATGGACATCAACCGGGTTAGAGTATGCAGAGACCGGACGAAATCAATTATTATAAGCAAGACCCAAATAGCAACCTGGAGAGATCTTAACAAGTTTTCCTAGTCTGAGATTAGATATATGTTCAAATTTATCTATGTTCGTTTGTAACTTGGAAATATTCGCATATAAATGCACATATATGGGATTCATCTGGATTTTATTAAGGTCAAATATTCGCTTGTCTAATACATGTTAACTGTATTACCGACATGGAAAAAAAAAAGAAAGAAAATTAAAATGAATGACGAAAAAGAAAGGAGTTATTTGGTATGTATTGTAGTTTTGTGTCTGTCGGTAAGCGGAGGTTGTTAGGGAATGGTTGAGAGGTTAATATCAATTAATTATATATCATCATTAAGAGCAAGAAATTAATCATATATATGTCATAAGTCTATCAAAGAACCCCAAAATTCAAGTGGCTTGACTATATAATATTATAACATTAATTTAATTATTAAAAAGTACATGAGTAAGAAGATAGATTTGTTCAATGATAAATTTTTTACACTTACATTGTGAAGAATATGAATTTGAGTTATATCTTTCTTCTTGAACTTCGATTGAATTATAATAATTTAAAGAAAACTTGCTTTAATTTTTAGTTTGATGGGGCAAGTATGAATTTGTAGTACTTCCCTTTTAACTAGCCTTTTGTAAGATTTATAATTGGTTTAATTCAATTCACAGATTTCCAATTATTAAAGAAATTTATTGATGTTGGTTAGTTTTTTAATTGTGATTGATACTTTTTAGTTTAAGTTTATTAATGTTGTGTTGATTTGTAGTGATTTCTATGGATTAGATCAAAGGTTTGACTAACTAACTTATTTATTTAAGGTTATTTAATAAGATTTTTCAATAACAACTCTCGAATATCAAATATGATCAAAATATCGAATATGATCAAATTGAATTGAAAGTTCTCTCTCTCTATGCTGTTCCATTTTCTTCTCATTATAGGTTTACTACCCAATTAATTCGGACTAAATTAATTGACCAATAACCAACCGAAATTTGATCATCCAATTGAGTATTTGAAACTTAAAAAGCTAAACTAAAACTTGGAATAAACTTTTAAATCTAACATAGTAGGTGGATTAAACTACTTAACCAAAGGTTTGGAAATTAATTATAAGCTATTCATATAAAAGAACAGAAGCACAGTATCATCAGCAGCATATGTTAACTAATATTATTCCTAGTAGTTATAGGGAAAACTTAGACTGAAAAGAAAAAACATTTATAGCAAATGATCAAAGAATGTTACATACAGCTTGCATCATTCTTTTTCTTGGGTAATTATTATCAACTTTAAGAAATGTGAACAACAGACTTTGTCATAGGTTTTGAATGTTGATGCGCTCTTGACAAGCGCCCATCACTTTCCAATTTACTTACAAAAGTTTCGATTCTACTAATTGATAATATTCAAGAATACTCAGTGTTGTAGCTTAAATTATTATAATTTCACGCATGATAATGGATGCACATCAAACAAAAGAAAGAATACTCTTTTTTATAGCTTAAGTTATTATAATTTCACGCATAATAGATGTAAATCAAACAAAAGAAATAGAGTGTGACTATCTCCGAGACAATATTACTATCAATAATATTTATAAAGCTTTGCTATTATAATATAGCATATTATTACATCTTTGTGTATTATAATTTAGAGATAATTTCAAAAAAACTATTATAGTTTGTAAAAATATCTATTTTACTACTATAGTTTAATTTTTATCCAAAATTCCCCTGATATTAAAAAATTTACAGACAATAATCATTTTAATCCTTATGACTTCAACATCAATTTGTGATCATCAGGAGTATTTTTGTCATTTCACATGCTCTTCAAGGGATATTTTGAATATTTTTATTAATGTCAGAGGAGATTTTGGATAAAAAATGAAACCATATGTGATAAAATGGACATTTTGTAAACTACAATGAGTTTTGTGGGATTATCCCTATAATTTATAAACTTGTGATGTATTTTCTCTCTCACCTTCTCATGATTATATTTTTCATCTAATATGATATTCAAAACTTATCCTTAATTTGTAGCTATCACCGTACAAATTACAATTAATGAAAAAGATTAGGGATAATCCTTAAAAAATCTATTGTAGTTTATTAAAATATTTAGTTTTACCACTATAATTTTATTTTTGTTCAAAATCCCTCCGATGTTAAAAATTTAATAGAAAATTATCAATATACCCCTATGACTTCATCATCAATTTATAACAATCAAGGGTATTGTCGTCATTTCACACACTTATAAGGGATATTTTAATTATTTTTATTAATATCAAGAGAGATTTTAGATAAAAATGAAACCATAAGTGGTAAAATAGATATTTTTGTAAGCTACAAAGGATATTTTGGGATTATCCCAAAAAGTAATAATTTTTTAATATGGTTTTCTTGCAAATATTTTCTTCTTAAAATATTTCTCTTAAAACTTTGTTTGTTTGTTTTGTTTTTTTTCACTTAAAAAGGAATATGATCAATTTTGCAAGCATGAATCTCTTGCAATCATGAACCATGAGATGGGTCACACAATCACATTAATTATTGTATATATACAGCAAAAATATCTTCTAGAGTTCATGCACATTAATGGTACAAAATAAATTACTGGTTCCACCATAGATCCATGAAAGAGACAAAGAAAGATAGAGAGAAGCAAAACAATTCCACGATGAAATATTGGAGATTGATCAATCCAGATAATTCACTATCACAGACAAAGGAACCAAGCAATGACCCTTTTTCTTCAGTCCGGAGGTGTCATTGTCTCTCCCATTATTATTATCATCATCATCTTCAATAGAACCATATATTCCACTTCTTCCATCTATCTTCAACTTCCTTGAAGTACTTCCACTAGCTTTTTCCTGCAAGGACAATTTCCAAAAGCACTTTTTGTTGATGAGCTTCTAAATCATTCAATAATAATCCAAAATAATATTTTCCATGCAAAAGAGATGTTCTAGTTGCATGAGTGCAGCAACAATCAATCGCATATCAAATACATACTTCATATGATATGACGTGAGTGGGTCGTGCACATTATTATACTTGTCCCACCCTAGCTTTCTTCCATTACATTTGAAAAAGAAACGAAACAACTATTGAAAACAAATTAAAATACAAAACAAAACAAATTAAAGTACCTTATATTTGATTGAATTAATTTTGACCTGGGAAATATCCACGATATTTTTCTGTTGCGGTTGTCTATCAAGCTGGTTCATCAAATCATAAACCTGTTAAAAGAACAATAAACAAAATATATAAAAACATGAACTAAATAATTAAAAAGACACGAGAAAAATATTGATATACAAGCTGACCTGGGGGCTGTTTGCAGGGTAGCTAGCAGTATCTTCCAAAGCATCATCATGAAGAACAACCTTGGTTTTTCTTTTCTTCATCATCAAACTCGACGATCGATCACAAGTAACATGTTGTTCGAGATCCTGATGATGATCATGAGCAAACTTTTTCGCAGCTGAAGAAGCAGCATCGGATATCAAAGAGCTTTCCAGATGATCACCAATAGAGATCATAGAGCTGATATCGTTTTCATCATGATTGTAATTATATTCATTAAAGTAGTCATCAAAGTACGTAGTCCATCCACTTTCTTCCTCACCAGAAGCTACTCCACTTGATGATATTTTTTCATTATTGTTTGAAATAACACCTCTTCTCGTTGAGTTATTAGTCATAGAGTTGCTCTTCTCCATTTACAAAACAAAACCAGCAAATTTAAAAAGAAAAAAGGAGCAAGAACAAGAAGAAGAAGAAGAAATATAACACAAAATGTATAAAACAAGAAGAAACTAAACAAAGCTAGATCAGCTATATCTCCTTACTTAGGAAGAAGTGTGTATATATATATATATGCACATAGCACAGAGAAAGTTTTAGAGAACTTGAAAATGATAAAAGAATTTATATATAAATAAATATATGAATCCTGAAACTTGGTATGGTAACTATGTATATTTGTGGGCCATGAATGAAGGAGTTGGGAAATTTTAATTTGGTCACAGAAGAGAGAGTGAGAGAAAGAGAGAGAGAGAGAGAGAGAGAGAGAGAGAGGTGGGGTTTGGCAAGAGAGTAGCTAGCTTGATATTCCAACAGAGATTTCATTTGGACAATTATTATTGTGATTCCTGAGGGGACTTGTAATTTTATTTTCCATTGTATGTGTTGAATGGGCCACTGATCAAGTACCAAAAGAGGTCATGAGAGTTGGAATTAATAATTCTCTTTTTTTTGGTCTTTCTCTTCTTCTCATGAGAAATTGTTTTCTCGATCATTAAATGCTAACCAGTTTAGCAATTATATATGCATAGCAACTACTATTTGTTGTGATTTTGGTAACCTAATTTGTGATGAAGATTCCTAACTCCTTTGTTAATGAAGGAGATAATGGCTTTACTCGGCTTCCTTATATTCCAATAAATAAATTAAACAATCTTAGATATGTATAATTAATCACAAATTACACATCTTTGTTTTTTTTTTTTAAAAAAAAAAGATTATATGTCTTGTATCATCATAAATCTAAATGATCATTTATTATTTTTGTTTGAAAACTGAATCATACTAAAAGTTATTGAAGACTGGATAGTAATTGAAACCTGAAATTTAAATAATATGTTTGTTTTTTCCTTTTTACATCTGAATTAATTGTAAACTTGTCCATTTTTTTAAAGTTAAAATTGTTTGAAAATTAGTAATATGATATTTATATCTTTTTTACTATATATTGTTATGAAAATTTATTTAATATGATGCAAGCAACTAAATACAAACAATTTAACAAATTCTGAAACACTTTTATATACGTATTATTCATAATTAAAATATGATTAAAAAACATAGTAGAATTAATGATATTTATATATTTAAATAAAAATTAAAAAAAGAAACTTTTGAATTGAATTATAAAGCAACTAAAAAAAATGTTTAAATTGTAAATTAAAATACCGTAGTCCAATTCTAAGAAAATTTGGGATGAAATATGTGTATGGTTTTCCTTTATATTTGTTTATAAGTATTTTGGGGAAAAAAAAAAAGAAATTTGTATAATATAAAATTAATATAAACTTGAAAATATGTTATTTTGTGGAGGAGAGACTTGGACTAGAATATTTATAAATATCATTAAGTGATTTACAATTACGATTTTTTTTTTAAAGAAAGTGATTTGCAATTAAGTTATAAATCAAG
The DNA here is from genome assembly GCA_021234005.1 of Nephelium lappaceum. Lineage (NCBI taxonomy): Eukaryota > Viridiplantae > Streptophyta > Magnoliopsida > Sapindales > Sapindaceae > Nephelium > Nephelium lappaceum. The sequence goes on from CM037996.1 coordinate 32,892,020, forward strand.
AATTTTATTTTATTTTTCACTTGTTGTTAAGTAGTTTTAAATGATTTGACCATTTAAAAAAATAAATAAAAATAACATATGTAGCAGGTGTAATTCACTACCATTAAGCCATAAGTGTAAAATCCAAACAATCGTTAAATTATTTCATTTTTTTCCCTTTTTAGCAAACATTGGGCACAACTGCTCAACGAACTTAATAATTAAAAGAATATTAAAAAATAAATCTGTACTCCTAAAAAATATTTCCATTGGCTAGAGTATTTTATAATCTTCCTTTAAAATTAATATAAAGCAGAGATGATCAATTCTAAACCTCTTCTGCTTTTTCTAAACACTGATATCTTACAGATTAGAAACCTGTTGGGATCGATTCCGAATGACTACTTCCATAATCGAAAGATGATAACTCCTACCAAGAGAAAACTTACATTTACACATTGTGTTTAAATAGACAATGGCGAAACTCGAACCCTAGATCTCATATGGTCAAAGATGGTACTCAATCACTCTTACTAAGGAGTAGTATGTCTAAACCTCTCCTACTTGGCAATAAGAAATTTGTAAAATTCATAATATAATAATCTCCAATAGATTATTCACCATCACTAGACAATATTAGATAAGGTTTCATTTGGCACATGCACAATCCTGAAAGCTGAGTTGTGAGCAATCTAGAGAGCTCTTATTCTTGTTTGAGATTTACTTTATCCTACGATCTCAGTGGAATTAGATAGCCATGAGGCCATTGATGCAATTCTTCATTTACATCCTATTCCCATTTGTCATGAATCTGTAACCTTGGATATTTAGAATGTTATGAAGAAGGACTAGCATACTAAAATCCTTTTTGTGCTTTGTTATGCAAATAAAGCTGCAGACTATTGGCAAAAAGAGCTATTGGAATGTTTGTGAAGAATATATCTTTGTCTGATGTTTCCCACAAGTTAGAGTCTTTTCATTTTTGAAACAGGGAGAGCTCAGGCTCTCTTTTTGCATTTTCTTTTTCTTCTTTGGGCACTTGCCCCCTCTTTGTATCAAAAAAAGAAAAAAAAAAAAAAGATAAGGTTTTATCACGTATTAAACACAAGAATCATAATTAATTGTCAATTATGTTAATCGTTAAGAGATTAATTAGTGATTCATGTGTACAATATCTCGTGAGAAAATAGAAATGTCGTTTGGTGTGCATTTGAAATTGAAAAAACTTGTTATCTTATGGCCAGCCGTTGAAAATAAACAGAGCAACTCATCAATGGTTGGAATGGTGTATGGAGACTATTTGACTTGAGTAGGAAACAAACATAAAAATATAATTGAATAAACACTAGTTCAATACATAAAATAATGTCATAGATTATATATTAAATTATTTTCATGAGTTACGAGTTTCGATTGCTTTCGTTTCCAAAGTACTTTAATTTTTTGAGGACTCTTAATTGTTTGGTAGGGCTGACATTGATTTTTAATTTTTTTTTTATTGTAGACTAACTTTCATACCTGATTGGATATAGTGGATACCAAATTATACCCACTTGGGAATTAAAAACTTACTGTTTAACAAGAATTCCAGTTTGATCGAAATATATAATTTTATTTTCACTATGTTGTACTTGTACGAGGTATTAATGAGAAGATTATTGTTAATTTAAAGAGAAAAATCAATTAAATTGTACCTTTTTCACTGTGGATTCTTTAGCCAAATTCTATAAACTAAAAGGAGCAATGTTAGCAATATATATAATTATAATAATATGAAATCTTTATAATGTTAATAGAATTTAAACATTTTCAATATATATATATATATATTGTTTTTTATAAAGTTGACACCAAACCGATCAGAGGGTTGTCGAGATAAATAATAGTCAAATATTATTTGTGCAGTCTGAATGTTTACTCTCATGAATGAGAGACAACCACTTTTACAATAAGAGAAGAAAATTATCTACACAAACATTAATGTGTGCCAATACCTTTATGAATGGAAAGATTATTCAGTATCTATGTGGGTGTTTCTATGTTGTAACACTTTTGAGCTTTCGATTTCTCGTAAATTCACTACTAAACAAAGTTATTGAAATTGAGTATGGATCCAGAAATTACAGATACAAAGAGTAAAATTAACACGCCATTTGTGTTGGATTTTATATTTGGGTTTTCTGTTAACCCATGTTGATATCTATTAACTAGCTAGTGACATGGCCCAAGTAAAAGAAAAAACAAGAAACAAAAATTAAAGAAAACCTAACCAATAGAAACCTTCTATAAAGGCCATAAATTTATTTTTATAATTTTCTTTCTCTCTAATTATTGTTGTTTTAGATATGAACAATGACATCTAGAGACAATTTATTGATTGATATGTGTGTGTGTATATATATATATAAACAAACTCAAGAAGGCTAATAATAAGGCTAAAATCTTATTGTTACATAGAAATTCTTTCATGTGAAACACAAAAGAATCCACATAATGATATCTAGATACATACACTTTCATGTGCGAACACAGAACCAAAAAAATTGTCTCCATCATAGGGAGTCTCTTGCTAAGACAAATTGGTGAAGGGTCATGTTCATTCAGTGTCCTTTGAATAAAGAACCAATTAACGATGTACGCTTTTGCTTTTTTTTCTTTCTTGTCAATTTTGTACTCTTCTCAATTGGCCTTCCATGTCTTAGCTATTTTCATTTTAAATGTCTAACCCACGGAATTCCCACCTCTAAGTCTAGATACCCATTTTTCTATTACAAAACAAAAACTAGTATATCATTTTGTTCACTAATATATCATTATTGACTTAGCAATTTCTTTCAATTCTTTATCACATTCTAAAGACAGGAAGATTTTGTGAAGATTTCATTTCATTTAAATACAATGATTTTTTAAAATAAGAAACAATTTGAGATACATGGGTTGAGATCATTATATTTGTGACTCCCACTTTTTGTTTTGTTTTTTCTTATATACTTATTTTCCTTTACTTGTTAGTTATTCGTTTGCAGTTATTATAAATTAATGTACCTAACATGTATGGTAGCCAAATTCGAGACAATAGTTTTCCACATTAGTTTAAATGTAATTATTCAACAAAAAGAATTTTGAGGTAGAGATGGGTTCTCATTTTCAAATGACATGTAGAAGTGAATTGAAGCCACTACTTAGTGGGGGTCCATTAATATTACGTGATTCTTCAGGAAATTTTAGGTCAAATGCTTTGTATTTTCATTTTCAAAGACATAATATATTCATGATTTCGGGCATGGTTAGAGGAATGGTTCTTTCAATGTTTTTTTATTATTATTATTACTATTTGGTGTTTTAAAACAAACAAACAAACAAACAGATAAAAAGAAAATACACATATGAAAGTAATAATAGCACACGGACACTCACTGATGTCCCACGTGTGTTCTTCGGGACTACTCTGCACATGACAACAGGTGTGAAGTTTTGGACACGTACGGAGCCAGATATTTATTTACCTAATCTTCTCGATTAATTTTGTTAAAATGGGATTAATTAAAGCTATAATTGAACAGATTAAGCCAATCTCACCGGTCTATATTTTCCCATATGCTTTCTTGTATTTACTTTACAAGTACGGTATTTATACATTGGAAATTAAAAAAAAAAAAATCATTTTGTGATACATATTAATTCTTCATTCTTATATTTGTTTCGTTAAACATTTATATATAATAACCCTGATATATGATTCGATGAGAAAGTTTATATCAAACAAGAATATTATTCTTGATTCAAAAAATTAATTTGATTTCTCTTCTCATGATCTAGAATTATATACACTATGAATGTCTTTTTTTTTTTTTTTCTGTTTTGAAAGAATCAAAGAACATGACATATTTGTTTTACAAGTAAAATTTCATCAATATCTCATTGGTTTTGATTCTTAATATATAGATCTCTAAATTAGATTAGATCTCAAAAGAAAAAAAAAAATCGAATTTACCTTTTTTTTTTTTCATATCAACGGTCAAATGACAAATCAACTATAGAAATATTCATATCAAGAAAGGATATATATAATATATCCTCAACAAATTATGATGCTATAAAGACAATATAAACATGTAGACATATATTCTGCGAGTCCAGACCAAAATTAATGCTTGTACCATATAAGCATGGATACGCATCCTACACATGCACGCGTGACACATACTTGGTGAAGAAGACCTCTCATTGTAAACATGGACCCATAATTTTATGTCATGAAGTAGTTTGTTAACGAAAAAGTATTAATCCATCCATAATTTTCAAAATGCTTGGCAGATGTTTACTATTCCATTCTAGTGAATTATACAATCCATTGAGTTGTCTTAATATATCAGGATCCTATCCATCTTATAAATTTATGATCATATAAATTTTCACATGCAAATGTCCTGACTTTACTAGCTAGAATCAAAACGTACCTTATATTTTGAACCGTTAGATATGTAGTGGGGTCAAACTATAGTATGTTGACGTAGAGCAAGCTTCGCTTATCAACCTCCCAGGAACCTGATAATCTGTATCTTGCGCGAACTAAACAAAAAAGAGCGAGAGTAATCTTGACACCAGTGTGGGGTCGGTTAAAGACGCTCTGACACTTAAGTCAGTAAATCAATCGTATAATAAAGTAGATGAAACAATAAAGTAATAAATGTCAATTGACAATGATCAACCAAAAGGCATTGGCATAGCCAATGAACAAATAGTCTTATGCCTAGGGCAGTGGTTTGGCACGAAAGTGACGACACCAATGAAGTCATTGATCTAAGATCAGCAACAATGGCACCACGAAAGGACGTTGAGCCGACTGAGAAGGAACAGTTTTGAAAGATAATGGAGGTAGCAAATAGTTGTAGTCTGACCTGTGAGTTGGTCGGAATGAGATCTGTAGGAGAATTCTGGTAGAACGGCTATAAGCGAGAGCTCATTTATGAATGTATTTTATGTTTTACTATAAGGTTGATGACTCTTTATATAGGCAAGAGGATCCTACAATATTGGGATGCTTTCTTAGTTTGAATGTACAAGGAAGATTGAGTCCCAAAGGATTTAGGAGAGATCTGACTATCCCTAGATTATCGGTCCCTAATTATTAGCATCCTATTCTAATCCTTCTTCTACCGTTTAGAAAAGAATCCTAATTGGAGTTGAAGTTGATTGTGTCACAAATGAAATAGGAAAATATGCTCCTAGACTTGCTCTATAGGCCTCGTAGGTTGGGCTTAGTGCTAGACCGTCGACCGAACCTATGGTCTAGCCTACAAGAGCAGTTTGAACCAAGTCTGATAAGTCGAAACTATAGATTGAATGATTTGGTCTTCTAGGTCAATCTACGCAAGAAGCCCATGGGCTTTGATCCATTAAGTTTTTCTTGGGCCATTTAATTGATAATTATGATTCGGTCGTAGGCAGACGTAAGTCAATGAGCTGAACCAGGCTCAGTTAATGGGCTTTGAGCCTAAATTTTGGGCTTAGATTTTTGACCACTACAAGATATATTTGATATGGATAGAATTTTCTATTAAATGCATCAAATAGTTGTAATTCAGCACTATACAAAAACAACCAATTCCTCTTGAACGCAAAAAAAAAAAAAAAAAAACAGAGTCAACCGATTGACTCTTGGTCTTTATTATCATATATGCGTAGCAAAACTGTTTCAATGTCGGACTTGAACAACAAAATAATCAAAGATACATTGTACATTATTGAAAATGCACATAAAGAGAATTCGATTTGAAGGAAGATTAGGAATGGATGTAGTCCAATGTAAGTCGATTTGCCATGACATGAATTGAAACTGTGGATAACAAATATTGTATGCAGGTCATTTTTAAACATTTTGAGTATAGTAGACATATGAAGTAACATGGTTTTGACCCAACACTTTTCGCTTCATACATTCTTTGCTCTTTCATTTTTTTGTGATAGAACAAATTAATAAACAAACCAATAATTTTCAGCACCTCCTAAGCTTTCTTGAAATTTTTTATGTACTGATCTTGGTGTAATCGGTTCGTGTTAAATTGTTAATTTTATGGCTTCTCTAGAGAACATGAGTTTCAGAGTATCGGGATACACCCATGCTGATTAATTCTACCAGGAATAGGATGTACCTAAGTTTATTATTCTGCTTCGAATCAAGAGAATTATGGGACATTAATTGAAAGGAAAATGAAAATATTTGATTTCTTGACGGCATCAAACAACTATCAAGAGGAGAAAACAATTGTTGATGCTTTACATGTTGATTGATTATTGTTGAAAAATGTACAGGAAGGTACAAACTTTGAAAAATTTCTGTTAAAAGCTGCTCTGACACTATTCTTGACAGTTATATGTATTGGACATCTTGATAGTTTTCAACACCATAAAAAAAATAATAAATAAATCCTTAACTCTTTTCTACTGTATAGAAATTGGGATATTGTTTGATATAGAGTATCTAATTGTACAATATATTAAAACATTATATACAAAGAATAATAAAATAATACTATTTGGTTGGATATTTTTTTAGATTTGTCTCTTAAAAATTAGTTAAAACTAAGTTGATTGGTTTTTTAGTTAGGTTCTTGTTTGGTTGTGTCAAATCACTTTTGAAAACTCAATTATGTTGTTTATATTTGGTTATCGAATTACAGATTATTTTTTTCTTTAAAAGCAATATTGAATTAGAGATTATTCATGGCTTAATGGTGGTTCATCTTCATTGAAATCTAATTTTAAAATGGGTAGAAATAAGAAGCAAGTAAGCATGAAAATATTGACTTTATAATTCTCTGCAATACTAATATTTGTATTGAGCATAACAGATTTATCGACATCTATCATTTAATGGTTAAGATTTATATATCTACTTTTTTTCATTTTTATTATTTTTCAATCTAGTGGATCATTTTTATACAAAGATAAATGTAATAGCAAACTCTAATCCGAAAAGTATACCATTAAAGAAACATAGGTTATGAATAGCAATCTTAATTTTTACTAAAGGAGTTAATGAAAATCAAATGTAATTATATTTCAAAAGAAAAAGAAAACCAAATGTAATTATGGCATTAATATTAATATAGTTATTGGGATAACTGAATTCTTCGTTAAATTTTTTCAATCAAATGGTATATTTTGAACTGAAAAAATGAAAAAAAAAAAAAAAAAAAAGGAAAAATCTATTGGTGCTCTTGTAACTACCATACAACAGTTTACAACATATATATATATATATATAGATGTAACCACAATGGAGTATATTATTAGCAAAATACTTATACTATAATGGATCCCTTGATCTTAAAAGGTCAATTATTCAAGTTCTACCTTTATCCTAAAATATAAAGTATGATAGTTTTATCTGAATTTAATCTCTCTCTCTCACCGTATAAGCAAAGAGAAAAAAAATCTAAAAATTGGCCATTCTATTAAAATAGATGGGCTGGGTTCTCTTACTTTGAAGTTTTCAGGGCCAAGCTTTAAATGGGCCTTAACAGCTACTACGAGAATCAATACCTGCAGCATAAGACAGCTTGTTGTGAGGATAAGTGGGAATTGTTTGTATTTTCAAACATATCATTTAATGGATCTGAATTGGAATTATTAAATTAATTTTATTTATTTTTTAAGCAATCAAATAAATTTAAATTACTAAAAGCAACTTAAAATAAAATGTTAGAAATTCTAACTTATCACTCAACACCTAATCACTTAATCATAATTAATATATTTTCTTTTATAACTATCATTTTAAAAATTACATATTTCCAATAAAATCTTTATTAATATTCTACAAATTATCATTTTCATATTGTTACTAGTAACTTGAATTTTTATAGTTCTAAAGTCATTTTAAGAACATATATTTTATAAGTTAAAAAGAATGTATAAGCTATGTGAACTTAATTAATATTTTCTTAAACAATTATAAATTAGAACAATATATATTTTTTATTATCAATAAAAACTACATTTATGTAAACTTAGAAATATGTAGATAAATTTGGTTAGAATTTATTAAATGATATGCTACATATATAATTTAAATTAAAAATACATAACAATTATTAGTTATAAGGATATTAACGTAAAAGTATTTGTTTTCAGATGTTTTTCACTTTTAAAAAAAAAAAAGATCAATATGAATATTCGGTACATGTCCTCTAAGTTTTGGATTTTTAGTCATTATTCAGTTTTTAATAATATTTAAGATTATTAGGCTATATTTGGTCCATCGGACATTTCATGGGACTAGGGTTGAAATTTTTCAATCCCATGAAATTTGGCATTTAGAGAGGTTAGGAAGGGATTTAAAACCCAATCCCAAACTCTTTTTATTCTTGTTTTCATGGGATTCATCATTCCCACTCTAATTGGTGGGTTTGGATCGGAATGGAATCTCTCACTCTTCTCGTGTTTTCTCTTCTCCTCTATCTACCTCTCTCTATCAAACCCATTTCCATTAACCACTGTCGAGCCCAGCAACAATCAACGTCAAACCCATCTCCATCACTGTCTCTTTCTCCCACCACCACCATAAACCACCCTAAACAACCATGACAATCAAACCATAATACCTCACAACTACAACAAATCCATCATACTAACAACAGACCCATCAACATCCATCATCATCAACAAGAAAAAGAGAGAGGGAGAGAAATAAGTGAGAGAGAATTGCAACAAACCTAGGTCGACGGTGAAGGCAGAACATAGACGGAGATGTCAACGATGAAGATAGGGATGAAAACGGAGACATCTGTGATGAAGGCAGCGACTTGTTGGTGGTTGATTACAAAGAAGAGAAAAATAGACTAAAGAGGAAAGAGAGAGTGGTTTCTAGAATTGGTCCGAGAAGATGAAATGAGGAGAGAGAGAGAGATTGATTTGTTTTAATGATTTAATATTAAAATATTTTATTTTAATATTTTGATTTTAATATTAATATAATTTTAATCCAATCTCAAATTCTACCAAATGTATGACAGTAATTTTTAATCTAATCTAATCCAATTTATTGTATTTCATTTCAATCCCACATGTCAAATGTAGTCTTAAGTCTTTAGGAAAAAAAAAATTAAACAACTAAATTGAAATCATTATATTGAATTTGCTTAGATTTTTCTTTTGATCTTTAAGATCTTAATTTGCATAAGAATTTAAAAATTGAAAAAATATATATCTACAAATTGATATTAAATATATGATCTCCTTGATTTAGGATTAAAATCAATTTTAGAAATTCAATCTCAATCAAAGTTCTTGGTACTAAATTTTCTAAATCAATCACATTTTCTTTTATCAAAGTCTACTCATTAATAATATAAAATTTATTTAACCACGGTTCAATGTAATTTGATGACAAAAAACGTTCGTTTATCGAACAATTTTCATTACAAGTGGTATTTTAAAAAATATATATATAATCTAGACACTGTCAATGGTATCTCAAAATAATAAAAAATGAAATTAATTATCCACTTACTTAAACCTTCGTACTTCTATACAATTTAAACTCATATCAACAAAATAAGTTCTAGAGTTGGGTTATGCTATAGAAAAACACTATAGCAAATTAGTAGATTCTCTATTGTAATTATCCAAATCATATATTCTGTTAGAATCCTACCCATCATAAAATGAAAAAATAATTATAATAACTTAGTTAACATAACTATAAAAGATTCTCCAAAAATCGTGTTTAAGCTAGCTACCCCATGCCTTTAGCATGGTTTGACATCTGGAGAAACCAAAAATAACAAGCTCTCTCACCTTTCACACTCTCGTGTGAACATCTCCCTCACCTCCGTGTGGGAGATCCCTCTTATATGGGAGTAGCACTCTGGATCATGCCACTAGTATTTCTATTCTAATTGTCTCCTAGACTAATCTTAGTCCTAAAAAAAAAAGTAAAAAAAAAAAAGATTCTCCAAAAATCATTTCAAAAGGTGCCATAAGTAATTTATCATTATTATATAACATATGGTAACGTAGTAAATAGTATGATAAAAAAAAATTACTTACCAAATACATGTTTTTATTATGCAAATCATATTATTCTGATCATTTTTAAACAATTCTTTTCTTCTTTTTAATAATATATATGTATATATATATATATATATATACAAACAATTCTTTTCACTAATAACCAAAAGAATTTACGGAAAATGAAAAGTAGAAAATTAAAGAAAATATGTGTTGACCCGATTGCAATGGGTCAAAAATATCGTGACCCCACAAACACGATCCTACCTGAAGCCCGCACTTTGATGATTGGACTTAGTGACTTACTAGGGCACTCCAGTCCACTGTAGTCCAAAAATCTCCACCAATCAAGAGTCAAGGAAACTGCCATGTCAGACTTCCACCCAACAACAAATATATATACACACGACACCAATTTTCTCTATCAACCTTTTTTTTTTTTGTTTTTGCAAAGGAAGAGCATCAATATCTCTAGAGAGAGAGAGAGAGAGAGAGATCTGTTCTACAGATCCTTGTTTGATTATTCTCGTGTTTGTTTAACAGGAATCAAGATATTCTTTTTGTGATTTTTGTGTTTTATCTGATCATTTCTATGCCTAAAAATTATTTAAAGTGAATTTTTTGTGTATCTGGATTTACCACAATTTCCTTTTTAATTTTTTTGGTTGATCAAGCTTGATCATTTTCTGATTCTAAGTTACTTTTTGTTAGTTCCAATTGTTGATATATACAAAGTTTTTTTTTTTTTTTTTTTAAATTCATAGTTTGATTGTGATAGATATATTTTGGATTTTACTTTCTGATAAAATAAAAGGCTTAAAATTACCAATAATATTAAGGTATGGGTGAGATTGGAAGTGATCCTACTCACATGATAGTAGATCATGATCAAAGTGAGATTGGAAGTAATCCTACTCAAAGGATTGCAAATCATGATCAAAACCTTGAGGACAACTTGAACATTGGTCTCAGAGTTGTGAGAAAGTGAGTTTTTTTTTTTGTTTTTCCCTTCAAAATTTTGATTTTATATCTCATTTTATTAAATTTTATGACTACATTTTAGGTCATCTCATGTTGATGCTACTGTTCATTTGTTTTTGTTTTTTTTTTGTTTTTAATTTTCTTTTTCTTTGTATTAAATTTAATCAGTATTATGGAAGAAGTACATAGTTCAGATGATGAGAACGTTATGGAGGATAATAGCCAATTAGGGTTACAACTTGAGACAAATTTTGAGGTAAATATTCTCTCATTTGCATCAACATATACATCACATTCTCTGTTTGAATTATTTCTTGTTTACAACATAATGATCTTTATGGTTCTATTATGCATGTCTCATGAAATATCCAGCGAGAAGCCATTGTCATTTCTAACAAAAACCCTAAATCTATCACACTCTCAAGATGAGTAAGGAAAACAAAGGAGCAAATAGATTCATGATATAATATACATCTTTCTTTTTCTCTTGATCATCAGATCCATCTCAACATCCATGATTAATTAATCTATGATATGCAACCATTTTTATCTTCCTTTCTTGATCATCACCTTAAAAACAAAACCAGCCCCTTTTGATTTCTTTTATCTTGGATTAATCTATGATATGCAACCATTGTTAACTTCATTTCTTTGATCTTTAGATGAATATGTATGTATCTTATAGTTATGATAAATTGTACGCATATTTTTCTCTAAACTTTGCCTTAATTACAGGCTAATGATGTAATGCAACATGAAGAAGATATCGTCTCTCCACATAGTGTTCATGAGTCTTCTCAGGATTCACTCGAGTCTAAGGCATCATCAAATAATGTCACCGGAACTATTATAGACCCTAAAACGTACCGCGCAACAGACCTACTCATGGCGGTTTCAAGTGTCTGCTGATACAAACAAGGACAAGATTATTAACCGCGCCTCTGCAGCAATGAAAGAGCTAGAGAGAATGGCCCAAGAAGGAGAACCTTTATGGGATCCGATAGGAGATGGCTTCTATCCACCCGAGACTCTAAATGATTACCAATACATGAAGGATTTCGGGACTATCGATTCAACATTGGATGAGATTGTAAAAATGGTTGAAGTAGGAGATTTAAATTGCTTGGATCCAATAAATGGTGATCATCATCATCAACTTCCGGTACCTGGAGGAGGATATAGCAGGCCGACTATGATGCCTCAGGAACTTCAAGAGCAGCATTTCCATAGCGAAGCCTCTCGATATACAAGTTCAGTTAATTCACATGCTGTTGGCATTGTTGAATTGCTCATGGATGTGGTAGGTTTGCTTTAACTTGATTTACACTTTGATGCTATCATTAATGAAGGAAAATTAATTAGTATGAAATGTCTTTTTTTTGTTTCTGTTTTGAAAATCAGAACCAATGGCTGGTAGCGTTTTCCAATATTGTATCTAAAGCAACATTAATTGGAGTTCTATCGACTGAACAAGAAAGGAACTATGATGGGGCACTGCAAGTGGTATAATTTATGTTAATGATCTGATCAATTTCATTAATGCTTTTCTTCTTTTTGAATGCAATATTGAAGTTGAAGATTTAGCCTAGACAAAGCTGCATGCCTTTGCATTCTAGTTTGTCACAAGTTATTTGTTGGAAACATTCATATTTCATAACTATACATTGTGTTTGGAGTTTTTATTATTTTAGTGAGTCAAAATCTTCTATTTAGCAATATTAAGTACTCTCATTTATTTTTCAAAACATCTTACTACAAGATAACTTTAAAAGTAATAAATTGTCAAGATTTATTTCCTTTTTAATTTTTCTTTTCTTCTAGATAACAATCAATCACGTGTTTTAAATGTGTTTCGATAAAAGTTCAGATCAATAAAGAATCTAATTTTTAATAATATGAATTTTGAGAGAATATTTTATCAATTTATTCAACTCCACTTTCTAAAAGTGAAAGTTATTAATTTATGCAGCTCCAAATCATAAAAATTAACTAGATATTTTCCTATTTATACGAGAAGTTATCTTTAAAGCTTATCGACAACATCGTTAACAATTAGTAACCTAACTTAAGAGGTTTATAAAACATGCAACTCTAAACACATTATACTCCTAACAACTAACTAAACATGACTTTCAACACCCCCCTCAAGCTCGGTCGTAGATATTGACCGTACCTAGCTTGGAGTTCATGTCTTCAGAGTTAGTTCTTGGCAAAGCTTTTGTCAGGATGTCTTCAGTTTGGTCTGCTGCAGATATGTAGATTAGGCTTAGGACACCTTCCTCTATCTTCTCCTTGAAGAAATGTCAATATATTTCAACATGTTTGGTTATGTGATGATGGACTGGATTTTTAGCCATCCTGATGGCTCCTTGATTGTCACATAACAATCTGGTAGGACCCTTGACAGTTGCCCTTAGCTCTTCGCCATAAACCTTAACACAGCCTATGTGCAATGGCTCTTATCTCTACCTCTGCATTGCTCCTTGAAACAACAGGCTGCTTTTGCTTCTCTAGGTGACTAAATTACCCCAAATATAAGTGCAATACTCGGAAGTGGACCTACAGTCTACTGCAGAACCTTCCTAGTCCGTATCTGAAAAAATCTCCAACCTGCGATCAATCCCTTTCTTGAAAAAAAGACCTTTTCGTGGTGTCATCTTCAAGTGTATCAAAATCTGGTACACTCCATTAGATGTTCTTCTGTTGGATTGTTCATAAATTGGCTTGCTGAACTTGCTGCAAAGCTGATATCTAGTCTTGTGTGAGAGAGATAAATCCGCTTACCAACCAGCCGTTGAAACCTTCCTTTATATATCAACTGGTATGCTGCCTTTTAACGTCCTCAGTTTTGTGATACAATCCATGGAAGTTTTTGCTGATTTTCATTCAAGCATTCCGGTTTCCTTAAGTATGTTCAACGTGTATTAACATTGACAAACCAATGCATACCCCTCTTTGATCGGGCAACTTCCATGCCCAAAATATACTTTAAACTCCCTAAATCCTTAATCCCGATTCCATGGCCAGGTAGCTTTTCAAGTTCTGAATTTCTTCTTCAAAGTTCCCTATAAGGATAATGTCATCTACGTATACAATAAAGATAGTGATTCTCCCATTAGGAGAGTGTTTTACAAAGAGGGTGTAATCCGATTAACACTTGCAGTACCTAAACCTTTTTACTGTTTCGTGAATCTGTACCTTACTCGAGGGGACCGTTTCAACCCATAGAGCAACTTCTTGAGTCTGCATACTACATTGCGACTTGTTTTCCCTTCGAATCGTGGAGGAACCTCCATGTACACTTCCTCCTCTAAGTCACCATTCAAGAATGCATTTTTAACGTCGAGCTGATATAGTGACCACTCCATGTTTGCTACTAGAGACAGTAGAACCCGAATAGAATTTACTTTTCCAATAGGTGCGAAAGTTTCTTGATAATCTATTCCATAGGATTGCGTGTCAGCCCTTGGCAACCAGCCAAGTCTTAAAGCGATCAACACTGCCATCTGCTTTTATACTTGACTATGAAAATCAATTTACAACCCACTGGATTCTTCCCTTCTGGCAGGTTTGTAATCTCCCAAGCGCCATTTTTTTGCAAAGCTTTCAACTCCTCATTAATGGCAGTCCTACATTCTGAAATCCTCATAGCTTCCCGAATTGTTTTAAGCACATTTATATCTATTATGTTCACAGTAAACGCTCTAAAGTTGGGAGACAACTTATCATAAGAAACATAGTTACCTATAGGATAAAGGGATCGTGTTCTAAACTCCCTTGTACCTTTCCTCAATGCAATAGTTAACTCCATATCTGAACTGTTGTCTCTACTATCCTGTCTTGATTCAGCCTCTTGAGTATTTTCAATTTCTGGTGGAGTGTCTCGGTCAGGTCCTTCAAACAATTGATTCAGTTTCTCGGCTAGACTTGAGATATGTTTGGTCTTCCACTTCTTTTGAGCTTTATTCCTTCTAGTATAGACAATCAATTCTGGTTCGGCACGTTTTAATGGGGCTGATTCGGGCTCGGTTTCAGCTGTTTTTTTAGGATAATTTGACTTTGTTTTGTTTTGTAGGTTGACTCAGTTGACCTTGGTGATTTATGTTTTATACGAGTTGAACTTTCCAAAATTAGGTGTTTTCAGACTCACTAGGCAACCTGCTTGCTTGGGACTCTAGATTTCTAATAGACTAACTAGGAAGATAAAGAGTAAAATTCATCAGAAACACATAAGGATAAATTTCAGCTGATTGGAACCCTTCACTTTTATCCTCTCTTCGTTTTTTTGGTGTAAAAAGATAGATTTTCAAGAAATGTTACGTCCATAGTCACATAGAAACGCCTAGTCACTGGGGAATTACACCTATATCTTTTTTGGGTTGTAGAATAACCTAAAAGTATACACCTAACGGACTTAGGATCAAGTTTGCTTCTCAACTGAGGAATGAATGTGAATAAATGCAGTGCAACCAAACATCTTAGTGGGTATGTGAAATAAAATTCGGTTGTTCGGATAGAAGTTTCGAAACACTTGCTATAGAGTTTGGAAATTTAGGACTTTAGACTAGTAACCTATTAATAAGATAAGCTGTCACGAGAATAGCTTCTCTCCCAAAAGTGTTTTGAAACATTTGAAGCAAAGATCAAAGTTTTTGCTACTTCTAGTTTTTTTTTAAAAAATAATAATAATAATTTAGAAATATACAAGAATTGCATAATTTCAAAAGTCTTAGTAAAGAATTCCAGATGGAGTGATCCGATGAAATATTAATCGGTTCATTAACGTATGTAGATAATCAAAGTTAAAGCTAGCTTATTTATATATTGCTAATCATTTTATAAGACAATCCACAAGTTTTCTCATTAAGAGTAAACATATACTTGTTTTCATTAATGGAAGTTTAACTAGTGTTAGTTAAATTGACATTGACTATGGAAAATTAAGGAAAAAGAATACTTTCTTTTGTTTGCATTCACGGTGGATGTATTTACATATATCTGAGAAGTTGTCATTTTAATAGAGATAATGTATATGTATATCTCTTTTGACAGTTGAAAGCAGAATTTCACCTCCCTACAGCCCTTGTTACTGCTCGGGAGAGTTATTTTGCAAGATACTCTAAAAAGCTATCCCAATGTGCATGGGGAGTTGTTGATTTTTCATTGGAGGATTTGTTCAATCAACCGTTCGTAAATTATCGAAGAAGGACCATCAGGCTGCTTTATTTATGGAACAAATTGTAGTTACTCGGAGGTACGTATGTTAACAAATGCGAATTCTCAGACTAGATGAATGCATATTAGTGCATGTATGTTTTTCTATCACAACGTAGTCTTGAGTGGTCATGATATATGCTATTTTCCTGATCCTGATTAGTTGTGTTATAGTATTTGTAAGTACTTGTGATATAAACGACTATATCCATGGTGAGGATCATTATTCATAACCATATTCTGATAGAAAAAGATGGAGACTTCTGCATTAGAGAATGACAATAATTTGTATGGGTATTTGAGTGTTATTTTTAGAAAATATTATTTTGCTCTATAAATCCAACAGCGGATAAATACTCTTGTACATATCAAATACATGAACATTTTTGGACTATGTTAGCTGACACATTGATCTTGAGACTGCCAAACCTAATGTTGTATTCTAATTATATGACTTCATTCTTCGCATATCAACTGCAGTCAAGCTTGTTTATTTTGTTTATATATTTGTTGAATTTGATTGATATTCTTTGACACATTAGGTTACAGTGGGTGGAACATGCTAGAGTGAAAGGAGTAGTTCAGAACATTTATAGGCCACTAGGTTGCTTCAGGCTTTGCGTTTGGTGCAAGGCGTTGGGTGACCAGTTTGATGAGACATTATGAGTGGCTTGCTACTCTGAGGGCTGAGACCACTCCTACTGCTGATGGTGGTAAGTCTGATATTATATTCTTTTTTCTTATTTTATTTACTGATCAATTAAGAACTAAATTTGTGATGTACAAAAGTTGGCTTTCGGTGTGTTCTTGCGAAAAGGAATATTTTTATGATGAGTAAAAATACTTTTGAAGAAAACATGGAAAAAACACTTTGAGAGTTTTTCTTGAAACAAATGCGATTTTTTTTGTCCTAACATGAGTTTTTCTTAAATGCCACCATAACTAACCAAGAGAAAATATTTTTTACCATTGTTCAAGCATGTGGTAAAACTAGATCTACAACATGAAAGCATATGTTAATTGTAATTTCTTACTTGTAGTAATGTTATATACCATTGCACGTTTTCCTCCTATATTCTTATAGGGAGCTTTCATAGGTCTTACTGTATTACCAATAGCTTATTATTTATTAGAGTTTATAATTTCGCTTTCAAACTAACAATCGATAATCTATTTAAAATATCATATTATTTGTTTTGAAAAATGGAGATCGAATCAAGTGCTTTTCTTATTTAAAGGGCCTTTATAGAAATAACAAAATCTAGTCTACATTTTTCCAAAACTCTCTCTAAATTCTTTCCTTTTTGTACGATGACGAACAACTAGTAGTGTTCTTTATATTCGCCAAACATACTGACACTCACAAATAACCCCAACTATTTAAAATGCTTTTGATGATGTCAAAAACACTCTCAAATATGGTGTAATCACTCTTGTCATTTTATTTGCTGGTTAGTTTACTACTAATGCTCTTATTTGTTTTCCTTTATAGTGTTAATACCTCAAGCTGGGAGAGAAAGTTTGCTTAAGTTGGGTGAGAGAATGAGACGTAGCTACTGGGGTGATATTAACACCGCTAACGGAAACATGTGGATGCCATTACCTATTGTGGGAGCTGAAGATATAAGGGTAATGGTCAAAGGAAACATACAATGTCTTGCACGATCTGTCCGGTACCAATATGATTTTTACAACATCATTCTGGCTTCCAGTGCCGCATAAGGCAGTGTACAATTTCCTTAGTGATGATTATCTCGACTCGAGGTGTGTATATATATATATATATATATATCTCCCTATTCAAGTTACAAGTTTGATGGTTCTTCTATAGAGTCTCTTATTGTTTTTGAGTTTCTGTATATTATCTATAGATTAGGAAGAAGATAAGCTAAACAGATTGATAGAATATTTCTATAGAAGTGTGGATAATTAAATTTCCAATACCTTTACAAGAGGATGATATCCATTTCCCTTTAGTTTAGACCGTTCTTGTTTTAATTTTATTCAAATTTCTCTAGTTTAGACCGTTCTAGTTACAGAATGAAAAGAAAGTATCTAAATCTAGTTAGTCATGATTAGAGAATTTCTATATCAATAAGTCTCAAGGTTTTGTAGACTAGTTTTGTTTCATGTTTTCTTGTCTTTCTTGATTGCAATGCAGTGGGACATCCGTCTAAAAGGCAAAAAGATTCAAGAACTTGCATACATTCTCCATGGTGAAGCACCTGAAAATAAACTGTCTATCCTGCAAGTAAATGTAAGTACTTATATCTAGGAAAGTAAATACCAGGGGTTTGAGTTTTTGAAAATATTGGTGGAAAGATCGGAAACTATTAGAAATAGTTTTCAAAATATGAAGAATGTTCAAGGATAATTTCAATGTTGGTTACTCTAATGTATGAAAAATATCAGAACATATCAACTATTGTATATACTTACTTCCTTCCTTATATCAACGAAAATCAATATTAATAATGTTCATGATATATTCTTGATATTTTTCATATTTTAGGGCTATCGATATTAAAGTTATTCTATGATTAGTAATCTAAACAGTTTTGAATGTATTGACGATATTCTGATATTTGCCACCGAAACTATATATCTATATATATTTATATATGTATATATTGCTGAATAAAATCCAAAGTCTCCTATTCTCTCAATTCAGTAACATTAACTACTTGATCAAATTTACAGACCACACCTGAGGAGATCGAGATGATGTACTTGCAAGAATGCTACGCTGATGACAGTGGCTCGTATGTGATATATGCTCCAGTGGATGTCCCAACGATGTCCATGCTCCTCAATGGTGGCAACCATGACGATGTGAATATTTTACCTGGTGGATTTGCTATTTTGCCTGATATGCCGGTTTTTGGTGGCATCAGAAAGGCGGTGGTCTGTGGCAGCCTGGTCACGGTGGCATTCAACATGATCGATAAAGCATCCGTGGGAGGATATGTCCCTCTTGAATCTTTCCATACAATGTACAGGATCGTCAATCAGACTGTTGCTTTGATCAGGAATGCATTCAAATCCGACCATATGTAAATCAATTAGAAAATTTGCCTGTTGTGTCTATAATATTTGTTATCATTCAGAAATTATAAAGTCAGAAGTCAGAAACCCCTCCAAATTTTGGAATATAAGTACAGTATTTGGTATTTCAAAATAAAAAATAAAAAATCAGTAGTGTATGTTTAATAATATGAAGACTTCAATTATAAGTTTCATTGTCTTGAATGTTTTTATCAATTTTTGAAGATTGTATTGGATCTAGTTTTTTTTTTTTTTTTTTTTTATTTTAATAATATCCTATTTGAGATTGTATTTGATCTAGGTTGTAGTGGCTTTAGACTGATAACATCCCCTTTTTCTATGGCAAGGCAAGGTATGTGTTAGAGCTTTTTTCTCTTTTTCACTGATATAATCTACAATGTAGTAATTGAAACCTAGATTATGATCAAAATGTAGTCACTCAAATTTAGATTATTATCGGAATAAATGAAAACTTCCTACCACCAAACAACATGGATCTATGTATTAAAAGGAATTTCAGACATTCCCTCTTAGTAGTTTATGTGGTTGTATACTTCTCCATTGACTTTAAAAATTAAAATTGAGCACACAATAAATGAAAAAATTGCTGATACTAGTATAGGATTATAAATTATGATAATTTCATATTAAAATTTTAATTACAATGGAGAGGCTATAATTGGGCTTGGCTGGGGCTTGGTTCAATGCTCTCTAGTCCTTTTCCACCTCACAAAATAAAAATAGTTATTGGGATTTTTAATTTTCGAGTAAGTAGCTCTTCGCTTATTAAGAAAGTGATTGTAAGCAATCTTCCCGTTCTAGAATAGATATATAATTAGTCATTACTGAATAATCTCAACAGTTTTTAATACCCTTTTCAGAGTTAGCTTTATCAAAAATTAAACAAAAAATGTTCATTGTATATGATTAGAGTGGGGAGATATATACATTGTTGAAAAACTATGGTCTAATGTGTTTAATGATAGTAGGCGATAAATTTTATTTAGACCAAGAACCACAGAAACACCTGCAGCCAGGGGAGAAAAAGCCAAATACAGTGACGATTGCGGTGTTCTTGGTCATATTTCAATTTACTTACAAAATTAATAAAATTAAAATATAACCATTCACTTGATCAAATCAAAACCGAAATTTTTATTTTATTTTATTTTTAAAAAGCCTTTAAAAACATCAGCAATAAGTCAAATGGTTATATACACATGGTATGAACCTTCACAGCCGACGGGTACATGCAGAAGAAAAAAGATTTCTCTGGCCCATTTGATAATGGTAATCTCTGAGAATTTCTACGCTGGAAACTCCAATAAAATTTGGAAACTCCAGAAAAACATTTTTTCAGTGACAAGAAAGTTGCCATCATCTTCTTGGAATCACATCTGAAAATGTAAAATCATGGAACGGTGGACCTGAAACAAGAAAGAAAATCCAGAGTTAATTTGCAGATTGGTGACTAAAACCATGTGCCGATATTTCATCAATCTCTCTAACTTTCTTAGATCCACCACCGGACGACCATAAACAACAAACTATATGGACTCTATAATATGAGTAACTGGGACATCCGTGATATATACATATCAGGTAGGTGGTTCAGAGAGAATTTGATTAAATGTATTGTGATCTCAGCATCAGGGATGAATTCTTTAGGGTTTATCGCTGACCTTCTTGTTCTCCAAGAATGTAAAATGGAATATGTGCAACCATCTTTGTTCCGCCTTCACTCCAGTTGACAGTGCCTGGGTTTTGCATGACGCGAGAAGGTTGTGACGGCCCCAAAATGGATAAACAAATCGCTGGCTCATTCATTAAACCTAGGTAATCACGAGCACGTTTCCAAACTCGTACATCTGAAATCCGAGAACGAGCAACCTACCAATGCATATGTGATTATATTAATCTTGATGAAAAGGGAACATTACTCCAGCACAAGTTAACTAGTACAGTAAGCAGACCTTGCCCAAAGATACACGTGCCCTTGGTAATAATTCCCGGTGATATGTGGCAAGCTTAGCAATAGCTGTGACAACAAAACATAAAAGCCTTGATTGCGATGACTTTCGGTAGCTTTCACTATCAGAGCTATGGGATGCATCCTGCATTAGTCCAAGACGGCTTCCCAAGTAAACCAAAGATGACAGTCAGCAAAGAAAAGGCTACTGTAACAAAGATATAAGAGCAGGCCAAATAGAAAGGGCCATAGAAGACCACACCTTGATGAAAGGTTTTCATACAAAAGCAACTCTAAATTTTCAAAAAGCTCACGAGCTGCATCTTTGTGAGATGCACCACCTCCACCATGCTCCCCAACGGCCCAACACAATTGTAATGCCAATTCCATCTGCATGAGAGAAATGTGTGTGAAACTACCATCCAACCTAAAATTAAATTATGGTAACAACGATCTAACTCACCTTAGCAGGGCTGTCATAAGCTTCTCCAAGCCTGTTCATTATAGGCTTCTGCAAAGGAGTTAAACTGGATTGTAACGACTGATAAGAATAGGGGCCTCAGAATAAATTTTGCAGAATATCTTCAGCCAAATGCAGTTATGACAATTTATAATTCATTCCTTGACAACACTCAGAAAATGATACATCCCTAGTATGTATCATAACAGACCAGAGACTACAGTTTAATAAAACTAGACTAGCAGCAAAGAACCCAGACAGTTTCTAATTCTAATGTTTCTGAAACTGTTTTAATTGAAATATGGAAAATGGTTTTCATATATATACATATAATGAAAGAAACCAGATTTTAGTACTGAAAAACTGTTACTAGTAATGGACTGTTATGGCTGATGGACTGGTTTTGGATAGTAATGGACTGTTATGGGTTCTCATTCTTGAGAAAATGTTGTCGAGAAGAGACAAACACTGCCAAATATCCCTTTAGTATCTTTTCACACAGTCACACTCATTTGATTGGTTTCCCATTTTTTTATTATATCTACACAGCATCAGTTGACATTGTAGCACAATTTTTATGCACTTCTTCAACTTATACCACTGAGAAATATAATGCAGCAAAAATTTTGAAGGATAATCATAGCCCATGACTTAAGATACATACATACATACATACATACATATATATATAAGAGACAGAAATTACATATGATTCAAGAGACATGCTTAACGAATTATTCATAACTGAATCATGCAAACATATCTAACCATAACACACTCTATAATAAACTTTTTTCTTGAATTCATTAACAAAGATGTCATGACGAAATCCCTGTTTCACACAGGTCCCACAACCATGAAACATTTATTCTCAAAAGTCCTTTTGGCATGCATTTTGCATCTCTATTGATAGGTCCAACCTAACATTTTGCGATGACTGATATAATGTTAAAGATAAAGGCAAGCTTCAGCAATGTAATACCTTTAAGAGTGCGACGAAATCTGGAGACCGTTGAAATGCAGCAAGCATAAATTCTAAAAGCCTCTTACGAACCTACAGATATATATCCATTGCTGTTTTATTTTATCGCTTCAGCAGTTAAAAGTTGATCAAATGTTGCAAATTGTTAGCACCTCATAAGAAAAGTTTTTATCCAGGAACAGTGTGGAATATCTCGTCATAATCAAGGGAATCAATGCACATAATAAGGCTGCCAAAGTAAAAAAAGAACTTAGAATAGTCATCGACGTGATGGGAAACAATATGACCATTTTTCAACCAAAATGCATTCTGAAGAAGATAAGTTTTATAAAATAAAAATTACTCCAAAGTTGAAGAAGAATCAAAATAGTATAGACATACAGTCACTGACATCATGCAGACCTACTGCAAAATACATGTCCAGAAGCCGAGGTGTCATATTGAGTATTTGCTTCATCCGATCAGACCGAGGACTATTGATTGCAGCCTGCAAGGTCGCAGCCATTGCAGGAGAAGTCCAGTGTCTTTCCTGAAATAAGTGTTCATTATTTTCTCAGTAAATTTTCAAGCACTCGTTCAGTAAAAGAGATCAAAAGTGAAATAACAAAACTCATGACTGGGATTTTTAAAATTTTGTTCTCATATGTAACTCCAATTTAAACACTTAGTGCAGCCTCTAAAAGAAAAGAAAAGGTCCTAATTGAAAGTGTAAATCCCATAAAACTATGTACCAAGAAAGTTGCAATCAAAACAAACTACTACAATCACCTGATTTTCTTGCCCGTAAAGAGAAAGTTGTTAAACTGATCTGACAGAAGAACCCATTGAAGGCCGTTTAAAAAATAGATTAATGCAAATATGGAAACCTTTAATAAAACTTTTTAAATGTAGAAATATCTATGTTCCTTTAACTCCTACAAGATCAACAATGATATCATGAGGTACTTCATCATTTTCCTTTTCAAGTTGCAAAATAGAAATTAGGATACGAGAAGGTCCATACAGCAAGGCCATCATTTTCATCCTTTAGAAGTTCAAGAAACAAAGGATCAGCAACATCTATCATACTGCTATCCTCAGATTCTGAGTCTGCCCCTCCATCTGCTATTGTTGAACCAGTATAAGCTTCATCCATGAGTTGAAGGAGCATCTGAGTTTACATACATCAAGCATCATTAATTGCACAGACCATAGTTTTTTTTTTTTTTTTTTTTGGCCGGACTCATGTAATTTCTAAAGGTCACAAAAATAACCTCAGGAGCCGTACTCTTCTGGATCAGAGCTATGCTGGTTCCAATTAGTGATCCTTTGCTCCGTTCCACCTTTTCTAATGCCATGACTAAGACTAATACATACAAACAGAAAAAATAATAAGTTTTGGAGGAAATCATGTAAAAATCTAATCAATCATGCAGCATACATCTGACTGTTAAAAAAAAATAATCAGGGTGAAACATCAAATTTTCTGCCCTGAGGGTTCAATTCGAAAAGAAATAGAGAAACGTTGACTGAAACAAAGTACTCTGCGAACATGTTCCCATCTAAAGAAAAGAAACAAAAAATAAGAGAAAGTTTTAAGAAGAAGGTGCTACACATGCTAGAATTCCACAAACAGGGAAATGTAGAAAACTACACTATGTTGTCTACATTCTGGCAAGGTTATGCTTTGCCTCTGGTTTGAACAATTGATCAGTTATCAATTGAAAAATAATTAGTAATGCTATGAAGGGATCCTGAACTGACATATGAAAGAAACTTTTACCCATGCATCTATGCCAAGCATGTCTAGGAACGGATGTTTCTGTTGATCCATAAAAATAAGTAAATTTATGAAAATGACGATGCATGCATGTATGATCGTATGGAACACTTCACATCCATAAATTCTTGGAATATGCAACACCTTAAGGGCTAATAGCAGGTCAAAATCTTAGGGTAATAAATAAATGAGCCTCAAACCAGGCTTAAGTATCTCATTTAAGCAAAAAACATGAGCCAAACTCAGCACCTACCGAGCTAAGCTTAAAATGCTTGGAAGTGATATAGCTTACTTCCTAACCATAAATTACTATGTAAAAAAAATGTGTCCTTGTATACTTCCCAATCCTAAATTACTAAGTAAACAAATGAGCACTTGGTAATTAGCATATAAATTAGGCATCAGGAGATAAAAGTCATAGTTTGAAATTAAGCCAAATATACAAACTCACTTGGCAAGTCCACTAAAGATGAAAGTAGTGGAAGAAATGACGCAGGTGACATCAGAGCTGGAAAAACCTTCAAGAATGCTTTTTCTAATCTGCAAGGCCAGACGAAAACAAGTAATTAATTGTTCTTGGTTAGATAGTTTATCAAACCAAAATCACATCACCTTGTTATACACAATGAATGATCATCCCATAAGTTCAAGGCTATAATATTTATTTTTAACATTACTTCTATTAGTGAACAAATCTCCTCAATGGAAAACCGAAACAACAATACCTGCTTTCAGTAAGAACTTTGAACAACCCTCACTTATGTATAGTCACAGGGCAGTCAAGCACAACCCTTAAGACTTAGAGGAAATAGAGGATAACTTCACTTTAGCATATCTTACCATCAAGTAACTTAAGAATATTAAAAACAGAAAATAATAAGCAATTTTATATATATATATATATCAAACAATAAAAATAAATGAAGATTACTAAAAACTTACTTTTCTCCGTTCCAGGCTATCAGCTTCAACAACAGTGGAAAAAACTGCAAATATATCATCGACATTAGACATATATATAATGTTTTGTATCTCAAACATGCAAATATCTGATTTATTCACAATGCCTTTCCACTAAATCTACAAGTTTAGCATAGTATCTGTACTTAGAGTCTTCCACTTGCATCGTACAGAATCCTTATACACAGGACGTGTTGAAGATCTCGCACTGTACCTGAGGAAGCAAGGCTGGGAAAGAACTCAAAAGCTTTTTCTTGTTGGAATTCAGAAAATCAAGAGTCGCCTCCGCAACAACAGGATCTGCAAACTCACTGCAATCACAACATTAGATAAGACCACCATCAACAACAACCACAAAAATACACGACGCAATGATTCGAACTAAAAATCCTTTACCGGCTCAAACATGACCGGAAAAACGTCCTCAGACTCGGATCAGCATCATGCAACACCACCTCTCCAAAGTCAATAAAGAATTGAAGAATAGCCTGTCACACAAAATAATCAATAACTTCAAACAACATAAAAATCACCACACACTATATCAAGCACATTCAATTACCTACTAAATAAAGCAAATATGAAAAAATTTAACAAAAATTGAGCAAAATTTAACAATATAATAATACTTAATAATTATAACAATTTATTGCTTAATTACACAAAAAAAGACCTGATTGGAACAGATTAAAACAAACTAGAGCAAAAATGAAGATGATACGAGTAAAAGGAGGCCATTGGAGGAGGGAGATTGGGCGAGGGAAGCGACGGATCGTTGAAAGAGTTTGTTAATGTGCGGATAAACCCTAGCCACCAGGTCCTCGTTGTTTTCTTCTCTACATAGCTCGTATAGCTTCTTCACCTGTTGTTCACAATCAAAAACGCACGTGCGTTAATCGAAATGTGGAGTTGGAAAACAGACGACGGCCTTTTTTGAGAGAAAGGAAAAAAAAACGTACGGAGTGGAGGAGAGAGGAGGGATCGGAGGTGGCGAGATTGGAGTCGCGAGCGCTGTTCGATAAGGTTCGCAGATGGAAATCCCACGCCCTCTCCCCTCCATTCGACATTTTCGTTTCTATCAAGAATCTGTTTTCAGGAAACGGTTTCTCGTTTTCTTTTCGATTTGAAAAATGGGAGATTGTGGCAGCAGTTGTGTCACTTACGACTCAGCTCTGTTTCATGAGTCGCTGTTTCCTTGTTCCTGGAAACGCTGCGTTTTATGAGTGTGCGGCCTAATTTTCTTTTTTTTTTTTTTTAGGAAAATGTTAAATTGAAAAATTAAATTAAAAATATTATATCTATTTTTGGGTACATACATTTTTGTAAAATCGAATGATGAGACTTGGGGTCTAAAGCAATGTGAAGTGGTCACATGCCAGCCTAAAAAATTAAACAAAAAAATATAATAATATATGGGGCACATGTTGATTAAATTGAATAGGATTTGATTTAAGTATATTGTAATTGGGTTGGACGAGGCTAAATGGTAACTAATAAGTTAAAATAGGTCCCCATATGTTGGATTAGTTAGTAATTATCTACTCTAGCTTGTATGAATGTCAATCCAACATTGGGAGATGATTTAGGAAACTTCGTTACTTCTGAGATAATAAGCGTGGTTTGCCTAGAAGCCATCATCCATCATATATTCTCCTTCCTTGAAATCACCGATGCTGTCAAAATTAGCATGGTTTCAAGACAATGGAGGTACTTTTGGTGCTCAATTCCTAGCTTGAGTTTAGATTACACCATTTTGGGTGTTGTTTGCTTAGTATTTTAGGGATATAATTTAGTAAATAACTGATAACATTTTATACAATAATAAAATTTACTTCTTTCTGTAAGAAGTTGAGAAATACTTCCCTTAGTAATTGATTTAGATATTAGATAATAAAAACGCTCGATTTTCTATTTATATATAAATAGAAAGATAAATTTATAATTTGTTATAAATATATTGTTTATTGAAGAATTGATGGTACTTAAAAGAATGAGAAATAATTAGATGAGTAAAACAAATATTTTAATCTAACTCTAATTATGAACTACTAATAGAAGATGAAATCATATGTAGTGATTAAATTACTAAACACTGAAAATTTTAGGTTGTATAAAAACGTCTACAGTTTTGATATTACAATCCTAGGTTTTTAATAAAGTAGCTCTAAAGTTAATAATAATGAATTATTTAATTAAATAGTTTAATTAATAATTCTTACATTAT
Source organism: Nephelium lappaceum (assembly GCA_021234005.1). Classification (NCBI taxonomy): domain Eukaryota; kingdom Viridiplantae; phylum Streptophyta; class Magnoliopsida; order Sapindales; family Sapindaceae; genus Nephelium; species Nephelium lappaceum. The sequence continues at coordinate 32,919,613 of CM037996.1, forward strand.
TGGAAACCTAAAATTAGTAAGTCTATCGGGTCCTTTTGATAGGTTCGTTTCACTAAGAAATGCGTATATAGAATATTATAATTGAATCGTCTAATTATACGTGTTAGGTGACTAGAAAAATTTGTATTCACTTAGAATTAAATAATATTAATTATTTAAATTATTTAATAATTAGTTAGTTAATTATTGATTAATTATTTAATTAGTTTTATAAAAGGTCTTGAATTTGATTCTTAATATTGACTCTGGTTAAAATTAATTATAAATTAATTTATTAGAGATCACATGAATTAATTTTTGAATTTATTACGTTAGATAGGGTAACAGTTCAATTCTTAATAAATAAGGGATTTAATATTAATTTCGAATGAATGGAAACCTAGATGTTGCCTATAAAAATAAAAGAAAGAGTTTTCTTTCTTGATACAGGGTTTTTGGCAGGCTGCATGTTTGAGAGAAAAAAAATAGAGTTTTTTTGTTTTCAACCACTAGGCAAGAAAGACACTACACTCCTCTCTTATATAGTTACATTTGTTTTGTGAGCAATCCACAGAATATGAAGATAGAAAATTTGATTTTTTATATATTTTGTTTTTATTGTTTTATTTCACTGTTTTACATATTCAATTTCATAAAAAAGTATTGAAATTTATTCTTCCGCATATTTTAATTTAATTGAAACAAGTAGTGTTTTTTCTTACATTCTTCTGTTAAAGAACGTTTGAACATTAGTTTAGTTAATTATTTAAATGTACATTTAATATTTTTATCATAACAAATTATTCGTTCCTTTTAAATTAATCGGCAAAAGAAGAAGCAAGGTAGCGGTGGACTAAGCAATATTCTGCGAGAATCCGTTGTCCATCACATATTCTTATTCCTTGAAACCATTGACGTTGTTAGAATGAGTGCGGTTTCAAGAAACGGAAGTACATTTTGGCTCTCAGTGTCATACTTGAGTTTCGATTTGAAAACTGTTTTCTACAACAGGATATTTAAACACACAAGAATTTCATCGATTGGGTATTGATGTCCCAAAATCAGTCATTTGATATTTAAAAATTTCGCGTGGACGACACTTTATAGACGGATGGATGTTATTAGTAGGAAAAAACATGCAAGAACTTGATTTGAGAATTTTATTAAATGGATGGATTTTGAAGAATCAACATACTTTAAATTTGTGAGTGCAAAAGAGGTGTGTCTAACAGTAAAGCAGACAATCTTTTTCTGGTGAACCTGTTTTACTATAATAGTTAGTTTCAAACTACATTGACTTATAATTTTATCATTAAGAAACTTTATCTTACATCAATTTAACACACCACCATTCAAGTTACAAACGGGGTATACATACCTTTCTTAAAAGGATCAAATGAAATACTAAGTGAAAAGATTCAATCAAGGTGGAGTGTCATGGATAATTATGAAATCCTGGTGGATTTTTGTTACAAAGTTGAATCAGTTTAGGATCTTGGCCGATTCTTTGAAGTTTTAGGCTATCTTATAAAATCAGAAATGCTTACTTCACAAAGTGTGATTTTGTTGATGGAATTTATAATATACATGTCTTATTTGAGTCATTCAGCAATAAGTTTCTCTCCAACCTATATGATACATCAAAATTTATTGAAAAAAAAATTACTATTTTAATTATAACATTACTCATCGTTTGTAATAATTGGGATGATTAAGATAATTTTGACAATCTCACTATGTTGCTTGAGCGTTTATCAAATTAAATATATTATAAAATAAAATAATTAAGTACAATCTAAAGAAATAAAAGTAAAATTCAAAAGTTACTATATGATAATTTTTAATTGAATGATCGTAGTAAATTTGTCTCATTGGATATGTGCTCCAAGATGTTTAATACAAGCACTCTCAAGCATTAATTAAAATGAAACCTAACTAATCATCCATGTATAAGAGAAAACTGAGATAAAGCTAAACTAATTCATCTCTGTTTTATGGTAATGTAGTAAGTCAGATTGAAGTGATATATAAATTTATAAAATAATTCTTCGATACTCCGACTGGATACATCCAACCTACTATTATCACACTTTATAGTGTAAGAGACTCTTAGTATGTTACAATGTATATGTTTGGCTCACTAATATCATACAACATGATGAAAATGACCAAATATATAATAAGGACAACTCCAGAGTCATTTGCTTTTCATTTTGTCTAATTATAGGGCATGCTAGTGATATTTCAACCTTGGGACTAATTAATTGATCAAATGCAAATACAAATATAATAAACATCTCTTCTTTGTCGTACTATATCACAAGTTCTTTTTGGAAAATCGTGAACCAGTGTTAAGAGTCGAAAATGACTGTTGTCTAATGCATGGTAAACATATAATTTGCTTGTGGATTGTAAAAGCTTAGACTATTAAAATATAACAGAACTTTAATAATTCAATTAGCTTAATTATCAAGCTGCTTTTTTTTTTTTTTTTTTTAATCTTCTCATAAAACAAAGGACAACCGAAGAAGAATAAGGAATATGCCTTGGTTTTATACTCCAGTCTAACATGAATATTCGGGCTTTCAAATCTTCTCTTCTTGGGTTTGAAACACTATTGGTTGGTGACGCCACTGACCACTTGGTGTCGGTGTGGTCGGCTTATAATAACTAAAAATATATATACAATTCCCTTTTTTTTTTTTTTTTCATTAAAGGAGTGAGACTAATCCAAAAGATTATCAGAATTAATCAAAATAAAAACATTGATGATACAATCCGAAAAATAACTCTCATATAGGAGAAAACCATCCATAAAAAGATGGTGGAGCACCCACGTGAGGATCTATGAGCAATCCATACAAAAGGTGGAAAAACTTTGTCATTCTAAACTACTCAAGTGTTGAACCCACGCCACCAAAGACATGGGAGCAGCTAGCACACCTAAATCAGGGGCGTCAGCTGCCATTGTCACGTGCAATTCTTTTTTATAAGTAGGTTGGAGTCAAAACCACATATTTTAGTACAATACATGAAGTTGATCTTAAATTTTTAGTTCTCCAATTTTTAATACAAAATTTTATTGAATTAAATACCTTCAACTGTGGTTGTGTGTCTCTCCATTATCAAAATGGTGGGATTCAATTTTTGCTTCTCACTACAAATTTTACAAACTTGTATAAACAGTTTTTTCTTGTTATTATCAAAGTAAATATTCTAATTATACAAATAGTTTTAGTAAATTTTTGATTTATTAAGTATCAGTTAAATTCAATTAGTATAATCAATGTGTACTAGTGACACACTCAAAATACATGTATTAAATGCAATTTTAATTTTTTTTAATAATTAATAATATAATTTGTTAAAAAGTATAATAACAAGAATTAAAAAATATAAAAATATAAAAAGCAGCCGGCGATAATATTCGTATGCTATTAAAATGTTTTGGTAAACAAAAGTGACCTTCTAGTTGTACAGGACTTTCAAATTTCAACTGTATCGAAAAGACCTATCAATTTCATGAAATTTTGTTTGACCATAACTTTCTTGAAGGACCTAAACATTTTAAGCACGTTCCTAGCGACCAACATCAACTAAACTTCCAATGACAAAATCTGAAAATAAGACCACCTAAAGCCTAAATGAGAGAAATACAATTTTCATCAAACTAACTAATTAATATATATATATATATAACATCATTTTCTAACACATATGATAATACATTTAATCAATTATAATGGTGAAGTTCAAATTCTATCAATCACATTTTATAAACTTTATTTGGGTTGTTTTATTTTGTTGTGTTAATAAATATTAAAGACATATAAATAATGATTGATTTTGACACATATAAATCAATCTCTAGCTCAGATTGTATTAATGTTGGAAAAAAAATATATGCACACATCTCATTCCATATTGTCTGGCATACAGTGGCGAGGCCATGGCCCAAAGGGCCCTCCCCTCAAGGCCATAGTTTTTTCGTTTTTCAAAATTCAAATGAAATTTTATTTATAATTTACTCTCTTTTGTTATTTATATTCCATACCCCCAAACAGATTGATGGGTAGGTTCACTCCTATACATATACATACTAACTAGCATATATTGTCAATGTATTTTTATACAATGTTATAAAGTCAATATTCGAATTTGATCCCAGCAAAATCCAATAGATTCTGACCTAATTAGTGTCATAAAGAAATTAATCCAATAGATCTTGGCAGTTGGCACAATTGGTAGGATATAAAATTTAATTGTGCTCTCAATATATTTCGACAACTCATAACTTAATCAAACCAATTCCAACCTAATTGAAATAACATAATACATACCTTTGGAGCGTCGTAGATTGACTAAGTAGTGACAGTCATCCTCACCTTGCTTCTAATAGCTATTAATTCTTAGGTCGTATCACAACAGTCTATTGCTGTTTATTTCAATTATATCCTAAATTGATTTTAATCATTAAAAAAAAGAAAGACATGTCTTTGATCTCAATAAATTCCTAACCATCAACATAAACATAAGATATTTTCGACAAAATTGCTAAATGAACTCAATTTTGGTAAAAAAAAACCACAAATCATCCATTCATCCTAAGTGGGTAGTTGAGGTATTCCATTCAGAGCAATGACAACTGTACTCCCCCACCTAAAACTGAAGTGGCAACCTATAATTGGCAATTGAAACCAAGTTGTAAACCTAATTGACCCGCAAAGCATCGAACACCTTCACATGCCAACTTTCTTTCTTTTCTCTCATAGGACTCCTTTCAAATACGGAAAGTTGATCGAATACTTTATTACCATCACTTCCAAGACCATATTTAAAAAAATAGGAGGAGAAAACTATCACATGATTCTCTCCAATTTTCACACATTAACTTTTACAAGTAAATCAGACTATTTATTTTCATTTGGACTGAGATTTCAGAGCTGAAAACCTCCCTCGTTTGTCCTCTTCATATACCTGACCAACCCACCAACAAAACACCACCAAAGATTCAACCTTTACTGTTTTGTCGCTTGATCATTATAAGTTTCTGGTTGCTGAAGTTGTTTCTGATTTGGATTTTTTTTTATTTTCACTGATTCTGTTTTCATTTGATTTGTTAAATTTGGCTTTTTAGTTTTTGTTTCTGTTTTGGGGTTTGTTGAAATTTTTCCCAAAAAAAAAAGAAAGTTTCGATCTTTTAAAGATTTGAAGACTACCCATTTCGATTTTCGTCTGAGAATTCAACTGGGTTGTCGTAAAAAATGATCTGCAACTCAATAAAAGCCTCTATATCGACAACCGCATCGGCGGCTTTTAATGGGTCGGATCCGGGTCTTCGACGGAAGCCCGTTTTGCAGACGCTGTGTTTGTCATCGAGAACCACCAACGCCAAAAAACCAACGCTATCAATCTCGAAACCCCTCCATGTCTCGTCGGCGTTGAGCTTCTTCCAGCCGTTGAAACCGAGGAGGAACTGTTTGACCACTATATGCCACGCCTACGAAGCCGACAAATCGGAGCCAATAGAGCCGACGACGGAGGTGGCCTCCGCCGCCACGAAGTCGGAGGTGGCGCAGAAGGTGAAGATCGGCATCTACTTCGCGACGTGGTGGGCTTTGAACGTTGTGTTCAATATATACAATAAGAAGGTGTTGAATGCGTACCCCTATCCATGGTTGACTTCGACTCTGTCACTGGCTTGTGGATCTTTGATGATGTTGATTTCATGGGCTACCGGCATCGCTGAGGCCCCCAAAACCGATTTCGACTTCTGGAAGACTCTTTTTCCTGTGAGTATTATGGTGGTGGGTTTTGGTGGGTTTTGTGTTTGGTTGATGAGAAAAAAGTGTTCGCAAGTGGAAAGAGATGTTTTTGGGGTTTTATGTTCCGAAAGTTTGGATTTTTATGGTTTGTGTTTGTAGATAATTACACTTTGTTTGGTTGCTGGGATTTTGATGTTTTTCTTTTGTGTTCTTTTTATGCGTGTTAAATGTTATAAGGGTTTGTGATTTGGGTTTTTTGTTTGCTAGCTATTTGATTTTAGATTGAATTTTGTGTGGTGTTGTTTTGAATGTTTTTATAGGTTGCTGTGGCTCATACAATTGGGCATGTTGCGGCTACGGTGAGTATGTCTAAGGTTGCAGTTTCGTTCACTCATATTATCAAGAGTGGAGAGCCTGCTTTCAGTGTTTTGGTTTCGAGGTTTCTGCTGGGAGAGACCTTCCCTGTGCCGGTGTATTTGTCCCTTGTTCCGATTATCGGTGGTTGTGCTCTCGCTGCTGTGACTGAGCTAAATTTCAACATGATTGGTATTGAAATATTTCTTGTCCGTTTCTGAAAGTTGGGATTGTTACATGTGCGATTAGTCATCTTTTTTTTTTTCTTTTTTTGTTCTGTCAATTTAGCATTCAATCAGTCTTGTCTTTTCCTTAGCTTGATTGCCGGGGAAAGATGTTAAAAGTAATATGAATAAAAGATTAATGTGGTAATTTTTTGGCTATTATTTGATACAAACCACTTGTTGACTTGTATTGTCTTGCTGAGTAAGTGCAATTGCTAAACCATGAATTTAAATTCACTTCTTTTGTCGGCTGGGTCACATGAGCTTTGTGTGGCTGGTTATTTTTGTAATTGTAGAAGGTTGTTAGGGGTCTGTAATGTTATATTTGTATTTTCTTTTAAGGTTTGCTTTCAGAGTGGTGAACTTAGCTGTTGGTTATCTATTTCAGGTTTTATGGGAGCTATGATATCAAACTTGGCATTTGTTTTCCGGAACATATTTTCAAAGAGGGGCATGAAGGGGAAGTCTGTTAGTGGGATGAATTACTACGCTTGTCTGTCTATGTTGTCTCTCTTGATTCTCACCCCTTTTGCAATAGCTGTGGAGGGACCACAGATGTGGGCAGCAGGTTATAAAACAGCAATGTCTCAAATTGGACCGCAATTCTTATGGTAATCAATTGCTACAAACTCTTATTGGCATGCCATAAATTTCACTTTGTTTTGCTGTGCTTGAATCATGAAAAGCATGAGGAGAACTAAAATTTTAGGAAAATTTTGTCTAATTTTGTCTGTAATTAAGGTTAAGTTGATATGAAAGGATTTGATATTAGTATTTAAGTTCTCTAACTAACAGACTCCCTCACATACAAGATCAATGGGCTTGTCAGTGGCTCAAACCCAAACACACAACAGATTCACATAAATAACAAATTCAAAATTAATTACATGGGGCACTGGAATCTAAATCTCGTAGGACAGACAAGGCTTTGAGACCATGGTACTAAGTACTAACCAATAGACTTAAAAGCTTAAGTTGATATGAAAGGATCCGACAATAAAATTTAAGCACTCCAACAAATTTATTTGACCAAGAGTGAATAACTTAAATTTCCAAGTCTTGTTTAATGATAGTTTTTGACATCTGATTTGGAAATCTTCACATCATTAATTTCACATTATCAGTTAACTTTGACTGCTTGACATGAATTACATATTTTAGGTTAAGTCAGTCATTGTATATCTATTATTTGGATTTTGGTTGTGATGTAAAATAAAATGTTAATCCAGTTTGATGATTTACTAGTTTGAGTCCGTGTAAATTTAGCAAATAGAATATGAACTGGACTGTGTGACGAAAGAGTTTATGAGTGTCTTGCATGTAGTGAGATTGGCGTTATTCAGGGTTCCTCTTGTGTATCAATTAGATTGGTGTCCAAATAGTTGAACTAAACATCAGATCGTTAAGTTCCTAGTAACTCTTGCATAAATTATCAGCCCTATGACTATAACTGAAAGTTCTGATTAGTCTTCATGTTAGCCTTCAGTAGGCATTGATTTTCTTGCTTGGCAACTTAGGAAAGCCACCATAATCTTTTTGTCTTAGCTTTGAATCATTAAGTGAATTATTATTGAACCCATGTTTAACTTTTGTTGCAGTTGTAATGGCACTATTTTCTTCTTTTCTTGTCTAATACTTGAGATATTTTTGTGTGGCTGTTATTTTGCATGGCAGGTGGGTGGCAGCTCAAAGTGTGTTCTATCATCTCTACAATCAGGTGTCTTATATGTCACTAGATGAGATCTCTCCCTTGACGTTTAGCATCGGAAACACCATGAAACGTATATCCGTCATAGTCTCCTCAATTATCATCTTCCATACACCAGTCCAGCCCGTCAATGCTCTTGGAGCTGCAATCGCTATCCTTGGAACCTTCTTGTACTCCCAGGTAAATCACTCTCACACTTGCTTGACTTGAGCATGATTATCAATCTATAAGGAATGGCTCTATGCTTCAGAAAGACTATTATGCCCCTACGACTTTTATTAGGTTAAAAAATCTGGCTGGGAGGCTGTGACTAGAGATACTGACAAATTTTGTTTGTTTGCATTATTTCTAAAGTCACTTGTTTGTATGTCAGAGATGTCAAGGACTAAAAATCTTCTCCTCCATGTCTTAGAGGTTACTTCTGTTAGGATAAGGTTTGCCATGGCTCACATTACCATACTATAATCTTCTCAACCTAAGTAAAATTATTACTTTTTCGAATATTTCGTAATTGATCCAGTTGAGATGGGGAGATAGTATAGCAGACTATGAAACAGAATCTAACTCCCTTGTGACAGTTAGCCACTTGTGCGCAGCGGTGTTGAACTTTGGATGGAGCCTGGAGGTTAGGTGAAACCATGGCTGAGAGTTGAAAGTTTTTTTGGTATACTCTGTATGGTCTCTTTATCTCAAAATTAGTATGGGGAAATTACGATGCCCATGTCTAGTTGTACCCTTTTTTCTTTATCTTCAGATTGGTGTTTGCTGCCTTTCTGGTGGTTGATCTTCTAGTTAGGTGAATTTTCATCTGTCAGTTAGATAGACACCCACCCCGAAACCTTTACACATCTTGTGAACTACCTTGTATGGAATTATAGGATGAATTATGTTCCTAATATTGTTGACCACTTTGAGGTGTCAATGATAGTCTTCTAAAAGAGCTGTTGTTGATGTTGATGCATAGGTCAGTCAGTCTGAGCTGGCAATCCACAGTTTATAGAATCTTTATGGAGTTAGGTGATCTGATTGTTCGGTAGACTTATCTGGGTCATTATCCACCTAACCGAGGCATCTGAGAAAATCTTTCTTTATATTATCTTGAGAAGATTCTGAAGTTTATGTAATTAGGCCTCTTAGACTGTGATGAAAATATTTGAGAATATGCTCAGAATTTTCTTGTACTTGTATGATATAATTAATTCAATGTTTTTTCCCCCTTTCTTTTTTTCAGGCAAAGCAATGAGCAAGCCGGGGCTGAAGAATACGTATTCATCATGTAAATTAGATGATGAGAGTTAAAGTATCGTCGGGATGTGTTTAGCTAAGAAGAGGTGGCAGCTGCTGTCTTTCGGATCCATTGAAGCTGGATTTTGGTTAGATCGGCCAGCAGTCTATTTTCTTGTAGATAATAATAAGAATAATAATGATTGTAAACGGCGTTATACGGGTAATTAGGCAGGCTTTTTCAATATTTTAATGAGGTTGAGAGGGAAAATGTCCCAATAAACAAGGATTATGTCTGAGACCTCGTATGTTTCAAGAGACATAAATAACAACAATGTGGACACCGTGTGATTTTCTTTGCATTTTTTGCTCAATCTTTATTTTGTTTTATTTTAGGGAAGTGAACATTGGAATTGGTGGGGATATGTTACTAACTTTGAAAATAACCCCTTGTAAATGCTGAAAGCTAGATGGCTCACCATGGCAGCCAAATCCAATGTGAGCTTTGTTAAAAATTAAAAATGCCCCTTCATGCATTGGAAAGACAAGTTCTTGTTGTCCCTAGCAGCTCGGTAATGGCTCTCCTTGTAGCCTAAGAGCGTACAAAGGTGGGGTAGCTGCAATCAGCCTTGGTTTAATAAAACCTTTTGTTGGCCATCTGATATTTTATGAGTTCTAATCTACCCTCCCAATGATGCCTAATTTTGACAAAGGAAACTCCAATGAAAGCCTTTTGCTTGGCTCCAACCAAGAGGTCAATTTTTCTTGCAATCATGGGTCACCTGTTTGAGATAGATAAGAATCCGATGCTTATCTCTTATGTATTATTATTCCATAGTTCCATGATTGATGGTGCTAGTTGCCTCCTACCAGTTAGGTCCCTCTTTTCCTAAGCCCTTTTGATATCACATTTGTATACTAAATCAAAACTATTAAATAATGTACATTCATAATTTGTTATTTTAGAAATACAGAAATATACTCTTCATTTACTTCTTTAACAAGTAGAATTTAAATAGAATTGCACTATCCCGTATAATTTTGTAGCTTAAGAGAGAGTTCTTTGCATTATCAATCATAAACTTCTTCCTTTCACTGTAAATATAGATTAAAAGTGCTATGTAAGAAAGTATACTTATAGAGATCACGCCAGTTAATAGACAACTATTCAAGGATCATGTGGAACAAGAGTAATTTTAACCTTTTCAGGTACCTAAATTTAAAAAAAATAATAAAATATTTTAACTTTTTAAAATAATATTAAAATTATTAAAAACATATTTGATTTTTTTTCCATGACTTACACATACACATTACAAGCACTGTGTATATCGTCAGACTCTCTTGAGCAGGGTCTTTAAGACGCACTCCAAAACTAAAACTCCCAAAATGGGAGGAATGACCCACAACACATGAGAAAATTACACTCGAATTAAAAGTTAGGTACAGATTAAATCATGGATACCCAGTTGAGAAGGGCCAAACACCATAGGTTGGGTGTCACTGCACCACATAGCCACATGCGTATTTGAATTCTTTCTATGTTCATCTTTCAATGGGTAAAATTCATTTCTTATATATATATTGTTTTCCGTATTGCAAACATAATGTATTATGTTCATCTTTCAACCACTGAACTTCATTTTTTTTATATTTTTTTCTTTCCTTATTTTAAAGGCATCATTGTTAATCTCAATCTATTAGACATCATGAAAGAATCTTATTCTATTAGAAACAAGGCATTATTGTTATAGCAACATAGGGGTTACAATAACACCACTCTTTGGTACTGAAGTAGAATCCAAGAATAATTTCTATGTTGATTGTTAGTGAGTTATTATCATTTTCTTTTTTGATAATTAATGAATTATCATTTTCTTCTATTGATTCAAGAACATCAATTTACCTCTTCTTTTAACTTGAATTAATACTATTTCATAGGGGTTTTTAAAATTTTTAAAATCATTAAGGAAGAAAATGATAATTCATCAATCATTGGAAAGAAAAATAATAATAACTTTTGTTAATATATATATTAGATTTGAATCCAATACTTAAAAAATAGAATAGAATAATGAAAATTAAAGTGATCTTTGCTCTGCTGTAATTTTACATACAAGTTCTATGATTTGAGTGATATCAGCACTGTGAGCTTATAAATGGCATAGAAGTAGAGGGCTAAGCAAAAAATTCATTATATTGCATTGCACTCAAAATAGGAGGACCAAGGGGAGAAATGTACAGACTCAAAGACAGCCCTACAATGTGCTTCACTATATACCCCCACCGCTTTCAACAATGCTGAAATGTTATATTTTGCTTATACTAATATATTTAAGATTTGACTACCTTATCCAATCACTAACCTTACCCTTCAATTGGAGCCCTTGGATTGGGTAAGAGTGGTTAATGAAGCCACTCCAAGAGATCTAATTGAGAGGTAAGATTAATAATTAGATAAAGTAGTTAAACCCATATATTTAACATAATAATAGAAAAACAAAAGGGATTGAGAGAAAAACAAAAGTAATAGATTCACACGTGTCAAACAAAGCATATAGTACAAAATGGAGAAACCCCCGCTACTACCAACTCTATTTGTTGAGATAGGATATATCCCAATTATTTGTTAGTTGTGAACAAATTGAATTGCAGCACACATACACGTATTATACCATTAAACTTGCAAGTACTTGATGGCTGTCTGAACATCTTTGTCGCCTCTGCCGCTGCAGTTAATCACCACTCGGGTTCCATTTGGGAGAGTTGGGCAGAGTTGCTCCAAGTATGCCAGTGCATGAGAAGTCTCCAGAGCTGGGATTATACCCTCCAGACGAGATAATCTCTGGAAGGCTGCATGCAAAGACAATCAATAATGGATGAGAAAAACAGCAACCACCAACTTCTGCCTTATATGATGATTAACTTATGTAAAGACAATAGTAAACGGTTATTTAACAACTTAGCAAAAGCACTGGGTCTGGCTTTAATTTTTCTTTTTCAGATATTTCAAGTATCCCAAAATTAGCTCATCGTATTGACATTATACCAGCTGGAAGCTTAACGTTATCCACAGATTTATACAACTTCAATAAAAACTTAAATATTCCCATAAAGTACTATGATAGATGGGGAAAGCACATATCTAAAGAACTGAAATTGTGGTCAAACAATGGCATTCAGAAAACAGGCGAGCAAGAAATTCATCAATCAATGAAGTTTCAGAATATCAGTAATGTCTAGGGGACATTCAGCCACAAAAATCATTCTTCTTTGTCCCACCAGAAGTTTGACAAAAATGATATGTGGCACGCCAATGCCCTTATATAGTTCAGTGATGTGTTACATATGTAATTTCATACCTTCCAATGCTTCATCATCTGTGACGCAATAGTACTCAGCACGCCCTTCATCTTTCAGAAAACTGTGCTCAGGTCCAACTCCAGGGTAATCCAAGCTGAAGCCATGACAAGTTTATAAAAAGTTGGTTAATAATATACAATCAAAACGATACACAACATCATTAATGGCCAAAAAACCTGAAAGTCTTACCCAGCACTGATGGAATGAGGTTCAACTATTTGCCCATCATCATCCTGTAATAAATAACTCATAGCTCCATGCAACACCCCAACTTCCCCTTTGGTCAATGTGGCAGCATGCTTGCCACTATCCAAACCATGACCTCCAGCCTCCACACCAATCATCCTAACATCCTTGTCATTAACAAATTCATGGAAGAGTCCCATGGCATTTGAACCACCACCAACACATGCAACCAGGACATCCGGTTTTCCACCCCATTTGTCCAATGCCTGTCTTCTTGTTTCTTTACCAATCACTGCATGGAACTCTCTAACCATCATGGGGTATGGATGTGGCCCAGCAACAGAACCCAAAATATAATGGGTGGTTTCCACATTAGTCACCCAGTCCCGTATGGCTTCGGATGTGGCATCCTTCAGTGTGGCTGTCCCAGAATGAACTGCTCTCACCTACATCACAGAGAAAATGATTCTTAATCAAAAGACAATTCTAGTAGAAGTAGCTTATGTATAAATTACACATTTGGGAAATTGACATCCAAACAGAGGTTATTTTAATTAATGTGTGTAATTAACACTTGAAGACACAATGTGGATCTTGTCATTTCAAGAAGCAAATAAAATTGAAGAGAACTCACAATCACATGAGATGTACAAAGGTAATCTTTCCCCATGAATATGAGAATAAAATCAAATGAGTACAGACAAGACACGTCTTGTTCATATAACTGTTTGTACCAACTCATGACACAAAACTATCATATCTTTGTACTTGCTTTATAAAAATAATAAGAATTCAGCTTACGGAAGATAAGGAAAACAATGACTGTAACGTAGTAAAGAATGGAAGGATCATCAATGAGACATCATGAAACTGGTTCTTCTAATTTGCTAAATCAACGATTGTCCTATAAAATGTAACAGGGAAAAAGATTTCTGCAGTAAAATATCCTTAAACATTATCAATACAGTAGACTATCCTGAAATAATATTCCATTTCTAACCACTTTCTTCTTGTCCAAAACAGGAACAATAAAACATCTATGACAGAATATGCAAGGCCAATTACTCTTAAGGGATATAGGACACAAAATATCATACAAGTTACTGATCATAACTTGGTAGGTGGAAATAATTGCAAAGAAAATATTCAAACAAACAAACCTCAGCTCCAAGAAGTCGCATCCTGAAAACATTAAGCGCCTGCCTTTCCATATCCTGTGCACCCATGTAGATAATACACTGCAAACCAAACCGTGCACAGACAGTAGCCGTTGCAACTCCATGCTGACCAGCTCCAGTTTCTGCAATAATGCGTTGCTTACCCAAACGCTTGGCAAGCAAAGCTTGCGCAATGGCATTATTGATCTTGTGAGCTCCAGTATGGTTGAGGTCTTCCCTCTTAAGATATATCAGCGGCCCTTCACCATTTGGACGCCTGTAATGCTCCGTCAGCCTCTCAGCAAAATAAAGCGGACTCTCCCTACCCACATAATCTTTCAGAATCCCAGATAACTCCTCCTGCCATTACAAATAATTACCCCAAAAATTATCATCACTATCACACACAAGCATACATAAATATCCTACCACCATACCAATTCCAATTCCAAAACTTTCCAATGCTTTCCATCAGCCCCAATATCCCCAATATCATATTAAAATGCAATAATGTTCAATATCGCCATAAACTCATTATTATAACTTATATTATTATATTTATAAAAACATCTTTTAATGTTCACTAAAATTACAATTGCAAACCCACATCTCCACAAAAAAAACCATATCTAGCTATCAGAACCATTTGATTTCAATCCAATAAACATCAATCACATCTAACAACCATATTCAACCAATACAATAGCATAACCCGAAGACCAAAAACCGTTTTCTAAAACATCAAAAAACACCTTTTTATGTCCGCGAAAATTATAACTTGCAAACCCACATCTCCACACTACAATCATATCAAGCTATCAGAATCATTCGATTTCAATCCAACAAACATTAATCACTTCAACAACTATAACGAACCAGTAAAGTAGCATGAGCCTTAAAAAAAATCCATTTTCCAAATCATCAAAAAAAGACATAATTTATGTTCCCTAAATCATAATTACAAACCCACATTATCACAATAAAATCACATCAATCCATCAGAACCATTCGATTTCAATCCAATAAACATCAATCACATTTCCCAAATCGAAACTCAATTTCCTAAAGAAATTAAAAAAAAAAAAAAAAGATAAAAGATAAAAACTTGTTTTTTCACATTCACTAAAATCATAAAAATCGAAACTTTAAACACACTTTCCACCACTAAACACCAATATCGTAAAAATGCGGGAATATACGGACCTGAAACTCATGATCGTCGGCGAGTTTATTGAAAGCGGACTCGAGCTCTGAGAGCGCGTACATTAGCGTCTCTGGAACATACTTGCCGCCAAATTTCCCGAAACGTCCAAGCGAATCGGGTCGCTGCCACCTGGACGGGTCGGACTCTATCTTGTCGTCCATTTCAGTGACCGAAACCGGGGTCCTCGTCAGAGTGCAGCGAATCGAGCTGTTGACGCCGCGCGACGTCGAGTTCTTGCCTTTGAACTTGAACGGCAACTGCGAGGAGGCGGAGAATGCGGCGAGTGAGAAGGAGTACGGCTTCGCGACTCTGCAAGACGAGGCGGTTCCGGCGGTGGTAGTGGCGACTGCCATTACAGGTTTGCGACTTTAGGGATTTGGATCGACAAAACTTCGGGTTTTATAATTAATTTTTTGATTCAATTTTAAAATTTTTTATGTTTGGGTTTCTATAGGATTTGGCGGCGAGTTGAGAAGATAGGTTTTTTAGTTTTTTGGAAGGTGATGACGTGGCGGTTTGTTTGGGTGCTAGTGGGTTCGGGTTTGGTTTGGTTTGGTTTAGTTTTAGGTTTCCTAAAACGGCCAGACACATAACTATAACTAATTCTAGTAGGAACCTACACTCACTTGCCTTCTCTTTGCTACATGTGCCATCGGTTTCCATTGGAAATGGGTGGTGCAACGCATGAATTGTCTGTGTCCTGCCTCTGTCTATATGTTTATAACACTTTAAAATCTATCGAGATTTATCATTTAAATAAAATTTATGAAATCAATGTCCTTTTTAATACAAACCATTAACTTTTTTAATACACTTGGATTCCATATAAATTCGGATTGAATAAACCATTCAAATTAAATTAAATATACTCAAACTTTTAAAATATTTACACTTAGATTTTATATTATACATACATACATACATACATATATATAAATTCATCAATCGTATTTAAATTAAGTAAGAGAAAAAATGTGTTTTTAGAAGAGAGAATGCAATGGGTAAATTTAATTAGTTCGTTCAAATCTTTTAAAGTTAAGAGACACTGATGATAAAATCACTATATATATAAAATCTCTTTAATTTTTGTTATCAACAACTCACTTGATTTTTTTTTTAAGTAAAATTGGGATATATTCAATCTAAAATTTATTAAAGTTTGATTTTTTTTTTAATGATATATTTTTGTGGAATTCATTTATTCTATAGACTCTATATTAATTTTATTATAATTTGTTAAGAAATCTAATGAAATCTTAAGGAGTAAGATTTGTTATAAAGTTTTTTCTTCATAAAATGCACTTTAAACTCCGTCCAAATCTATCACTCAAATGAAATATGTGAAGTCAATGATTGTTTAAATGCACATAGATTTTATCAATTTAATATAAATTTAAATTGAATATACCTTAATTTTATTGGATCCATATAAATCTGAATTGCATATAACTAGATTTTAATATATTTCATATATATCTAAATTAAATACATCTAGATTTTAATAAAGTTGATTTAAATATGGATCGAATATACCCAAACTTTTAAAATACATTAAATTCAAACGAAATATTAAATCGAATACACCTCCTTAAGATCATTTTTGTTTTTCCTCTTATAAGTGCAAACTTGCATCTATTAACATTCAAGTAATTAATATATATATATGTAGAATATATAACAACTTTATTAATACTAGATAATTATAAATAAGTAATTATTGTTATAAAATAAAACCTAAAAACTATGAATATAAAATACTAACCAAATAAGAGAGAACGAGAGAAAGAGAGAGAAAGTAATTCAATTGATGGATCATAAAATATTTTCAAAATGAAAATGGTGATAAGTCCATATATTTACAACAATTATCGATTTTTATACCTCTTATATATTTTTTCTCTTTAACTTATGTTATCAAAAACTCACTTGATATGGTTTTTTTTTTTTTCCTTAAAAAGTAAAACTCGTTGATGTTATTGAAGGAAAAAAAACTTGAAATAAAAATAAAGAAAAAAAGAAAAAAAAATATTTGCTTCAAAAATTAAAAAAAAAATAAAAAAAAAAATATATATATATATATATATATATATATATATATATATAAAGACCGAATCCACCTATTCCATCAGATGTAACTGATCAATCAAATGTAACCGATTAACATGTCTGTTCCCAATAAACGACGCCGTTTCACTACAAACGGACTCTGACATTTTGGGCCGAATCAATTAACCCAGTTTCTATTGGGCTTCTAACTGGGCCAGATTCAAGTCATCACAGACCAAAGACTATAAAACAGTTCCGCACCGTCCATTGCATTTCTTCATTGCAAGAAAAAAAAAAGGAAAAAAAAAAAAAACAATTAATCAGTCGTTTTTAGTTTTCTGTATGTCTTTGTTTTCAATGTTTGTTCAATTTACTGTGATTTTAGAGCTGTTAAAGAATTGATTTCTAGGGTTTTTGTTAATTTTCTAGTCTAAATAACTGACTAGCTTCACATTGTGGAAGAAAGATTCAATCTTGATGACATATAATTTGAAAATTGAATTCAAGTTATGGATTTTTTATTTTATTTTTATTATTATTTTTTTATATTGTTAGAGTTGTATTGTATTATTGTGTGTGTAAGTGACTAAGTGTACGTTTACTTGAACGTGGTGGGTTGACACAGTGATGACAACCATCCTTACCTTGCTTTAAATAACAAGTGTAAGGTTTAAATGCTCAAGGCCATATTTCTGGCAATTTCTTCTCACTATATATTACCCTCCCACTCTTTACCTGGGAGCTAATCTCTGAACCGCACTGTAATGTTTAACGCTATTGGTTCCGATTAAACCATTGCTTAGTCTCGGTCATTAAAAAAAAAAAAAAAAAGGTGTGTGTTTACTTGTTTTCATTGCTTTGAATTGCACTTGGGCCTCCTGTGCGAAACAGCGGTTGCATAAGTAAGCTACTTTAAGAAACATGGGCTTGAGATCATACATGTTGTAGTAGTGTAATGAAACATTGAAAAGGCGTCTCACTTGTACGCAACATTAAAAGATATAAAACTGAAAAAGTAAAATATTTACATTAAGTGCATATGTCTAAAGTGGCAGTCCAATGGAAAATATCATCGCAATGGTTCACCATAGAAGAAATTTACTAGACAACTTTGCCCTTTGGTGTTAGTGTTTATAGAACATAATTTTGTTTCTTCCAAATAGAGTAAGATACAATGAACATACAAGATCCTTCTTATAACAACATTCACGTGTATGTGGTGGTTCTTTAATATTGTATGAATTTCATCATTGCAATTTTAATTGATTTTTTTAAATATGTTTTCCTCAAAATGTACATCTTTCTGGAAGTTGTCTATAAATGATAGCTACTAGGTAGTGACTAGGTGAATCCTAACTTTGATTTATATTTCAGTCTATCTTGACGTAGCTTTAACTTGGATAGTTGATCTGATAACTGACCAAACTAATATAAATGGATGGATGGATGGTGAAGCGTTCAGATCTTTCGTAGTGTTGTTGCCATTAGCTGCTCTGGCTCATTTGTCTTGTATTGTTTAATTTATTTATGAACATAATCTGATTGTCGAAGAAAGAAAGTTTCTAATAGATTCTTCTAATTTTTTGTTACTTAACAGAGCAACATTACATGTATTGTCAAAGTTGTTGCCTTTTATACCTGAGATTGAGTTAGTAATTGCTATCATTATAACTAACATTTGTATTTGGTTTTTAGGAAATTAAATCCCATCGAATCACAACGCTTTTGTGAACATTTCAAAAAAGACACTATTAAATTTGGTTATAGAAGGTATGACATTTTACACATTGCTTTCTAAATGCTTGTGCATATGTATCATAATACAATCTTTACTTATTGCTCTTAACAATTCAACTCGTTGCACATTACCGAAAGTTTATAACACATGATTTTGCAGCCAAGAGTATGTACATGAGAGTTCAACCGGATGATTGGCATCGGAAAGGCCACTCCATTAGCATCACTAGTCACCCTTTATGTGCTTTTGAAGATATCTGGAAATCTCTTGGAACAATTTGACACATCATATCTGTGACAAGAGTTAGGTGTTGGTCTTTCTCATGTGCTTTCGTTAGTTGAATGAAAAAGCTTTCTGTAGAATTAATCCGCATTGTTCAGAAATTTTATCTTAATACTACACTTTTGTAACTTTTATAATTTTCAGTTTTAAAATTTCTTGTCTTCTTTGAACCAAAATTTTTTGAAAGTACATTTAAGTTTCCCTACACATACAATAAATTTTAGCTAGTGTAAAACAACAATGATATGAAACCATTATCTATTTACAATTTTTTTAATTTTAATTTTTAAAATTGTGGTTTTTTTTTCAAACTGTTAAATTAAAATTTAGATAAATTGTAGTATTTTAATAAATATATTAACTTTTTCTTAAAAAAATATATATTTATTAATTTTATATTATATTATGACATATAATGGAATTTTTTTTTGGCAGCATTTTCCTATAAAGTACTTGCCATGTTTAGCCAGCATGTATCCCAGACAATTCTATGTAATTAAAAATAATTTTTTTTCCATGAAAAAATGTGAATTTATTACTTGGTTATATTTTTAGTGATATTACTGATACTAAAGTTGATTGGATTGTTATTTTGGATACCATGTTTCGACTGTCAGAGGTTGAAAGAATTCAAATAGTTAAAACAACATAAGCAATTAATTTTGTCTATCATAGTAAATAAATATGGATTCTCTCTCACCTTAGGTGCTTCCCCCCCTTTTAAAGCATGTAATTAATTCGTTGATGAAATAAAAATAATCACAAGTAATCATATTTTAATTACCCATTACTTATAATGCTCATATATCACCAGATCATTAAATTGTAATGCTCATGTATAATCATATCATTGAAAGACAGTAGAAGTTTACGCGGAGAGAGAATCCAAATCCATTGTAAGTAATAAAAAGTCAAATCTTACATCAACATGTATATTAATAATTTCAATATTTTATCTTTCATTAACCAAACTAAACTCAACAGCATTTAAATTCCTTTTATTATTATGATTTATGAATTGAACCAACAAAGGAAAAAAATCTGGATTGAAATTTTATTTGTTCTACTTCAAGAATTGCTAGCACTGATTGCCCAAATTAATCTTTATTTTTTCTATCATCTTAATATTTACATATCCAATGACAGATTGTCCTTTTTTTTTTCTTTTTTTTTACATATATATCACCTTTTTTTCACTCTTTTATAGAAAACATTATTTTGGTTGTCCATATTGAAGAGTCACAACACTTCACTCCGGGCACAACTCTCTCCATCAACCGGCACAAAAACCGTTTCCAGACCATCACACCCATTTACTCTCTCGCGACACTTATAAAACTCAATCTCACGCTTGTGGATTTGTGTGTGGTTTCCCTTCCCTCATTTTCATCAACTTTTCACCACCTTTTTCTCTTAAAAAAAGGAGGGGTTTGTGTGTTTCTCTTCTCTATTTTCATCAACTTTTCACCACCTTTCTCTCTTGAAAAAAGAAAAAAAAAAAAAAACCATGGCTGTACAACAACATCAACAATAGAAGAGATATTATCTCTACTCTGCCAAGCGAGTACCTTGGTTACATCTTCTCCTTCTTGCCCTTCAAAGAAGCTGCAAGAACCAGCCTTCTCTCCACCCGCTTTCGAAACGTCTGGCGTGGGATGAGGTTTGTTGATTTGCAAGAGAGTGATTTTGTCAATCGGGATGATGATGAAGAGAACCAACATAATCAAAGGAGGGAGTTCGTCGAAGTTGCTTGTCAATGGGTGGAGAATTATAAAGGAACCACCCTTGACAAGTTTTCCTTCACGTTTTCTGGACCTGGGGATTTTCCTGAGGCCATGCAAGAACTTGTCATGTTCTCCACCGCACGCAAAGCCAATAAAATCAAATTGGATTTCCATGACCCTCTTTGGGGTGAAGATGTTGCTCAATATCATGGAGGGGTTTTTAATTTACCACTGCATGTTTACGGTCACAAGGATCTTGAGTCGCTGAGGCTGTCCGCTTGCAACTTTTTGGTCTCGGAGTTCAAGAATTTCGGTGCTTTGAAGGAACTCTCTTTAGCTTGGGTCGAATTGGGAGCAAATTCTGTCAAGACCCTTTTGTCGTACTGTCCGTCGTTGGAGAGTTTTAGTATGAAGAAGTGTTGGAGCATTGATGGTCATCTTGATGTTTCAACGCCAGATTTGGGACTCAAAACTTTGGTGCTTGACAAGTGCAATTTTGTGGCTGGTTTGGTCCAGATTGAGGCTCCAAAGTTGAGGTTTCTCAAATATAGTGGAAAAGTTGATACCTTTTCATTTTGAGAGTCGACTCTTATCTCTGCAAGAGGCAGAGATTGATTTTGGGCTAGAATCTGAGTTTTCAGAAGTTGGTGCACTTCTGTACGATCTCCTGGAAAATCTTTTCACAGTTAGGGTTTTGACAGTTTGCAGTTATTTACTTCAGGTTTGGATTTGGGTTTTTTTTTTTTTTTTTTTTTATTAATTTGATTCTCTATTTTTAATCAGAATTTGTATAATGAAAAGATGAATGAATTCAATTTGATATCTATGAAATTATAGAAGTTTAGTCAATTTTGTGAAATGGAAGTAAATTTTATTTTATTTTATTTTTTATGAATCGTCGATAACAAATTATCTTGAGTTCATATAAAAACATATATTAAACACGTTCTTATTCTTATCTTTAAAGGAGACAATGTTTTTATATGTTAGCCAAAGTTAGAAGTTCATCAAAACATCATGTTCAATCGAATGTGTTTAACCCTTGTGTTTTCATTTTCCTTTTTATTCATTTCCAACGCCTCGATTATAAAGTGTGGAACTATAAGTTGTTATTCTTTCAAAACATCATATATTCAATCAATATAAGTGTAAAGCGTTTGTTTTCCATTCAATCATATCTATTTAATGCATCTATTTAATTTCTTCTTCTATCTCAATCAAGAGTTGGTAAGCAATAGTTGCAGACTGTTCTTTCTAATTAATTAATAAACCTTGAGTTGAAAGTAGATTCTTATGTTTAGTATTAGCCATTACAATGAAGTTAGAAACTAATAGATTCAGTTTTGTGTTGGTAAATGTTCAGGTTGTTCCTACTGCAGAAGAGCCACTCGGTCTGAAGAATACTCTGAGTGTAAGACGTCTCATCATAAAGACCTCCTTGCACCCATTTGAATTCTATGGGTTAAGATTCATGCTTAAAAGTTGTCCATTGCTGAAGACCCTTACCATCAACATTGGCCGTGCCAAGATTTTTCCTGTAAGTATTATGTATATTAATGAATTAATTGAATACTTTAAACTAAAATACATACAGATTCTAGACATACAGATTCTAGTGGCTCCAAGATTGATTCGAATTCTTTTCCAACACTCTAGCAACTATTATCCCTCACGTGATTGTATCATTCTTAAGAAATTAGTACGAGTCTATAATGACACCTGACATGGTACCCTAAGATCGTTTTATAGTATAATGAGCACGTCATAAGGACGAATGGGAATAATGTTTTTATGTATAATATTTAGCTTTCCTAGTAGGTCAAAAAACTCTCACATAGTTGTTTCATTCACCCATTTTTTTAATGATGTTTGACATTATAAGAAAATAGTATTGATTCTATAATGGACACGTGATATAATATGTAAATGATAGTTTAGTAATATAATGAGCACGTTTTTTTTAATGATGTTTGACATTATAAGAAAATAGTATTGCTTCTATAATGGACACGTGATATAATATGTACATGATAGTTTAGTAATATAATGAGCACGTGTTACAAGTATAAATAGAAGTAATGCATTCACACTTACATCTAACTAATTTGTTCTTTTAGAGAAAATATTGTTGATTCTATAATGGACACGTGATATAATATATAAGTAATAGTTTTGTAATCTAATGAGCACGTGTTACAAGTATAAATAGAAGTAATGCATTTCACTTCTACGTACGTTTAGCTAAATTAAATTGTTCTCCTAGGTTAAAAGTTTACCTATCTTGCAGGCAGATTTGATGAAAAGATATCTCTTTCTGGTTTGCATTATTGACAGGATTATGTACCTCCATTTAAACTTGACCCACAAGATTTCTGGATTAAGAATTTGCTAGTCTTCAAATGCCTCAAGAAAACTCTTAAAGTTGTTGAGGTGACAGGATTCAAAGGAACAGTAAATGAGTTTCTCTTTCTGCAATATCTGATCTCTTTGGGGAGCGTTCTTGAAAAAGTGAATATCTATCTCTCTGAGGAAGTTGATGGAAATGGTGGCAACAGAGAAACATACCTGCAAAGAGCTCAATGGGTGCAGAACCAGTTCAAGAAAGCCTCACAGAATCTGAGCATATCTATCTATTAAAGGGACTGGCGAACTTGATAGTAAGTGTACAGTTCAGCTGCTTGTAGAGCTGCTACATATACACAGTTTATTGAACTCATATATGTATGACATGAATACAATTTGAACTATGTATCAATTGTTTTAGCATGCCTTGCTATCATAATAATCAAAGGCACTATTGTTGTAAAAATTCGAACTTTGTACAGGCCAATCTCTTTTATAACTTTTTATAAGTTTTCGTAAAATTAGATTTTTTTTTTAATTCATTATGCACAAGCATTTAGAAAGCAATGCGTAAAATGTCCTACCTTCTATAACCAAATTTAACAGTGTCCTTTTTGAAATGTTCACAATAACGTTGTGGTTCGATGAGATTTAATTTCCTAGAAACCAAATGCAAATGTTAGATCAAGTCATAGGGCTGAGTGTTGTGAGTATTATTTGTCTCCTTTTGTCTTCCTTAATTTTGTCAATTATTTTTCTTTTATGAAGATATATACGTTCATGGTCTTCTCTTTATCTGCTTCTGATACATTAGGAAGTTTTATAGGCGTAGCAATAAGACAACAAATATCTATAAAATATAAAAGTTGGGATGTTGTGCCGAGGAATTTAAATACAATTTCTAGACTTCCATTCAGGTATAAACTTTACTTATTCGTCAAGAATCTTGTATGAAACCATCTATGATTTTTTCATATAAGATTCTTGACGACTAAATTCCAATCTCGAATTTCTCAAGGCAAAATTGTAGAAATTACTTGCAGTAAAGGCCTCTTATATGCTAAAAATAGAATTTGAGATTTGCATTAAATTTAATAATCCAAACACATCAACTATAAATAAGTATACAAATTTATACATATCCAAGAGTTTGGTAATTTGAATGCCTCTTTGTTGTGTTCCAAATCTGTTGGTTCATACACATCTGCCCCACTTTTTCATTTTGATCGCTTGTCCACATTTGCAAGAAAGTCATTAACATTTTTATGAAGATATATATTTTATGGTCTTCTCTTTTGGTCAAATGAATGTATTAGATAAAAGATGGCAAGTTGGTGTGTTTCTAAATATCATCATGTAGGGCACAAGTTTTGAGTCTCCAACCACCTTAGGCACAACATTCCAACATTTATATTTTATAGATATTTGTTGTCTTATTGTTATTGCGGCAAGTTGGTGTGTTTCTAACTATCATCATGTAGGGCACAAGTTTTGAGTCTCCAACCACCTTAGGCACAACATTCCAACATGTATATTTTATAGATATTTGTTGTCTTATTGCTATTGCTTACCAAAGGATTCATAGTGTTAATATGCACGAAAATGTGCCCACATATGAACTCAAATGATGTGGTTAGAGACTCAAAAACTGTGCTCTACAAGATGATATTCAGAAGCACACCAACTTGTCATCTTTTATCTATTACATTCATTTGACTAAAGAGAACACCATGAATATATATATATATATCTTCATAAATCTTCAATCTATTGTATCCCATACGTGAGAGACGGTTGGGGTGTTCAGTCTTTCTACTATTTTCTATTTGTTTCTTCATTCGTTCCTAAAAAAGTAATAGTAGTAAATATGCATGAATTCTAACACTAATAATATCTTAACAAAACGACCAAATTTAGATAAGCGTACCAAAAAATTCTCATCTCTTCTAGAGTTTATAAAGATACTCCAATCTTCTTGAGTAATAAAGTCGTATATTTCTGTTGGAGAGTTTAGAGCTTCTTCATTGCTCAACTTAGGAATTACAAACTTAGTGGTCAGCATGGACCGAAAATTTCTCCATTTCTTACCGGCTACAACCAAAATCTTCTTCTTTCATTCGTTGTCAATGACAAACAATTCCTGCAAGTAAACATTAATCATTCATATGACATACAAAAATTATAAATATGAAGGGTGTTGACAAATAAGTAAAGTATATACCTGAATGACAATCCAGAAATTGTCCTTAAGTTCCTTAAGCACAACATCTCAACTTTTATATTTTATAGATATTTGTTGTCTTATCGCTACGCCTATACAACTTCCTAATGTATCAGAAGCAGATTTTTGTTTATCTACCCTTATTATTTTTCCTTTACTTATTAATTTGAGCACTTTTTCTAACTTAGTCTGACCTCTTTGTTTTGACTTTCTTTTAGCAGGTTCGTTGATATTTTCTTACTGTTTTTCAGAATCTTTGCCGCTACTGTTTACCAAAGGATTCATAGGGTTAATCTGCATGAAAATGTGCCCACATATGAAAGTTGGGATGTTATGCCTGAGGAACTTAAGAACAATTTTCGGACTTCCATTTAGATATAAACTTTACTTATTTATCAACACCCTTCATATTTATAATTTTCGTATATTTATTTATTATTATTATACATCCATTATTTTTTTTTAAAAAAAAAGTTACGACTACAGTGTATAATTGAAATATTACAAACAATAAATTATAATTTATGAGTGTATTTTACCACAGTTTTTTCTCGATTATTTGTGTTTTACTTGTAAGGAAATTATATTGGTGAGACTTTTTATAAATGGTCTTGACTACTATTGAAAGGTCATGACTCTTCTCGAATGGTTCACGATACATGTCTCTTTGATAGACATATTGAAAAAATAACAGATAATACTCACAACACCCACAACATCCAGCCTTATGATTTGATCAACTTTTAGATAAATCACATCCAAACACATATATGAATAATATTCATAGCACCTAGCCCTATAACTTGATCAAATCTTGGAAAAATCATATATCCAAACACACATATGAATAGGCTAAGACTATTAGTAAGCTTAACAATATAATATCCACATAAACAGAATGAAACAGAGAGAGAGCACATCTGCCCCATTTTTCCATTTTGGCTGCTTGTCCACATCTGCAAGAATGCTATTAACACCTAGGACAAGAAGCTTCTTCTTGTAGAATCCATTTTTCATTGCAGGAACATAAGATCTATGTTTTTTTGTAAGGTTAAACAATTCTCATTTTTCCATTGTGGCTGCTTGTCCACATCTGCAAGAATGCCATTAATATTTAGGTAGAATCTTTGCTGCTACTGTTTACCAAAGGATCCAAAGTGTTAATCTGCATGAAAATGTGCCCACATATGAACTCAAATGATGTGGTTGGAGACTAAGAAACTGTGCCCTACAGGATGATATTAAGAAGCATACCAACTTACCATCTTTTATTTACTACATTTATTTGACCAAAAGAGAACACCATGAACATATATATCTTCATAAATCTTCAATCTATCGTATCCCATACGTGAGAGACGGCTGGGGTGTTCATTCTTTCTACTATTGTCAATTTGTTTTTTCCTTCGTTTCTAGAAAAGTAATGGTAGTGAATATGCATGAATTCTAACATTAAAAATATCTTAACAAAACAACCAAATTTAGATAAGCGTACCAAAAAATTATCATCTCTTCTAGAGTTTACAAAGATACTCCAGTCTTCTTGAGTAATAAAGTCGTACATTTTTTGTGGAGAGTTTAGAGCTTCTTCATTGCTCAACTTAGGAATTACAAATCTAGTAGTCAGCATGGACCGAAAATTTCTCCATCTCTTACCGGTTACAACCAAAATCTTCTTCTTCCATTCGTTGTCAATGACAAATAATTCCTACAAGTAAACATTAATTATTCATATGACATACAAAAATTATAAATATGAAGGGTGTTGACAAATAAGTAAAGTCTGTATTTGAATGGAAGTACAGAAATTGTCCTTAAATTCCTCAGGCATAACATTCCAACTTTCATATTTTATAGATATTTGTTGTCTTATCGCTACACCTATAAAACTTTCTAGTGTATCAGAAGCAAATTTCTCTTCATCTACCCTTATCATTTTTCCCTGACTTATTAATCTGAACACATTTTCTAACTTAGTCCGACCTCTTTGTTTTGACTTTCTTTTAGCAGGTTCGTTGATATTTTCTTGCTGTTTTTTGGAATCTTTGCTGCTACTGTTTATCAAAGGATCCATAGTGTTAATCTGCATGAAAATGTGTCTACATATGAACTCAAATGACGTGGTTGGAGACTCAAAAACTGTGTTTTACGTGATGATATTCAGAAGCATACCAATTTGCCATCTTTTATCTACTACATTCATTTGACCAAAAAAGAAGACCATGAACATATATATCTTCATAAAAGAAAAACAGTTGAAAAAATTAAGAAAGACAAAAGGGGACAAATAATACTCACATCAACCAGCCTTATGACTCGATCAAATCTTGGATAAATCACATCTAAACACACATATGAATGGGTCAATACTATTAGTACGCTTAACAATACAATATTCACATAGACAGAATGAAACAAAGAATGAGCACATTTGCCCCACTTTTTCATTTTGGCCGCTTGTCCACATCCGCAAGAATGCCATTAACATCTACAAGGTTCTTCTTGTAGAGTCCACCTTTCTTTGCAAGAACACAAGATCTATGTGTTTTTGTAATGTTAAACGATTTCTACTATTCCATTTTGGCCGCTTGTCCAAATATGCAAGAATGTCATTAACATCTAGGACAAGAAGCTTTAGAAGCACACCAACTTGTTATCTTTTATCTATTACATTTATTTGACCAAAAGAGAACACCATGAACATATATATCTTCATAAATTTTCAATCTATCGTATCCCATACATGAGAGACGACGGAGGTGTTCATTCTTTCTACTATTTTCTATTTGTTTCTTCCTTCGTCCTAAAAAGGTAATGGTAGTGAATATGCGTGAATTCTAACACTAATAGTATCTTAACAAAACGACCAAATCTAGATGAACGTACCAAAAAATTCTCATCTCTTCTGGAGGTTACAAAGATTCTTCAATCTTCTTGAGTAATGAAGTCGTACATTTCTGGTAGAGAGTTTAAAGCTTCCTCATTGCTCAACTTAGAAATTACAAACCTAGTAGTCAGCATGGACCGAAAATTTCTCAATCTCTTACCGGCTATAACCAAAATCTTCTTCTTCCATTCGTTGTTAATGACAAACAATTCCTGCAAGTAAACATTAATCATTCATATGACATACAAAAATTATAAATATGAAGGGTGTTGACAAATAAGTAAAGTTTATACTTGAATGGAAGTTCAAAAATTGGACTTAAGTTCCTCAATCACAACATCCTAATTTTCATATTTTATAGATATTTTTTGTTTTATCACTACGCCTATAAAACTTTCTCATGTATCAGAAACAGATTTCTCTCCATCTACCCTTATCATTTTTCCTTTACTTATTAATCTGTACACTTTTTCTAACTTAGTTCGACCTCTTTGTTTTGACTTTCTTTTAGCAGGTTCGTTGATATTTTCTTATTATTTTTCAGAATTTTTGCCACTACTGCTTGTCAAAGGATCCATAATGTTAATCCGCATAAATGTGCCCACATATGAACTCAAAGGACGTGGTTAGAGACTCAAAAACTGTGTCTTACATGATGATATTCAGAAGCATACCAACTTGCCATCTTTTATCTATCATATTCGTTTGACAAAAAAAAAAGACAATGAACATATATATCTTCATAAAAGAAAAACAATTGACAAAACTAAGAAAAACAAAAGGGGACAAATAATACTCACAACAACCAGTCCTATGACTTGATCAAATCTTGGATAATTCACATCGAAACACACATATGAATAGATCAAGACTATTAGTAAGCTTAACAATACAATATTCACATAGACAGAATGAAAAAGAGAGCAAGCACATCTGCCCCACTTTTTCATTTTGGCCGCTTGTCCACATCTACAAGAATGCCGTTAACATCTAGGACAAGAAGCTTTTTCTTGTAGAGTCCATCTTTCTTTGCAAGAACACATGATTGATGTGTTTTTGTAAGGTTAAACGATTTCCACTTTTCAATTTTGGCCGCTTGTCCAAATCTCCAAGAATGTCATTAACATCTAGGACAATAAGTTTTAGAAGCACACCAACTTGTTATCTTTTATCTATTACATTCATTTGACCAAAAAAGAACACCATGAACATATATCTTCATAAATCTTCAATCTATCGTATCCCATACGTGAGAGACGACTGAGGTGTTCATTCTTTCTATTATTTTCTATTTGTTTCTTCTTTCGTTTCTAAAAAAGTAATGGTAATGAATATGTATGAATTCCAACACTAATAATATTTTAAAAAAACGATCAAATCTAGATGAACGTATCAAAAAATTCTCATCTTTCCTAGACTTTACAAAGATACTCAAATCTTTCTGAGTAATAAAGTCGTACATTTTTTGTGGATAGTTTAGAGCTTCTTCATTGCTCAACTTAAGAATTACAAATTTAATAGTCAGCATTGACCGAAAATTTCTTCATCTCTTACCGGCTACAACCAAAATCTTCTTCTTCCATTCGTTGTCAATTACAAACAATTCCTATAAGTAAACATTAATCATTTATATGACATACAAAAATTACAAATATGAGAGTGTTGACAAATAAGTAAAGTTTATACCTAAATGGAGGTCCAAAAATTGTCCTTAAGTTCCTCAGGCACAACATCCCAACTTTCATATTTTATAGATATTTATTGTTTTATCGCTATGCTTATAAAACTTTGTAATATATCATAAACAGATTTCTCTCCATCTACGTTTATCATTTCTCCTTTACTTATTAATTTGAGCACTTTTTCTAACTTAGTCCGACCTCTTTGTTTTGACTTTCTTTTAGCAGGTTCGTTGATATTTTTATACTGTTTTTCAGAATCTTTGCCGCTACTGCTTACCAAATGATCCATAGCGTTATTCTGCATGAAAATGTGCCCACATATGAACTCAAAGGATGTGGTTAGAGACTCAAAAACTGTGCCCTATAGGATGATATTTAGAAGCACACCAACTTGTCATCTTTTATCTATTACATTCATTTGACCAAAAGAGAAGACCATGAACATATATATCTTTATAAAAGAAAAACAATTGACAAAATTAAGGAAGACAAAATGAGACAAATAATGCTCAAAGCACCCAACCCTACGACTTAATCAAATCTTGGACAAATCATATCCAAACACGCATATGAATAGGCCAAGACTATCATTAAGCTTAACAATACAATATTCACATAGACAGAATGAAATAGAGAGAAAGCACATCTACCTAATTTTTCCATTTTGGTTGTTTGTCTACATCTTCAAGAATGTCATTAACATCTGGGATAAGAAGCTTCTTCTTATAGAGTCCATATTTCTTTGGAGGAACACAAGATCAATGTTTTTGGTGAGGTTAAACGACTCCCACTTTTTCATTTTGGTCGCTTGTCCATATCTGCAAGAATGCCATTAACATCTAAGACAAGAAACTTCTTCTTGTAGAGTTCATCTTTCTTTATAGGAATATAAGATCTATGTTTTTTTAATTCCTAAGTTGAGCAATGAAGAAATTCTAAACTCTCCATTAGAAATGTACGACTTCATTACTCAGAATAATGGAGTATCTTTGTAAACTCCAGAAGAGATGAGATTTTTTTGGTACATTCATCTAAATTTAATCGTTTTGTTAAACTATTATTAGTGTTAGAATTCATACATAATCACTACCATTACTTTTAATGTTAATCTGCATGAAAATGTGCCCACATATGAACTCAAAGGATGTGGTTGGAGACTCCAAAATAATGCCCTATAGGATGATATTCAGAAGCACACCAACTTGCCATCTTTTATCTACTACATTCATTTGACCAAAAGAGAAGACCATGAATATATATATCTTCATAAATCTTCAATCTATCGTATCTCATACATGAGAGACGGTTAGGGTGCTTATTCTTTCTACTATTTTCTGTTTGTTTCTTCATTCATTCCTAAAAAAGTAATGGTAGTGAATATGTCTGAATTCTAACACTTAACGACCAAATTTAGATGAACGTATCAAAAAATTCTCATCTCTTCTGGAGTTTACAAAGGTACTCCAATCTTCTTCGAGTAATTGATAGTCGGTCTTCTTCCGAGTAGAAAATGGAAAAATCGATTTGAAAAATTAGAGTCCCAAGTAATCGACTGACTAGATCGATTAATCGACGATTAATCTACCTAGTTAGCCTAGTCGGCCAATTAATCGGTCGAGTAATCGGCATAGTCCACCCAGTCGACCAATTACTAGGTCTAGTTGGTCAATTTATAAAATTATGTTAATATTTTTTTTTATGTTGAATTGTTGATTGTGTTTAAGATTTGTTTGAAGCAAAAAGGACTAGAGGTCTTAAGTAATTGAAATTTAAGATATGATGGACTTTTGACGTGTTATTTTTATACATTACAAGGTGGGATTATTAAAAAGATAGTCATTATACTGCTGAAATCTTTTAAATATTTAATATATAATTATGAAAATTGTTTTTCTTTTATGAAGATATATATGTTCATGGTCTTTTCTTTTGGTCAAATGAATGTAGTAGATAAAAGATGGCAAGTTGGTGTGCTTCTGAATATCATCCTGTAGCGCACAGTTTTTGAGTCTCCAACCACATTATTTGAGTTCATAAGTGGGCACAGTTTTTGAGTCTCCAACCACATCCTTTAAGTTTATATGTGGGCACATTTTGATGCAGATTAACACTATGAATCATTTAATAAGTAGTGACGGGAAAGATTCTAAAAAACAGTAAGAAAATATCAACGAACCTACTAAAAGAAAGTAAAAACTAAGAGATTGGACTGAGTTAGAAAAAGTGTTCAATAATAATAAGTAAGGGAGAAATGATAAGCGTAGAAGGAGAGAAATATGCTTATGATACATTAGGAAGTTTTATAGGCGTAACGATAAGATAACAAATATCTATAAAATATGAAATTTGGGATGTTGTGCATGAGGAACTTAAGGAAAATTTCTAGACTTCCATTCAGGTATACACTTTACTTATTTGTCAATACCCTTCATATTTATAATTTTTGTATGTCATATGAATGATTAATGATTACTTGTATGAATTGTTTGTCATTGACAACAAATGGAAGAAGAAGATTTTGGTTGTAGTTGGTAAGAGATATAGAAATTTTCGATCCATGATGACTACTAGGTTTGTAATTTCTAAGTTGAGCAATGAAGAAGCTCTAAACTCTCCACCGGAAATGTACGACTTCATTACTCAAGAAGATTAGAGCACCTTTATAAACTCCAGAAAATGTGAGAATTTTTTGGTACGTTCATCTAAATTTGGTCGTTTTGTTAAGATATTATTAGTATTAGAATTCATGCATATTCACTACCATTACTTTTTTGGCTACCAAATTCCAACTTCGAATTTCTCAAAGTAAAACTGTAGGAATTCCTTGTAGTAAGGCCTCTTATATACTGAAAGTAGAATTTGAGATTTGCGTTAAACTTAATAATCCAAGCACATCAACTATAAATAAGTATACAAATTTATACCTATCTGAGAGTTTGGTAGTTTGAATGCCTTTTTGTTGTGTTTCAAATCTGTTGGCTCACACACATCTGTCTCACTTTTCTATTTTGGCCGCTTGTCCACATCTCCAAGAATGCCATGAATTTCCAGGATAAGAAACTTCTTATTGTAGAGTTCATCTTTCTTTCCAAGAACATAAGATCGATGTTTTTTTATAAAGTTAAACGACTCCTTTCGACTTGCACATTGTCCAAGCCCTCTAACCCAACCTGAAGGCCCTAATTTTTCTAAGGCAATGGTCAAAATATCATTAGTTTCCTCAAACTGAACTAGGCTTATTACTTAACCGATTAATCGACCGACTGGGCCAAGTAGACAGATTAATCGCCGATTAATTGATCTAGTCGGCTGATTACTAGGGACTTTAATTTATGAACCTCGAATTTTTTAAGGCAAAATTGTAGAAATTCTTTGTAGAAAAGCCTTTTACATACTGAAAGTAGAATTTGAGATTTGCGTTAAACTTAATAATCCAAACACATCAACTATAAATAAATATACAAATTTATGCCTATCTGAGAGTTTGGTAATTTGAATGCCTATTTGTTATGTTTCAAATCTGTTGACTCAAACACATCTGCTCCACTTTTCCATTTTGGCCGTTCGTCTACATCTGCAAGAATGTCATTACCATCTAGGAGAAGAAATTTCTTCTTGTAGGGTTAATCTTTCTTTGCAGGAACATAAAATCTATGTTTTTTTTTGTTAGGTTAAACGATTCCTTTCGACCTGCATATTGTCCAAGCCCTCTAATCCATCCTGAAGACTCTAGTTTTTCTAAGGCAATGGTCAAAATATCATTAGTTCCCTCAACTTGAACTAGGCCGATTACTATATCGATTAATCGGCCGACTAGATAGATTAATCGCCCATTAATCGGTCTAGTGAGCCGATTCCTCGAGACTCTAATTTATGAACCTCGAATTTCTCAAGGCAAAACTGTAGAAATTCCTTACAGTAAGGTCTTTTATATACTGAATGTAGAATTTAAGATTTGCGTTAAACTTAATAATCCAAGCATATCAAATATAAATAAGAATACAAATTTATACCTATCTGAGAGTTTGGTAATTTGAATGACTCCTTGTTGTGTTCCAAATCTGTTGACTCATACACATCGGCCCCACTTTTCCATTTTGGCCACTTGCATCTAGGATAATAAACTTCTTCTTGCATTAGAGTCCACTTGTCGACAAACTCTAATTTATGAATCTTGAATTTCTCAAGGCAAAACTATAGAAATTCCTTGCAGTAAGGCCTTTTATATTCCGAAAGCAGAATTTGAGATTTGCGTTAAACTTAATAATCCAAGCACATAAACTAGAAATAAGTATACAAATTTATACCTTTATAAGAGTTTGGTAGTTTGAATGCCTCTTTGTTGTCTTTTTAATCTACCCTACTTTTCCAATTTGATCGCTTGTTCACATCTGAAAAAACGCCATTAATATCTAGGTTAAGAAACTTTTTCTTGTAGAGTCGATATTTCTTTACAGGAATATAAGATCTATTTTTTTTTTTTTAAAGTTAAACGATTCCTTTCGACTTGCATATTGTCCAAGTCCTCTAACCCGTCCTGAGGGCTCTGGTTTTTCTAAGGCAATGGTCAGAATATCATTAATTCCCTCAACCTAAACTAGGTCGATTACCTGACCGATTAATCGGTTAACTTGGCAGATTAATCGCCTACTAATCGATCTAGTCGGCGAATTACTCAAGATTCAAATTTATGAACTTCGAATTTCTCAAGGCAAAACTGTAGAAATTCCTTACAGTAAGGTCTTTTATATACTGAAAGTAGAATTTAAGATTTGCGTTAAACTTCATAATTCAAACATATCAAATATAAATAAGTATACAAATTTATACCTATCTGAGAGTTTGGTAATTTGAATGTCTCCTTATTGTGTTCCAAATCTGTTGACTCATACACATCGGCCCCACTTTTCCATTTTGGCCACTTGTCCACATCTGCGAGAATGTCATTAACATCTAAAATAGGAAACTTCTTCTTGTAGAGTTTGTTTTTATTTGTAGGAACATAAGATCGATGTGTTTTTTTAAGGTTAAACGATTCCTTTCGACTTGCACATTGTCCAAGACCTCTAACCCGTCCTAAAGGCTCTAGTTTTTCTAAGACATTGGTCAGAATATCATTAGTTTCCTCAACTTGAACTAGGCCGATTACTCGATCGATTAATCGACCGACTAGGCCAACTAGACAGACTAATCGCTGATTAATCGGTCTAGTCGACTGATTACTTAGGGCACTAATTTATGAACCTCGAATTTCTCAAGGCAAAACTGTAGAAATTCTTGGCTGTAAGGCCTCTTATATACTAAAATGAGAATTTGAGATTTGTGTTAAACTTAATAATCCAACCACATCAACTGCAAATAAGTATA
Organism: Nephelium lappaceum; assembly: GCA_021234005.1. NCBI lineage: Eukaryota > Viridiplantae > Streptophyta > Magnoliopsida > Sapindales > Sapindaceae > Nephelium > Nephelium lappaceum. The sequence goes on from CM037996.1 coordinate 32,955,067, forward strand.
CAAATTTATATTCATTTGAGAGTTTGGTAATTTGAATGTCTCTTTGTTGTGTTCTAAATCTATTGACTCATACACATCTGCCCCACTTTTCCATTTTAGCTGCTTGTCCACATCTGCAAGAATGTCATTAACATCTAGGACAAGAAACCTCTTCTTGTAGAGTCCATCTTTTTATGCAGGAATATAAGATTTATGTCTTCTTTTAAGGTTAAACATTTCCTTTCGACTTGCATGTTGTCCAAGCCCTCTACCCCGTCCTGAAGACTTTGGATTTTCTAAGGCAATGATCAGAATATCATTAGTTCCCTCAACCTGAACTGGGCCAATTACTCGACTGACTAGGCCACCTTGACAGATTAATCACGATTAATCGATCTAGTCGACCGATTACGCGAAACTCTAATTTATGATCCTCGAATTTTTCAAGACAAAACTGTAGAAATTCCTTGCAGTAAGGCCTCTTATATACTGAAAGTAGAATTTGAGATTTGCGTTAAACTTAATAATCTAAGCACATCAACTATATATAAGTAAGAAATTTAGACCTATCTTAGAGTTTGGTAATTTGACCGCCTCTTTGTTGCGTTCCAAATCTCTGGACTCAGACACATCTGCCCCACTTTTCCATTTTGGTTGTTTGTCGACAACTGCAAGACTACAATTAACATCTAAGACAAGAAACTTCTTCTCGTAAAGTCCATCTTCCTTTGCAGAAACAAAATATTTATGTTTTCTTGTAAGGTTAAATGATTCATTTCGATTTGTATATTGTCCAAGCCCTCTAACCGGTCCTAAGGGCTCTGATTTTTCTAAGGCAATACGTAGAATATCATTAATTCCCTCAACCTGAACTAGGCTGATTACTCGACCAATTAATCGATCGACTAGACCACCTAAGCAGATTAATCGCCGACTAATCGGTCTAGTCGGCGGATTACTCGAGACTCTAATTTATGAACCTCGAATTTCTCAAGGCAAAACTGTAGAAATTTCTTGCAGTAAGGCATCTTATATACTGAAAGTAGAATTTGAGATTTGGGTTAAACTTAGTAATCCAAGCATATCAAATATAAATAAGTAGACAAATTTATACCTATTTGAGAGTTTGGTAATTTGAATGCCTCTTTGTTGTGTTCCAAATCTGTTGACTCATACACATCTGTCCCACTTTTCCATTTTGACCGCTTGTCTACATCTGCAAGAATGTCACTATCATCTTGGATAAGAAACTTCTTCTTGTAGAGTCCATCTTTCTTTACATGAACATAAGATCTTTTTTTTTTTTAAGGTTAATGATTTCTTTCGACTTGCATATTGTCCAAGCCTTCTAACTTATCCTGAAGGCTCTGGATTTTCAAAGGCAATGGTTAGAATATCATTAATTCCCTTAACCTGAACTAGGCCGATTACTCGACCGGTTAATCGATCGACTAGGCCAACTAGGCAAATTAATCGCCGATTAATCGGTCTAGTCGGTCGATTACTCGGGTCTCTAGTTTATGAACCTCGAATTTCTCGAGAGAAAACTGCAGAAATTCTTTGCAGTAAGGCCTCTTATATGCTGAAATGAGAATTTGAGATTTGCGATCAACTTAATATTCCAACCACATCAACTATAAATAAGTAAATAAATTTACACCTATCTGAGAGTTTGGTAATTTGAATGCCCCTTTGTTGTGTTCCAAATCTGTTGACTCAAACACATCTGCCCCACTTTTCTATTTTGGCTATTTGACCGCAACTGCAAGAATGCCATTAACATCTGGGACAAAAAACTTCTTCTCGTAGAGTCCGTCTTTCTTTGCAGAAACAAAAGATTTATGTTTTTTTGTAAGGCTAAACGATTCATTTCGATTTGCATATTGTCCAAGCCCTCGAACACATCTTAAAGGCTCTGGTTTTTCTAAGGTAATGGGTAGAATATCATTAATTCCCTCAATCTGAACTAGGTCGATTACTCGACCAATTAATCGACCGACTAGGCCACCTAAACAGATTAATCACCGATTAATTGGTCTAGTGGGTCAATTACTCGGAACTCTAATTTATGAACCTCAAATTTCTCAATGCAAAACTATAGAAATTCCTTACAATAAGGCCTCTTATATTCTGAAAATAGAATTTGAGATTTGCGTTAAACTTAATAATCTAAGCACATCAACTATAAATAAGTATACAAATTTATACCTATCAAAGGGTTTGGTAATTTGAATACCTTTTTGCTGTGTTCCAAATCTGTTGACTCACATACATCTGCCCCACTTTCCCATTTTGGCCGCTTGTCCACATCCGCAAGAATGTCATTAACATTTAGGACAAGAAACTTCTTCTTGTAAGGTCCATCTTTTTTTGCAGGAACATAAGATCTATGTTTTTTTTAAGGTTAAACGATTCCTTCCGACTTGCATATTGTCCAAGCCCTTTAACCCGTCCTGAAGACCCTGGGTTTTCTAAGGCAATGATCAGAATATCATTAATTCCCTCAACCTGAACTAGTTCGATTACTCGACCGATTAAGCGGTCGACTAGGACAACTAGGCATATTAATCGCCGATTAATCGGTCTAGTAGGTCGATTGCTCGGGACTCTAATTTATGAACCTTGAATTTCTCAAGAAAAAATTGTAGAAATTCCTTGCAGTAAATCCTCTTATATACTGAAAGTAGAATGTGATATTTGCGTTAAACTTAATAATCCAAGCACATCAACTATAAATAAGTATACAAGTTTATACCTATCTAAGAGTTTGGTAGCTTGAATGTCTCTTTGTTGTGTTCCAAATCTATTGACTCATACACATCTGCCCCACTTTTCCATTTTGACCGTTTGTCCACATCTGCAAGAATGCCATTAACATCTAGGATAAGATGTTTTTCTTGTAGAGTCTATTTTTTTGTAGGAACATAGGTTCTTTGTTTTTTTTTGTAAGGTTAAACGATTCCTTTCGACTTGTATGTTGTCCAAGCCTTCTAATCCGTCCTGAAAACTCTAATTTTTCTAAGGCAATGCTCAGAATATCATTAGTTCCCTCAACCTAAACTAGGCCTATTACTCACCGATTAATTGGTCGACTAGGCCAATTAGGCAGATTAATTGTCGATTAATCGGTCTAGTCGACCGATTACGCGGGACTTTAATTTATGAACCTCAAATTTCTCAAGGCAAAACTATAGAAATTCCTTGCATTAAGGTATCTTATATACTAATTATTGAATTTGAGATTTGTGTTAAAGTTAATAATCCAAGCACATCAATTTTAAATAAGTATATAAATTTATACCTATCTGAAAGTTTGGTAATTTGAATGCCTCTTTGCTGTGTTTCAAACCTGTTGACTCATACACATCTGCCCCACTTTTTCATTTTAGGGCGTTTGTGCACATCTGCAAAAATGGTCATTAACATCTAGGACAAAAAACTTCTTCTTGTAGAGTCCATCTTTATTTACAAGAACATAAGATCTATATCTTTTTGTAAGGTTAAACGATTTCTTTCGACTTTGCATAATGTCCAAGCCCTTTAACTCGTACTGAAGGCTCTGATTTTTCGAAGACAATGATCAGAATATCATTAGTTCTCTCAACCTGAACTAGTCGATTACTCGACCAATTAATAGGTTGACTAGGCCAGCTAGGTAGATTAATCGTCGATTAATCCGTCTAGTCGGTCGATTACTCAGGAATCTAATTTATGAACCTCAAATTTGTCAAAACAAAACTGTAGAATTCCTTGCGTAAAACCTCTTATACACTGAAAGTAGAATTTGGGATTTGCATTAAACTTAATAATGAAGCACAACAACGATAAATAAGTATACAAATTTATACCTATCTGAGAGTTTGGTAATTTGAATGTCTCTTAGCTTGTGTTTCAAATCTGTTGACTCATATACATCTGTCCCACTTTTTCATTTGACCGTTTGTCCACATCTGCAAGAATGTCATTAACATCTTGGACAAGAAACTTCCTTGTTGTAGAGTCCATAATTCTTTGCAGGAACATAAGATCTACGTTTTTTTGTAAGGTTAAAACAATTCCTTTCAACTTACATATTGTCCAAGCCCTCTAACTCGTCCTAAAAGCTCTGGTTTTTCTATGACAATAGTTAGAATATCATTATTTCTCTCAACCTGAACTAGGTCAATTACTTGACCGATTAATCAGCCGCTAGGCCAACTAGGTAAATTAATCGATAATTAATCGATCTAGTCTGTCGATTGCTCGGGACTCTAATTTATTAACCTGAATTTCTTAAGGCGAAACTGTAGAAATTCCTTGTAATAAATCCTCTTATATACTAAAAGTAGAATCTGAGATTTGTGTTAAACTTAATAATCCCATCACATCAGCTGCAAATAAGCATACTAATTTATACTATCTGAGAGTTTGGTAATTTGAATGCCTCTTTATGCTGTTTCAAATCTGTTGACTCATAGAACATCTTACCCACTTTTCTATTTTGGTCGTTTGTCCATCTCTGCAAGAATGTCATTAACACTTAGGATAAGAAACTTCTTCTTGCAAAGTCCATATTCTTTGTAGGAACATAAGATCTACGTTTTTTTTTTAAGGTTAAACGATTGCTTTCAACTTGCATATTGTCCAAGCCCTCTAACCGTCCTAAAGACTCTAGTTTTTTTTGAAGACAATATCAGAATATCAGTAGTTCTCTCAACCTAAACTAGGCAGATTGCTCGATCGCTTAATTGCAATCAACTAAGCCAACTAGGCATATTAATCGCGATTAATCGGTCTAGCGGTCATTACTCGGTACTCTAATTTATGAACCTCGAATTTTCTCAAGGCAAACTATAGAAATTCCTTACGTAAGGTGTCTTATATACTAAAATAGAATTTGAGATTTGCGTTAAACTTAATAATCCAAGCACATCAACTATATATAAGTAAACAAATTTATACTTATCTGAGAATTTGGTAATTTGAATGCCTCTTTGTTGTGTTCCAAATCTGTTGACTCAGATACATCTGCCCCACTTTTTCATTTTGGTTGTTTGTCCGCATCTGTAAGAATGCCACTAACATCTAGGACAAGAAACTTCTTTTTGTAGAGTCCATCTTTCTTTGCAGGAACATAAGATCAACGTTTTTTTTTAAGGTTAAAAAATTCCTTTCGACTTACATATTGTCCGAGCCCTCTAACCCGTCCTGAACGCTCTGGTTTTTCTAAGGGAATGGTCAGAATATCATTAATTCCCTCAACCTAAACTAGGCAGATTACTCGAAAGATTAATCGACTGATTGGGCCAACTAGGCAGATTGATCGCCGTTTAATCGGTCTAGTCGGTCGATTACTCGGGACTCTAATTTATAAACATCGAATTTCTCAAGGCAAAACTGTAGAAATTCCTTATAGTATGACCTCTTATATTCTAAAAGCAGAATTTGAGATTTGCATTAAATTTAATAATCCAAGCACATCAATTATAAATAAGTATACAAATTTATTCCTATATGAGAGTTTGGTAGTTTGAATGTCTCTTTGTTATGTTCCAAATCTGTTGACTCATACACATCTGCCCCATTTTTTCATTTTGGCTGCTTGTCCACATCTGCAAGAATGCCAATAACATCTAGGATAAGAAACATTTTCTTGTAGAGTCCATCTTTCTTTGCAGGAATATAAGATCTATGTTTTTTTGTAAGGTTAAACGATTCTTTTCGACTTGCATATTGTCCAAGCCCTCTAACCCGTCCTGAAGACTCTGGTTTTTCTAAGGCAATGGTCAGAATATCATTAATTCCCTCAACCTAAACTAGACCGATTACTCGAACGATTTATCGACCGACTAGGCCAACTAGGCAAATTGATCGCTGTTTAATCGGTCTAGTCGGTCGATTACTCAGAACTCTAATTTATGAACCTCGAATTTCTCAAGGTAAAACTGTATAAATTCCTTACAATAAGGCTTCTTATATTCTGTAAGTAGAATTTGATATTTGCGTTAAACTTAATAATCTAAGCACATAAACTATAAATATGTATACAAATTTGTACCTATCTGAGAGTTTAGTAATTTGAATGTCTCTTTGTTGTGTTCCAAATCTGTTGATTTATACACATCTACCCCACTTTTCCATTTTGGCCGTTTGTCCACATCTACAAAAATATCATTAACATCTAGAACAATAAACTTCTTCTTGTAGAGTCCATCTTTCTTTGTAGGAACATAAGATCTATGTTTTTTCTTTTAAGGTTAAACGATTCCTTTCAACTTGCATATTGTCCAAGCTCTCTAACCCATTCTGAAGGCTCTAATTTATCTAGGACAATGGTCAAAATATCATTAATTTCCTCAACCTGAACTAGGTTGATTACTTGACCGATTAATCGGCCTATTAGGCCGACTAAGCAGATTAATCGTCGATTATCGGTCTAGTCGGCCGATTACTTGGGACTCTAATTTATGAACCTCAAATTTTTCAAGACAAAACTGTAGAAATTCCTTGCAGTCAGGCCTCTTATATACTGAAAGTAAAATTTGAGATTTGCATTAAACTTAATAATTCAAGCACATCAGCTATAAATAAGTATACAAATTTATAACTATCTAAGAGTTTGGTAGTTTGAATATCTCTTTGTTGTGTTCCAAATCTGTTGACTCATACACATCTGCCCTACTTTTCTATTTTGGCTGCTTGTCCACAACTGTAAGATTGCCATTATTATCTAGGGTAAGATGTTTTTTCTTTTAGAGTCCATCTTTCTTTGCAGGAACATAAGATCTATGTTTTTTTATAAAGTTAAACGATTCATTTCGACTTGCATATTGTCCAAGCCCTCTAACCCGTCCTGAAGGCTCTAGTTTTTCTAGGGCAATGGTCAGAATATCTTTAGTTCCCTCAACCTGAACTAGACCCATTACGCGACTGATTAATTGGCCGACTAGGCCAACTAGACAGATTAATCGCCAATTAATCGGTCTAGTCAACCGATTGCTCGGGACTCTAATTTATGAACCTTGAATTTCTCAAGGCAAAACTGTAGAAATTCTTTGCAGTAAGGTCTCTTATATACTGAAAGTAGAATTTGAGATTTGCGTTAAACTTAATAATCCAAGTACATCAATTATAAATAAGTATACAAATTTATACCTATCTGAGAGTTTGGTAATTTGAATGCCTCTTTGTTGTGTTTCAAATCTGTTGACTCATACACATCTGCCCCACTTTTCTATTTTGGTCGCTTGTCCACATCTAAAAGAATGCTATTAACATTTAGGACAAGAAACTTCTTCTTGTAGAGTCCATCTTTCTTTGTAGGAACATAAGATCTATGTTTTTTTTTTTTTTTTCAAGTTAAACGATTCCTTTCGACTTGCATATTATCCAAACCTTCTAACCCGTCTTGAAGGTTTACATACTCTTGGCTGCAAAATCATGTGTTATAAACTTTCAGTAACGTGCAACGAGTTGAATTATTATAAGCAATAAGTAAAAATTGTATTATGATACATATGCATAAGCATTTAGAAAGCAATGTGTAAAATGTCCTACCTTCTATAACCAAATTTAACAGTGTCTTTTTTGAAATGTTCACAAAAGCGTTGTGGTTTGATGGGATTTAATTTCCTAGAAACCAAATGCAAATGTTAGATATAATGATAGCAATTACTAACTCATGTAAACTCTCTCTCTCTTTGTTTCATTCTGTTTATATGAATATTGTATTGCTAAGCTTACTAATAGTCTTGGCCTATTCATATATGTGTTTGGATGTGATTTATCCAAGATTTAATCAAGTCATAGGGTTGGGTGCTGTAAGTATTAGTTGTCCCTTTTTTTCTTCCTTAATTTTGCCAATTGTTTTCTTTTATGAAGATATATATGTCCATGGTCTTCTTTTTTGTTCAAATGAATGTAATAGATAAAAGATGGTAAGTTGGTGTGCTTCTGAATATCATCCTGTAGGGCATAGTTTTTTAGTCTCTAACCACATCCTTTAAGTTCATATGTGGGCTTCTTCTTGTAGAGTCCATCTTTCTTTGCAAGAACACAAGATCTATGTTTTTTTGTAAGGTTAAACAATTCCTTTTCGACTTGCATATTGTCCAAGCGCTCTAACTCGTCCTGAAGGTTGTACATACTCTTGGCTGCAAAATCATGTGTTATAAACTTTCGGTAACGTGCAACAAGTTGAATTGTTAAGAGCAATAAGTAAAGATTGTATTATGATACATATGCACAAGCATTTAGAAAGCAATGTGTAAGATGTCCTATCTTCTATAACCAAATTTAACAGTGTCTTTTTTGAAATGTTCACAAAAGCGTTGTGGTTCGATGATATTTAATTTTCCTAGAAACCAAGTGCAAATGTTAGATATAATGATAGCAATTACTAACTCATGCTAAACTCTCTCTCTCTCTCTCTCTCTCTCTCTCTGTTTCATTCTGTTTATATGAATATTGTATTGTTAAGCTTACTGATAGTCTTGACCTATTCATATGTGTGTTTGGATATGATTTATCCAAGATTTGATCAAGTCATAGGGTTGGGTGTTGTGAGTATTATTTGTCCCTTTTTTTCTTCCTTAATTTTGTTAATTATTTTTCTTTTATGAAGATATATATGTCCATGGTCTTCTCTTTTAGTCAAATGAATGTAGTAGATAAAAGATAGCAAGTTGGTGTGCTTCTGAATATCATCCTGTAGGGCACAATTTTTAAGTCTCCAACCACATCCTTTGAGTTCATATGTGGGCTTCTTCTTGTAGAGTCCATCTTTCTTTGCAGGAACATAAGATCTATGCTTTTTTGTAAGGTTAAACGATTCCTTTCGACTTGCATATTGTCCAAGCCCTCTAACATGTCCTGAAGGCTATACATACTCTTGGTTGCAAAATCATGTGTCGGTTGACATAGTTCCTAACAACATTTTATCATTAAGTACTAACAATTTATCACTTCGGATAACCTACTTTCACAACATAACAAATACTTAAACTTACAGAAGCAATTAAAGCAATCACATGCTAATCACCCATTATTTGTATTGTCCATGCTTCATTCAGATCATTGAAAGATGAAGATCGCTAACACTCATTATTTATAATGCTCGTATACATCATATCATTAAAAGATTTAGAAATGCTGACGTAGAGAAGATGTTCTTCAAATGAAATGAGTTAATTTGCGAGAGCATGTTTATGGTCACAAGGGTCTTGAGTCTTTGAAACTGTTTGCCTGCAATTTTTAGGTCTCGGAGTTGAAGAATTTCAGTGCTTTGAAGGAACTCTCCCTAAGGGTGGGATTCAATGGGATCACGTTGCGTCAAGACCCTTTTGTTGTACTGTTCAGTTGTTGGAGAGTTTTAGTCTGAAGAATTGTTGGAGCTATGATAGCCATCTTGATATAACCAGTCCAAATCGGGACTCAAAACTTTGGTAATTGATAAGTGCAATTATGTGGGTTGTTTGGTCTAGATTGGTGAGGCTCCAAATTTGAGGTTGTTCAAGTATAGTGAAATGGCTGAATTGTTTTAAATTCAAGAGGCAACTCTCATCTCTGCAAGAGGTAGAGATTGATTTTGCGCCAAAACCTAGGTTTTTAAAACATGGTGATGCTATATGTAATCTCCTAAACATTTTCTCTCAGTTAGGGTTTTGACTGTACGCAGTTATTTGCTTCAGGTTTGTTTTTGGTTTTTTTTTTTTTTTTTTCATTCTCTTTTTGAATTTGATTTTCTATTTTTAATCAGAATACTACATTGAAAAGATGGATGAATTCAACTTGATTTCTATGAGATTATAGACCTTCAGTCAGTTTTGTGATTTGAGTGTAATTTCTATTTTTTTTTTTTTTTTTGGTATTATGAATTATCAATCACAAACTATTTGATTTCACATGAAAACACACATTTCTTATCTATAAAGTAGATAATATTTTGTACTTTTGTGCCACATTCATTTGTATTTTTTTTTGTATGTACATTTTTTTTCTCCTTTTTAAAGTTAAAATGAACTTTAATACTTTCCATATCATATTAATTTATATCTTAGTTATTTCTAGAATTCAGTGATTAAATATTGTATTTTTTTTTTTATTTTATAAATTGTAAACCACAGATTATTTGATTTTACGTAAAAACAGATATCAGACACGTTTTCATTCTTATCTTTAAAGTAGACAATACTTTGTACTTTTGTGTCACATTCTTTTGTGCCTTATTTAAATATGTACCTTCTTTTTCTCGTTTTTAAAATTAAAATAAACTTTAATACTTTTTGTATCATATTAATTTCTGTTTTAGTTATTTCTAGAATTCAAAACAATATTGTATCACTTTTTTTTTTTTCTTGATGAGTATTGCAATTTTCTTCGGAAAACATTTTTTTAATTAAAAGTTTGATAATAAATAATATTATTCTTTGAAAAAATCATATTCAATGAAATTTATCTAATATTTGTGCTTTCTGTTTTCTTTTCCACTGATTAAATAGTGTCGTAAATCAATATTTTTGAAGCTCTTGTTGATCTTATCTATATAATGTTTTCGCTTTACTTTTCTCCTTTCATGTGTTGGTAAGAGTTATAGAAAATAAGAGCTGTAAAATTGTTCATCAAAACATCATTGTTTAGTTATATATGTTTGATACATCTGCTTTTTCGTTTTCCTTTTCCATGCCTTAATCATAATGTTAGAATATATGAGTTGCAACATTATTATTTCAAAACATCATATTTAATCATATCTGTATAATGTGTCTGCTTTCTTTTTTACTTTTTACAATCTTAATAAGAGTTAGAAGAGTAGAAAGTAAGTCCTGATGTTTAGTATAAGTGATTACAAAGAAGTTATAAAATAATAGATTCAATTTTGTAATGGAAAATATGCAGGTCATTCTTACTGCGAAAGAGCCACTGGATTTGAAAAATACTTTGAACGTAAGGCATCTCATTTTGAAGACGTACCTCCATGCATCCATTTGAATTTCATGGAAAAAGATTCATGCTTAAAAGCTGCCCTTTGCTAGAGACTCTGACCATCAATATTGGCCCTGTTAGGATTTTTCCCGCAAGTATTATATAAATTAATATGTTAATTAATGCTTTTAACTATAATACATAAAGATTCTAGCTAGTGGTTCAAAGGTTCATCGAAATCTTTTCCAGTACTATAGCAATTATAATTTTGCCCACATGGTTGTCTCATTAATAAGAGAAATTAATATGAGTTTATATTCACACATGACATAGCACATTAATGATAATTTTATAACATAATGAGCACATGTCACAAGTGAGAACGTGAGTAATACATTCAGGTCTTATGATTGTATCATGCATCCTTTCTTTTAATGATATTTTGCTTATAAGAAATAAGTATGCATAATTCTCTATTATGGACACATGATATAATACGGAAGTGATAGTTTTGTAATATAATGAACATGTTACAAGAACGGACATAGGTAATGCATTCATGTCTAAATTAGCTTTTCTCCTACCTTAGAAACTTAAATTACTTATCTTGCCATTAGATTATTTATGGAAAGATAAATTGTTCGAATCTATCTATATTTGAACTACAGGCTGAAGAAGGGTTCTTGAAAATACTTGGTAGTTTTAAGATTCAACATTGACATTCCGTCTCTTTCTGGTTTGCTTTTGTTGACAGAATTATGCACCTCCATTCAGACTCGACTCACTAGAATTCTGGGTCAAGAATTTGGTAGTCTTCAAATGCATCAAAGAAACTCTTAAAGTTATTGAGGTGACAAATTTTGAAGGAACACTAAATGAGTTTCTCATTCTGCAATATTTGATCTATTTCAGGCGCGTTCTTGAAGAAGTGAATCTGTATCTCTCTGAGGAAATTGAAAATGGTCGCAACAGGGAATCATACTTGCAAATAGCTCAATGGATACAGAACCGGTTCAAGAGACAGAACCTGAGCATATCTGTCTATTAAAGGGAGGAGTGAGTTGACATCAAGTACAGTTCAGGTGCTTGTACAGCTGCTATATATATGTGTGTGTATGTATACACACACAGTTTTACTGAACTCATCTAAGGACCAGAATTTATCCTCAATGTTTTGTTAAAAATTTTAGTTAAAAACATTCACAGAGAAATGTATTTTAAGAAGGGGTTCAGGCTATAATGTTCTTGATCTTGTTGTGACTATATAAATCTTGAGGAGAGTACTAAAAAAAATTAACCAATTAAAAAGCAAAAGCTACCTCGAAAGCACCAATCAACTGCTTTAATTTGAATACAACTTGAATCATCCCAAACAAAATTAGGATTATATAACCCCCCATTAGTCAGAATATAAATTTGTCACGACCAAATTCCTTGGTCAATGACCATATAAGTACTCCATCGATCTGTTTTATATATCTTTTCTTTTCTTATTTCTTTCTCTTAGAATATATATGGTAGATAAATGATTTAATAGACAAGAGTCTACTTCAGTTTGTAAAATACAGAAAGTCAAATCTGGGATGTAGGTATAGTTTTCATTAATTTGATGGCGGCATATTTTAGTGGGGTATCGGATAGAGAGGTTGAATTTCACGTCCTTTAAGCAAATTATAAAAATGGCACGTAAAGTGCACATCGAAGTTATATATCTTTGATGCGTCAGGAAGCAAGTGGGATTAATTTAGATTTATGCTAAATTAATTCCAGTTTTTTAAACCTCAAGTACCTAGAGAATCATATGGAAATCATATTAAAATCTTATGTTGTATTCCCCCACGCTGTTATCAGATAAGACTAACATTTTCATCTAATACGTAAAATTAACTATTTTATCGCATTACGTGAGGGTCTTCTGTTTGCTAGTAGTTTAAAGTTGAAGGTCGACGAAACTGAGATTGATGCAGTCAAAGTTGCCTCGGCTATTAACTCTTGTATTAGTTCTTGTGGGGGAGGTGGGTTTGCTTGTCAATGATGTGAAAGCCTTGCATAGGGAGGTTAATGTTTATAAGTGTCTAAGTCGTTCCTCGTAATAGAAATCATTTAGCACATAAACTAATTCTCCTGGCTTTAACCTCGGTTGAGAAAGTATATTGGCATTCTGTCAATACTTATTGTATCTTTTGTGGTGCCCGAGATTTTTGAGAGTCGTTTCATTTAAGTTGTTTAGTTAAAAAAGAAAAAAACTAGTTTATCGATAATATTACCAATTATTGTTTTTCATATAATTAAATTTAACTCAATAGTATATAAAACTCACCGTTAAACGGTTAAAAAATTAATTTATCAGTAATATTATTAGTTATTTCTTTCATAATATTAAATTTAATAAGATAATATCTAATACTTATCATTAAACATTTGAAATAAAATTATTTTAATAGTAACGTACTCTATCTTTTTTATTTTAATAGAAAAATCCATTTAATGATAATAAAAATGAAATCTTTAATATAATTTTTAAGTCCCGATACTAACTAATTGTAAATGCTAAGTTCTATATATTAATGTTATCTGACACTCTACAATAAGATGATATGAAACTTCTCAATCTTTTCTTTTTTCAATTAAAAAATTATCTATATAATATTACTTTCACGACTGATACCAATTTTTTATCTAATCCTCTTTAATCAAAACGATATGAGAATATAATATGCTTTAAATTTTTATGAAATCTTACAATGGTTGAAAAAAAAAGCACTAGAAGAAGAGAATAAAAAAGAATGAATAGAGTCACCTATAGGTGGTGAGTAATGGAATCAACTTCTAGGATTGAATAGTAACCCTTTTCTTTTTATCTTTATCTTTTCCCTTTCGGCTATGTACATGAAAATGATCAGTAAGGATCTAACTAAATATTAATTAGAAGTCGATAATGGGCTCTCCGATAGTCAAATTCCTCTCTACCGTCCAGGGCAAGTTAAATAGTTTGGCCATGATGAATTTGAAGATTTTGTTGACATTTATGTTGTGTTTGGCACTAGAGAAGAAAAGGGTTGCTTTCATTGCCCTTGCATATGCCCTTGCCTGCAAAAAACGCGAATATCAATTTGAAGTTGTTAAAGCATAAACCAATGAAAATGTTTATGCTGTTTAAAGAAAGTTGAATTCCATCTATCTTTTTGTGTGTAAAGTCATTAGAATCATTACAATTTTAAGTTCAACTTTAATGAACATGTGGCCCCTTTGATTTTTGCTTATCTTATAACGCGGTGAGAGAAAAGAAAAGGAAAGGAAAAATATATATAGAAATGTCACAGATTGTCAATTCTGACAGAATTGACAAAGGAAGACTCACAAGTCACAAACTCATGTTCAAGTCATCCAAGTCACCCCAAGACATTCCCTCAAATTCACATGACATTCACCATGTTATATCTCAATTTACCCAAAAAAAAAAAAAATCCAACGCGTACAACCGACATTGATCATGGTAGTTGTGGTTTTGAATCATTCAATAAGTATTTTAGAGTCCTTTCTTTGTGTCCGAAATAAAAATAGACGTAGTAGGAAGTCATACTCAACGATAAAATTCATCATGGTTATTAATTTTTGAAAAAAAAAAAATAGCTGTAAGATCAAATTTTGGTACCTGGGTGACAATGGTCCATTGCAAGTCTGGTGGAAGTCTGACAAAATCATCAAATTTGGTCCCTATAATAACGGGTATGGCTGTCTGCGTAAGAAGAGAGAAAAAAAACATATATGTAAGTACATACATATGCGTATACACAAAGTACAAACTAACATGAAAAGGTCATTTACAAGAGAAAATGGTTGCTACCCCCATCATGAATTTTGGGGCTCCACTACTTAAAAGAGTTGTGGTGATACATCAAACACACTGATAAGTACTGAATTTGACATCAATCCTCTTTAAATGGTGGAGCCTGAATGTTGACATGCATAATCTAATGATTAACTAATTAATTAATCAAAGGCTAATTCAATAATCTTTTTCTCCATTTTACATTTCATTCAGCAGCTAAACTTTGTTCCAATTAAAAATGTCCATTATTAATTGACCACCCAAGAGCTTTCATGAACAATTAATGAAATATTGAAATTTCTATTTAATTTGTACCTGATTCCACTTCCTGGCTTCACTATACCAACCAACAACACTGCAATTCAGCAAGCGAATTTACTGTTTCTTATTAATAAAGTTGAATTTAGTGATGATTAATTTAATTTAACTACTAGTAAAAATCATATGATTATGATCAAACCTGTTAAGGGTACACCGACTGGTAAGATCAAACATAAAAAAAATTGCAACTGCATCTTTACAAGCAATTGGAATATGATCATATGACTTGCTGTCTCCTGCCAAAAAAATGTCAACATAACTCATTAAAACCAAAAACAAATTTTAACAAAATTCTATTAACAATTATATATCAAACTACGTATGTGTACATGTATATGTATATATATATACCTCCTACATCCCAGATACTGAAAGAAATCCTGGCTCCTTGAACCAGTAATGTCTTGTTTATCAGATTCAATCCTGCCATCTGCAAGCACTTTTCCTGTTCATTTCCCACATACTTGATCTTCAACCACAAACAAAAACCAAAAAAAAAAAATCTATCAGAATAAACTTCTGACTGCTTTCACAGATACTAATTAGTTTAACTGGTAAAATCTTTAACATGTTCTAGATTCAAATCCGCTAACATCAGGATGGAAACGGATTTGGTTTATATTGATCATAATAATAAAAAATAATAAAAATAAATTAGAGAAGTCAAAAAAAAAAAAAAAATTGCGTATACTGACCACAAAGCTTGTTTTTCCAATTTGACAATCACCTAACAAGCTGATCTTCAGAGGAACCAAATCCGAATCCGTCTCATACCCACTACAGCTAAACGTCCTGGTCAGCTCCTCCACTCCTCCACTTCCCTCCTCCATCGCCTCCGGCGACGGTGGCCGGCTGGCCAACTTTCTGTACCCAACAGGACTATTCTTCCCTCCTCCTCCTCCTCCTCCTATAGAACAAACAAGAATCCTATCCCATATAAACCGAAAAAACCGTCGAAAAATGGACACTTTATCGAGAATATTCCACTTAACATTCACGTGAACCACCTTCTTGCAAACCTGTGCCATGTTCTTTGTCGCTTCATGGATCATGATCATCAGCTTCTGGTTCTTCGAACATGGTTTAGCTTTTGCGTTCTGTGTTTGAAACGTCTTTGTTGTTGTTGTTGTTTGTTTGGTCCTTTTAACTAACCAGAACAAATTTTAAAAAATAATAATAACAAAACCGAAGCTAGCTGCTTGAAAAGGTAACTATATTGCGACGGTTGACCGGTATTTATCGTTCTTCATTTTTGTTTCAAATACCCAAACGGTCCAAGTTGCCGGCTTCTTGGGTTCTACGTTGGAGTGGGTATTTGGGTCAATTTCGGAAGTCCTAGGTACAACATATAAGGGTGGAGAGGGGTGTTTTGGTCATTTAGGTGTGAATATGGTGGAGGGTATAGTGGGAAAGTGATTAATTGGAAGGGCGTTTTGGGGATTTTAGGAAAAGTGGTGGATGGTATTTAAGTCAATTTTGGAGTCCAAGGGATTGATGTATGGGGATAGGGGCGGTGTTTTGGTCATTTTATGTCAAAATAGTGGAGGGTGTACTGGGAAAGTGATTTCTTAGGAGTGTGTTTTGGGGATTCTGGGAAAAGTAGTGGAGGCTGTTTGGGTCAAGTTTGGAGGTCCGATGCTTGATGTATGGGGATGGGGAGGGATGTTTTGGTCACATTTTGCGTGGAGTGGAGGGTCTTGTGGGGAAGTGAATTGTTTGCAAAGGATATGAACAGGCTTGAAAAAGAAAAAATTTTGTCCAAATGTGAATAGTGACACAGGCATCTTGTGAGATGTCTGTATTATAGAAAAGTTGGAAATTCAGAATTTAATGTTTATAATAAAGTGGAAGAACAATTGGGTGTGTTGCTCATATCTTAATGTTATGGTGTGAGTTGATGTAATTTAAAAAATATTTTTTGAATGGCCATTTTCAATAATACATTATTGATTGTTATAAACTTATAATCTAAACAAATTAAACTTTATTATTTTTAATAATTTAAATGAATTAAAATAGATTCATTGTATGATGTTGAGACAACTTGTTTTGATTGATAGATTAGATATATGTACAAATTAGAGTAGTAGTTAAATAATATTTAATTTTAGAAGGAATGTATTCAATCTAGAGTTTATTGGAGTTTAATGTATTTTTTTATAATGATAGATTTTGGTGGAATTCATAGATTTTATATATTTCTTATTGATTTCTTTAAGAAATCCAATAAAATTTTTTAAAAAATTGTAAGATTTGTTATAAACTTTTTTTTTTTCATAAAAATCACTTTAAAATTCATAAAAATCAATTACTTAAATAAAAGTTGTAACTTAATGATTTTTTAAAAAATACACCTAGATTTAATTCAGTTTTATATAAATCTCAATTAAATGCACTTAAATTTTAATAAAGTCTATATAAATTTAAAATGAATATATCTAGATTTGAATGCTTTAATAGAATCCATATAAATCTAAAATAAAAACATTTAGATTTAAATGTTTTAATGGAATTCATTCAAATATTTCAATAAATTTTTGACCAAATGCCCCCTTTAATAAATCTATTATTTAAAGTAGATAATGACTCCTATTTTGGTTGATAACATTTGTTATTTTGGATGTTATTAAATTGATAATTGCTTTTGGAATTTAGAAAGCAATCTCATAACTATAGATTTACTTATTTTATATTTTGCTATCAAATGCCCTAATTACACTTGAAGCAAATATTTATGTTTTAAATAGGGGGGATTAGCTTTCCAAAAGCGACTAAGAATCTAATGAATGAATATAGATAATTGACTAATAATATAACATTTCTTATTTATTAAGTATTTAATGTAAATTAATATATATTTTTTATTTTTAGGACTAATCCAAGGGACTACCGGGATCAATTGAGATGAAACATTAATGATGCAACCCAAAGAACTACTCTCATATGAGAGGAATCAATCCATACGGAGGTAAAAAAATAGTCCACATGTTAGTGGGGAGGCTACCTACATAAATTAGTAGAAAAATG
This sequence comes from Nephelium lappaceum, assembly GCA_021234005.1. Taxonomy (NCBI): domain Eukaryota; kingdom Viridiplantae; phylum Streptophyta; class Magnoliopsida; order Sapindales; family Sapindaceae; genus Nephelium; species Nephelium lappaceum. The sequence goes on from CM037996.1 coordinate 32,973,128, forward strand.
TTTTTATAAGGTGTATAACTCATATGAAGAGGTACGGGGGCCGTGACTTTTAACAAAGAAGCCAACAGCTGGCTACAATGTAAATTGATATATTGAATTAACTCCCCAAAATCAAATTCAAAAAAGTAAAAATAAAAAGATTTAGTGAAAGAAAAGAAAAATGGACCAAAAGACATAATGAATGATAAAAACAAGCACAAAGTGTTGAAATGTGATTGGTTGATCTAGATCAAGTGATTCTAAATTCTATGACTTTTTGGAATAAAGCAAAAGCTGCAAACACCATCACCAATGACACTTGAACCCTTTTATGCTTTTCAAATAAAATATGAATAAAAATAATTTTTTTTTTAAAAAAAAAGAAAAAAAAAAAGGAATAATCACAAAAGAAGCTTGCTTTTGAGTTTTGGTAACTTGGCTTGTGGGCATTGAATCTTCATCTTCACTCAAAACACTAAATTTTTCAATTTTTGTTACTTCTAATTATCTTCACTAAGAGTCAAGAGATGTTATAATTGAGCCTGCCATTATCTTTTGGTATCACAAAGTCACACTTATTATGACTATACCTTAATATGGTTTATGTTAGTTGTTTTTTTTCTCTTTTTAAATTATTGTTTTGATTTTATTGTATGAAGATGACAAGAAGAAAATGGCCATTAACAAGTTATATAGTAAATTAATTTTATAATTTCTTTTAAACTTTCTATGTTCCTCAAAAGTAAAGTTTGGTTAGGTTTTCTAAAACTATGGATATGCACTTAGGTCTTACATCATATGCCTTTTTTTAATGGAAAAAAAAAAAAAGATTAGGTATCCATAAGAAGACCATAACTGGTTTTCCAATAAATAAATAAGACCATAACTTCCCTTAAGTAGCATATATAGTGCAAGGCAGTGGTGGCTCAATGGTATAAAAATCACCCCTTACCAAGTCTTGACTCCCGGGTGTTTGAATCAAGCGCACCTTCCACTTAATATGTGGATAGTTTTTTCATACTATATAGATTGCTCTCTCCTATTTTTGGGAGTAGAAATCCGGATCGTACTTCAGAGTTCTATTTCAAGTTGGTTCCAACAGTGCTATAACCTGATGCCAGGTAATCCAAAAAAAAATTAGCATATATAAATTAAGTTTAGGTTTTATATTCTATTCACAGCGACCTAGAATGTACAAGTTTTATGATACATTATACATTCATTTGTGGTGTTGAACTATTTGTTTAGACTTTAGATTAATAGTTTCACTTTTCAATGCAAGACACCAACCGAAATGTATGAATATATAATTCATTATATATTTGTTTATGGTGCATTGAAGTATTTCTTTTAGACTGATGGTTACAAATTTCAATTCCTGATTGAGAAAGAATTTCATTATTATTCTTTATTATATTAAAGTAGGGTAGAGGGTGGTCCTTGTCCACATTCAAACTATGGATATACTAACTGCTAAAAATTTGGTGGGAGAGAGGAGCAAGCCACCAAGGGTGGACATCTAGACTAAAACCACCTAACTAATTTTGCATTATACTTGTTATTTATTTTTGTTTGTTGAATAGGTAAGTGGAGTTGGGTGTGATATGAAAAGGCAAAACCAAACTGTTATGATTAAACAATTAATGTGTCTTAATCTTATCAACACATTATAAATTTATATTATTCAATAGTATTAATAACTAATACTTAATTACGTTAATATTTTAATTAGAGATTCTCTAGTACTCCGTTTGGATGTCGACGTTTGGCGGTCCAAATGAATGTACATTCTAATTTTTAATAGCTGGACTTAACGTTTGGCGGTCCAAATGTCTTATAGCTGGATATATTTTCAATAAATTGAAATCTATGATGTTGGTACTCATTGAATGTTATTGATACTTGATGGTGAACAACGTCGAGACATACGTGATGAAAATGGGATTTGATTAAATTTCTTAAGATGATTGACTGAGAAATGGATATAGGGTTAGTGAGATGTTGAACCAGGTATGATTAGGTGTGGCTTTCTTTATGATAGAGCCCTAGAAACAATTTTCTATTAGTATGTGCCAAACATTGTACACACACGTGTTGGGACATCAAAAGAGACTGAAAAGCTTACAATGATGGTTAGGTGGGCATCAACACATGTAATTGAGTGATGAGTCGGGCCTCCTTGGGAAAGTTACATATAAGATGATAAAGTAGAGTTTTCTTGCTTACAATTATACCTATATAAATATCAATATCATGTCGCTAATATTATCTTAATGTGCATTAGGTTTCACAATTCATTTTGGATTGTTCTTTTTGCTTTTTCTTGAGGGCAAACTATGCTTGGCCAAATGTGAAAACTTAGTTTCATCCACTTGCTTATTCTTAATTGTTAACCATTTAATTGTGTCCATAGTTATAATTGCCGTTTTAAACATGTATTAATAGTTTTAAATTTTAATATAAATTTCTCTCAATTTTTTATCATATAATTTAATATGTATAAATAATTTTAAATTTTTTATCACTAAACAGAAACACACTGTACATAGTTGGGATTAAAATAACGTTTTAAATTCTTTGTATAGAAGTATGGAGAATTTTAGAAAGAAATGATTGCATGTCTTTGTTTAAAGAGTCTTACACTGTCATATTTTTGTTGTGTTTAACAGCACTCTTTTATCTTGTGACTAGAAATTGCTCTTTCAAATTGCTTCCTTCGGAAGCACTTAATAATTCTTCAATGAGAAGCATCAATCCATCCATCTATCACATACTTGTTACAGTAATGTTTCAAATCCTTCTCCAACATTGATAACAAAACACGTAAATTTAATCGTCAATTATACTAGTTTTTCGATTATCTTCTTCAACAATAATCATTACTTTAATCTGCTATCGTATCTAATCTTATATCCTTTTTTTAGAACTCTGTCAATTTCTTATACAATATATATATATATATATATATCATTGTTCTCTAACTAGTTCAACTTAAGGGACACATATTCAAAGGTTGAGGGGCCAGTGAAAATGATAAGAGAGGGAAGAAAGAAGAAATCAAATTAAAAGTAGCTATTATTTTCAGAAGGATCTTTCAACAATGGTTGTTGGAGATTGATTAGGACCATCCATATTCATGCCCTAACCATCCACATGTAGCTAGAAACAGTCTCAAACTCTCAACTTTTCAATCAGCTAGGCCCTAGACACTTTGTGACAAGTGCTTAATTAAAATACCTATATTTACATCATAATTTAGCCAACATTGACCTACTTTTATTCTGTCAATTTGGATTTTTTAATCCAAATTGAACCTTCCTTTGCCATTACACAATTCCATTACTAAAGTTGTTGAATAGTTTATATTCTTTAATCAAAATTCAATAGTTCAAGGAAGATGTTATTGGAGAATAGGGAATCAATACGAATTCATTATTCTGAAATTTTTTCTAAGGAATTTGGAGATGAAGTGTACTGGCACTTTGCATGACTCTTAGGTTCCAGTAATAATTTGCAGCCCAGCCGTACTCTAATAGCTAACAATATCTGCCTGGGCCCTATTTTTAGATGTGGGCTGGATGTGTGGGCCCATATTATAGGTTAGGATTCCAGTTTAGAGTTGTGGTCAAAAACAAAAGGGTGACTATTTCAAAAAAATAAAAATAAAAAATACAAAAGGGAGACCAGTTTAGAGTTTGATATAAACTTATGATTGCTACTCAATTCCATGGTTACCCCAATATTAATGAATAAATGCAATTTTTTTTTTTTTGTTTCTTTTGAAAGTGTAATTCATTTTTTCAATATCAAACCATTTTGGGCCCGAAACCAAATTCTTCATAAGTTTATTAAACAATAAAATTAAGTGTTATGTATATGTAAATGATAAAATTTGAAAATAAATAATTAAAATTATTAGAAAGATAGTTTGGTCTGGTGAAAAAGCCATGGCCCGCTCACAATCTTAGTTTCAAAGTTGTGAGTGAAATCTTACTAAAGTCCAACTTTGCAGGCAATTTTTTCCCACCTACCAAAACCCAATTTACCCAAAATATATGAATTTGACTACGTTATTGGTTGGATAACCTTATCCAATCAGTAAGATAGTTAAATCAAAAAATTATTTTCGTTTTCCAAGTCTACTAGGCTAGAATAGTGAATACTGAATACAATTAGCATAGGTTAGTAACCAATCCAAGTGAAACCCAATTTAACCAAAACAACCTATAGCTTCTCACCTTTAAACGACACCGTGTAAGACAAAACCACCAGATCACTCCCAACCCAAACCGAATCAAAGTTTATGTGTTTCATATTTCATTTGGGCTTTGAATTGGATCACATCCGGATCATTAAAAAGCCCAAAGACAAAACAAATCCTGACCGTCCATTCCAGTTATTTCATTTTTTTTTTAAAAAAAAAAAGAAAAACACTCTATTGCCTAAAAAAAAACTCTACAGTGAACTACAGCACAATCGAAGACTTGCCACCTCCTCCGCCGCCGACCACCCACCTCCTCCGCCGCAACGCTCACTTCCGACACTATCTAGTACAGAAAAACGGAAAAAGTTTCAAACTTTTCAAAATCCAAAACCTCAAATAAGCAAATAAATGGATTCTCAAGTGGAGGCTCTTGAAGAGAAAGTGAGGTCTCTATTGGAGCAGCTGCAAGTAGAGCGTGCCATCTTTGAAAGAATTGTATACAAGAACAAGAACCAGCACAGGAGGTCCTCTTATTTTCAGTATCTTCTCAAGGTTGGTGGTCATTGTTTTTTTTTTTTTTTTTTTTGAAAATAGTGGTCATTGCTTTGTTTGGTTACAATATGGTGTTTTATGAGCTTGGTTTGGTTATTTTGATATGTTGAACATTGAATTGTATTGTAAGTTTATATATATATGTGTGTGTGTGTGTGTGTTTTCGGTTGGATAACATGGTTATGTGAATTTGGATGGTAGGTGACGGAGGGACTTGAGACTTTTGCAATCAGCTAAGTTGGAAGAGTTAGTGAGTTCTTGTTTTCAAGTGATCACGGGAAAGAGACCTAAGCAAAAGGTGCATCTTTTGGAGAGGTAATACTTTTATTGAAGATGTGTAGTTGGTCTTTGTTACATATTGTGGAAACAATGTTATACAAATTTTGGATTTATTTGTATCACAATACTGCATGCTAAAAATCAAATGAAAAATTTGAAACGCCCATGAAATCATGGTACGTGGATAAAATATTTTAGTTTAAAGTGAAAGTAGGTAAATTGATAATTCTCTTATTTATGAATCGCATGCTCTATAAAATTAATCATTACAAAAAGTTCGGTAGAGTTTCCTCTGGTATTAAACCTTCTGAAAAATATAATTCACCTGTGTATACAGTGTCTATATTTCTATGATCGTTTCCAACATAAATTGAGACTCAGTCATTGAGTCTTATGTAGTGTTATTCCATTTGATTCGTTTGAAGGAAAGGGTGATAAATTTTTTCTTAGATTTTGTTGTTATGGTGTTCTTTATTTGATTGCTCAGTATAAATTAAAGTGGATGAAGAATGGTGACATTATTAACATGGTGGTGTTTGCCTTACTGAAATGCATAGAAGATGATTGATAATATAGCCAATCTCTTGGAATTAAAGTCTGCTCTTTGCTATTGGAAATTTTCTATATGGGACATTACATGGATAATAAGTTTATAAATTTACTTCCTCTTTATCCGTTTCAGTTTGAAGAGAAGAAAATGTGACGGGGAAAAACATAATTTTTTGGAGCGACTGTTGGGAGCTGCACGCTTGCTGTCACTGGTATGGATGCTCTTTCTTTTTGTTGTTCATCTTCGTTCTTTACCAAATATTTTATTTTCATCCATGATACTGTCTTGCTTTTCCGTATGTGATACAATTTATGGAAAAGGCACTCTAATTTGATTTTAGTCAATGTAAAGATGGTGTTTCTGTGGAATAGTTTCAATTTGGCAAGTAGCTAAACATTGAATGGCTGGACTTACTAGTAGGTTAATCTATCTTGAGTTACTATTTCAATTTCGAGTTATATTAACTCTGTTTATGTTGCAGATGGTTGAGCCAATGTTTAAGGCAGCTACGTATCCTTCATTTGAGATTTCTTAATGTGTGATTACTTTTTTATGTTCTTGTTAAGAATGATTACGAACAAAATAAATTGGAAGTTGGTGCCTACATCCATCTTGACACTGTGCAAAGACTCATTTTTTTGTCATTTTTTTGTCATTGGGCACATCTGCCTAGTTCAGCTATTTATTAGTCCATCTTCCCAATCCTGTTGCAATCTGTGGTTTGCTTATAAAGGCAGGCTTTCTAGTTATTTTAGTCAATATCATTATATGGAAGCACATTGTGCACCCAGCCAGTATTCTATCATGCTTAATTTTTTTAATGTAAGTGGAAAACAATAATTTTTCGTCCAGTTTTACTTAATTTTGGTGCTTCACTGTTGTTTTCATCCACTCTGTTTTGTCTTAAGAGCTCTGCAGGAAAGCTGCCTATGCATCCGATTCTTTACTTTCGTACAATTCCATAATTTGTTCTTGGAACCATAAATTGCAACTAAGAGATTTCTTAATGTGTATACAAGGGCAACTACCGAACTACGTATATAATGGCAGCTATGTAGATTTCTTAATGTTGTTTGGTAATCCATCTTGACACTGTGCAACTAAGATTTCTTAATTGCAACTAAGAAATCTCAGATTGCAACCAATTTATAAGTCAATGTCAGTGGGGTGCATGTATTCTATAACCTGTTTTAATGCTTTATGATATTCAAATCTTTCTTTTAATTTACATTACATTCATTATGACTGAAATGTCTTATATTAACATGTTTTAATGCTTTATGATATTCAAATCTTATATATAACCTGTTTTAATGCTTTATGATATTCGAATCTTTCTTTTAATTTTAGACGCAATGCGTATAAATAGAGTTTGCATGGTGTCTCTTGGTAAAGGGGTGCAACCTTTTGGTTATAATGACTATAATGCAAATTAAAAGAAAGATTTCAATATCATAAAGCATTAAAACAGGTTATATATAAGATTTGAATATCATAAAGCATTAAAACAGATTATATATAATAGACATTTCAGTCATGATGAATGTAATGCAAATTAAAAGAAAGATTTCAATATCATAAAGCGTTAAAACAGGTTATATAATACATGCATCTCACTGACATTGAATTATAAATTGGTTGAAGAAGGTGATTGGGTTGATTTGATGATCAATGTACGTACAAGTGAGTGTCTATCTGAAGAAGAGAAGCAATCGTCATCAGCATTTAGATTTTATTTACCACTAAAGCATGGTGATGAGAGGCTACACTCAGGAACCACTTAAGAGTCATATTGTGCAAAAGTAGAGGATAATTGATGTTATCATTTCCTTCATGTCAGTTTTAGATGTACTACATTTGTTATGTTACACTTTAAATTCTCTCTTCTCTCTATTAACATATACTTGTCAATTTATTATTATTATTATAATTATTATTATGTGCAACATAATAAGGGTTGGTTGCTTGCTTGAATTGGTAAGGGGCAAGGTGCAGTGGCTTGAGAGGTTTAGCACCTGTGCAATCAGCAATGCAATGCCAATCCATGCATACTGCCATTATATACACAACTATGCTAATTCTCCAAATTACCTTTAGTAATCTATGCAATGTGAAATTTCGTATTTGCAATTAACAAATCTTAGTTTCACGGTGTCAAGATATATTACCAAATTACCTTTAGTAATCCATGCAGAGCAGCTATGTATCCTTCATCTGAGATTTCTTAATGTGTGACTACTTTTTTATGTTCTTGTTAAGAATGATTACAAACAAAATGAATTGGAAGTTGTTGCCTACATCCATCTCGACACTGTGCAAGACTCATGTTTCTGTCATTGGGCACATCTGTCTGGTTCAGCTATTTATTAGTCCATGTTCCCAATCCTATTATTGTTTTGTTCTCTTAGTTGCAATTTGTGGTTTGCTTATTTGGTAGGCTTTCTAGTTATTTTAGTTGATATTATTATATCATTTATATGGAAGCACATTGTGCACCCAGCCAGCATGCTATCATGCTTAATTTTGTAATGTAAATGGAAAGCAATGGTTTTTCATCCAGTTTTACTTAATTTTGGTGCTTCACTGTTGTTTTCATGCACTCTGTTTTGTCTCAAGGGCTCTGCAGGAAAGCTGCCTATTCATGCGATTCTTTACTTTCATACAGTTCCGTAATTTGTTCATGGAACCATAAATTGAAGAAATTGTATCATGTACACATTTTTGTCTCATCCTTGACTATTCTACAGAGAGGTCTCCACTTTGCTTGCTCGTTCATTCTTTATGGGATTTTCTCTGACAATTTTGTCTTTGCTTGCACGCCTTCGAGTGCTGGTTCAACAAGTAAGTCTAGTTTATTTTTTTATGTTTGGTAAAATCTCATATTTCTGAAGCAGTATGAAGCCAATTGAAGTTAGTTTGTATCATGTGGGCAAGTTGATTCTAGCTGGTTCTTCTACTCAGATACTTTATACCTGGAAGTTGATGGTCAGAAATGTTGAATAAAATAGAATAGACATAGATCTTATCATAGTTATGGAGAGTATGAACAAGCTGCATTTAGATAATGAAACCAGCTAAAACTATGAATATAAAGAACTGGGAATCATTTGAGAGAATGATGCAAGACTATGATTGATCTTCATCTTGTTAAATATTACATAGATATAACATATATTACTATGGCTTTAACTTATATGTATACTTTTATGACCCTCAGCAGAGAATTTGCTGTTGTTGGTTGCAAAGTTGGGTATAGCTTCTCTTATGTCCATTCTAGTAGCTAGGTACCAAGATATGCAAGATTAGATTCCAGTTGTTTCAAGCATGAACATTAAGCTTCCTTGTACAATTTTTTATCTGTCATTTTCTCTTGCAGATATTACTTGATGTTGTATCAATATTCAACACAGTTTCTTCTCTCTCCCAAAAGAAGCAATCTATAAGAATTAATCAGGAAGGAATTGAGGTTGGTCTCCTTCCCTTTGTATTTGCAAATTCTTTTAGTCTAAATCTTTCTGCTGATAACCTTTGCTTATATATAGTCCTTTCCCTTTTTTCCCTCTTTGTTGATGCAGGTATTTAGGGAGTTCTATCCAACAAATGAAGAATATGTCACCCTTGAATGCGTGTGGAATACAGATAAGTTCAAATTACTTGAGCGATCTCATAAGAGTGAGATTGGAAGCCAAGGAGGCAACAGTGAAAACACTTTTCCTGTAGGCAATTCTGCTGTGCGATACCAGAGTCTTGAAGCTTTTCTTGGAGGTAAGCATATCCACGACCTTATCTCTTCCCCCTCCTCTTTTTTCCTTGTCCTCCGTATCCTAAAGAAGTTAGTCTATGTCTTCCCAAAAATATGTATATTTCTTCCCTTTGAGTCCTTTATATACTAATACAAGTAGCAATCAGCCGGGCAGGCATAATTTTAATAGCAGTCACTTCGTCTTAAAATCAGTACTATCTTGCTTATCTGGTTATGTATTTTGCATGTAAATTGGTTACAGTCACCATCTATGATTGTCTGGTTAACTGATTCCTAGTTTCTGTCCCACTGTCCTCCTATTTCCTGAATCATGTATGCTTATAATGTGATTTTGGTGTTATTACTCTTCTCTAATTTGTTCAGTCTGGTTGACTGTCTATTGTAGATGATGAACTTGAGTCTGAGAAGGCAGATGCTGACCATATGACCCCAGGAAGTCCAAATCACATCACCAAGGACAGGACCAATTTGTTAGCAGGCCCTTCCATTGGGAATGATGATGTGAAGCAGGCTGACTGCAGCGGAGAAATAGCTGATGGTTCAGGCACATCGGAAACCTCTGGCCCTGAACCCACTTCAAAAGATGGCTTGCTTGCAATGTCAACCTCATCTCCAAGCTCAAACCTTTTGAAAGTGGAGTCACGTTCAAGAAAAGTGGCGTTTGTCTCAGTCAAAAGGCCGGCACCATCAGCATCAAATTCTTCAGATCATAACCTCAAGGAAGCTGAAAAACAAAGTGATGAGAAGGAAGACAAATTCTACAATTTGCTCACTAGTGGAAACCTCAAAGATAGTCTCTTCTGATTTTAAAACCTTCCGAACCAGCAATTCTTTTAATTTAAAGGATACCTTGGATTACCATCTTCAATCTATTCTTGTCCTGGAAGCTATCTTTTCTAGGGTCTCCAACAGTTTTGTTCTTGTTCCCTTTTAAAAAATTCATGTAACAAGAAAGGATATCACATTTAATTGTTTGTGGGATTAATTTGAGTTCAATCAGAAAATCTTTTATATTTCCTTTGTACTTTTTATATGAAAATATACATTTGTATTAGTGTAAGTTAGTGCAAACATTTGTGTTAAGAGAGGAGAAACCCCCAAGCAACATCCGAAGGGCGAGGTTGGTCGTACGAGAAACTTGTTTTTTTTTTTTAAATCCAATCATCAGATATAAACCTTCATTTTAATATAATTTTTCTTTAAAAAGTTGTTTTAAAAAGTCTAAAATATTAAATTATTTCCAATAGCTAATGTAAAAAAAATATATATATATATATACATATATTCAATATTTTGTATTATTAACATATACCATTCTCATAAAATAAAATTGGTCCAGTGATATGCTCTTTCACATTTACATCATTAAGGTTGTGAGTTTGATAAAGTAGAGTTTTCTTGCTTACAATTACATATATAAATATCAATATCCCGTCACTAATATTATCTTAATGTGCATTAGGTTTCACAATTCATTTTGGATTGTTCTTTTTGCTTCTTCTTGAGGGCAAACTATGATTGGCCAAATGTGAAAACTTAGTTTCATCTACTTGCTTACTCTTAATTGTTAACAATTTAATTGTGTCCATAGTTATAATTGCCATTTTAAATATGTATAATAGTTTTAAATTTTAATATAAATTTCTCTAAATTTTTTATCATATAGCGTATTATACATATAAATTTTAATGTGTATGAATAGTTTTAAATTTTTTATCACTAAACTGAAACATATTATATATAGTTGGGATTAAAATAACATTTTACTTGCTTTATATATTGAGAATTTTAGAAAGAAATGACTGCATGTCTTTGTTTATAAGAGTCTTACACTGTCATATTTTTGTTGTATTTAACAGCACTCTTTTTATCTTGTGACTAGAAGTTGCTTTCTTTCAAAGTGCTTCCTTCATGAACACTTAATAATTCTTCAATGAGAAGCATCAATCCATCCATCTATCACATATTTCTTACAGTAATATTTCAAATCCTTTTCCAACATTGGTAACGAAACACGTAAGTTTAATCATTAACTATACTAGTTTTTCGACTATCTTCTTAAACAATGATCAATTACATTAATTTGTAATTATGTCTAATCTTATCTTTTTGTCAGAACTCTGTGAATTTCTTGTGCTATTGATATAAATATCATTGTTCTCTAACTAGTTCAACTCAAAGGGACACACATTCCTAGGTTGAGGGGCCAGTGAAAATGAGAAGGGAAGGAAGAAAGAAGAATTCAAATTAAAAGTAGTTATTATTTTCAAAAGGATCTTTCAACGATGGTGGTTGGAAATTGATTAGGATCATCCATATTCCCTGGCCCGCCCCCCCCCCCCTAACTATCTACATGTAGCTAGAAATGGTCTCAAACTCTCAACGTTTCAATCAGCTAGGCCCTAGACAGTAGACACTTTGTGACAAGTGCCTTATTAAGAAACTTATATCTACACCATAATTTATCAAACGTTAACCTACTTCATTATGTTTAATCCAAATTGACGCTTTTATTTTTATTTTTTTTGTGCCATAACACAAGTCCATTACTAACGTTGTTGAATAGTTGATATTCTTTAATTGAAATTCAATAATTCAAAGAACATGTTATTGGAGAAAAGGGAATCAAATGCAAATTCATTTTTCTAAAATTTTTTCTTATGAATTTGGAGATGAGGTGTACTAGCACTTTGTAGCACTCTCAAGCCTCTTTTTTATCCAAACCTATGTTTGGTGCACTTAAATGTCTATTCACTAAATTATCTCATTTCATTTTTAACCCATTAGTATGGGATAAAACAATCTCGTTGAACACTCAAATGTTTCTTCACCTAGATTCACAATAATCCAACATCCCCACGAGTGGGAAACGACAACTAGGAGAAAGACCACCAATGGTGAACTACAACTGACAAGGAAGGCAATGAGCTATGAATTGCAACCAGTGAGGAAGACCAAACGTCGATGACTAGTAAGGAAAACTGAGCGACGAATGACAAGGAAGACCGAGTGACGACCGATAAGGAAGACAGAGCAAATTTTGATGCGAAATGATAATGAAAAGAAAGGAAAAGAAAATGAGAAGGAAATGACCGACAACGGGCTGATCGATGACATGACACTAAAAGGAACAGAGTGACGATGATGGCCATTGTTCAATGGCGTGGCAAGGAGGCTGATGAGAGAGGGAGGAGAGTGGTGGTAGTGGTGGAGAAGGTAAGGTTCTACCTACTAAAATACTCTCACATTTATAAAATTTCTAAAAGGTTCTTACAAACTTTTTTTAAAATCTAAATTTGTATATATTATTTTTAATTCTATCATACATTTCATCAAATATGAGATATTATTTAAATTAATTCAATTCAATTTTATTCCAATCAATTAAATTTAATCTCATATGAATAATCCAATCATACTCGCTTACCGAGGTATTAGACTTTACTAATAATTTGCAGCCCAGTCCTACTCTATTAGCTAACAATAATGTCTACCTAGGCCCTATTTTCGATGTGGGCTGGACGCGTGGGCTCATATTAAAGTTATGTAGACTCATTTATAGTGGGTACATTATTATTATAGGTTAGGGTTTTTTTTTTTTTTTTTTTTTTTTAAACCCAATTATAGGTTAGGTTCCAGTTTAAAGTTTGATATAAATTTATGATCGCTACTCAATTCAAAGGTTACCCCAATAATATTAATGAATAAATGTAATTTTTTTCTCTTTGAAATTGTAATTCTTGTTTCCAATATCAACGTGTTTGTGGCCACGAAACAAAATTCTTTATAGGTTTATTAAACGATAAAATTAAATATTATGTATATCTAAGTGATAAAATTTGAAAATAAATAATTAAAATTATAAATTTAAAACTATTAGTTGGCCATGGTTCTGACCTAAAACCCATACGATTTTTCATTGAACATGGTTGTTTTATGCTAAATTCTCTAGGACTTTTTACTCTAAACGGTGGAAATCTTTTCCCTAGAAATGTACTAATTAAGTCACTAGAAATGTATCAAGTAATAAAAAATGAGAATAAAAGAGAATCGAGAAAGACAACTTTCAATTTCTGATGTGGGAGAGGAAATTTCTAACATGTAATTTAATTCTAAAACTATTTAATAAACACATTAATTATAAATCAAATATTAAATTCGCTTTCCCTTGTCAAGATTCTCAATTGATAAATGTTTGGATAACCTTATCCAAACAAATAAGGTACCAAGACCCTAGTAATAACTAGTTTGATTTCACTAAAACCCAATTTAACCAAGAAATATTTTCGTTTTCCAAGTCTATTAGATTAAAATAGTGAATATTGTTCCTAAGAAAAAATAGTGAATATTGAATACAATTAGCATAGGTTAGTAACCAATCTAGCATAAACCCAATTTAACCAATACATCCTATAGATTTTCACATTTCTTATTATTTGTGTGGGTAACTCTCTCCCGACTTCTAAAATTTCAAGTCGCACTTTACAGTCTCATTTTAGTTGGTCTTGGTAAAAACTTGATCCTATGTCAAATAATAATTAAAAAAAAAAAAACCTATAGATTTTCACTTTTAAACGACATCATGTAAGATTAAATCCACCAAATCACTCTCAACCCAAACTGAATCAAAGTTTAACGGGTTTCATTTTTCATTTGGGCTTTCAATTGGATCACATTCGGATTTTAAAAAGCCCAAAGATAAAACAAATCCTAACTGTCCATTCCAGTTATTCACTTGGAAAAAAAAAAAATCTACAAACAAGGGGTGGGCATATTTAACATGAACAGACCCGAACAATCAAAACTGAACCTAAAAATTCGGGTTTTTAGGTTAGTTCATGCAATAAATATGGGGAATGTTCAATTCTTTTTTTTTTTTTTAAATCGACTCATGTTCAGTTTTTGTTCGGTTCTGGGTATCCAGACCCATAAACTGAATCGAACTTGTATCCTTTATTTATCTATCTATCTACACACACACACATACATTGGTTCTACCGTTATTGTCTCCTAATTTTTTTAAAGTTAGTATTAAAAAAATCTCAATCATCCATTAGATCTGATTGATAGAAAAAAATATATATATATATAAATTATTATTATTTGATTATTATTGGAAAAAAAAAACTCATAAAAGCTTTTTATAATGAAGATAATTATTTATTTATATTTATATATTTTTTTTTTTATGATTGATTTTTTTTTGGGAAAACTTCATTTTAGTTTCTAAGGTTTCGCGAAATATCAAAATTTTAAACATCTATTGGAAACAGCTCTTTTAATCCCTAACTTTTCCAAAACTCTTCAAAATAGTTCAAACCGTTGGTCAACTAACGATCAATAGCAACAGATAGTTTTGATAAGAAAGGCAAGATGGTCTTTTCGTATGAAATGTTAACGACATGACACATGTACAGTTATGATTTTCAAATATTTAAAAAATTGATAAATAAAAAGATTTTAATAAATAACTTAATTTTTAAAAAAAAATCATTTTCTTCACTGACAAAATCACCATTCATCATCAACCTTCATCATCAACACAAATCCAGTCTTGAATCATCATTATCAACACAAACAAAAACTCTTCTTCATCGCCAAAACAACCAAAGAAAACAACAATCACCATACAATTACACCCAAAAATCCAAACAATCTTGTTTGAACAAGATCGTCGATTTGGTTGGCACCATCTGATCGACGATCTGGTTGGCACCATCTGATCGACGATCTGGTTCGCACCAGATCGATGCCAACCAGATCGACGATCTGGTTCGCACCAAATTGTCGATTTGGTGACGATCTGGGTGTGAACCAGATCGATCTGGTGCGTCAACCTGGTTCGCACCAGATCGATGATCTGGTGTGAACCAGATCGTCGCACCAGGTGCGACGAACCAGATATCGATCTGGTGCGACGATCTGGTTTGTCGCACCAGATTGACAGACGATCTGTCGATTTGGTGCGACAAACCAGATCGACAGACGATCTGGTGCAACACCAAATCAACTGTCGATCTGGTGCGATGATCGTCGCACCAGATCGATTCACCAGCTCATCGGTTGGTTCGAACCAGATCGTCACCAGATCTGGAAGTGCGACGATCGAACCAGATCGACGCACCAGATCATCGATCGTTGCCCCTGTCATTGTTTTTTTTTTTTTTTTCTTGCAATCTCAAGGAAGAGAAAATAAAAAGAAAATATTATTTTTCTGCCATTTGTTTTTTTGTTTTTTTGTTTTTTTTATTCTTATTTAATTAAAAAAATGATCATATTTAAAAAAATAATTATTATATATACACGTGTCGATTTTTTATTGGATGAAAAATATATAATATTTTAATTTCATTGGGGGCAAAACAGTTATTTTAAGTGACGAAGTTAATTAAGTCTTTTGAATTTTTCTGTTTGGTTTGACCATTAGTTGACTGACGGTTTGGACTATTTTAAAGAGTTTTGGAAAAGTTAAGGATTAAAAGAGTTGTTTTCAATAGATATTTAAATTTTGATATTTCGTGAAACCTTAGGGACTAAAATGAAGTTTCCCTTTTCTTTTTTCCTAACGTTTTTTAAATTACGAAACATTGGATGCAGAACCATTCTCTCTCTCTCTCTCTCTATATATATATATATATATATATTTTTTTTTTTTTCCATTAACACAATGGAGTTTAATGCCCACTTAACTAAATGACTGCCTAACCGGCAAACCCCCTCTCCCTCTCCCTCATCTCTCTTCTCTTTTTCCTTCTTCTTCTTCTTCTTTCATGACGGAACTTCCTGGACTGGTGGAAAGCAATGATGACTACAGTTCCAATCACCCTCCGCCATCTGGCGTTCCGACAAGGAGTACATGTCATCATAGCTTGTCACTAATTCTGTCATGAGAGATCCCAGATTGAACCCACTCTCCATGTCATAACCACAACAGTCCACATAACTGTAACTGCGGTCTGTGATTTGGCTGTTACTGTTGTCGAAAGCAGAGTTACCATTGGTCACATGTGGAGTCTCTGCAGGGTTCTGCTTCTCACGAATTTCTGGCTTCTGATCACAAAAATTGACAAACTCTAAACAAAAAAACACCTGGGTTTGTCCCGGAATTTGGATTCATAATTTGCTTTGGCAGATTATTGGAATTGTAGATTATACTGCTTGGCAGAGGAGAAGATGATGAAACAAAAGGGACTTCATAGTTGGATACAAACTGAGAAGAATTTGTCAAATCAGGAGAAGAAGAAGAACGACTGTTTTGTTCAAGATTTTGAATCAATCTTAGCGACTGTTAGGCGCTGCACGCTTGCTGTCACAGGTATGGATGCTCTGTCTTTTTATTGTTCATCTTCATTCTATACCAAATATTTCATTTTCATCCGTGATACTGTCTTGCTTTTCCATATGTGTTACAATTTATGGTAAAAGGAACTCTAATTTGATTTTAGTCAATGTAAAAATGGTGTTTCTGTGGAAAAGTTTCAATTCGGCAAGTAGCTAAATATTGAATGGCTGGACTTACTCGTAGGTTAATCTGTCCTGAGTTACTATTTGAATTTTGAGTTATATAAGCTCTGTTTATGTAGCAGATGGTTGAGCCAACGTTGAGGGCAGCTAACTACCCGAACAGCTGGTGTACTTATTCCCTTTAGACTTTCAAACCAAACCACATCGCCCCCCTCCCCCGCTTGAACTCTATCATCTCCCTGTCTCCCCCATTCATTCTGGTTTGCTCTCAGCCAGGATCCATGAGGTAGCTTAGCACCGTCTCGCAACTGCCTTATTAGCCACCTCATCCCAGCAGACCCAGTCTCCCACAACAGTAGCAGAAGTCCGATAGCCTTTCATATTGGAGCATAACGAAGGTGTCTTCCTCCGAGCCCCCCAGATTCAGCTTAAGACCCCTTCTCAGTGTCATATCGATGTCAACACAAACCTTCACCTGTAGAAATTTTCCCCTACATTCTCTAGACTCCACGCAAGGATCTCCCCCACCACGCCCATCTGCTCCGCCAAGATGCTAGCCACTCTTCGATTCATGCACGTTATAGGTAAGTCATAGATCTGGACGCAAAAAGACACTCTATTAAAGCTCAGTTTCGATACACCACCCACACTCTGAGGTATCTTCAAGACTATGAGGTTGTCATCAAAATGCCACGGTCCCCAATTCCACACTAAGTTTCTATCCTCTTTTTGGTCAAAATAGGACATAAAGATGTTATTTCCTATGGCCTCAACCTCTACCTTCCCAAAATGACCCCAGATCTGTTCAATAACAGTCTTAAACGAGTCCCTGTTAACCTTCTTCGACCCTAGGACTTTCCCTACCAGACAGTGTTCCACCTCCTCAAAACCCCTCTCCCTTTCTTCGCCTTCTGTTCGACCATGGGACTGTGCTATCTCCTCTACGTCCATGAGAAAATAGAAAGGAAAAAGAGCTTTGGAGTGAAAGGAGAGAGCTTGGTTACCAGTCGAAAAACCACTCCTCAAAAAGAGATAAGCTACCACAATGGAAGACCACCCCTATTCTTGTTTTTTCTCTCAGAGGCAAAGCAAAAAGGGGACGATATTTCAATGTGGTTCATTAAGTTTGAAACTTTTTTGGTTTTTCTGTACTGGGTAGTGACGGAACTTCCGTCGAAGTGAACATTGCGGCGGAGGAGGTGGATGGTTGGTGGTGGAGGGGGTGGCTGCCGCGGCAAGTGTTTGGTGGAGGAGGTGGGTCGCTGGGATATGCTTGCAAAATGTGCTGGTGATTAGATAAACATCTATCTTTGATTGTATTTACATGATATTCTCTCTTAGTTTATAATATTATTTTTGAGCAGACTTGATCATCAAATTGTCTTTACAGGATTGAGCAGAGTTGGGAAAAGTTGTAGATTTAGATGGTTGAATTACTCGAAACCTGACGTTAAATGTGGAAACCTCACTCCTTAAGAACAACTATTGATTCTTGAACTCCATTCCAAGTGGGGTAACAGGTAGAAGTCAATCTGTTTCCTTTTATATAACAAAAGAATTTGGAGAATCCTGAAATTTGACAGGTAGAATATGATTTTTCATGTGATTTTGAAACACTAAGTTGTTTTTTTGCCTAGTCTCTCAACTTTAAATCAATTATAGGTTAATAATATAATTTATCTTTATATGTGATTTTTAGTTGGTCAAAGATTGCACAATCTTTGCCCGAGACAACAAAGAATGAGATCAAGAATTTTTGGAGAATAAGAGTTCAAGTCCTTGCTAGATTGTGCAATATTGAGTCTAATAGCATGAAATTTCTTGAAGCAATTAAAGAGTTTGAAGAACAAGTGTTTTGTTTAAGTTTTTGAATCAATCTTGGCATCCCAAAACTCTTAACTGCTTCATGAAATTCCTTGCTATTAAACTTAATATTAAGCAGTCTAGCAAGGTTTTGAACTTTTGTTCTCCAAAACTTCTTGGTCTCATTCTCTGTTCTTCCTAGTAGATATTGTGCAATCTTTGACCATCTAAAAACCACAGAGAAAGTTAAATTATATTATCAACCTATAACTGATTTACAAGTTAGGAGACCAGTCAAAAAAATAACTTAGTGTTTTAAAATCACATGAAAAATCATTTTCTACTTGTCGAATTTTAGGATTCTCTAAATTCTTTTGTTATATAAAATGAAAAAGATTGATTTCTACTTGCTACCCCACTTGGAATGGAGTTCAAGAATCAAGAGTTGTTCCTAAGGAGTATGGTTTCCACGTTTGATGTCAGGTTTCAAGTAATACAACCATCTAAATCTACAACTTTTCCCAGTTCTCTTCAATCCTGTAAAGACAATTTGATGATCAAGTCTGTTCAAGAATAATATTATAAAATGAAAGAGAACATCATGCAAATACAATCAAAGCTAGATGTTCATCTAATCACCTGCACATTTTGCAAGTGTATCCTAGCGACCCACCTCTGCCGCCAAACACTTGACAGGGCAGCCACCTCCTCCGCTCCCGACCACCCATCGTCTCTGCCGCAATGGTCACTACCCAGTACAGAAAAACCAAAAAAGTTTCAAACTTTACAAAACTCAAAACCTAAAAGAAGCAAATAAATGGATTCTCAAGTGGAGGCTCTTGAAGAGAAAGTGAGGTCTCTATTGGAGCAGCCGCAAATAGAGCGTGCCATCTTTGAAAGACTTGTTTACAAGAACAAGAACCAGCACAGGAGGTCCTCTTATTTTCAGTATCTTTTCAAGGTTGGTGATCGTTGCTTTGTTTAGTTACAATCATAAGCTTTCTTGGTCGTGTTTGGTTTCCCAAAAAATGTGGAAAATATGGTGTTTTATGAGCTTAGTTTGATATGTTGAACATTGAATTGTATTGTAAGTTTATATAAGTATGTAGGTATGTGTATGTATGTGTTTTTGGTTGGACAACATGTTTATGTGAATTTGGATGGTAGGTGAGGAGGGACTTGAGACTTTTTCAATCAGCTAAGTGAGTTGTTGTTTTCAAGTGATCACAGGAAAGAGACCTAAGCAACAGGTGCATCTTTTGGAGAGGTAATACTTTTATTGAAGATGTGCCGTTGGTCTTTGTTAGATATTGTGGAAACTATGTCATGAAAATTTTGGATATATTTGTATCACAATATTGCATGCTAAAAATCGAATTAAGATTTTGTCACCCCCGGAAATCAAGGTACATGAATAAAATATTTTAGTTTGAAGGGAAAGTAGGTAAATTGATAATTCTCATATCTATAAATTGCATGCTCTATAAAATTAATTATTACAAAAAGTTCGGTAGAGTTTCCTCTGGTTTTAAGCCTTCTGAAAATTATAATTCACCTATGTATACAGTGGCTATATTTCTTGATCTTTTTCCAACATAAATTGAGACTCAGTCATGGAGGCTTATGTTGTGTTATTCCATTTGAAGGAAAGGATGATAAATTTTTTCATAGATTTTGTTGTTACGGTGTTCTTTATTTGATTGCTCAATATAAATTAAAGTGGATGAAGAATTGTGACATTATTAAGATGATGGTGTTTGCTTTACTGAAATGCATTGAAGATGATTGATAATATAGCCACTCTCTTGAAATTCAAGTCTGCTCTTTGCTATTGGAAATTGTCTATATGAGACTTTACATGGATAATAAGTTTAGGAGTTTACTTCCTCTTTATCCATTTCAGTTTGAAGAGGAGAAAATGTGATGGGGAAGAGCATAATTTTTTGGAGCGACTGTTGGGAGCTGCACACTTACTGTCACAGGTATGGATGCCCTTTCTTTTGAGTGTTCATCTTCATTCTGTACCAAATATTTTATTTTCATCCACGATACTATCTTGCTTTTCCATATGTGTTACAATTTATGGGAGAGGAACTCTAATTTGATTTTAGTTAATGTAAAGATGGTGTTTCTGTGGAAAGTTTCAATTCAGCGAGTAGCTAGATGTTGAATGGCTGGACTTGCTAGTAGGTTAATCTGTCCTGAGTTACTATTTGAATTTTGAGTTGTGTAAGCTCTGTTTATGTTGCAGATGGTTGAGCCAATGTTGAGGGCAGCTACGTATCCTTCATCTGAGATTTCTCAATTTGGGACTACTTTTTTATGTTCTTGTTAAGAATGATTACAAACAAAATAAATTGGAAGTTGGTGGCTACATCCATCTTGACACTGTGGAAGACTCATGTTTCTGTCATTGGGCACATCTGTCTAGTTCAGCTATTTAGTAGTCCATGTTCCCAATCCTGTTGCTGTTTTGTTCTCTTAGTTGCAATTTGTGGTGTGCTTATTAAGGCTGGCTTTCTAGTTATTTTAGTCAATATCATTATATGGACGCACATTGTGCACCAGCCAGTATGCTGTCATGCTTAATTTTGTAATGTAAATGGAAAACAATGGTTTTTCGTCCAGTTTTGCTTAATTTTGGTGCTTCACTGTTGTTTTCATGCACTCTGTTTTGTCTCAAGAGCTCTGCAGTAAAGCTGCCTATGCATGCTATTCTTTACTTTCATACACTTCTGTAATTTGTTCATGGAACCATAAATTGAAGAAATTGTATCATATACACATTTTTGTCTCATCCTTGACTATTCTACAGAGAGGTCTTCACTGTGTTGCCCATTCATTCTTTGTGGGATTTTCTCTGACAATTTTGGCTTTGCTTGCACGCCTTCGAGTGCTGGTTCAACAAGTAAGTCTAGGTTTACTTTTTTCTTTTTCTTTTTTTTTAAATGTTTGGTAAAATCTCATATTTCCAAAGCAGTATTAAGCCAATTGAAGTTAGTTTGTATCATGTGGACAAGTTGATTCTAGCTGGTTCTTCTACTCAGGTACCTTGTACTGTGAAGTTGATAGTCAGAAATGTTGAATAAAATAAGTAGACATAGATCTTATCATAAATATGGAGAGTATGTGTAAGCTGCATTTAGATAATGAAACCAGCTAAAACTATGAATATAAACTGGGAATTCATTTGAGAGAATGATGCAAGACTATCATTGATCTTGTTACATAGATATAGCATATATTACTATGGTTTTTCCTTGTATGTATACTTTTATGACCCTCAGCAGAGAATTTGCTGTTGTTGGTTGCAAAGTTGGGTGTAGCTTCTTTTATGTCCATTTCTAGTAGCTAGGTACCAAGATATGCAAGATTAATTCCAGTTTCAAACATGAACATTGAACTTCCTTGTACAATTTTGATCTGTCATTTTCTCGTGCAGATATTGCTTGATGTTGTGTCAATATTCAACACAGTTTCTTCTCTCTCCCAAAAGAGGCAATCTATAAGAATTAATAAGGAATTGAGGTTGGTCTCCTTCCCTTTGTATTTGCAAATTCTTTTAGTCTAAATCTTTTCGCTGATAACCTTTGC
The DNA here is from genome assembly GCA_021234005.1 of Nephelium lappaceum. Lineage (NCBI taxonomy): Eukaryota > Viridiplantae > Streptophyta > Magnoliopsida > Sapindales > Sapindaceae > Nephelium > Nephelium lappaceum. The sequence continues at coordinate 32,995,316 of CM037996.1, forward strand.
TTATATATGGTCCTTTCCCTTTTTCCCTCTATGTGGACACAGGTATATAGGGAGTTCTATCCAACAAATGAAGAATATGTCACCCTTGAATGTGTTTGGAATACAGAAGTTCAAATTACTTGAGCGATAGTGAAAATGATTTTCCTGTAGGCAATTCTGCTGTGCGATACCAGAGTCTTGAATCTTTTCTTGGAGGTAAGCATAACCATGACCTTATCTCTTCCCCCTCCTCTTTTTTCCTTGTCCTCCATATTGTAAAGAAGTTAGTCTAAGTCTTCCCAAAAATATGTATATTTCTTCCCGTCACTTCCTTTATATTCTAATACAAGTAGCAGTCAGCTGGGCAGGCATAATTTTAATAGCAGTCAAATTCGTGTTAAAATCAGTACTATCTTGATTATCTGGTTATGTATTTTGCATGTTTATCAAATGGTTCCATACGGTCACCATCTATGATTGTCTGATTAAATGATTCCTAGTTTCCATCCAACTGTCCTATTTCCTGAATCATATATTTCACTAATTTGTTCAGTCTGGTTGACTGTCTACCGTAGATGACGAACTTGAGTCTGGGGAGGCAGATGCTGACCATATGACCCCAGGGAGTCCAACTCACGTCACTGAGGATAGGACCAATTTGTCAGCAGGCCCTTCCACTGGGAATGATGATGCGTAGCAGGCTGATGGCAGTGGAGAAATAGCAGATGGTTCAGGCACATCGGAAACCTTTGGTCCTGAACTCACTTCAAACGATGGCTTGCTTGCTATCTCAACCTCATCTCCAAGCTCGAACCTCCTTTCAAAAGTCGAGTCACGTTCAAGAAAAGTGGCGTTTGTCTCGGTCAAAAGACCAGCACCATCAACATCAAATTCTTTAGATCATAATCTCAAGGAAGCTGAAAAGAGACGTGGTGAGAAGGAAGACAAATTCTACAACTTGCTCACTGGTGGAAACCTCAAAGATAGTCTCATCTGATTTTAAAATCTTCCAAACAAGCAATTCTTTCGTTTTAAAGGATGTATTGAATTACTATCTCTATTCTATTATTGTCCTGGAAGCCATCTTTTCTAGGGTCTCCAACAGTTTTGTTCTTGTTCCCTTTCAGAAATTCATGTAACAAGAGAGGATATCACATTTTATTGTACATGTGAGATTAATTTGAGTTCAATGAGAAAATCTTTTCTAAATCCAATTATTAGATGTAAAGCTTCACTTCAATATCATTTTTCTTTAAAAATATTGTTTTAAAAAACCTAAAATTATAAGTCACTTCCAATAACTAATGTAAAAATATATATATATATATAAATATTTAATATTTTGTGTTATTAACACTTACCATTTTCATTAAATAAGTTTGGTTCAATTATATGCTTTCTCACATTTATTATTATTAAGGTTATGAGTTTTGAGTAGGAAAAACATATATCTTATTGAATTTAGTTTCTAGCCACTAACACAAAATACTTTTGTTTTGATAAGACAATTACGCATTTACTAATTTAATTTTTAATAAAGATTTGGATAAAAGTGGAACCTAACTCCCAAACCTTGTAAGAAAATAACCTGTAGATGGAAGTCCGAAGGCAACCGATTGGGGTGAAACGGCGTCGTAGGATGTTTGTGACTGAGCTTAACTGTAATAAACTGAACACAACGGTATATATAACTCACTGTTACTTCAAAAAAGTGATGGTTGACACTCTGAGACTTCAAGAACCAACATTTTGAAGAGACAAAGAAAGTGAAGTTTCGATATATATATTGTAGAGAAAATCAAAGAATTCCATTTAAACGAAAAAATGGTAAACGTTATACAGCACTTGTCACCTGGACTTGTTCATTGTTGTGCTTCTTCTCCATCTCCTCCTCCCACTACTACTATCCCCAGGTACCACCCCTCTCTTTTTCATTATTTTATCTGCATTTTATGGTTCTTTTTTTTTATGATTAATCATGGAAAAAATTTTCATGATCTGGATATATCTTATACAAGATAACCATGTAGTGTTTTTAATTATAAGGACTTTGAATCGGAGAATTATCATTATATGAGATAAAAGTTGTAGCTAAAATTGTGTGATTGAGAATGGTTTCATGTGTAGTTTGTTGTTGATCACTACTTGTGAGGCATGTAGGATGTTCTGTTTTGTTGTTTTGGGCTCAATTTTCAAAGTTTGTGTGCTTCTTATTAAGGGAAAAAAATGTGATGGTTCCTTCACAGTATGTATATAATTAATGAAAAATTATCTAGTTTTTTATGCTTTTTCTCCATGGACATGATTTTAGCATATGGATAAGGTTGGTCCAAAGGTTGAACACAATGAACTTTAAAGGGTACCCTCTTTTATGGGGCACTTAAGATGCCTGTTATTATCACTTTGCTCAGCATTGGACCCTTTCCATGTGAATTGGGGTTCAATGAATTCAACAATGCCTTCGGTGGGTTGCATGTATAGGCGTGTGGATGATGCAATATAATCTATTACATGTAATTGTTACTTAATTATCTTATTGTTGTGACTATTTAGGGGCATTCCAGTGAGAATGATGTCAAAATGCTCCTTTGACAACCCGAACTTGAGTAAGGTTGTGACGAACCAAGTGAGGCAAGTAATTTCTGGGCTTGCAGCTTCCATAATATTTCTTTCTCAAACAAACGAGGTTAGTTGTGGTTTTACTACTAGTACCGTAGTATCTCAGCATTGGAGTTGTAGTACAACTGAGAAAAAACATAAGATTTTTCGGCACTTTGAGTCTATGCATTAGGGTGTCTCTAACCAACTTCATGCTTTTTGCACTAGAATACGGAGATAGTTTGAATATTCTGTTTACTAAACAGAAGTTTTGGTTTTTCACTTGTTAATAAGCATCAGACCCAAAAGTTTTGAACTAGTAGGAAAGGATCCAAGAATAATATATAATCTCTCTAACATACCCTCACATGCTTAATCAACTGGCCAGTCATGTCATATATATATAATATTTTCTTATCCCTTTTTCGTTTAGCTGGTTTGATGAGGATGAGTTTGTTTATAAATATTTTCCCCAATTGTTTTGGAAGGTTGGTGCGGTAGATTTATCTCATCCCCACAATGTATGCCAGCTTGCTAGTGCTGCAGATGATATGCCTACGCTTCCATTTGATCAAGGGTCTGACGAAAGAAGTGGGATGCTAATGATGATGAGAGGTATGACAGCGAAGAATTTTGACCCTGTAAGATATTCTGGAAGGTGGTTTGAAGTAGCTTCACTCAAACGTGGATTTGCTGGACAAGGCCAAGAAGACTGCCATTGCACTCAGGTAAATTCTAGCTGTAGCTCTCCTAGTGCCTTTCACTGTTACTAATCATGTTTTCCAGTCCACCATCTTCATCTTATATAGGATGAAACTTTGTAGAACATATGTGACCATCCTAGGCTTCTTGGTTCTCCAGTAGATATGTAAAGTTTGTTTTGAGTTCATGTTCAATCATTATCCTACACTATTGCAGATTCTTCGAATATTACCTATGGTGGCTCTCCTCTCTTATATTCGATTCAGGTCTTTCATGTCCAAACTTTATGTGCTCAAATGTCTGAGGCTAACACATGTTTCAATTCATCAATTTGCAGGGTGTGTATACATTTGATATGGCAGCCCCCTCTATTCAGGTAGATACCTTTTGTGTCCATGGAGGTCCTGATGGTTACATAACTGGAATAAGGGGAAAAGTTCAATGCCTTCCTGAAGAAGATTTGGAGAAGAGTCAGACTGACCTTGAAAAGCAACAGATGATTAAAGAGAAGTGTTACCTTCGCTTTCCTACGTTGCCTTTTATTCCCAAGGAACCTTATGATGTGATTGCTACCGACTATGACAACTATTCTCTTGTTTCAGGAGCGAAAGACACGAGTTTTATTCAGGTAGTTACATGTCTGAGGTTGTATTAATATTTTGTTATCCCTCATCTGAGTACATTGTACTTAACTTTGGTGTCAACGTGTTAGATATACTCAAGGAAACCTGACCCTGGACCTGAATTCATAGAGAAGTACAAATCAGTCCTGGCGAATTACGGATATGATCCAAGCAAAATCAAGGATACTCCACAAGACTGTGAAGTGATGTCTAATAGTCAGCTGGCTGCAATGATGTCCATGGCTGGAATGCAACAGGCTCTAACAAACCAATTTCCTGATCTAGGATTGAAGGCTCCTATTGAACTTAACCCCTTCACAAGTGTATTTGACACATTCAAGAAACTTCTTGAACTCTATTTCAAGCAGTAATATCGAGCTAATAGCTCATCGTGTACTTTATTTTCTCTGCCATTCACCGTAACTTGATGAAATTGTCATTGAGAAGATAATGTACAGCTGCAAAATAAAAGGGTTTATGATCATATCCTCCCTCCCTTTCTCTCTCTCTCACTTGCATTTCTACATAGAGAACTGAAATGCTACGCAAAGTATCAGTTGAATCAATTAATTATGGTTTTGCTTAATTCCATTATTTTGCTTGCAATAATTATGGTTTTTGTTATCTGAGTACATTCACCAACAAATGGATCTTGATGTGTGAATGCATTCACTTATGTTGAACAGAAAATCAAACTACAACCCTGATTGGATTAATTGGACTAGTGTGTTTGATACATGCTCATTTATTAATACAATTAACCGCTCATTTATTTGAATAAGATGTATGTACTACGTATATTTTTCTTTATTTTATTACATAAAGCGTAGTTCAAAATGACAAGTGACATAATAAGAGCCATTCTTTTAACACTCTTTATATTGTTGTTTAAGTATTATAAATCATGTAACAACATTTAATTTAACGAATGGGGAGATAAATTTGGAGTGATCATAAAATGTTGTTTTCATGCTTTTGCTTTCTTGTCATTTATTTCTATATATAAGTATGAGGGCCTTGTGTTAAAATGAATGAACTTTCATGTACTCAAAATCTTGAGGAAGAAACTCAAAACTGTCAATCAATCCAGACAGTTAACACATTGATTATATGTTAGCACTTAATATCCTGAATTTGATTTGCAGACTATACAAAAATTCGGGATTAATTTATACGTTTATCCACAAATAATTACATTAGTATAAATATTAGTCCTATAAACCTCATTTTATAGAGATGAATAAAGCTTAAGGCCAAACTTTGATTTGAATCAAACAAGATCAAATATTTTGTTCAATAAAAATGCAAATATTTCATGATGTTTGCCACTCTAATCCAAGACATCAAATTCATATTCACAAGCATACAAATATGTATTACTGGTAGGTTTGAAATAGTTTTGGCATGATTCGCACAAATAAATAAATGGCACAAATGGATGCTTCACAAATAAATAAATGGTACTAATGGATTCATCGCTTAATTTGAATAACTAAATGTTAAGATATTGGAGGATGATTAAAACTTTGTTGTAATTAAATTGTTCGACTAAATTATGTATTTGTCATTTGTCATTGGTTTAGGGACAAGACAATATAAACTTGTGTGTTGAGACTCGAATTGTTCAATGAAATAATAATTACCTCAATTTTTCACTAATATCTACTACTATTGTACTTAAATTTGTTTTGCAACACAGAACAGCTTTGGAATGCTTATGGCCTTGTAATGTGTTAGCAGCTGTTGTTTGTTATGTTTGTATGGTGTTCTGGTTTTCTTAATGAATTTCCAGTTTCAAAAATAAATAAATAACTACTAAATTTTTCACTAATATCTAGTAATATTGTACGGAAATATACCGAAATATAAACCATCTATTTTTCTATTTATGGTTATGTATAGTCAAATTCATTGATAAATCATATCGAATAAGTTGGACTATTCTAACACAGCGAAATTTGTTTAATGATCTGGGAATCCAATTAGATTTTTCTCAATTAAACTTGTGTTAATACTCATTTTGTTTGCAGTACTTCCTTGATTCAATCATAAAAATAATGAACATAATGCATGTATGTACTAAATGTTTAAGACATAGTACTAAAATGTTCAAGATGACTGCTAGCGTATGTTGGAGGAATTAAAACAAGAGAAAGCAAACTAGTATTGAATTACCAACAATTTTACATAGTTGAACTTACATGTTACAAGATAGAAAGCAATATACCTAAAAATCAAAATTTAGTTCATAGTGTTGAGGATAACAGATATTACGCTTTCTGAATCGAAAAACCAAGAATGAAATCCTTGATTTCTTCATTGCCAGCTCTGTCAATAGCAGTTCGTCCATCTGCATCCTTGACATCATAAGTCGCTCCAGCTCTCAATAACTCTTCTATTTTTGGCTTGTCACCTTCTGAGGCAGCAAGCATCAGCAAGATGTCAACAGGGTGGATGTTCTGGTTTAGAAGAGCTTCCATCTTATCATATGAACCCTCAACAGCAAGCATCCCCATGTAGTTGAAGTACTGCAGGGTAAATTGAAAAGCCGTCTTAATGTCTTTGTTTTGAAGATCAGTTTGTAATGTTCTTTATCTTGTTATTGTTACCATTTATAACCCATCGAAACTAACCTCAAAACAACTTAATCATATAAAATTAAGGTTCCATGAGAAAGCACTCAACATGTTTTGAATAACAGACTTGTTTATAGAAACGAGACAGCTACAGAGAGGATTCAAAGAGAATATATTTCTAAAACTTATGAAGTTAAGGAGTTCTGAGAGTGGAACTAACGAAGAATTGTCATTAGACTTTATGTGCAACATCCCTCCTCCTAAAAGTATTAGTGTAAGTGAGCATTGTTACTCGATCCCTCAAAATCCATGTACTATAGATAAGTAGTAGCCTATTATTAAACACTAACTGAAACTGGAGATATCATCCACATGTTCCTTATTAGACGATAAAATGATCGCTAAGCCTGATTCACAACGTTTATTAAGCTTCTACAATCCTTGGATTCATGGCCAACAGGCAATGTCAACAAGTAATATTCCTCTTTATCAGGCCTTATTCAATCAAGAGACGTTAATCTACAAGCATCAAGAAGTGCACGATGAGGAAATACGAGTCACACATTGAACAACCACCTCTAACAATCAATGAGCAATTCTTCTACTTAAGCTTTTAGCATTGATACCAATCACATATGCATTATGGTCTCTAAGCCACTCCAGTTTCTCCATTTCTACTATGATCTGTTTCTTACAATTAGATGCATTTCCAAAATTCAACAGATAAGGAAAACTATTCTCAATCAAGCTACATTTCTAGCGACTACACATTGCATGTCTCCACTTATAGTAACTCTACCAAAAGTAAATTAACTCCACATCCTCGTAAACAACAATTAAAGCATCCCCATAAATCTAACCACCCCAAAAACTATCACAATTTCAATCAAATCTAGCAAAATATCTGTAAACAAAATTTCCCATTTTGTCTCCTCATTTGACTACTACAACAACAAATGGCAACAAATTATCTTCAACAAATTTACAAATTAATACACATGAACTGCACGTGCATTACATAAACAGAGAGAGAGAGAGAGAGAGAGAGAAAAGAAGTGAACCTGCTCAACATCATCTCTATCAAAGTCATCACGTGACTGGCTACCATAAATGCCAGCACCTTCTGCATCAACACCATTTTTACCGAACTTGAACCAGCACTTGGTTCTGGACCCATTGGAGGGCCCCACTTTAAAGGGTCTAAAGCATCTGAGGTCATTTTGAGTTGCCAGGAACCTGGAACTGAGTTTCTTTGAAGAAGATGGAGAATTCAATGGTTTTGAGGCAAAAGCCAGGTGGGTCGTAGTGCATGGGATTGAAGCCATAACTTTAGATTTTTATCTTTGAAACTACAACACCTGAAACCCAACCCAACTAACTGGCTCTTTATCACTTTGAAGTGTGTAAGAGGAAGAAAATATATGGTGTGGTTTCACATTCTAACATGATATTCATAAGTGTGATCTGGAGCGTCGATACTTTCATCACAATCTTTGTAACTGATTGTATTGATCAACATCAATTTTATGGTTGTACACAATCCAAAATGGTTATGGGGTGGACTGAGCACCTGAAAAACCTAGGCCCAACTTTGTTCCCCAGTACACTTCTCTGGCCCAAATTAGTCCTGCCATTTAACAAAAATTATTAAGAGGAAAATAAAACTGAATTCCTGTTTTGTTTTGTCTACTAATTTAGTAAATTTGGAGCACTTCAAATATTTTTGGTTCGTTCTATTATGATTTTGGAGTGTACGGGAGAGACACGTTACCCAAACCCACCATTCAACCATATTGATATAAATGTGAGCGGTTTAATTTCGTCCTGTCACTTAAAATCCATTAATAACGACATCATCAGATCTGCATGCAGTGGATGATGACTAGATGTTGTGTATTCAAAACCGCTATGAACGAAATTTAACAGCATCATTAATATATAGTTGAAAACTGCAAAACAGTGAGGTGGGTTCTTTAATTTTCCGTTTACTTAAGAGCCTAGAAATTAAATCTATTCACATTCAACATTGGGTTTGATCAAAGGATTTGAATCAATTCTTTCCCACGAGTGTGACGTCTCATGTGCAAATCATCCTCACAGGCCCCACCACTTAACCCAAAACCTGAAAAGCAAGCCAACCTGCACCACCAAATCCACACCCCACCTCTGTCCCTTTCCCTTTCCCTTTCCCTTGCCAGTGAAGCCAAACAAAAGAAAAAACCTGCTTACTGGAAATGGACATCAAAAAGCTTACCCTTCTTTTCAACTCTTGCATCACATCATTTAGGTCCAAAAGCATATGGTAAAACTCACTGCATGATAATACCATATGTACCAAATTTAATTCTAAATTTTGCATTAATGTGATAGATGATACCCCTAATGATATGACAGTCATAAATAAGTTAAATGTGATGTATGGTACATAACGTATTATCCAATCGTATTATGTGCCAATTCACACTATTGGCCAACTACTTTTCTTTAAAACTCTATTGGTATAATAGCCTGGAAGTGCAACAAAAATGTGAAAGAGTCAATGATAATGTTCATTAAAGGAAGAGCTACTCTGGTTAGAAATTTAAATGTTTTTAACTGCAAGCACATGAAAACAATGACCTTGTCACCATCCAATCCAACATGTAGCTCTAGATAAAGAACATGAGGTAAAGAATTCATGTGAAAGAACTAGGTATAAGAACCAATCAACAAGTCCCCTAGACTCAAAGCAACTTCCCCACCAAGACTAGACTCAAAACCTCCACTCTTCTTCCACAATCTTCCTTGACTCAAACCAACAAAACATGTATAAATCCAGCACCACTGCCACTGAAGATTCGAAAAAAATGGCTACACAAACTCCTGCAGAAATAGGCACTAGAGGCACCGTTGGATCCCTCATCATGAAAGAGATTGAGTACTTTAGTCAGCTTGAATCAAGCTGCCAACAGAGCTCACAGAAGCCTCAATCTCATGTTGAAGACATGCCTTCCTCTAGCAGTCAATCTAGACCACCTGCTGTTGCATCTGTGACGACAACCCAAAAGAAGAAAAAGAGAAGAGGCAATAGGCTACCAAGCATATGCTCAATGGTGGATGTCTCAGAAAACCATCCGCCAATAGCAATTTCAAGGTTCAATTACAGGAACCTGAAATCTGATGTGAAGAATTTGCAGAACTAGATAATGCTCTCAGATAGTTTTGAGAATCCAAGCTTTTTGAGTTTACTTGTTATAGGATTAGACCATGCTCTATCTGGATGCCCGCATTTTATGTCCACGATCTCAACAATATTAGGTCCTTTCTTGTCAGATTTCTGCCTACTAGGAGTTCTATCCAAAGCAACATTATCAGAGGTGAGCATTGGGATCCGATGGGTACTTTTAGTGTAGCCTTTTGTTTTCCTGGCAGTTTCAGGGTTTCCACGACTGATGTTGTTGCTGCTGCTGCCGCCACTTGTGCTTGCGTCATCTAACGATTTTATTGGTGGTAATCTTTTAGCAGAAGTAACGCCATTAGAACCAGAAACAGAACGTGCTTGAGGCATCTGGGGTGCAGAGTTTGACGATTCCAATTCCCTCATCATCAGGGCACTGATCGTTCCAGTGGCTCCTACTCTGATGGATCCTCCACCGTCCTTGACAGCTTCTAGTGTCTGAACCATGTTTCTCTATAGTCTCAATCAGATGTCTGAGAAGATATTTTCTAATGACTTGTTACCCCTCAAAGCGTTTTAGAAGAAAGAATGTAGTCAGACGAAATCAAGAGCCTGTTAAGCAATAGCACAACCAAATCCATATAGAAGTGAGTTATACTTTTCAGTAGAAATGTAGTCTCATATTCTTCACATTACATTTAAGTATTTTCACAACATTACATACATTGGGGGAAAAAAATGAAAAAAAATGACAATTCTTAGCTAATACATTCTACAAATACAAATGTATGCACACTCCAAATAAGCCACCAATATACATCTCATATCTGAACTTTAGGTCCAATATCATCAAGGTAACAACTAATAAGAACACAACAACCCGCAATCACGCATCACAAGAACAAAATTATATGTTCTAGGGACAAAAGCATCAATTATGGATTTTCCAATCACTCAGATTAAAGGAAAATGAAACAATAAATAGTTTCTGATGGCAAAACACTTGGTCAGGCAGGAACTCAGTTAATGAACACAGACGAATCCAGAAAAAAATGAAATTTTCAGCATTGATTATCGCTAACAATAAACATGATTAAGAGGAAAGGTTATAAAATCTAAACGGTACAAGAAGTGAATTCTACCAAAGATGACCAACCATCCATAAGCAACAATATTGAATGGATGCCATTCCATCAAAAGCCTTTAATTTCCAGCAACTTGACCACAAACAACAAAAGGGTATTACTTATTAGACTAATTCAGATATTTAACTTCCAGATAAACAAATCAGATAACAATATAAGGATTAAGGTCGATACTTGTATTATAAAAGCCACATTCCACCAAAACTGAAGCCATAAATCAAAGAAAAATAGATCATATAGAGCAAAAAATAACACAAAATATGAACTAAATATCACCATAACAAGTCATCAAATAAGACTACAACACAATACAGATACATGAACACGCTGTAAACATTAAATCCAAGACCGTACTGCATATTCCCACAACTTTCAACCACCCAAATCTCATTAATATGTCATTTATCCACAGTACACTTAGCAGATCATAAAGACTGAGATTTCAAAGCATACCCAGAATTTTATTGGTCTCCAATATTTTGAAGATGACAAGAGAACACGAAAAATGAAGCCAACCCACAAAAGTTTTTGCCTTTATTTCTTGTCTGCAACAGAGATCTCAAGCTGTTTTTAAGGGAAACAATAAAATCGCACTCGTGTGACAATGTCTCCTTCAAGAACATGTGTCTGATCTCCTTTTCCAAAAAAGAAAACAACGTAAACTTTTTACAACTTTTGTGTCTTTATCTGTCGTTTGTCAGGATCAGTCAAAGCTCACCAATCATCGTGGAGCGAATTCTGAATCCTTTTCTCTCTCTTCTCTATCTCTTGTGTTTGAAACCGACCAGTACAGCGCAAGCAGCTTCGGTTTACCATGAATAGTTTTGTCTTTATTGTAAACTTTCGTTCTTTGGATAACATTTTATATCACCAAATTAATATATAAAAATTATGATAATATGATTTCTCCACTTACGTCTATCTAAAAAGGTTGATGAAGTTGTTTTCGAAATTAGTTAAGATGAGATTTTAAAGAATGGTTATCGATATCAATTAAGATAAAATTTTAAAATACAAACTCTCATAAATGACTTATATAAAATGAAAAAATTACTCATATTTAGTGAAAGATACGGATCCAACTCGTGACTTATACAATAGTGGGGTGACTTAAGCCACAAGAGCTACCCCACTTGCCTCCATCTATCTAAGAAATTATGGGTTAAAACTGTATCCCCCTTCAAACAGTAAATTAATGTAATTATTCAAGAAAATAAGATATATATATATATATATGCATGTAAAAGGAGTAGGATTGACAGTCCAATTATTTTACATAAATTTTTTACCTTTGACTTTGGGATAATTAAATGGTTAGGATCAAGTGATAAATCTGGAAAGAGATGATGTTATACTGTGTAACTCTCTCATCGCTTTCTATTTGTATTCCCTTTTATCTTCTTTATTAAAATTTTATCATTTCTCTCTTCAATCAGTAAATTAGTGGTAATTGGTAGTTAATTATAACTTTTCCTCTTCGCTTTATACTTATCTTTCTTTTCGATCTCAACATTTATCTTTTGTGGTAAGTACTTAATGTCTGGTACAAAACAAACTTAATTAAATTTAATTTTTTTTTTTAAAAAAATTATGATATATTTTAAATTCTGAGATGTGATCCATCTTCTGGTTTCAATCCATATTCTCAATGAAATATGGAAGTTGAACTAATATAGAATAAAATAAAAACAAAAAGAAACTTAATATTGATACACATGAATTTATTTGTGGATTTGTTGAAGAAGTTTGTGTTAAATATATTATTTTTGTAATGTACTTTAAACCTATTAAAGCAAGAAAGCATTGAGTTAAAAGGGAAGATTCAGAAATACCCAATCTTCTGTTTAGAGTTTCTGATTTTTTTTAAAATATTTATCATAGTTTCAACCATTGATGAGCTTTACCGCCAGTACCAGCAACATTTTTTTTTCCCAGTAAATATGTAATTGCTACAATTCTCATTGTTTGAAAATGCGGATTTGGCTCCCTATTGGTTGACCGGTGGATTGGTTGTTCTTAAGTTGAAGGGATGGCTCTATGAATCTATCAATTTATAAAATTGACCACTGCTTAATTATTATTATTTTTTTTTTTTACAAAGCTTTATTATATTTTTTCGTTGATTGAAACTTCACTTCTTACATATTTATATAAAATTTGATTAGACAAAATAAAAGGTTTGTTGATATTTCAATATCGTAAGTTCTAACATTTAAGTTCTAACATTTAAAAAGAGGAGAGAAAAGTGTAAGGAGGAGATACGAAGGAAAGAAGATGAGAAAACCAATGAAAATACTAATTGTGTGGTTGCATTAATTTTAGTCAATTTTGTATCTTAAATCTAAACCATTCAAACTGGTTTAATCTAAAGACTAATCCATTCGTGTAATAAATTTTGTAAAATAATGGGACTGCTTATCTTACCCTATATAAAACTGCTTTTAAAAAAAGAGATATACATCAGATTTATCAGGTACAAAATTTTATAAATTTTGTGGGAGAGACACACAAAATCACTTTTACATTGTAATATAAATCATGATGATTGCAATTTATACCCAATATCCCTTAGCTTATAAATTAGTCATTTTTTTTTTATAGTATGCTAACATAACAAACTTTGTTTCTTAGCTACTAGTCATCGAATTCACTTTTTCATTGACTTAATCAATGCACACTAATATTTAAACTAGTGAATCACAATCCTTGCACTAATTTAATTTAATTACAATAGGTTTAAGATGTGGGATTCTATAAATTTTTCATGTAGATCTTAATTTATATTGATATAAATTAGGATTTGTATTAATATAAATCATGATTATTGCAATTTATACCCATATGAATAGTGTGAAAACTTGTATTTTATAATATTTATGTTCTTAAAAATTGACATTGAACTGGTTAAAATACGTCAAAATTAAATTCTACGATACTAATAAATATATATGGTAAATTCATAAATGGTTAGTAAGAATGGTTAGATCTTGTGATTTGCTCTTTCAAGATCTAAAGTTTAAACACTCACGCACACCTACATAGTCAAAAACTATTGTTTACTACTTTTTGAAGATTATAAAGTTCGGCGAGGGCTTCAATTGTAAATTCGAGTTTGTTAAACAATTTTGAGAGATTTGTAAATTTATAAAAAAATAAATAAATAAACAAATATGTACGGTAAACTTCGGTCCGTGACAGTAAATATGGAGAGTAGTTGTGCGCCACTCATGTTCATGTAAAATGTGTATGTGATAGATAAGATAATAGAAGAATATCAATATTAAAATAATAGGTTGTCACAACAAGTTGATTCATTATTTTATATTATTTCTTATCTGTTAGGGACAGTACACGCAAGAATACATGTAAATAATATTGAAAATGTACAGATGCAATGCATATGTAATTAATTAAAAAAATCTGCATATGTTATGGATAAAGTATGTATTAATTTAATTTTGAGATCTCAAATTTAAACTTTAAAGTTATGTGTGAGATAAAATAGCATCATTTTAATCTTTTAATTATAAGTGACTTGATGAATGATGTAAAAAAAACATATCTAAATAATAAATTAAGTATATATAATTTAACTTGTAATAATATCAATATAAAATTACTCGTTTTTGTTGTTTTCAAACTTTTACAATCTTGAATAGGGGTTTTGTGGAAAAAATGTTCATTTAGCTTGATAATATCTTATATTTAAGTTACTCTATTATAAATGATATCTACAAAAAGATAACAATTTTGAAATTATAACGTGATTGAGAGACAAAAAATTTGTAAAAGTTTGACAAAGTTATAAGTTCGAATCACCTCCACCATATTAGTATCTTAAACGAACGAACTATTATAATTTTGAGATTTTAATAACTAGAATCCACGATCTTATTCATATGCATTTGAATGGAATAACCTCACCTAGGTCAATGCAAAATTAATAGGTAAAATGGTGAAATATGTACACTCCTGCTAGCACATAATACTTGTTTTCAGGTTAACTTTTATTTTGTGAAGAAATAATAATAAATATAACTTAATATCAATAATCTAATGTAAATAAAATTAATTAATTTTATGTGTTTTCAAATTAATAATGTTGGAAAAAAAGTAAATCTTCAAAATTGTTTATCTGTAAATTTTTTGAGGAAAAAAATTCATTAAACTAATGTAAATAAAATTAATTAATTTTATATCTTTTCAAACTAATAATGTTGAAAAAAAAAAGTAAATCTTTAAAAAATTTTATCTTCGAAAGAGATTTTCAACGGAAGTACACGCATGAATAATAGCGGTAAAACTCAGGATTCTCTTTTTGCAATGACATGAGACGCACCATTTTAACAGCGAGGGATGAAATTGATATTAAAAATAGTTTAGCAGCATAGTTATATCATGAATCAAAGTCAGCTATATTAAATCTAAACCAAATCAAATATTTAACCATATTCACAACATTAACAAAGGGAACAGACCAGCTGGAGCGGCTAGTCTTTTTTTATGAGTAACAGAAACTTTCATTCAACAACAGAGAGCAAATATACATTGTTCAGTGACCTCCCAACATTTTCGGTCCTCATAGAGGACAAGGCTAAAACAATGAGGTTATAAGTCAAGCGATTTTCCTTTCTGGAAATAGTCTAACACTTACAGCAACCTACCGCTTTACATAGAGCTTTTATATCTTCAATTAACTATCCAAATTCATCGTGCTGGGAATCATGAATTAACACCTTTAGCCAAATTAGTTGCATCCACCTTTATATATTGCACTCTCAATCCCAATAGATCAGCCAAACCAATCCCTTCTCTTAAAGCAAACGCGTTCTCCATTTTCTGAAGAGAAGCAGCCCATGAATGGAGCGGCTAGTATGGTACTTTCTGTTGATGTGGTATCCTATTAACATTTATTTTTCTCCAATATCTTAATTTATTCATACATTGTAAATAAAATTAAAAATAAAGTGTATTTTAATTTTTTAAATTATTTTCATTAACCTACAAGCAATCTCCCCTATCAACGTCGCAAAATTAGGCAGAAACACTATAAATAAATTGGTGTCACTGTCATCAAATGACAATGTTAACTTGTCATTTTTTTTTGTTGCTACCCACTTGCTCATGTAAAAGCAATGTTTATATATATTTTTTTCCTTTTTTAGGAATAAAGAAAAAATGTATATTAATAGCTTAACTTGAAGTTTTTGAAAAAATGCTCAGCAACTGCCCTAAAAACATTAAATATCAATAGTTATTTTATATTAAAGAAAAAGTAAATAATTCAAAAAAACTCAATATTTTTATGTTTTTTGTATCTCACATTCAAGTAAATAAAAAATATATATACATATTAATTTAAACATTATTAATTCACACTTGTTACTAAAATACATTCATCTGTTTTTGTATTAACAATTAAACATTTGATTTTGATTGAATTCTTATCATTAGCCAATTTTTAATGTAATTTTTTTCTTTTTTTTTTTTTAACTGTAGTTTTGCTCTTTTTAATTCAATTATTATAACTTCTACTACATAGTTATTCTATTCAATTCAAGAAGTTGTGAAACGAGAGGCTGTGATTATTAACACATCCAAAAAGAAAAACAAAAAATGGTTAATTCTCAAGTTTTTTCATAATTTCTTGGATACATTCGTTCTTCTTTCTTATTCATTCCATTTCATCACAATCCACCGGAATTAGTCTCAAACTCATCCCTCTATTCTCGCCAGAATCTTCCACATATCTTGAAAACCAATAACTTGAATTCACAATCTTATGCATATGCATTTAGATATAATAACATTACCCACGTCAATGTAAAATTAATAGGTAAAAAGGTGAAATAAGTATCATTATAAAACATATAATATTTATTATGAGAAAAAGATGGGTACACTTCTTGCTAACACTTACCCGCGGCCAATCTCAGGATTCTCGGACTGCTAATGCGGTATCCTTATTAACATTTGTTTTACTCCAACATCTTAATTTATTCATACATTGTACATAAAATTAAAATTAAAATATATTTTAAAATTTTAAATTATTTTCATTAATCTAGAAGCAATCTCCCCTATTAACGTCACCAAATTAGGCAGAAACACTATAAATAAATTGGTGTCACTGTCATCAAATGACATTGTTAACTTGTCATCCTTTATTTGTTACTAACCATTAGCTCATGTAAAAGAAATGTTATACTTTTTTTTTTTTCTTTTTTAGGAATAAAGAAAAAATGTATATTAATGGCTTATTGAAGTTTTTAAAAAAATTCTCAAAAACCACCCTAAAAACATTAAATATCATTAGTTATTTAATATTAAAGAAAAAGCAAATACTAAAAAAATTAACAATTTTATGTTTTGTGTCTCACATTCAAATAAATAAAAAAACAGTACATATATATTTCAACATTATTAGTTCACACTTCTTCCTCAAATACATTCATCTCTTTTTATATTAAGAACTAAACATTTTATTTTGATTGAATTGTTATGATCTTTAATCTTTAGCCAATTTTTAATGTAATTTTTTTCTTTTCTTTTTTTTTTTTTAACTATAATTCCTCTCTTTATAATTCAATTATTATGACTTCGTCTACATGGTTGATTTTCTAGAATTAGTTAGAAGATTTAAATTTATTCGAGACACAAAAACATAAAAGAGCTAAATATTATACTCGGGTTATTATGTGTGATTTTAATTTTTATTTTTGAGAGGAAGCTTTAATACAAATTGATTTGAGGTTATTTTAATTTAAAATTATGACATAAATTTATGTAGAGAATTTATTAGGTATACTGTGTACAGTGACCCCTCTGCATGTGGTGATGTGCTTGTCTAGTTAGCACCATTAATAATCAACACTTCATATGTTCTCAGGCACATTCCTTAAAACATTGATTCAAATCAATATTTGTATTGACTTTGTTTGTATAAAACGCTATATGTTATTTTCTATAAAAGATTTGAAATTCTATTAGAAAATCTTATATCATTAATTAATTAGGTCTATCAATTTAAACTTTTGAGTTTATTGATTATTAACATAGAATATAAGTATAGTTTAATCAAAGAATCCTACATTTAAACCTGATATCTAATAAAACTAGAATTCATTGTGTTTTTATTTGGACTTGAGCAAATCTAGCAACAAGTGTGTTAGGTCTCGTTTAATATTATTTTTAGTAAGTTAAAATTTGATTTTTTTCAATAATTTTGCTAAAAATATAAAGGTAGTTCTGTTGGTCCTAGGATTTCTAAATTTGAAAACCATACATGATAAATTTTGAATTTGTTCTATATTTGTGTTTAGTTTTTGGGCTTAAGCCATGTGGCAATAACTGTGTTGAACCACTTTTGGTATTATTTGCAAAAAGGTAAATTTGATTGTTAATAATTTTGGTTTAAAACAAGAATGTCCACCACAAGGCAAATAATACATAAAACAGAAAAGTAAAATGAATCTAATCATATAATACAATAATTTATATCGAATACTCAAATCAGAGGAAAACAACCGCTATCAGAACGACAAGAGAAAAAATGTCACTATGTAAAAGGTTGTTACAACTACATGTTTATTTATAACTTAAATTTATATCTAGTTGCTTTAAATGTTGTTATTTGGCTGAAATTATATATTGTTCTCCAAAATATAAAAATTAAAAAAAAAAACAAAACTACTATTTGATTTTCTTTGATCGGCTGAATTTCACATTTATTTCCATTGTTGCTTGAATTGCTAAGATTGTTGTCTGTCCCCATCTTTGTCCCACAACAAAGAGGGTAGACCAGCAACAACTACCGCACCTAATCTAATTACACTCAGAGATAAAACTCACAACCTGTTACAACACATAAGTTATATTTAACATATTTATTAGTTTATATCGTGTAATTTGGTTATTCATCAATTATTTTTTATCTTGTAAACATTTGTTTTTCTCTAATATCTTAATTCATCCTTATGTTTAACATAAAATTAAAAATAAAAAAATATATTCAGTTTACATGTTATTTTCATTCATTTACAAAGCAACCTCCCCTGTTGATGTCATTTATGCAGAAACACAATAAATTAATTGGTGTCATTGTCATCAAATGATATTGTTAGCTTGTCATCTTTCTTTTGTCACTAACCATTAGCTCATGTGAAAGCACTGATTTATACTTTTTCTTCTTTCTATTTTTAGAAATATATATATATATATATGTATTAACGAAAACCTCCATTAAAGAAATTAAATTTCTCATTAAAATTTAAAATAAAAATAAAAATTTAGAGTTTAGTGAATTTTTATCTATTTTGAAATTTAGACAGCTTTGTAAGATGATTGAAATAAACCTGTACATAATTTCACGTGGTTGTCATTTTAACTTTGCAGTGTTTGTTGCATTTCATCTATATGTACTAGTAAAATCTTTCTTGTATAGGACGTAATAATAGAAGTTGTAATGGAAAATAATAATAATAATAATCGAATAAATATTGCTTTCAATCAAGTTAAAAAAAAAAAAATCAAATTTATTTTCAATTTTTTTCGACTTATTACGGATACAAATTACAAGTATCATATATATTTATCGAACCCTCTTGATCAGAGTTTTTGAAATGTAATCCAAAACTAGAGCTTCTAAAGCGAGAGGAGGGGCTCCCAAAAATAGAAGGGATGGCCCACAATAAGATGGAAAATTGCTCTCAAATCAGCGGTAAGTGCAAATTGAATCATGGATATTTAGCTGAGAAAGGCCAAACACCATGAGCTGGATGCTATTGCACCACA
Organism: Nephelium lappaceum; assembly: GCA_021234005.1. Classification (NCBI taxonomy): domain Eukaryota; kingdom Viridiplantae; phylum Streptophyta; class Magnoliopsida; order Sapindales; family Sapindaceae; genus Nephelium; species Nephelium lappaceum. The sequence goes on from CM037996.1 coordinate 33,014,889, forward strand.
CAATCATCTGCTTATTTTCAAAATTTTGAATTGAACATAAATCACCAATATGCACGGGACTTGATTGATACACATTTATATGCATTTTGAATTGATCGGGTCAAATGGAGGCCCGTTGGGCCTTTATGGGCTTTAAAACACATTCATAATAGACTTGGAGATTGGGCTTTCGGTACTTGACATTGTTTGGTGGCTTAAATCCAATGTCTAGGCCAATGGCAAGTCAGAAAAGAATGTTTGAAAATTTTAGGTGTTCTGTAGTGTTCTGGTTTCTGATTTTTTTTTTTATTTTTTATTTTCACAAAAAGTGTTGTTTTTTTTTTTTTTCTTTTTCCTCAAAACAGTTTCTAACTATTATTTTTAAATTTTATTTCTGCTAAAATATACTTAATTTTTGGAATTTGTCTTTAGGACAAACCTCTCATTGAATTTTTACACATATGTTTAGGCTAATCAAATCATAAAAATAAATATGATGAACTATAATTTAATAGTATTTTAAATTTAATTCATTTTAGGGTTTTCCTTTCACCATCTTGTGAAGATATTGATATCCACACGAAATTATGCACTGAATTTACAGTATCAATTTCTTGTTTAAGACGACATGCAAAAAGTCATAGTTATGTTCAAATTGTTTGTTGATATTATTAATTGTATGGGCTGAATATTTATTTTCATAATTCAAAAAGCATCTACTTTCATATCAAGACAATAAAATTTTTTACATAAATTTATAAAATATATATGATGAAACTTAAACTCAAACATTAAACTGCAAAATCAACATAGTTTTACTATAAAATCAGCAACATATGAAGTTGAATGTTAAAGTTATGATAGTAATCAATATTCTCTAATTCAATAAATCTACAAATACAAAAATACCTCAATTTTTAATAAGATGGTATGCAAGGAAAAAAACATCTATCAACAACTTAAAGATCGTGTACTCCACAAACTACAAGATACGGAAACAAAAAAAAAAAAAAAAAAAAACAGTAGACTCATTGTAATTTTTTTTGTTAAAAAAAGGAAAAAACTAGACTCAATCATTCAAAAATTTTTTTTTAATTAATTAATTAATCAAACCAACAAACAACCTTGTCACACAAATTTCTGTGCTAACAAATGACACCAAACACTTACTCTTTCGATTTCTAAATTCTTTTCCACTCAATCCATGTGAAATCATTTATCAAGGGTCCCGTTTTGATATAATTAAACATCTACCGCCCGTTAGATCTCGACCACGCAAATAAAGTCATACAAACGAACGGTCACGATCACTTGTTTACCTTTTATACCCTAAACAAAATAAAAAGTTCAAATTGACTCATCCAATCCCTAATTAGTCAATTAAAAATACAGGAAAAGCTCAAAATCCTCCCTCAATTTTCTCATTTCTTTTCAAAATTTTAAATTTAGATTAAATCCCCTAAATTTTCGATATTGAATTAACAATAATTTTAACTAAGTTTAAAAATACAATATATTTTTGATATTCTATAGTTACGTTCATCTAAACTCAAAATATGAAGTTAATGTTTGTAAAATTTAATTTTTTTGTTGGAGGGGATTGCAATTCTTTCTACCGTTTCCTTCTAACAAAACGACAAATGGAAGTGAAATAAACAAATTGGAAGAACGCAAAAGTTTGATTATTTTTAAAAGCCATATATATATGTTATTATTATTTTTTAAATTTCTACATTGTTATTATTGTTTTTTAAAATATTACATTGTTGCGAATTGAATCAAAATATTTGACAACCCTAATGCAACGGTAATTGAACTAGGGGTGGGGGTTTTCTAGTTCGGGTTGAATTGAGTTAAAAATTTCCTAATTCAAGATGGGTTCAACCCAACCCAATCCAGTAAAATCTTCAACTTAACTCAATCTAACCTAATAATAGTTGGCTTGAGTTAGGTTGGATTGATTGGATTAGATTCAATTAATCACAAAAACACAAAAAGTCCAGTTGGTAATTTCTATAATCTTAGTAATTTGATTATAAATAAAATGAGTATAAATAAAGATTTAATGATTACAAATAAAATATTAAATACACCATAAAGGTTGTCTTTTATTCTCATCTCTAACCGATGTTCTTCTAGAGGAAAGATAAAATCTTGGATTTAGAACTAGGAATGAGCGTTTGTTGGGTTGAATTTGATTAAAAATTTTTCAATACAACCAAACCCGATTTAATTTTCAATCTAACTCAACTCAATTTATCTTAGCTTTTTAAAGATTTAACTTAATCAAACCCTAACCTGATCAAAAGTAGTCGGGTTAGATTGAGTTGGAAATGTCCACCCCTAAAATGAACCATACGCCAATTACCTTTTTCTTTCTTTCTTTTTTTTTTTTCCTTTTTGACAAGGAATGGATGAGACTTGACAAATTTTTTGTGCAATCTCATGTTTTTAAGGGGGTGGGATTGGATAAAATTTAATACCACCTCCTTTTTTATCCCCTTAACATGGGATAAATTAGTTCCATCCAAAGTGGTAAGACTAATTAATTCCCCCTCATATGTTTTTTTTTTCTTATAAGTATTTATTTATTTAATGATTTATATTTCAAATTTTTATTATATTATAAACTCAATATATTGATTCAAAATCCAACTCTAACAACATCAAGCACATCATAGTATTAATTTAGTCTAATTCAATCTCATTATTTAAAAATATTTCAGTCTAATCCTACGTAACAAATGCACCCAAAAGAATGGCATGGCTAATACTTTTGCGACAGTGATTGTCACAATTCACTTTACTACCAGCATCATTGAAGAAGATGATGATAATGATCATAATAATGATAATACATAAATAAATAAGTTACCCTCTCACTTAATTAAGAAAAATAATAGAAAGCTGCAGTTGTCTCAATTCACTTCCTGAAAAAAAAAAGAGAAAATGAATGATAAACCTCGAAAGTGAAAAATTCTAACATCAAACAGAAGCAAATCATGCCCATCCATTCCGCTAATATTGTAGAAATAGAAACAAAGTCTTGACAAATCAACCCCATGCTAGATTTAAGACCGCCCCTCAGACTTCCCTTCCGATCACTCCATAAACTTAACCTGTGCAGCCAAAGACTGGTCCCACTACAAACGACATAAAATAATTGTAAAAAGAAGCCAGACACTAATTCCCGTTGTTGCATACGTCGTGTTAACACACGAACAAAGTCAATCAAATCAAGAATCAAATAAGATCAATCAGATCAATATTTTTCATTCATTTAATATGTTATTTCGTTTCGGATATAAATTATTCTCTTGCTTTATTTGTTTTCTTCCTCAGTCTATAAATAAGTTCTACGTTGTAACGCCGTAAAATATAGTGAAATATATAATATTTATCTTTATTTTATCGCGGTATTAGAGTCTAAGATTTTATAAAATTATTTTATTTCACCAAAAGTTTTACCCAAGAGTATGAAAATGATTATGAAGAAACAATTTCCACCGTTTGATTATAACGACTAGTAGAAAGCAAAATTCATTGCATCCCAACAGTCTTCAACTAGAAATGGAAAAGACTTCAATCATTTTTCGAAAGGGGTATGTATTTTTCGGATTTGACTACCTTACTGATTGAGTAATCTTACATAACAATTACAATAATTGAATTGGTTTCAGTAATCATCTTTATAACCAATCAAATGGATATAGTTAATTGGTAAGATTACCTTACTAATAAGATAATCAAACCCTTTTCGAATTATATATAATAAGAAATCTTAACCAATTCAATACAATTATAATCCACTGTCACAGGCAAAGAACGAAAAAAACAAAAGAAGAGACGTGTCACTTTGATCATTTTGCAGATTATTCCTCCTATAAATCATTTCCTCAATCTCTACACTCGTTTTTTCGAGAATGCTAACGCAAAGTTGCTAGTAGTAATCAAAGTCATGGAAATGAAAAATAAACCTGCCATTTGCAACGGTCCATCAACAAACTAGCTATAAGTGAAACATGTTAAATTAAATGAAGCACAAAATACTAATTAATGTCTCTTCTGATGCCACTAGTTGATAAACGTGACAGTCTCCAGCAATGATCAATATATCAATCAGAGACATGAAACCCCGTATGCAATAAACAACCAAAAACATGAAAGAAAAGGTATAAATATTACATTGGGGCCACCAAGGGGATCAGAAGTAATATTGAAATGATGATGAATCTGGAGTAGTTTTCTAAAATCGAAAACATCTCTCCCCACAACTCTTCATATACCTCCCAATGCTTCTTCAAGAATGATTGCTCAAACTCTTCCATTTCACTCTCCGGATTTTTCTTTAAGTTAGATTTAACTTAACCATAAATCTTAACCCTCCTTTTGTTATCAATAGATTTATAGTTTTAACTTTCCCTTTTTTTTTTTTTTTTTTTTTTTTTTTTTTTTATAAATTACATCGCATGAACACCTTTCTATCTTATAAAGAGTTGAGTTGAATTCTTACTAAATACATATTACAACTTATGTGCATGATTTGTCTCTTTGTTATGGGAGGAAGTAGTTATAACTTCCTCAATAGAGTTGATATGATATCTAGATTGCACAAGTAGTTTTTGATTTCAATAAGTATCGACAAAGATGAATTTAATCTGTTAGTTGTTAGTTGTTAAAAAATGAAATATATATATATATAAATATATATATAATTTTGTTTGTTTTAATCTACAAGCAACTTTTGTACAAATTTTTGTGGCTGCTAAATTATTTTACACGAGTTTAAGGGATATGGGAAACAACAAAGTAACATATATGTTGTAGCATGTCGTTGGCTTAGTTGGATAGAGCTCATTGACCCTGTGCCTTAACTGTATGGCTCTATACCCCACAACCTCTCTCTCACCAAATAATTGTGTGGACTGTGTCCCCCCACCTTGTGTAGGTCTCCTCCAAACTTATATGTGGAGTGCTTTCTCCCGCATAGGAGTTGCTCTCAGGATTATGCCTCAAAATCTAAATTCGCTTGATTTCGGTTGACTCCTAATCTTGTATTAGCTATCAAAGAAAAAAAGAGAAATATGTATATATATTCGGGAAAGATAATTTAGGAAATAAAAAACTTATGTTTAATTAGTACTTCTCACTCAAGTAAACAATTGGAAATATAAATATGAAGTACTATAAATTATAAAAATAAATATATGTACCATAAATTAATAATATTTCAAATATAATTCATTTAAGAATTTATCTAAAAAAAATCATTTAAGAATTCTTTTACCATACTGTTATGACATTGATACTCAAACCAAATCAAACATTAAATTTTAATATCATTTTGCTTTTGAAGTCGACATTAAAAAAAAATTAGAGGCCTCGTTTGCATACACTTGCTTGTTAAATGCATACGGTGGATTAAAATGGAAGAAAATGTGCATAATCATTTGTATTAACAAAGAATATGTAATATATGTTATCAAACTTGCAAAATCAAAAACTTCAAATGCGATATCTATAAAATATATAGTTAAACGTTTAAATTTATAATACTTATGCTTATTTTCTAAATCAATGATTTTTTAATATATAAAAAAAAAAAATCTCAATTTTAATAAGATAATAAGCAAGGAAAAAAATCATCAACAACTTAGATCGTGGACTCCACAAAACTAAATCAACAAGACATGTAAAAAGGTGGACTCACTCAATCATTCACAGAAAAATAATTAATCAGACCAACCAACCAACAATCTTCTCAGACACAGATTTCTGCACTAACAAACAACACCAAACACTCTCTCTTTTTCAATTTCCAAATTCTTCTTGTCTAATCCAACCCATGATTCATGTGACATCATTTACAAAGGGGTCCCACTTTTCAATAATTAAACCTCCACCACCCAGTAGATCTTGACCAGAGAAACAAAGTCATACAAACCAACAGTCACGATCACTTGTTTACCTTTTTACCCTAAACCAAATTAAACGTTCAAATTTCGTCCCATCCAATCCCTTATCAGTCAATTTAAAAATATAGGAGAATCTCAAACCCTACCCCTCAAATTTTACTTTCTTTTTCCAAAATTTTGAATTTGGATAATATCCCCTAAATTCCCATATTATATTAACAAATTTTTAATTAAGTTTGAAACTATGGACCACCTTTTGACCTCCGCTAATCGTGTTGATTTAAATTTAATCTTATTCTGGGGGGATTACCGTTCTTTTCTTTCTTTTTGTTTGTCCTAGAAGTAACCATTTTTAAGTTTTTTCTAACCAAAATTAAAATGGGAGGAAAATAAAAAAAAGAAAAAAAATTTATATTCATATAGTGAAAAAGCGAAAGATTACATTTCTAAATTGTTTGTATCACACTTAATCGCGATATATCTTAAGAACCACTTTCTACAAATTTCTTAACCCAAATAAAATCATATTTTTCTTCTTTTGAAAAAGAGAATTTTATTTCCAATTCCAATAATGAAGGATTAATTAAAAATGAAAAGTTTTAAAAGTCAAAGAAATTTGTTCAAATGAGATAGTTGTTTCGATGAAGTAAGAAAACCAAAAACCAATCCACTTATCATTTAAATGTTGTAACTTCAACTCACAAATTTTGTGATAAATTTTTTTCACGTATGTGGGTTACCCCCTCTCAGCTTCTAAAAGTTGATATCTAGATCGCATCTTAAAGTCGTATCACAACTTATCCGTAGCATTTTGGATTGATATTAGTAATAAAAAAAAAATTGTTCAAATTTAAAAAAGAAAATTCAAAAAACAAAAAAAAAACAAAAACAGTCTCCGTTTTTGCGTTCATTTGTTTTCCCTCACTCACTCTCTCAAATCAGTAACAGCACACAGATCTCAAATTTTCTCTTCATTTCAGTGAAACACCCACCAACAACAAACCTTCGCTCTCACTCCATCCATCTCCTTCTTCTTCTTCTCTCCAACACACACCCCTTTACAATGCACTAGACCCCATTTGCTCTCTCCACCAAAAATGAGCACCAAATCCTCAAAACACACAAAACCCACTTCCCAAACAACGCCGTCTACGCCGGCAGCGACGGCGGTGTCACAGACGACAACGTCTCGATCATCGTCTCTGTCGTCCCACTTGGCAATGGTGGAGCTAAAACAAAAGATTCTAACTTCTCTCTCAAAGCTAGCAGATCGAGACACCCACCAAATCGCCATCGAAGATCTGGAGAAGACAATCCAGACCCTCTCGCCGGAGTCCCTCTCCATGCTGCTCAACTGCCTCTACGAGTCGTTAAACGACCCGAAGCCGGCAGTCAAGAAGGAGGCGGTGAGGCTACTGGGTCTGGTCTGCGAGTGCCACCGCGAATTGACGTGGACGCACGTGACGAAGGTGATTGGTCACGTGGTGAAGAGGCTCAAGGACGGTGATTCAGGGGTGAAGGAGGCGTGTAGGGACGCCATTGGGTTGTTGTCGAAGTTGTACTTGAAGGGGAAGGAGGAGAGCAATGGGGGTAGTAGTAGTAATGTGGTGGTGGGGTTGTTCGTGAGGCCGCTTTTTGAGGCAATGATGGAGCAGAACAAAGGGGTGCAATCTGGTGCGGCTATGTGTATGGGGAAGATGGTGGAGTCTGCTTCTGACCCCCCTGTTGCTGCCTTCCAGAAGCTCTGTCCTAGGATTTGTAAGCTCTTGAACAGTCAGAATTTCATGGCAAAGGCCTCGCTTTTGCCTGTCGTGGGCAGCTTAGCGCAGGTTCGGTTGTTTTTCGTTTGGCATTGTGTTGATTTTTTGAATATAAATGCTACATTGTGTTGTATTGATGAGAAGTGATCTCAAGAGAAATTAGGATGGTTGATAAGTTTAGATTTGTGTTGTTTCGACTTGTTTGGATTTGTAGGGGAAAATGAAATAGATGATTGATGTGGATTTGTATGAACATAATGCTACATTGTGTTGTGTTGATTAGAAGTAATGTGAAGAAAAATTAGGACGATTAATAAGTTTAGATCTGTGTTGTTTCGACTTGTTTGGATTTGTAGGGGAAAATGAAATAGATGGTTGATGTGGATTTGCATGAATATAATGCTACATTGTGTTGTGTTGATGAGAAGGAATGTGAAGAGAAATTAGGATGGTTAAGTTTAGATTTGTGTTGTTTTGAATTTTGATTTGTTTGGTTGGAAAAATGAAATAGATGGTTGTTGTGGATTGTGAGGATATGGTTGAGAGTTTGAGCTTGGTTTGGTTTGGTTTGCTAGGTGAGGTTGGAAGTGATAAGAGTATTTGGTAACTTAGGTTTCGGATTACTGCTTTTGGAGGTGTTTTTGTCGTTGAGGTGATAAGCTTGGCAGTAAGTTTATAACTGTGTAGTTGTAGTTTTGAAGTTCGTTGGCATATTGTTCTGCAATGTGCTTGTATTCGATTTTCGGATAGTGGTAGTGGGTTGAGATTTTCTTTCTTTTGAATCTAATTAGGAAGATTTTGAACTGTGTTATTTGTTTGAATAAAGTGAGTAGATGGATTGAAGAAGATTATGAGTTTAGTGACTGGTTTTGAAATGGTTAGGAAGCTTTGAAGTTATTACTAAACATGCTTAGCTTGCGCGTCTATGGATCATGAACAAACTATGTGGATTGTGCTCTATCTGGTTGCTGAAAGGGGTTGATGTTCAGGGAAATATGAATATAAATGAAGCTTGGAACTCCAATAACTTAAAACTGGGAAGATGCTGCCTGCATTGAGCCGGATTGATATATCTTATTGGTTGAATACTTATTGTTTTCATTTTTAAAGCGGAAAGGTACAGAAAAACAATATAAAATGTATTCTTTTTTCTAACTATAAGACAAGCTATTAGTAAATTGTCTTTGCCAGCTTCCTTTTTTTGTTTCTTCCATTTATCCAATCCATTTGTGTTATATTTTTCTTTATAGGTATTCGTTCTGTTTGCATTCTAGAAACACTTATCATATGTTTTTCTGCCTGCTTAATAATAGTGTGTGGTTTAGTTTTTCTGTATCCAACAAGATAACAAATTTGAAAGTTAACCTTCATATGGCTTTAAATTTTCATTAAGGGCAACGTAAGGAGCTGTAACAGTATAATACTTGTTGCAGGTGGGAGCAATTGTGCCGCATAGCTTGGAAACTTTGCTGCAATGTATTCATGAGTGCCTTGGGAGTACAGATTGGGCAACACGTAAAGCAGCAGCTGATGCTCTAAGTGCCATAGCATTACATTCAAGCAACTTGGTAGCTGATGGAGCCGCTTCGACGCTAACAGTGCTTGAGGCTTGCCGATTTGACAAGGTAGCTTTCTAGAGTCACTTTTCTTCTGCCTGAATATCCTACTTTTGCCTTTTTAAGATTTGATGTGTCTTAAGAGTCTAAACTGGCAGAGTTATCAAAGTTTCGTATAATTTAATAGTTGCAATGCTCAGGAACTAATATCCTTGTGTTGAAAAGCCACTAACATGTGCTTGTCAGTAGCATTGTCTGGAGCAGCTATGCTCTTCAAGAACCATAAATATATAAGTTAAATGGTTTGAGGCAATTTTGACACTAAAAATGGGAAGACCTGTGAAGCTAGGAAGAATATAATTCAATTGTGAAACCTTTACAGCTTAGTTAATTTAGATATAACATATTTGTGTTGACCAAACATTTCTTATGGATCCTTGTCGAGCGACTACAACCTTGTTTAATTTTATTAAATTTTAGTGGTCATAAGAGAGATGGGGGAAGAATATTTGAATTTAAGATGGTACTCTATAAAGCCCATACCTTGCAGATTCGTTAAGTTTATGGAGAGCAATTCTCTGGGTAGTCATGCTGTAACTTTTCTTATAAGACTTTGTATTGATTATTGATGCTTCTAGGGGGAATGAGTCATTCTTTATAAACATGGCCCCATAATCTTGGCTTGTATTTGGCCGATTTAATATCCTAAATACATTTCAGGAAGCAAAAAATGGTTAATGTGAGTCGTAATCTGTTTTTGCTACTGTTGATGCCAAAATGTCTCAATAAGAATGAATGAGAAATGTTGACATGGCTATCAATGACCTGATATGTTGACCTTCAAAATTAATAAGAAATGTGCCAGTAGGAGTTGCCGTTGTGCCCACTTCATCGCTCAAGTAAGTCTTTGTGTGGTAGTTGAGATATAGTAAGTGATGATCTTAGAAGTATACTGATACCGCGTATTTAGAGCAAGTGAAGAGATAATAGTTGATTCTTGATAAAATTATTTGAGAACAATTGTTATCACTTGTATTTTGAGTTTAAAGTGAGTATTACCTCGTATATATGTATTTAAATTAAATTAAATGTATATTCGTAACAAATGGATACTGATTACCTTTTCTTTTAGCAAGGCTTTTATTACATGATTTTCGCTTGCTTGGTGGGCCCACATTGTTGATGTGGTCTTATAAATGTCAGCTAATGAATCCTTTTTGGGCCTATTATTCTGGTGTAATTCTCTTTATACTGGGTAATCTATATGGACCGCAATTTAGGTGTTACTTTCTTTTTAACACTTGGTTTTTGGACTTTGGTGCCTAGATGTAACTTTTATGATTACATCTCATTTTTGGACTTAAATATATTAGTGTTTTGTTTTGTACTAATGTTGTAATAAATGTGAGTAGCATTAACTAGGCATGCCTTAGTGACCTATCGCATCACAGTATTCACTCCTTAAACTTCTTTGAGTTGTAAATTCATGTAGAGAATTTTATGACATTTCTAAGGCATGTGATTTTTATCTTGTTATCATTGTATGACAATTTTGACTTGTCAATTTTAATTTGACATGATAAACGCTAGCCATTGGATTTGTTATTGATTCAAGGGCTAGGATTTATGCTTTTTATATTTGTATTTATATAAAAGGCAGTTAGAGACTACTTGATTTTTTATAGTGAGTTTGAACACAATAATAGCAATGTAATTCATCATCACTATACTCTCACTGACCAAAACAAAAGCTTCTACTTGCTGGAGAAAAAACAAAGCCAATGGTATCTTGTCAACTTAGGTTTGAAAAGTGAAAGATGTCATGCAATGATAATGAGAAGAGATATCACATACTACAGAAATGTCATAAACTTCTCTAAACGATTCCAGAACTAAGAGAAGTTGAAGACCGAGAGAAATTTGGAGAGTAAATGTATTGTGATATGACATGTCATTAAGGCAAGTTAGAGGAAGTTACTTACATTTATTGCAACGTTATTACGAAGTGAGGTGTTACAAAGGAAGCAACATTAGGACATTGAAGTCTAATAAAATGAGGTGTTACAAAAGAAGTAGCACCATGACATTTAAGTCCAATAAATTGAGGTGTTACAAAAGAAGTAACTAGGACATTTAAGTAAAATAATGAGGTGTAATCTTAAAAGTTACACTTGGATACTAAAGTTACACCTAAATTATTATCCATATAGATTAGGTGATATTAAGAGAGCTATATGAGGATAATGGGGTCAAAAGGGATTCATTAGCTGACATTTCAAAGACCATGTCAGCAATGCGGGCCTAATGATAATCAAAGTAATAAGAAATCAAAGTAATAAGAAGTCATAAGGTTTTGTTTTAAATTTATTTAACACTTGTTATGGATGTATACTTAAATTAATTTAAATATAAGTACAAGATGATAAGCTCTTTAAAATCAGAAGACGAGATAACAATTGTTATGATGTAAGTTTATTAAGAAAAAGCCGATATCTCTCAAAGGGCTATAAACACATTAGTATACTTTTAAGATCATCACTTATTACTTGTCGACTACTACACTAAGTATCACTTGAGCGACGAAGTGGGCATGTTGGCAATTTTTGCCTGCACCTTCTGACCTGTTTATTTATTTTGCAGGTTTAACATATCAGGTTAATGATAGTCATATTTACATTTGTTTTAATTCCTAATGAGACAAATTTTGGCATCAACATCTACCATTTCCTGCGTAATATAAATCCTTCCCACAGAAGTACCAAAAAAAGGGTTTGGGTAGGAATATGTGACTTGTCCTCATTTGATTTTAGAAGTTTTCCCTCCCTTGTAACTTCTTCTTTACCCTTTGGAATTCTGTCATAGAATGTGAAAAGTTGCATCTATTTGGAACTATAAATAGTTTCTGTTGATAATGTTTAGACCTAGGAAGAGAATGTCTTGATAAGAAATGTATTCTGCCAACCAGACGCTTTAATCAACTTTACTTTTCATGTTCTGACTTAATAAATCTGTGAGGGGATACAACACACTTAATTTGTGCAAGTTTAATTAGAAGAAGCTGGAAGACAGTTTTATGTTAAGTGTCAGTGGTCTTTGAGACTATTCAGTGTGTTGAGTTAATTACTATTATGGGCTCTGCAGATAAAACCAGTTAGAGATAGCATGACGGAGGCATTGCAGTTATGGAAGAAGATTGCAGGAAAAGGCGATGCAGGACCGGATGACCAGAAAGCTTCTCATGGTAAGTTGTTGGGAAAATTTTCCTTTCAAAATGATTTTTCATACATCTAATCTTTGTTTCTCTCACTGAAAACCTTTTTGTTGGAATAATGTCACAGATGGTGACAATCCTGAAGCGGCTGAGGACCCGAAGAATTCAAATCCTAATGACCGAAGATCAGAGCCATCAGCAAAGGATTCATCTAACGGTACTTCCCCTACTTCAGATTCTCTTTTGAAAGGCAAAGGTGGAAGCATTCCGAACAAAGCAGTTGTGATTTTGAAGAAGAAAACACCTGCCTTAACTGACAAAGAGCTAAACCCAGAATTTTTTCAGAGACTTCAGATGAGGGGTTCGGGTGATTTGCCAGTTGAAGTAGTTGTTCCTCGTAGATGTCTCAACTCGTCGAACTCAAACAATGATGAAGAATTAGAACCTAATGATTCAGATTCAAGAGGAAGGTTAAATCGCATGGGAAGCAGCCAGACTGATGATTTTTGTGGGTCTGTTAATGCTAAACATCGTACCATTGACAGAGGAACTGCTGGTGTAAATGGAAAAGACTTGAGAATGAGGGCATCTGACATGGAAAGAGAGTCATCTGGCAATCGTGCTGGTTTTTCCAAAACTGATGGCCAGTCTGAAGGATCCTTCATTAATAACAAAGGAAATTGGTTGGCCATCCAGAGACAACTGATGCAGCTGGAGAGACAACAAGCTCATCTCATGAACATGCTGCAGGTATTCTTGAATTCCTCATCAAGAAAAAGCCTACTATACATGTTTTTATAATTTATATAACTCATAAGATACTCATCTTATGTTGCAGGATTTCATGGGTGGGTCTCATGATAGCATGGTAACTTTGGAGAACAGGGTTAGGGGTCTTGAGAGAGTTGTCGAAGACATGGCCCGGGATTTGTCAATATCATCTGGTAGGAGAGGTGGTAATTTTCCTGTGGGATATGAGGGATCCACTAACAGACCTTTAGGCAAGTATAATGGCTTTCCTGACTACTCCGGTGCTAAGTATAGTGGTCGGATTCCATTTGGGGAAAGATTTGCCCAATCTGATGGTGTTGCTTCAGGTGTTAGGGGAAGAGGACCTTCTTGGAGATCTGACATGTCTGATGCTTGGGATTTTTCTGCATATGGTGCCTCCAGAAATGGACAGGTTGGTTCTAGGAGAGCTCCAGGCACTGGTCCTGCAGATGGTCGATCCCCTAAATCTGAACATGAAAATGATCAGGGTGGCAGCAGGAGAGCTTGGGAGAAGGGGACTGGGCCTGTTAGGCTTGGTGAAGGGCCTTCTGCCAGAAGTGTCTGGCAAGCTTCAAAAGACGAAGCTACCTTAGAAGCCATTCGGGTAGCTGGGGAGGATGGTGGAATGTCTCGGTCAGCCAGGGTGGCCATCCCTGAATTAGCTGCGGAAGCCTTGGGAGACGATAATGGTGGGCGAGAGAGGGACCCGATCTGGACTTCGTGGGCTAATGCGATAGATGCCCTTCAGGTGGGTGACACGGATACAGCTTATGCTGAAGTTGCGTCTACTGGTGATGATCTCTTGCTTGTGAAGTTAATGGACAGATCAGGACCTGTAATTGATCAGCTCTCAAATGAGATAGCAATTGAGGTCTTGCATGCTATTGGACAGTTTCTACTAGAACAGAACTTGTTTGACATTTGTTTGTCTTGGATTCAACAGGTATCAGATTTACCTATCATTCAGTTTCAATTCAAGAAGCTTGACTCTGTAGTTTCTGATCTTGTCAACATTTTTTCTACTTTCGAACTTATTTGTGGTATCTGGTAATGCTTTTCAATTGATCATAATTCATGGTTTCATACCTGTTTATCATAATTCATGGAATCGAGCCGATGAATCTAAGTGCCAGTCAATAATTGGCTCAATAAATTTTTTAGTATAACAGTATCTAGCTACTACTTTTAAGCAAGTCCTGGCCTTGGAACCGTGAATCCATGTGTTGATATCCGTAGAAGTTGGTTGAGGATTTTTGAGAGCTTTTTAAGGAATGATTAGTGCAACTAATAATTTTTTAAAGAATTGTGGAGATAGATATTGATGTGAGATGCTTGTTATATAAGATATTCCTTACAAGAGGTGAAGAATCCTATATAAGTATTCTAGGAGCAGGCTAGTACATAATTGAAGATAGTACTAAGAACACTAGCATCGTTAATATTACTTGTGTGTAGTGTTGCTATGCTAGATACTAAATATGCTTGATAAACCTTTTTGTTCTTACGGCATATGAATGTCACCAAGGGCAAGACTTGTAATATTGAAGGGATGAACTGCTACTTTAAAACAAGATTTTTTCACTTTCGAAGATGCTTTGTTATGTGACTCTGCTGGTAGTCCAACTCATACTTAAACTAGCTTGGCTTGCATACTGGATCTCAATGTTCTGTTAGACCATACTGGATCTCAATGTTCTGTTAGATCCTGTTAAATAAACGCATACCAATCGCTTACAAACATTTTCAGTTTCTACTAGATCTTCAAAAGTGCTGAAGAAAAATATGAATTTCATTGTGACCGCACATTTGCACTTTTTCCAACTTGCAGTTCTTATCTTTTATTATCAGAGTTGATAGTTGTGCTACATTCTAGAAAACTATTTTCCTTGTGGAGCTCATTTCTGTTTCGTGTTCTTCAGTTGGTGGAAGTAGTACTGGAAAATGGACCTGAGGTTTTGGGCATTCCCATGGAGCTGAAGAAAGAACTTTTATTGAATTTACACGAAGCTTCTTCTTCGATGGACCCACCTGAGGACTGGGAAGGTGTCACGCCCGACCAACTCTTGTTGCAGTTGGCATCAGCTTGGGAAATTGAAGTGCAACAATTTGACAAATAGTTTGCAAAATTGTGTACTGTTAGTAGGTTTTGATGTTCTGTATGCAACCTTTCAATCAGGAAAATTACTCAAATTTACTTCATATGTCAATTGAGTGGTAAGTGAACGCTATGAGATTTTAGTCAAATATGATTACTACATTTATTGATCCATATTGGATTGATATGTCTGGTGTTAATATAACAATACGTTTTGAGAAATTATGATTGAAATTTGGTATACTTGTTCTGTGTACAGTCCTATTTAAGTCATCATCAAATTGATATAAGACTTGAAATAATTCATCAACATGCAGCAGCTAAGCAAGCCACAAGTAATTAATGTCAACAAATATTAGATCTATGATTGTGCTGAACCAAGAATAAGTGAAAATCAAACTGAATAGAAACTGGAAACAATCAAGAGCACTCATTTCATTAATTACTGTACCATAATAATACATCATACAGTTTCATCAACTATCGCACATGACATCAGCCTTTCAAAGTACTGAAAATCTACCGTACAAATGGTTGTACAAGTTCTACTACATTCTCTCCTATTGGTTACATTTCTCAACATGCAATGGAAGTATTGATAAATACTCCATTACATCTCCACCATTGGCCGCTATGTGAATGTTTATCACGTCATTTACAGGTCAAAAAATTTTACATCAACTCAGTATGTTAGCACTGATTCCCTAGGCAACAAAATTTAGGGAACAGTATGAAGCTGATACCATCAGATCAGCATAGAAAATCTATGTGGTGCTGGAACTGAATGTGCCAATGCATGAAAACTCTTTCACAGTCGCTGTTTAGCTAATATCCGTGTCAACATGCAGACAAACCGTCTATTTGGCAGCATACCAGTTTTGAGCACACTTAGCATCAACATTCAGATCAACACTAAGAAAATTCTCTCCATTGAAGGGTTTGGACATGCACTCAACAACTATGGCCCTAGCAACTTCAGCTGATTCGCTTGGACCTTCCAAGATCACTTCATCATGAACCTATTGTGCAGTTAGCAATCAGTTTTTGCAATATAATTCGAACTTGAGACCATTCAATGAGATGGTGGGAAATGGGAAGTACAAAATTAACAAACTTTGCATGAACATATCAGATTATGAGAAGATGCAATGTTAATAAGCTAAAATACATGCAATGAAGGTGTAGGCAAGTGACAAGTCATGACTGAGACAGGTGCCTTGAACCTGGATATTTTACTATGTGTCAGCACCTTATATGGACAACAACTCTGGAAAATTGGAAGATGGGATCCAAGTTACCTATTGTTGGAAGCAGCAGACCATAACTGGTATCAAAGATAAATTTAAGTCAAGTGAAAGGGCAGCTAAAGATAAAGGTTTTGTTAAAGATTACTAAGACAGAATTGAAATTGCCATGATTTCTACCAACTCCATTCAAAACAGTGAGAAGCTAAACAAGTACGAATCCAGAGATTCAAATAGAAATCCATGCAACTAAAACCGTAGTACCTGCAAGGAAGAACTCTACACAACTAAAATTACTATACCTATAAGGAAGAACTCTAAGCAACTAACTATAAGGAGCAATCATCACGAAACAAGGACATTAACCAAACCTGTAAAAGCAGCGTCCATCCAAGTTCCTTCAAACGTGCATTCTTTGATATTTCTAACATGGCACACATGGCAACATCAGCAGCACTACCCTGTGGAAGTCAGCTAAATATATAAGAGAAAGAGAGAGTAGTAGTGAAACTAGTTTGCATGTTAAAGGACAGACCTGCACAGGTGTATTAATGGCAGCCCTCTCAATATGATTCCTATGTGCTTGTGAAACAGAATTAAATGATGGGAAACGGCGGGCCCTTCCTAGTAGTGTGTAAACTTCTGAAAGTTCACGGGCTTCTTTTTTACGAGCTTCTTGCCAAGTGCGCACTTCTTTTCTGTCATTATACCAGAGATCAACTGTCTTCTTTGCTTCCTTCACACTAACCTGATAAGGAAGATGGCAGCCATCATTTTTAGCAGATCCACTTGTTCAATTTAAACTAAATTTAGGTCTGGTAAACAAGCATACCTTCCAATCCCGAGCAAGGCCCTGTGGAGTTTTTCCATACGCAATGGAAAAGTTAAGCATTTTAGCTTTTCTTCTCTCAGAACCAAAGGCATCCTGACACAAATGTTTGTAATTCAGTTAAACAACAATAAAATCACTAATTTACTTTTAGTTTTTAATAAGAGAATAATAGTTAAAATTAGATTCAGATATTCATCTTAATCAAACTTTCAGGTTTTCTGACATATTTGGACAAAAGAACTAACAAAGTAATAAACAAATGATAAGGACGCTTCTCAAACCAGTAGATGCAAGATGAATAACTCAAATTACAAAAAATCAATTTAAGTCCGACATATTTCCTATAAACAAATATTCAGATTAATTAGACAAAACAATTCTGCTTCATCTATAGACTATATTATGCCATCATCTCTCTTTCTACATTTAGAAAACCTGAGGATGGGAGTTTTCATTGATTTGAAGCTCATACTTGTACTACTGTAATACTGTACTCAATGTTGGTTTCAACTCTTCATGCTTATGCTTTGTTTATTTTTGATATTTATAACTCTCACGAACTTTCCCTTGTATTTTATTTCTAAATTGGGGGCTATTGCCAGACGTACAACCTTGATAGCTATGAAACATGTACAATTTTGTTATCCTAAGAAGGTGGCCCAAAGGGGTTTTGAATACATGATCTTGTGGTTGAAAATTGCACCCCTCAACCACAAAGGTAACCCCCTTGGGGTTCAACTCAGAACACTAATTCACTAAAATTTAATCTAACTAGCCAATAATTATTTACAATAAGGGTCTATAGAAAAGTATTAAGTGAAACTCTTTCATAAATTTTTCCTTCCTCATCAGTTGCCAATTCAAGCATGCTTTCATTGTCCTTTGTCCAAACTCATGGTACTATCAACATGCTTAGTATATCTGAATAACTTGCACATAGAATATTCTGATGCCAAGATTTCTATTTGATCCTCCCAGTAGTTCTTTAGTTGAGTGGATTGACCTAAATGACTCTTTTTGGAGGATCAAATAGAAATCTTAGAATCAGAACCAATTTCTTGTTCCACCGTTTGCAAATATGGGAACCTTTTGGAAATATATTAGCTATATCACATTATAAAATGATTCTCATGTTTACCTTTAATAATGGAACAGGAGGTTTAGTTTCACCAGGTTGAGGATGCCACTCAAGAAGCACTTGCTGTTTTTCAACAGCTTCACGAATATGATGGTACATATTCATTGCTGTTCTTGAATGAAAATCTCCACCAGCTTTGAAGGCATCCAACATGCTCTTACAGTCAGCAAGATGTGCAAGAATCCTGAGTTCCAGCTGTAATATGAATAAACACTTCAAATAACAAATTAGATTCAATAAAACAAGCAGAAAATTCAATCAACACACCTGTCCATAATCAGCAACAATAAGAGAATTTCCAGGTGCAGCTATGAATGCCTGACGGATTTTATAGCGATCCTTCTCCAGAGCAGGTTGATTCTGATTTGCAAAAATAACGAACCTTAATCATTAATAGTTTGTTTCACATTCAGACAAAAGAAAGAAAAAGTGAATTACCTTTTCTTATAGTAAATTTTTTTAGATGTCATATAAGGATATGACTACAGTGGAGACTCAAACTAGACTACAGTCTGTCCCCTCATAATATGGAGAAAAATAGTTTCTTCTGGAGTTGAAATTCTTTTAGAAGGGAAGCGGGGGTTGAAATCAAGTTGTGTTCAATGATGATGACAAAAGTGATTTTGACCACACAGAATCATGCTAATGAACATCTTCTCTACTAATGCTATCACTATTAAAGCAATTAAGAACAATCTTCAGAAAATAATTGAAATTACAGGTACTCAGATATTAATTCTACACATGACAGAAAAGTTAACCTGCAAATTTGGCCTCCTAGCTGACAAACGCCCAGTTTCTGTGTTAATATTTAGTGAGCAATGAACACGCCCGTTCTTGCCGGATACATTACTACCCTGTTGTGAAAAGAAACAATATCATGACTAAGTACTTAGCAAGTTCAATAATATAGAACAGAAGGAAGATAAAAATTGCTGTATTATAACAGGTAAAAGTACAACAACGTATGGTCATGTCAAGTCTATCTAGTGCAAATAGGGAAAAGAGAGAGACAGGAATGCCTATCAAACATAGAATTCCTCCTCCAAATCCAGTGGCCAAATGCTATGACACCCAATTGGCACAGAGGATAGGATTGATAGGATAAGACAAATTAATACCATGGTGTGTTTGATGTAGTACTAGAATGGACAAAAAGTAGAGCTAACCTTTGTTTGCTGCAGAATAAGATTGGACAAAGCTAATTGTGTCTTATGTTTAGTATAGTGTGAGATTAATTAAGTTAGAATTAGATCAAATTAATCTTTGAATAAAATAAAATCATTTTAATCAAGTCAAGGAACAATAGAATTATTTTAAATTAAATTAGTTGAAAAATTAAGTTACATTAAATAATTTAAATCATTTATATGTAATATGAAATTACTTATGAAGACAACAAAATATTTTTAATGCATTTTTTAAAAATAAATAAAACTATTGAAAAACTTAAATTTAAAGAAAAAAAATGATCTTTTAGTTTATATTGAAAAATATTTGAATAACATATATTAAATTAAGGTTTTAAGTAAATTAAATAAACATATTAATAAATATAAGTGTTCCATGGTGAGTGGCATCTCGCCACAGTATGACTAACTGGCTATAAGGGATTGAAGTTGTCCAATCTCTCATGTAGACAACAAACATGGATTGGATTAACAGTCCTAGTCCAGCTCACCAAACAGGAAGAACTTTTTATTTCAGTCAAACAAGTACATACGATATGTGACCACTTCCTGTGACACATGAGGTACCCTCAGGCAAATAACTAAGTGTGCTAACATAAGTAGCTTAGGGATGAGGAAAGATGGATGACTATTGGAAACACAAAAGCATTATTATTATTATTATTTTTTTCTAAAAATATGAAAAGAAAAAAGACTAGCATTATGAAGGAATTAATGTGTAGTCCCTTTGTAGACTAGAAGAAACCTGATATGATATGTTCTTGAAACACTGAAAATAGTTCAATGCAACAATAGAAGAATTACCTAAGGTTGACATGAATCATGTGAAAAACATTTTCTGATCAAGGTTGCAAAGCATACATCTTTCCTTGTCCTATCAGTTTTGAACAGGCAAAGAGTGGATAAAAATTTCGAAGCAACAACAGGAGATTTGTGGCAGATAATCCATTTTAATTTTAATCTCCTGTTGTTGCTCTTCGGGAAGCAACAACAGGAGATTAAAATTAAAATGGATTATCTGCGACGAATTCTACAAGTTTTGTATTGCAGTAAAACAACAATTACCATGCATTACCAGTAAAATAGGGCACAAGAAAATCACCTGCAAGGGGAGGATGAAATTTGATATCAAGGAGTCAATTGAGCAAATTTTGCATAAAGAATTAATGGCATGGAAAGCCTCCCTTCTCTCCTGCAGTGTACGGAATGTCATTGGAGAATCAGATTCTTCTACATGAGTCTCTGCAGCACTTCCAGCATCATCTTCTACAAGCAAGCCAGGAGTCTCATTTGTAAAATCATATTGTGCAGAAATTTTTGCAGCCAAGCTCTTCAAAGCATCCCCACTAACTGAGGGCAAACCACTAGCTGTGTACATCTCAGTAGGAAATTCAATGTCAACGCGATGCAGCTTGATATTGCAGTATTTTGTGGGATTCTTCTTGCCTTCTTCAATCACCCCTTCAGTGTTGAGAACTTTGAAGCTTCTCTCAGCACCAGCCTCACTGTACAAGAATAAATAAGTTCGAATATCTAGAGCTCTCCTTGGTCCCAACAAACTAGGATGACAATATGACAAAGAAGTATTTCTTGTTTGGCATTGTTCTTACACTTTAATCATATAAAATTCATTTGTTAAAATTTCAATCCACCCACATAGCACTCATGCAAACATAATACATATTATGCATAACCAATACTGAAAAATTATATAACAGCGAAAATTAAGAAAATATAGCAACCACCAATTTCATTGTCCATATGAAAACTGTAAATCATTCAGCTGCAACATGAATAAAAGAATCTAGTACGACTTTATAGCTTGAAAAAAAACTATTAATGCCATTGCAACTTTTGATACAATTTCCAAAACCAGCAACACTCCTGAGACATATGGACTCAATTCCAAGACAAAATAAAGGGGAACTGAGTTCCTTAATCAGTATTTCTTTTAACTTGCAAACATCGAATACTTCATAAATAAAGACGATTCAAAGCCAACAAAAAGATTATAACATTGATATTTATCATTATAAAGAATGGCACTAAACTGGCTGATGGGCAACCTTGGATTAATATACAGACATATAGCAACGACCTAGCAAAGATCTTTATTTTCTTAAATATTGTTCAATCCTTGAGCGGAAGCAACATATTATCATCATCTACTACAGTCAAACCACTAAGTAACTGCACATTCAAATATAGGTAGTGCAGATAATCAAATGTATCTGTACTGAAAATACTGAATGCGTACCTGTCCATGGTTCCCCCAAATAAGAGCTGCCGCAGTTGTGTATCACTTCCCACATTCATATATTTGGCATCAGGACAAAACTTAGATGCCCAGTTACGAAATGTGTTGGCAGCTACCTCTTGCTCTGCTTTGGCCACCTTCTCAATCTTGGCAAGGTATGCCCGATCAACCAACATCCCTTCAGCTTCCATTTTAACTAGAACCTCACCAAATGGTCGCCAGAATTCCTCATAGAAGTTAAACAACAATTCTCTTTTCATCATGCTCTGTAATTTCTCATCAGGTTTCCATGGCTTCATCATCAATTTCTTTCTCAAGCTCTCATAAAGCTTCAGTGTGCTTATTGCATCTAAGGCAGAATAACAAATCCACAATTTTCGTTCTTCCCTTTGGAGCGCTTCTATCGGAGGAATCGTTACAGTTTTTCCTTCAGATCCATCTTTTTTAACCTTTTTCCGAGCAAAGATTTTTTGCATTGATATTTTACCAATCAAAACTTCTTCACATTGCAATTCAGCTCCAGACATGACTCTTCGATCACCAGTAAGTGCTTCAAGAGAGTAACCACCATTTGTTCGTCTTGATGAATCCCACAGTCGTGCCATATGCATTGTGTCAGCATGAAATCCAGAAAGTTTAAGCCCGTAGTTCTCAATTACATGGTTGTCAAAGCTATAGTTGTGCCAAACCTACAGAAATGGAGTGTAACTTGGTCAATTTCAATTACAGCAAATACCGAAAGATACATCAGAAGATGGTATGGATTCACTCATCTAGAAATTTCTCAAATAGAATTACCAGCAGCAGGCTATAATCCCTGAATGATTCACAGCTTGTGTAATGACAAAAATAGTCAAAGAACACAAGCCATTTCTCAGTACTGCCAACATAATATAATTACGCTGATACAAGGTGTAGCAGATCAAGATAATCATAAGGAGGAAAGAATTGCAGTGAACAGGGATCAAGAGTGGGTGAGAAGATACCTTTAAGATGGATGGATCTTCAAAAAACGGGGCAAATTCCTTTAGAAGGGCACTACCACCGCCATCAAGAACATCTACCCAGATGCAGGACCTTCCATCTCCAAAATCTGTCCATTGTCCTGAATAAATACTGAAGCATATTATCTCTCCATGATCAATTGGTGTCTCTTGCTTCACATCAATCTTGGCCACCTGTCAATATGCTATCATCAGCAAATAGACATGTGTATATTTCAGAAGGCTAAGGAATAAGCATGACTTTATATGTTCATAGATCTGTCAAAAGTATGTTGAGCAAAACATAGACTTCTCTCTGTTATGTACAGCTACGTGACAAAACATAAAAAGAATGTAACTAAGACACACCTCAGTATCACATGCATGGATCAGATGCCTGTATTGACCTGTAAGCATCCTAACAACTTCCTTTGCATCAGAAACATTATCAACAACCCGAACTTTTCTGTAGATGCTACTAAGCCTTTCATGAATACTTTCCTGGGTTTTGGCTTCAACTTGTCCCTTTTTTTCAGTTTCAGCTTTCTTTAGAGTTGTATCGTCAGTTTGTTCAGGATCTTCTTTTTTTCTGCGCTCTGGAGTCTTCCTTGATGATTTTTTTGCATTGGGCACAATGTCAACGTGATTTGGGCTTGGAAAAATTTTCTTTGGATCATCATTCACATAGTCTAAAGCTTCATCTCCAATGCCACTATCCTTTTGAAATTTTTTCTCAGTTTCAGCTGGCACAAGTCTAAAATCACCCGGTGGTTTGGAATTCTGTAACAATCTTTGCTTATAATCCATTTCTTCTTTAGTCAGTGAATAAATACTACCATCTTGCAAGCTCTCATTCTTATAATGGGCAGATATTTTCCTTCTTCTCATATTCGTTGTTTCCGTTTCCCATGATTTAGCTGTGCTGAGTATAGGGTTTGCAGCCACAACTGCATTTTGCAGATCGTTATGTCTGAAAGGATTATTATGCTCAGCCTCTGAAACTGAAGGACTGATATGATTTCTGGAACCTTGCTGTCTTTTAGAAACAAAATTGGGCCAAATAAAATCTTTTGGTTTAACACTATTCTGATCTCGATAACAGGAAGCCATCTTAGCTGAAGGCTCCTCCATTGCCAGACAATCATGTTTACTCACCAAAGATGTTCCTGCACGGTAAGATGAATGATAGAGTCGAGGGAAATGACTCAACATGGTGATGTTGGGAATGGTACCGTAAGCATTCTGGAATGCATGGATTTCTCTTCTGCAGGTTATATCAGTGCAAAAGGATATAAAAGGACAGCAGAATGTCAATTAACAACAATAATATATTTCTTCAAGTGTGCAAAATAAGAAAGATGGGTGGAACAACCACAATTTATTCGCATTAGATAGAAGATACTAAAATTTGGTGAAGTTGAAAACTTTTAGCCTGGATTATTGCTCATGGAAGATTTAATACTTGTTACAATTTTACTCCAGAGATTATCGATGAACATTATTCTGTTTATTATCAAAATGATGAAAAAGGATGTAGCATGACATCATGGCTCAAATAACCTTAGAACAGAATTATGGCATATTTTATGGAGTTAAATAATTGAATGTCCTTATTTTCACTTAATATCTCTGTCGCTAAATTTTTACTTTCAACATCGTTTTCAGCAACATCATATTAACTCATGCTTGATATAATCTTGATTACATACACTCAAAGAATACAATTGAGAAGGCAATGATAGAAGACACTTGGTGAGATCTACACTTCAATTATACATATTACACTTTCAAGTAAACCCACAAAAAAGGAAGCTACTATGTTGTAGTACTTATACATGCCAAAAAATTAATTCTTAACACAAAATGGCTATTGCTTTTATAATTTTTTAAAAAAAAAATAAAAAAAAAAGGTTCTCAAGGTCTGAACAACTAGCAACATTGATTCTCATAAAAGCCTTCTAAGCACCAATGTCATTCATAATCGGAACAGTACAAACTTTAACAGGATGCAATTTAAATCCACGAGAACCTCCAACTATATACTTGTATCAATTCTTCTAATTCTTTCAAGCAATTTCTTTAATTTCTTCTCTTTCTTGGTGACTATATTATACATTAGTGTCAGTTAATCTATGTTCAAATCCAAAGCAAACTGTAACTTATCTCAATTTTTGACGAACTCTGAAATCCGAATTTCATATATGGATAACGTAACTGAATTAGAGACCTAAAACAATATAAAAACCCAAAACCAAACTAATATATACAAGAACACCAAAGATTCTTCACATTCCACACACAGTTTCAAGCCTATAATCAGAATCCACCCAACAAAAGACAATCAACAAAGCAACAACAAAAACAAGTGTGCTTTTAAGTAAATATTACACATCTAATGTGGTCTTCAAAAACTCACCAACTTAAAGTACACAAAACACCACTCTATTAACCCAACAAACACCACAACAACAAATCAAGTAACAACAAAGAACATGAGTATCATCACATAGTTTATATAAACAGAATGTGGATATTGTTCCCTCAATGTCACCAAACAACACACTCCAGAGAGAGACATACCAACCAAAAACAAAATGTGGCTATGAAGCAGCATTCAAAACCCAGATAAAAAAACCAACAAACAACAACAAATAGTCAAGACAACAACATGAAAAGCCAGTAAAAAGGTAGATAAAAAGCGGACCTTTTGAGGGGGGCAGAGGAGAGGAAGCGAGAGGAGGAAGAGAGAGAAGGAGGCCAGGGGCAAAAGGGTGCTTTTGTGGCAGTGGAGGAGACCCCCATGAGGATGGTGAGGTGGGTGGTGCCAAGCAGGAGCTTGTTGGTAGAAGAAGAGCATGTAGTGAGGAGAGCCGTTTTGGAGGGTTTTAGAGCGGGCAGAATCCGTAAATAGAGATGGGTTTGGAGGGTAAGGTTTAAGAGAACTGGAGTGGGGGTGTCTCGGACAAAACAGCTCTACTAACTGTGGTGTGGTGTGGCGCGGGCATCATCAGCAACACAACAGAGTTCTAGAGAGAGAAAGAGAGAACAGCTAAAACCCTTTCAGCCTTCTCTTCGTGCTTGTGTGACACTGTTTTTGTTTTTTCATTTGTCGATGTTTTAATAATTATTTTTTATATATAAATAATTATTATATATATTATATTCATATATACATATATATATAGATTTTATATTCATTACGTTTTAATTTTAAAATGTAAAAACTAAATAATCAAATTTATCAATTCTATTTAAATTAAATAGGAGAAAAAATTTATTTTAAAAAAAATAATATAATGGATAAATTTAATTAATTGATTCTTATATTTTAAAGTTAGAACGTTCTGATTATAAAAGTAATATATAAATATATATAAAACATATTATGTTAAGGCGAGCTGAGATGTTTGACTTTTTGTAGTCTTCCTACACTCCCATTTTTCACTTATCTTCCATCTAATGAATCTATTCTCTTTTGCCTTTATTTTTTTTCTCCACTTTCAGATTTTTTCATGTAAATTTTGTATGTTATTGTATTATTTTCTGTTACCTATTATATCATGTAAGTATATGTATATACATACATATAGATATTGCATATCACCATTTAGTAGGATTGATAAAATATTTTTCTTCATATTAAAATGTCTAGAGTTCAATTTTTATTCTTAAACTCAAGGTGTAGGTAATTGTTTTATAATTAAATCATATCTCGTACCGTAAAATATATATATATTATAGGTGGCAAATATTTGTTCCTATTTTGGTTTTTTTTTTTTTATAATTTTTTTTGGGGAATTATTAGGGTTTAGTAAAGAGAGAAATTACAGATGTCATATGACATTTGTTTTTGGATGGCTTGGTGGTGTATGGGTGTATGGTGGGCTGGCGACGCATTGAATTCTCACTTTCTGATTTTTTATTTTGAAAGTTCAACAACTGGTAATTTAAAAAATAAAAATAAATAACAACAAACTAATAAGGTGGTTCAGGGATTAGAGCTTAATTGGAGACTATCAAAATTAAGCATTATGCAATTAGTTCTTATATCTATCCTAGTCACATATAGTTGTTAAATGTTGATTATAATTGAAGAGACTTGAATTTCATTACATACATCAAAGAGGGGATGTGCTTGAAAAATCAACTTGTTAGATGCATATATTTGATTTGATAAATTCAATCCGATGTTTAAGGATGTAGGGAAAAACTAATTAATCATTAAATTTTGAAATTAAATTTAAATTACAAATGAAAGTTGATGTAACCGTGCCCAAAATGAATTTTGATGTTTTAAATTTGTGTTGATTTCATATTATCTTAATTATAACATTACTTATTTATCTTCTTACTTGCAAAATTCAGATTTAAATATGGGTCTGATTTGATTATAAAAATTAAAATCTATATTAATTATTATATAAATTCACAGTAATTTACATTAAATATTATACATTTTTATTATTTTTCCAGGTCTCACTGCATTTGTACCAGCAATATTACTCAAACGATAGTCTGATTAATTTTGCATTACAAATTGTCCCCAAACCCATAAACAACTAAAAATGATTTCTTCGAATTTTTATGGCAATGGGAATTGATTTTCAAAACAATCCTGGCTGTAACATAAAATAAGAAAAAAAAAAAGTTTCGTGAAACAGATTTTATTAAAAAGAAAAAAAAAATGCTAACATTAACTTGCACCACCCTATTGACTATGTGTCTTCACCGGTACTGATGTTGTCTTCCTGATCTCCTCCTTCCTCCTTGTTTGTAGATAAGAACTCAAGAGCCGTCACGACATCACTCATCAATGGCCTAGTTACAGCTTCTTCTTGCAGGCACATTGCTGCCACTGCAAGTGCTTGGTATAGAGCCTTCAATGGGTAGTTTTCTTCTAGCAATGGATCAGCCATTAATTTGAATTTCCTTCTGTCCTTGAATAGTGGAGTTGCCTGCAAAATGAGCGTGTGTATATATATACATACATATATATATCATCAGTATTTGGACATTCCCCTTATGTTTTAGCCAAAATATAGATACAATTGAATAGTTTTAGAATTTTTTCTGATATCCCTTCTGATATTCTAAAATTTCACGAATATGAAAAGGTAATATGAGTAGGAGTAATTAGAAGTTTTACTAGAGATAATACTATACCTAAGGATTTGAGTTTTTTACTGATTGGGTAAGGTTATCTATTATTAACAACTGAATATTCTTCAATAATCATCCTTATAATCAATCCAAGAGTTGTTATTGATAAATAACCTTAACTAGTCAACAAAACCCTATACCTAATACCTAAATTTTTCTAGTGCTATAGTTAAAGTTTAGGTAGAGAAAACTATGGTTGTATCGTACCCAAGTAACTAAATTCTGCTCTTCTGTTGGTCTTGCGTTGTCAATGACTCTTCTTCCGGTGATTATTTCTAAGAATACAACTCCAAAGCTATAAACGTCAGATTTTGTTGTCAATTGGCCTGTGAGTGCATACTCTGGTGCGCAATAGCCATAGGTACCCATCACCCTGGTGGAAACATGAGATTTATCCCCGGTTGGACCAAGCTTTGCAAGTCCAAAATCGGATAGTTTTGCATTGAAATCCTTGTCCAAAAGTATGTTTGATGCCTTGAAATCGCGGTATATTACTGGGGGATTGGCGGTTTCGTGCAAGTATTCAAGACCTTTTGCTGCTCCTCTAGCAATTTTCATCCTGGTATTCCAGTCCAATGGTTTTCTGCCTGGAGCTAAATCTGTTAAAAACAAAGTTTGACAGTGAGAATTCGGTTTTTCAAATTCAAATCAACAGTTTGAAGTGTTTATTATTTATTTTTAGAATTTTATAATAATAATTTTTGGACATACCAAGAAGGTGATCCTCAAGGGAGCCATTGGCCATGTGTTCATAAACTAAAATTCTTTGATCACCATCAGCACAATATCCAACAAGATTGACAAGGTTTTGATGGCTAAGCAAACTCAACATCAAAACCTCTACAAGAAATTCCCTGTTTCCCTGGAAACCATTCCTGTCAAGTTGCTTAACTGCAACAACCTGACTCAAATTAAACAACACATTTAAAATCAAGGACTCCATCTTGCTTCAATAACCAGTTTCTTTC
This sequence comes from Nephelium lappaceum, assembly GCA_021234005.1. Classification (NCBI taxonomy): domain Eukaryota; kingdom Viridiplantae; phylum Streptophyta; class Magnoliopsida; order Sapindales; family Sapindaceae; genus Nephelium; species Nephelium lappaceum. The sequence continues at coordinate 33,043,948 of CM037996.1, forward strand.
AAATAAAAGAGAACGGGATGTTTACTTTTCTAAAATTTTAGATGCAGTCAGTTTTAGTCAGATTTATAATATTTTTATGGTTTTTATTCATAAGAGATAAATTAGTGTTTTCAAAATTCAAAAAGATGAATTATAGACATTAAGAGATAGAATAAAATAGTACTTGATTAGTGGATTCAAGCTTCCCTCTATAAACCCTTCCAAAACCTCCTTCGCCTATCAAATTTTCGGGGTTGAAGTTTGATGTTGCAAAAGATAATTCGCGGTAAGAGAAGATCTCAGCGGAGATATTTCCTTTTCTGATTTTGTTGATTTCTTCTGTTATGTACCTGTGCCTGCTGCTGTCTGCATGAAAAAGAGAAAAAAAAAATGGATACTTAAAAATTTAACAACATTTAGAGGCCTCAACTAATTACGATTATCACAGAGAACTCAACAATATATTAAAGCTTTAGTCGTATTCAGTTGAATCGTAATGTTTGAAAACATTACGACCATACGTGTTAGCCTTACAACCATATGATTGAATTTGCAAAGATCAAACTATTCCATACATAAGAAGTTTTTACAAGTATGTTCATATAAATTGACCAGACAGATTCAAGTAATAACCAAATGTTATGGACCTAGAAGATGTAATGAGTACATATTAAGCCAAAACAATAATTACGATCATTTTTATCCACAACAGGAAAAGCTCATGTAAATTTTCGGATAAATTTCATCATTCAGGTCCTCCAATCCGTGAATGCTAAAGGTTTTACATTAAAAAATCTTAATATCATGTCATAGATCTTGTATGATAGAAATAATGAATCTAATGTTGTAGGAAACACCAATCATGCAAAAAACCAGGGAAACGAAAGCCGTTTTCAACCTACGATATAGAGAGAACTTATTTATAAATAGAAGATCAAATTACCAGTTTTGAAAGAGATGTTAGCAAATGAAGCTAATATTTTCTTGTCATGGTGGCGGTCCTTGATGCTCTTCCTTAATGATTTTCTGCTGACAGTTTTCTCTTGTGTATTATGGCAACAAGGCAAGCAATTCATCTTGCTTTCCTCCCAAGTTTCTTCTACCTTCTCAATCCGACCATCTAAAACTTGAACCCTATTGAGCACTTGACTATCTTGCAATTAGTAAATGTAACAAAACTTTCCACTTCAAGAACACGAACACCGGATTTGAAAATTATTGATTTAGAAATCAAAATTTGGATTTGCTGAGCGATTAGAAACCTTGGCCTAGAAGAAACCAAAAATTTTCTTGGCTTCTCAGGAGAAAACAGAATAATTTCCGGGTAATGATTGCCTCAGTTTCCTTCTCTAACTAAACCCACTGAATCCGGAGAGGCAGAAGAATCAGTCAATTTTGCTAAAATCAGAATTAGACAGGTTTTGATGTTAGCTTGATTACCTTACAAAAATTATGTTTCAGCGAAAATGGGGTTGTAAAAATGTGTGCATTTCTTACAATATCTCTATATTATTTTTTGCAAGCTTGCCATATCAATAATTTAAAAAGTAGGATAATCCTGCAGAAAATAGGTGTCACTTGGCAGATCAAGGACCTGCCAGAGAATTCTCTAGACAAAATAGCTCGACTTGTTTAGTTATGCAGCTAATTGTGTAGCTGCTGTTATTACAAGGTAGACCCCTCGATTTACGGAGATAAAAGTAAATATAATAAGAAAAACAATAATGGAAATTGTAGATAAGCCAATATAAATATTTTCTTTTTGTACATTAATTAATGGAGGATATAAAACAATTTCAATTTCAAATCTACTCATAGTTTTAAGTGGTACATTCACTTTTGTTTTATATTTATGATAGAAGTTTGAATATCATCATACGTATTTATTCGCATATGTAAAAAGTTTTCTTCAGATAGATTTTGAGATTGAATATATATTATTTAATATTGAGGATATATATATGTATATAGCTCCTCAAGATAAATAGATAATGGTTAAATGGGAAATGGGTAATAATTTAGGGGATATAATTATGTATTCTAAAATAATTTGGAGGAAATGGGTACCATACCCATTTACAAATGAGTATTAATTTTACCCCCAAAGTCCCAAACCCAAACCTAAAGTCCTAAAATATCCTAGAAGTTATCTTCAAATACGCATGAGTACACGGGTAATTTTTGACCTTTTTTGTTTTTTTTTGAAAAATGTAATTTTTGACATCTTGATTTCTCGGACTTAATCAAAACTATATTTGAAGAAAAAAATATAGTTTGATCCATAAATAAATATAATTTGATGTCTAAATTCTAATACAAAGAAAATGGTCTCGTGTTTCCATTTTGATAGTAAAACTAGTGAAAATTATAAGCCCAACTGATAAAGTATGCATTATGGGTTGATACGGATTAATTTTACTTAAAAGATTGGCCCATATAGACCTAAAATATCTTAAATATGTTGGAGTTTCTGCCCTAAGAGCTTGTAATATTGTAAACGGTTTTATAAATTTTTAATAAAATATTCATTTCATTCAATTTATATATTTTGCAAAAATAGTATATATCATGAGAAACATCCTTGATTACTGATGTAATTTCAAACTAAGTGTATAAGTGTTATATACAGGTGGATTTAGTTTGAGATAAGTAATTTAAAGAGTCCGTAGATAACAAACGAAGCTGGGTACTTCATTTGTGGTAAATCTACAACTGCGGTCCCTTTTGTATTTGATACGATAGTCTTATCCAAGACTATTCATGTGGTGACATAGAAATGGAGGCACCTTATATAATAAAGATTATATAGGACTGGACCACGATAAATATAAGTCTCTAAATAATATCCGTTAACCTTAGAGATTTATATTTATCAACCAGATGATCATATATGAATTGATCTTAATTCTGAGTGTATTATGAACTCCTACTTGTTAAGTTATTTCCTTTGATTTACATGGGTGAGATCGGTGTAGATACCCGATCAATAACTTCGTACTTTGGGGATATGATTTAATAAGTAGCTGGGAACATTCTATACAATAGTGAAATCCACTCCTTCTTGCGAGAAGTAGAAAAGTAGTTCCCTTAAGGGTTGATTCAGGTTTTGAACAATAAGAGCGCTCAACTTTCTGTTTATATGTAAACAGAAAGATAAATTCATAAGTTGTTATGAATATATTGTTCATTAGAGAATCAATGGTACTTAAGGATCAAGAAATAATTAGAGAGGTAAAACGGACATTTGACCTTGCTCTAATTATGAACTATTTGTGGAGGGTCAAATCATATGTAGTGATTAAATCAATGGACACTGAAAAATTTCAGATTGTATAAAAACATCTACAATTTTGAGAGTGCAATCTTAAGTTTTTAGTGGAGTAACTTTAAGATTAATAATAGTGAATTATTTAATTAAAGAGTTTAATTAATAATTCCAATATTATTGGAGCTCAAAACTGTAGGTCCATCGGGTCCCCTTGATAGCTCATTTTACTATAAGAAACATGTATATAGAATATTGTAATTGGACTGTCCAATTACAGGCGTTACATAAGTAACAAAAATTTGTGTTCACTTAATATTTGAACAATATTGATTATTCAAATTATTTAATTATTAATTATGAATTAATAATTATTTAATTAATTTTATAAGAGGTCTTGAATCCAATTCTTAGTGACTTTGGTATAAATTAATTATGAATTAATTTATTAAAAGTTACAAGTTCTATTTCAAAATATAATATGAATTAATTTTGAATTAATTATATTATATGAGGCAAAAGTTTAATTATAATAAGATTAGGGTCATTATTAATATTGATTAATTAAAACCCTAATTGTTTGCCTATAAAAAGAAAAAGTTTCTTTTCTACATCTAGGTTTTTGATTGTTGTTTATGTTTTTGAGAAAAAACAAGAGAAAAGAATTTTTTTTTTTTCAACAAATACAAAGAACAAGAATTTGTGTCTTTGTTCTTTGTATAACCAAAATCAAACACTCACCTCTTATAATCATTGATTTAATTTGATTTTTTTTTTAGAAAGAAATCAAAAAGTAAGTGAGCACAATTCTATATAATTGTGCCCACTCGCTTGTTTCTTGGTTTCGAGATATATCAAGGAAGGCAAGGTGGTGAGCAATCCACAGAGATCAATACAGAAGGTAAAAATATGATTTTTATTTCTTTATATTATTTTTATTTCATTGTTTTATAGATCTTGGATTCTTGAGTTTTCTAAAAACGTTTTTGAAACTCAATGTTCCGCTAAATCCTTAATTTTATGAAAAACAAATTGTTGATTTTTGTTTTTTCATTCCAACAAAATAAGGGTACATCACTTCTTAAAAACCCTTCATATATTTGTTTTCTATTTACGTGGATAAGATATTGAGGATTACTGTAGCGTGTAATCTAAGTTCTTATAATTAACTTGAGATTCTTCTTAACATGAGACCAAAGTGATGGTGAGACCTTTTTGACTTTATGATACAAGTTATTAAAGGAAATTTTCTATCATATATTATGCGAAAACCAAGGCTTTAGTTTTTTTTTTTTTGAACCAAGGCTTTAGTTACTTTTTCAAAATTCAACACGACTTTAGTGATTTTTTTCATAAACAATTTAAAAAAAGAACACACTAATTTATTATCAATTTTATCAATATCTTTCTATCGGGTTACATTCTTACAAAACCAAAAGGTTGAGTTAAAATTTGAGTTTAACTAAAATACTTTTCTTTGGTTGATTTAGAGCCAACCCTGCTAGTGCTAGGTCAGTTATCACAATTAGAGGGGACCAACAACAGTTGATGCTTTAGGCAGTACTATATGAAGGGTTTGATCTTGAAAAATCCCTTTTATATATTTGTTTTCTATTCTACGTGAATAAAATGCTTTTTTTTTTTTTTTTTAAGTATACATGAATAAAAACTTGACTTTATATATGATATAAATTATTGAAGGAAATTTTCTACCATCATTTATGTAGAAACCAAGGATATAGTTACTTTTCCCAAATTCAAACATCTTTAGCAATTTTTTTCATAGACAAGTTAAAACATGATCAAAATAATTCATTATCAATTCTATCAATATCTTGGTATAGGGTTACACACTTACAATGCCAAAAAACTGAGTAAATATTTGAGTATAACTAAAATATTTTCCTTTGGTTGACTTAGAATAGTGATAGTGGGATGTTTTTGACTTTATGGTACAAGTTACTAAAGGAAATTTTCTACCATATTTTATGGGGTTACCAAGGCTTTAGTTATTATTTCAAAACTCAATACGTCTTAAGTTATTTTTTTTCATAAACACAAATTGTGGGTGGTTTTCTTAAAATTTAATCCACCCTCTCCCACCATAAAAAGAAAAAAAAAGTTAAAAAATGATCAAGGTAATTCATTATAAATCCTATCATATCTTGGTGTAAGGTTACATATTTACAAAACCAAAAAGTTAAGTTAAAATTTGAGTTTAACTAAAATATTTTTCTTTGGTGGGTTTTGGGTCAACCTTTTTAGTGCCAGGCTGGTTGTCACAATTAGCAGGACCAACAATAGTTGATGTATTAGGCTTTAGACACTACCATATGAAGGATTTGATCTTGGAAAAACCCTTCATATATTTGTTTTCTATTCTACGTGAATAAGAAGTTGATGATTATTATAATGTGTACTCTAAGTTCTTATAATTAACTTGAGATTCTTCTTAATATGAGACCAAAGTGACATTGGCATGTTTTTGACTTTATGCTACAAATTACTAAAGGAAATCTTCTTCCATCTTTTACGCGGAAAGCATGACTTTAGGTACTTTTCCAAAATTCAACACGTCTTTAATAATTTTTGTTTTTTTTACAAACAAGTTAAAAAATGTCAAAGTTATTCATTATCAGTCCTATCAATATCTTGAATAGGGTTACATACTTAGAAAGCCAAAAAGTTGAGTTTAACTAAAATATTTTCTAAGTCAACCCGTTAGTGCTAGGCTGGTTGTCACAATTAGTGGGACAGACAATAATTGGTGTATCAGGTTTTAAGACCCTATTCTCTGGAAGGTTTGATCTTGAAAAAACATTTTATGTATTTATTTTCTCTTCAACGTGAATAAGATGTGAATGATTATTATAATACGTGCTCTAAGTCCTTATAATTCACTAGTCAATTAATTATAGGACTACAGTAATTAATTATAGATTATAATGATACCCTTAACTTGGAATTTGTAAATTACTTCAGACGTTCATATCTGAGTTTCTTACAAGTTAGGTCAGTACTTACATTATTGTCATCCATATGTTACTTAATTAGATCACTGAGGGACCCATCTTACAAGCATGGGGACATGTGCCCCTCCTGAATTTTTGAAAATCTTTTATTTTTTTTGTTCTTTTTATAAAATTTTTGTTACCTATTTCTTATGTATTCTTTAACAATAAATATATTAAATTGCATGATAATTGTTTCTAAGTTTATTAGTCTAATACAATAACAATAATACGTCGCATTACTCGGTGGGATTTGGCAGAGGGTTGTTAATTTGGTAGTGTGTTAAAACTCTGTTTTTGCTTGATGTCCAACTAACAGAATGTGTAGGGGCTAGAAGATGATGATGAGATGGTTTTTAAAAAATAAAAAATTCATGTTCTTCAATCCAATGGTTTTAAAAAAATAAAAAATTGGTGGACTCTCAAATTGTTTAATAGCAGACTCTGCAAAACTAATTGCTTTTATATACTGATTTCTCAGTTAAATTATAGTAAAGGAATTTTAATTCTTTGACATGTCCGCTCTTTAACCATATGTGAGTTGGAACTTTACAAAATTGATTTTTTTTTTTTTTTAAGCTCGCCACTAAACTAAAGCATAATAAGCCCTTTGGAGTTTTTGATGATTTAATGATTCTGAGGGATGTGCAACCTTTTGTGTCAAGAATTAATGAATGTATGCAATCCCCCGTTGACATTTTAATAAAATTTGATCTATTTCATATTTATTCTGGTGAAGGGAGAGGTTGTGGCAGAGGTTTGTCAAATTCATCCTCTGCCAAACCCCTATTTTCGCCTGATTTGAAGATTTGTTAATCTTTCATGTAAATAAAGGACGGATTTTGTACAAGGTAGAAATTCTAAAACCTAACGTGAAGTACATGGCTGATAATAATTCCAGAAAATCATTAAGTAATTGATGATATAATATAAATCAGAATCCCCTTGACTCCAGCATTATCATTTACTCAATTCATTGCTAGTTGTAGCACATGGGGCCTCTAATGGGACCTATAGCAATGAAATGTCTTGGAGCTTTTTTATGCAAGGAATAATAAGCCTTTGAAATATTTGATTGATTGATTAAAGTGATGATCCCGAAAATTTCTAACAACATTTGTTAAGAGAATAGAGGTTTATAGTGGGACCTATATATTATAACAATGTCTATGAATCCAAGTTTGAAGGAAGACTATTTTTTTTTTCTTTAATTGATTTAAAAGTCGATTCTTTTATTGTCGGTTTACAATAAGTGGAGCCTATAGCAATTATAAGTCTTTAGAAGATTTAATTGATTGATTAAAATAATATCCATGAAATTTTCAGCAATTTTTGTGCAAAGAATAGAAATCTATTTTGGGATCTATATATTATAGCAATAAGATATTTTGCAAAGTTTGATGCAAAGTCATGATCAAAGAAAATTTCAATGCAACGTTCACATTCCACATGCATTTTTTTTTTCTTTTTTGCTTTTTTTTTTTTTGGTTAAATCCTCCCACATTTCTCCTTTCAAAAAATTGAAATGTGGTTTCATATAAATTTGGCCTTTAATCACCATATAATGGTGTGTTGATGTGTTTTTCTATGTTGCATATGAAGAAATAAAAAACAAGGCCCCTTCAGTCAAGTCCATCATATATTACTAATTTTATTTATGCCATTTACAATGAGGAAATTAGTCATATTGAAAGAATGATTTACAGCTTTTAAATTTGTATAAAGGCTTGATAATTAACCCAAAAAGGCTGTGAAGTACTAGCGAGTAGTGACACAAATAACATTAGAAGAAAATAATTCAAATTAATAACAAGAAAAGAATTTTAATTGGATTAAGAGCACAAAACCTATGTACATATCCTTCTCTTGGGTGGTATTCCACTGTGATGCTAAATCGGACAACCTCTAAAAGGGAACTTCATACCAGTGTGGTAGCGCCAATCAAATTGGTCTTTCTAAATGCTATCTGATACTGCCCAGCCCACTCAAACCCCAAGACTAAAATGTCTTCAATTATTAAATAAAAAATAAAACCAAAATAGCTTTTTTAAAAAAAACGTTTACGATGCATTCAACTTATTTTGATATATAATAATATAGTAACTCAACACAATTTAAAAATTTGACCATTATAAAAAAGAAATAATATAAATTATTCAAACGTTAATTCAAATAAATTGATAGGTGAGTTGTCACTAACATAAATTAATATAAAGATGTCATGACTTACCAATGACATAGTAATCACAACTTATTTAAAAATTTGAGATGCTTTCACTTTATGACTAGTAGTAAATTCTCTATTTTAAATTGTTACTTATTGGGAGACGATGTACTTCTACTAAATTTACCATGTATGTGTCTATTTATATAGTAAAGGCTGCAACGAAATTGATTGTTCTTTATATGGATGAAGAATTTTAGTTCAAGTAAGTTATTATAAATATCCCTGTAAAGAGGATTTAAAAAGATATCATATTTGTTTGCTGTCCTAAATATCTCATTATTATCATATTGTCGTAATATTATTGAATTTGCCACTTGTGTATCTGCTTTTACATCGTTTTCATGAATAACATTCACATAAAATTGTTGAATTATGCAATTCGTCTATATGCTTCAATTTCAAGTTAGACCCCTCAAATAATAGTATTTTGGTCTGAAACATGTGAAAATCTCAAAGCCATGTCACTTGTAAATTCTTTTAGTAAAAATCCTGTTATTCAGTTGGATTTATAGAAATTGGATGAAGATACTTGAGAGAGAAGGTCTGTTAGAGAGTCGTTCATAACATCCTCTAATAAACCTTTGATGTTGATGTATGGCTAACACTTTTTTCACTCATTTAGGTTGTTATTTCTTGGGCCATTAACTTAATCATACGATTATTGTTTGTGACTCTTATAGTTGGTTTTATTGTCTTACACATGTCACAAGTTATCATGAGCAAGTCTATTATAATATCCATTAGCCCACATGATGGGATATTATATAGGATTTAAAAAGGTTTGTAGGATCTTAATTTTCTCTGCAGAAAGTAGCAGGAGATTTTGTCATTCATTACTTTAGATCATCATTTCAATTTTGTAATGATATTTTATTGTTAAAGTCCCATGCGGTAGCCTTCCGCTAACAAAGTAGTCGAACAGTTCATAGTTTCGTATTCATAATGGCACAAAATTTATTTGTTTACCAAGAGAAATCTGAAAGAAAAAACGAAAAAAGTTAAGAAGTGTGGCGCCTAATACAATTGTGAATGCATCCACTGAGTACTGCAATCATTCTTCAAAGGGCAGTCTTTGTTGACAAACTTTATTTTTATTTTTATTTTTCCCTTGACTGAATTGCAAACTTTAATTATTTAATTCATGTTATCTCTGGCACAAACAGTATGGAATTTAGGAAAAGACAAAGTTGGAAGAAACAGAGCCGAGTGGGACCTATGAACTGAAAAATTCTTATGCAAAGCCAATGACCAATGACCAAGAAATTTCCAAGTTGGTTTTTTAAAATTGGATAGAATATATGCTTCTCTATCAATAGCATGTAACTTCCAATGGTTCTCAAGCACATTCAGTATCTATCATTTCTGCTCAAGAGTTGTTTTAAGGCAATGAAAGATCCCTCTCCCTCACCATAAAACTAAATAAATAAAATACAAGAACTAGAAAGAGAATGATCATAAACTAGTCATTTAATTAGGACGGCAATGATACTGGTAAATTACTCCAGACATTTGCATAGAAATTACCTACAAGTTAGGTCAGTACTCATATTGGTCCCTTGACTTGGAGCTTGTAAATTACTTCGGACGTTTGTATCGAAGTTCCCTACAAGTTAGGTCAGTACTCGTATCGGTCCCTTGACTTGGAGCTTGTAAATTACTTCGGGCGTTTGTATCGAAGTTCCCTACTAAGTTAAGTCAGTACTCGTATTATTGTCATCCAGATGTCACTTAATTAGATATACCCAATACTGTCAACAACTTGCATAAAACTTCATTCCCGTGTAGTGATGGAGACAATTCACCTAGATGGCAAAAGGATGACTCAGCTGGTCGTTAGACAATGCATGTGTTGTTATATTTAGCTCTTAAATTAAATTCTATGGATAACAATTCTTCTATATAAACGAGGCTTTCCTGATTTATAAAATGTGAATGATACCATCTAAATATGATTATATTTTAAAAAGTTAAAACTAATATATATATTTTTTCAATAATGAGATCAATTTCATAACCTTAGAAAAATCAACAACTATCATAACAAATTTCTAGGAGATCAATGTGAGGTTACAGGCTTTTGATTAATAATATTTCTAGTTCACAAGTAAGCATGATGCATGAATAAAATATATTTCAAAGAGATGAACTTGAACTTGCTTTATATTTTAAATATCTCAATCTTAGATATTTACTCAAATAAGAGTTGTTTTAAGAAAAACAAAAAGTGAAAAACAAACAGCCAGCCAATTAGTGCACATACGACATCACAGTTGCACATGCTTTGAAATTTTTGATGCAAAGTAGTAATCATAGAAATTTTCTGAAACTTTAACGCTAAAAACAAGATCTCTATTTGGATTTGGGGGCCACTATCTGGGTGGTTCGAAATCTCTGATAACAAATTAAGATAACGTGTAAGAAATGGCTAAAGCATATAGTTACTACTGTTACCATATCAAAAGCGAAAGTTTGGTATTGAAATAAAACACATGTTTTATTATATAATAAAAATTAGAGTACTCTATAAACTCATACCGTAAGAGAGTGAAAATGAAGTATGAAATTATAAGAGAATGAAAATAAAGATGAATGAAATTGAGATAACATAATTAAAGTAGAGAAACACAAGAAAGTGATTATTGTATTGCATTCGGTTAAACCAAGAAAGCGAAGACAATTTTCAACAACTCTAATCTCCATTATACTTAATTAACCATATATCTATATATATGCTAAAAGACTAAAGCCACTTGTACTTCATACAATTATCTAATGAACACTTGTCATTATAATTACACATGATTGACACCTAGTGAAAGAGATGACATGTGGAAATCCTTAACTTTACAATGCTATGCTTATTTTTTGATAGTGGAAGACCCAACAAAATGACGACCACAAACATATTCATAAGCATAGTCGTGCTAATAACGTGTTATAAATATAGATAGTAATTAGATGGAGACATAGAAATGACATACATGCATAAAAGTAAAACAAACATGTGGAGAAGAGACATTGAGAATTAAGAAGAAAGTGAAGATGTATGGAGATTTTATTTCCATTGATAATCGACCAAGAGAGAGCAATTAGATATATCTATACAAATTGGAGAGACTCGAACCCATGGTCTCTTAAAGTCAAGAAGGATACTTACCACTCTTACTAATGGATGATGTGACAACAATTGTTTTTATATTATACTAAAAGTAGTTTATAAAATACTTAGAATATAGAAGCTACCTGTTATACTTGCATATTTATAGATAGCATATCAATATATTTTTCATTAATTCTGTACTTTCAATTTTTTTTTTAACGCACCAGAGCATATAGCTTTTAGCCATAACAATGTAGACCATGCAATTTTTATCTTTGAAGTATTTCCTCTCTCTCTCTATCTGTCTCTCTCTACATATATATGTATGTATGTATGTATGTATGTATATGCCCTTACTAATTGGAAAATTCCTGCCAACTTGCAAGTAGAAAACAAGAACTATGTATACTGAAACACTTTATAAAGAGCATATCATTGATAACCAATTCATGCACATTTCCTAGAGCTGAGTGAAAATGAAACCAACTATGAGTTCCTTTGTTGCCCTTCTTTTCCTTGTTGTCATATCAACCACTAATATTGGTTCCTGCAATGCGAGCTCTTACAAGGGCTGCATCAAAAGTGAGAGACAAGCACTTTTGAAGTTCAAGGAAGATCTAACTGATCCTTCCAACCGCCTTGCATCTTGGACTGCTGATGGCGACTGTTGCAAATGGGTTGGCATTCTCTGTGACAACTTCACTGGCCATATCCTTGAGCTCCGCCTTAGAAGTTCTTATGGTATTGATGATGAATTCTTTGTTGCTTATCTTTCTTACAACAGGTCAAACTTGGGCGGTCAGATAAGTCCTTCTTTACTTGATTTGAAGCATTTGATTTACTTGGATTTAAGTGGCAGTGATTTTGAAGGCATTCAAATTCCTGCATTTCTTGGTTCTATGAGGAATCTAAGATACCTTAATCTATCTTACACTGGTTTGATTGGAATGATTCCTCACCAATTTGGGAATCTCTCTAATATTCAGTATCTTGATCTTAAACAAGATTTACCATATCCGCACAATTTACAATGTTGAGAATTTTGATTTGGTTATGTTGTTTGTTGACAATCTTCGGTGGCTATCTGATCTCCATTCGCTAAAGCACCTAGATCTCGGGGGTGTGAATCTCAGCAAAACCTTCGATCAATGGTTATTGGTATCAAATTTACTTCCATCTTTAGAAGTGTTGAAACTGTCAAAATGCGGACTCCATCACATGCCTCCACAATTCATAGCAAATTTTTCGTCTCTTACCACACTTGATCTTTCCGACAACCAACTTTTCAATAACTCTCTATTTTCCACTTTGGTTTCCAGTCTCAATCAGTTAGTGTTTCTTCATTTAGGTTTTAATAAATTTCATGGTCCAATCCCTAATGAAATCCAAAACTTAACTTCTCTTATATATCTTGATTTGTCTTTTAATAATTTCAATGTTTGGATACCTGATTCATTATACAGACTTAGTCATTTGGAAAACCTTTTTTTGACAGGCAATAACTTGCAAGGTAAGCTTCTAGATGGTCTAGGAAATCTAACTTCAATTGTAAAGTTTGATCTCTCTTTCAATGAACTAGTCGGAAAAATTCCAACATCAGTTAGGAAAACTTTGTAATTTGAAGTCAATTAAACTTCAAAGTGTTAAATTGAGTCAAGATATATCTGAAGTCTTAGATAATCTTTCTCAATGTGTTTCAAAAGGACTAGAGGTATTGCTTTTGTCTAATAATCAACTTTTCGGTCACTTGACCAATCAGCTTGGGCATTTTAAAAATTTAGCATTTTTTTCTGTGAGAGAAAATTCCATTTCCGGTTATGTTCCACCTTCTTTAGGAGAACTTTCATCATTGAAGTATCTTGGGCTCTCTTATAACCAATTTAATGGAAGTCTTTCTCAAACTCACTTCGCAAATCTCATAAGTTTGCTAGGATTTGGTGCATCTAGAAACTCACTAACATTAGAATTGAGTCCTAATTGGACTCCACCTTTTCAACTTCAATATTTAACATTGGCATCCTGCTCTATAGGGCCTCAATTTCCATCTTGGATTCTTTCACAAAAGAAATTACAATTTCTAGATATAGCTAACTCAGGAATAGTAGATATCATCCCTAATAAATTTTGGAAATCTAATTTGCAGTTTTATCATTTAGACCTTTCTCATAACCAAATTCATGGGAAGATTCCAGATTTAGTCAATACTACTAGTGCACTTGAGTCACTTGACTTGAGTTCAAATAATTTTTCAGGTCCATTACCTCTTATCTCTTCCAATGTGCTTGAACTCCGACTTTCCAATAATGCCTTTACTGGGACAATTTTTAATTTCTTGTGCTATGGGATTAGTGAGACGAAGAGAATGCAAGTTCTCAACCTTAGAAACAATCTTTTATATGGGGAATTACCTGAATGCTTCATGTATTGGAAAGATTTAAGAGTCCTAAACTTGAGTAAGAATAAATTTTTTGGGAAACTTCCAACTTCCATAGGAATTTTAAGTTACCTTCAATCATTGAATCTAAGTCGAAATAAATTGTTTCAAACATTACCAATATCACTTCAAAATTGTTCAAAGCTAGTATCTCTTGATCTTGGTGAGAATGATTTTGTTGGAAATGTTCCAAGCTGGATGGGAGAAAAATTTTTGAACATCATGGTTATCATTTTTCGTTCAAATGACTTTCACGGTCCTTTACCAGTGGAACTTTGCCATCTAGCACATCTACAAATCTTAGACCTTTCTTACAACAATTTGTCTGGAACCATACCAAGATGTATTGGTAACTTAAGTGCCATGGTGAAAAGGGAGTATTCAGATGTTACCGATGTGACTTATATTGTCAGATCAAGCGTTTCTAATCTTAAACAAGTTGAGGAGACTGTAACTCTTGTGATGAAAGGGAAAGCGGCTGAATATAACACCATTCTCAAATTAGTAAAATCTATAGACCTTTCAGAAAACAACTTTTCTGGAAAGATTCCTATAGAAATTACAAATCTTGGAGCCTTGGTGTCATTGAATCTTTCACACAACTCATTAACTGGAAAAATTCCTAAAAATATTGGTGTCATGACACTTTTGTTAGTGCATTGACTTCTCTGAAAATCGACTTTCTGGTGAAATTCCACAAAGCATTTCAAAGTTGACATTTTTGAGTATCTTGAACTTGTCCAATAACAATTTAGTTGGGAAGATTCCTTTAGGCACTCAACTACAAAGCTTCAATGCATCGTCATTTACTGGAAATGAACTTTGTGGACTTCCACTCCCAAAGAATTGTACTGAGAGAGGCCCTACATCAATTTCTGACCATGAGAGTGGAGATGGAAAGGATGTTAGTGAAAATGAGGTGATTTGGTTCTTTGCAAGCATAGCACTTGGATTTGTAGTGGGATTTTGGAGTGTAATAGGTTCTCTGCTTGTCAATAGAAGATGGAGGTATATGTATTGTCGTTTCTTGGATGGCCTTGGAGAAAAGTGTGCAAATGTTGTAAACAAGTGTTGCTAGATGTTTTTATATTCGATCTATGTTGTATATACTGTAATAAACCAAGGTTTTCAGTCTTGTTGTATCTGCAGTTTCTTTGAATATTCGTTCCCATTAAAGTATCAATATTTTTCGTTCTTCCATATATTTATATTTGACCTAACATTAACTTTTGTGTTATCAAATCAACGGATCAAACTAACAGTGTGCAAATTCGATTTGGTTTGAGTTAGAGTTTAATATCAAAGCAACTCGATAATCATCAAGTTGGTTAACGATAACATAAGTCAAACTAAACTAATTTAATAAAGGTTAGGTTAATTTGGGTTGGTTGAGTAGTTTTTTCTCTAAATTTAAAATATTTTCTTTTAGCATATTTAATTTACGACTGTAAAATTTGTGTATAATCAGTACCATTAGTTATCATTAAACTCAAATGCTTAAATTGACAGAAAATAGTCTAATTATGGTATTTAAAACTTGAGAGTATGATACATTAACAACTACAAACAATAAATTCATTAGTTCATACCTTCAAATGTAGTGAATTAACTTAATCTCATTAATTAAAATATTCAATTTTTAATTTACTAACTTATAATGTATTACAACTTATAACTCTTTTAATATTTTCATTTGAGAAGGAAAACAAAACAAGTATTGAAAAATCAAAACTTGATAAACAACTATTCAATGTAATTTTTATTTTTAAAATATTTAATTTGTTGTAAGATAATAAACAATAATAATAAATAAATAACTTACTTATATATCAAAGCCATCTGATTTTAACTTATAGACTACTCTTTAAACAACTTAACAAATTCATATAAATCAATTTAAAATCATACATATAAATGCAATAGAATAATCATCATTAATTATTAATAAATAATTAAAAATTAAAATAAAATAATTTATTATAGTGTGTCAATTATCAAACCTATATCTTTTTCTTTACAATTAGTTTGGTTTGGGTTACATGGTTTAAAATTTTTGCAATCCAAACTAAACCGTAGAATGATTGGGTTATTAATCCAATCTAACCCAAACTCACTTTTCAAACCAAACCAACCTAACAAAATTCAACTAGCTTGGAATTTCACACCCCTGGTTTATTTATTTGCACACTCAAGTTTAACTACACAACCAGATCTAGATAAGGCGACATTTTTTTTTTTTTGATAAAAATGAGTAGAATTTCACACCTCACTAAGTTTTTCACACAATTCACCTGTGCGGAAAATTTGTAAGATTACTGATGTAATGAGATTGTTAGATGAATTTGATTAATTCATCTCAAAATAAATTTTCAGAAGCAAATCTTAGGAGTGTTTCAAGTATCACATTACTGACGACTAGCACTTGTCAAAATTAATTAAAAAAAAATCTTTTATTAGCACTTAATTAAACCATAAATGCAGCATATTTTAATTATGTTTCTTATTTAGTTTTGTAAACATAAGCTCAAATGGTTCAATAACGACTTGATAATTATTGAATTATTTAAATCAAAATATTAATTATCTTAGAAGATAATTAATTTAAAATTTAATTTTTGGGATAAAAATATTATCTATGGGATAATATTATAATAATTATTATAGAAGATTAATTAATTTATGGGATAAAATATTATCTTTGAGATCTTCACCCTTTTTCCACGTAGAGTTGAGAAGATCTTCTCCCTTTTTCCAAGCAGAAAAAGTTGTTGTGTGAGTTGAAATAGATTTTCTTGTATGGTCCCAAAGATTAATTCTCTGCAGCTATGATCTTTTGATATCCAACAATCTTAGTTGTTTTTTTTTTTTTTTTTAAGTTAACAGCATCATAAGTTTATTAAAACCCATCAATAATTATTATAACTTGTACTATCCGGATATCCATCCATAATCGAGAGATTGCTCCAACAAAACCAAAAATATATAGGAGAGAAATTGAACTGAATCAATAGAAAGTTGACGAAAATTTTTTAGGATTTCTGAACTTTATTTGAAATCTATATCTTTTCATTAATCATTGAATTTCAAATCAACAAATATTATCTTCCAATAATACCCTCCATTAACAAGAACCCACATTGAGAAGAAAATTATGCCAATTGGGTAATGTAGCATATGATATGGATATATAAGGAGAACCAGTCTCTTGACACGATTTGATTACTGAAGGCATTTATATGCACCGTTGGCATTTCCTGTTGTTTGTCCTGTAAATGGAAATTTGGCACAGGAGTAAAAACTCCAATCACATGCTAGGATACCAAAAATGAACAAGTGACAGTACCTGCAAAAGAAAAGGTAGCAACTCTGATTAGTAGTTAAAAGAAAAGGAAGCCTGTTGGCCTGCCACGTTGCACATTTCATCATTGGCAATCTTTCCCTTCAAGTAAGCTTCAACATCTCTGTCAAAATCATTTTCTATTTTAACGCAAAGAAAAAAAATAAAATTTCTATCAAAAATTTTGTTGTTTGTGTCAAAATGGTTCCTTTTCCACACCCTCTGGTCTTTGAAGCCCAGACTTGGCATCAAGGAAGCGCCTTTTTTACTTCTCTGTAAGCTAGAAACACACACAACACAACCCACAAGCCCATTTTTTTTCATGGAGGGTTTGTCAGAATGTGAGGTGGGTATTGTAGGGAGAGAAGAGCTGATGGTTTCTTTGAGTGGTGATGGAGAACCTACCATGAGAGTTGCCCATTTTCTGCAGACTACAGTCACCCCCTTTGATGGGGATGCGTTTCAGTTTCCTGCTTACTGTCTCTCCTCCGTACCACATAAGTTTGAACCAATAAAATGGCCTTTAAAGCTAACATTCCGTGGATGCAGAGTACCCAAAGAAGACTGGAAAATTTGGGTGGGAAAAATGGCTGCTTTGCATGAATCTACTTGGAGAAAAGCTGGTATCTGTGAAGCAATATTGAATTCCACTTATTCAATCCAAAGATAAAATGATTTGGTTCTTGGTCTAGCAGAGAAATGGTGTCCTAAGACCAAAAGTTTTATTTTTTCTTGGGGTGAAACTACTGTTACATTGGAGGATATGATGGTTTGTGGTTATTCAGTGTTGGGGTCCTCAATTTTAGCCAACTTGAAACAGAAGAACAGAAAATAACAGCACAGCAACTAAACCAAACAATAACAGAGTTGGGTAGAACTAAAAGCTGAAGTGCAAAGTATACAATGTGGAAGAAGAAATTCAAGGATGGTGGAAGCGAAATCGAATACGAAACATTTCTTG
Source organism: Nephelium lappaceum (assembly GCA_021234005.1). NCBI lineage: Eukaryota > Viridiplantae > Streptophyta > Magnoliopsida > Sapindales > Sapindaceae > Nephelium > Nephelium lappaceum. The sequence continues at coordinate 33,062,262 of CM037996.1, forward strand.
CCTATTGTTGTCTAGGTTTGTTTTCCCAACCTCTAATGTAATTGGCAGAACTATTCTTCCTATTGCAACACATTTAGCTAGAGGGACTAGAATTGCACTTGCGCCTGTTGTACTTGCTGCCATTTATAGAGATTGGAGTTTGTTGAAAGAAAAGATTGTAGCTTTGGCTAAGTAAACAATGCCTGTGAGGATGGAGACAGTGCATTAGCGATTATTATACATTCGCCACTCCAATTAGTTCAGGTAAGTTTACGATCAGAGATGCCTCAGAATTGTTTACCAAAGAATGAATTTAACAATCATCCACAATTGCCTCTCTGACAATTTCGTCTAGGTTCTGTAAATCCGTCACAATGATACATAAAATTGATTAAAATAGTTAATCTCATCATTGGTACCAATGACATCACTTGCTTAAACCTTTGAAAGCATTACATGCCACAAAATCACTAGATTAGCAAATATCACGCAAAGCCGTTGATCTATAGCAGTAGGACATGCAATAATCAATGTCCAACATTTTAATTTAGGATTTTTTTTATTTTTTTTTCAGTACAAACAAACAATCAAAAACTTGAAAGGTCGTATAATTGATCTTCCAGTCTCCAACTGTAACACATTGATAATTAATCTATGGATTGCGTTGCTTAGCACCTAGACAAGGTCAACGTAACAATATCTAATCAATTTGTTATTAAAAATGATCAAATCCAATTCAACCGGTGAACTTGAAATAATTTTCAAATGTTCTTTTCCCATAGAGGAATATTCGAGCAATTTCATCAACAATAAATGAATTTAAATTTCATTCAAGGATAGAAACAAACATACAAGATAAGATGAATACTAAAATACCTCTTTATAAGTGGACATGTAAGTTATGTTTCTTCCGGGGTCCATACCTCTCACATAGACCAAAGGAGGTTCATTTTTAAGCAATCAATATGGTAGTTGAGGCTCTAGAACTAAAAAGGAGGCTTAAAATGATGAATCTAATAGAAAAAGCTATATGACCTAAGAATTAAAAATCTAAATGGGTATTGAACCGACAATTAAATACACAGAGCTACACAAAGTCGAAGCAATAAAGACATTGAAAAAACTATATAGGAGAAAGGCTGTTTTTTTTTTTTTTTTTTAAACATTTCTCTGTGTTTGAAACATTGAATATCAATCTTATGGAAATTGAAAATCATAACAAGATGATAAATCTAAAAAAAAAAAAGAACATAGAAACAAATAAAAATAGACTCCTGATTTCCATTGGCTGAGTTCAATTAGCTCCAGATATTAAGTACAAATGCTAATTAAACTAACCAATCAACAAGTATAAGAAACATTTATATTGGTATTTAATTTGTCTCGATGGGTTAAACATTTCTTTATATTGTTAATTTGTCTCGAGGGTTTAGGATTTGGAGTTTTTCCAATAAAATGTCGAGACCTATGATAGCGCTGTCAGAAAAGGGTTTTGGGCCTAACTCTACCACAAAAGCTAGTTCATAAGTGAAGATTTACCCATATCATATAAATCAATGCAAATTCACAACAAATGTGAGACTATCTAATACTCTCTTTTACGAGCAGTGTGCTCACTTGGCAGCACCTATACCAATGCAAATGAGTTTGGGTCCAACCTAAAGCTTTGATACCATGTCAAAAAAAGTCTTGGACTTAACTCCACTACAAAAGCTAGCTCATAAATGAAGATTTATCTTGATCTTATAAATCAGTGCAAATTCATTTCTTCAACTAATGCGAGACTATCTAACAAGCACGACCTAGATGATTACTTGCACAATCGAAAGATAGCAACTCCTACCAAAAAGAGACTCATCACTTTGTGTTTTAATAACTCCTATTGAGAGGAGATTTATCACTTTGTGTTTTAATAGAAAAATATGGAACTTGAACCCTTGACTTTTTAAGCCCCATTTGTTTGTCAGGATAAGATTGGGTTTGGATTAAATTTTATCCAAACTCATGTTTGGTGCACTCAAGTGCCTCTTCACTAGATTATTTTATCTTATTTTAAACCCGTTAGTTTGGGATAAAAGAATCGCATTGAACACATGCGTTAAAATAATCCCACTGAACACTCAAATGCCTCTTCACCCAGACTCACTATAATTCATCCCCACGAGTGGTGACAATGTTTGACGAGGAAGACCATGATCAGTGACCTGTGACCAAAAAGGATGACCACAAGCGGTGAACTACGATCGATGAGGAAAATCGAGCAACAATGATTGGCAAGGAAGATAGAGTGATGAATGACCGAGTGATGACTGACGAGGAAGATAGAGTGAACGTTGGTGTGAAAGGAGAAGGAAAGGAAAAGAAAAGGATAAGGAAATGACCGACGACATGACAATGAGAAGGAAATGAGCGATGGCGATGACAATTATTCGATGGTGTGGCTAAGAGGGTGATAAGAGAGGGAGGAGGGTGGTGGTGTTGGAGTGGTTCTGCAACTTTATGGTACAAGTTACTAAAGGAAATTTTCTACCATATTTTATGGGGTTACCAAGGCTTTAGTTATTATTCCAAAACTCAATACGTCTTAAGTTATTTTTTTTCATAAACACAAATTGTGGGTGATTTTCTTAAAATTTAATCCACCCTCTCCCACCATAAAAAGAAAAAAAAAGTTAAAAAATGATCAAGGTAATTCATTATAAATCCTATCATATCTTGTTGTAAGGTTACATATTTACAAAACTAAAAAGTTAAGTTAAAATTTGAGTTTAACTAAAATATTTTTCTTTGGTGGGTTTTGGGTAAACCTTTTTAGTGCCAGGCTGGTTGTCACAATTAGCAGGACCAACAATAGTTGATGTATTAGGCTTTAGACACTACCATATTAAGGATTTGATCTTGGAAAAACCCTTCATATATTTGTTTTCTATTCTACGTGAATAAGGAGTTGATGATTATTATAACGTGTACTCTAAGTTCTTATAATTAACTTGAGATTCTTCTTAATATGAGACCAAAGTGACATTGGGATGTTTTTGACTTTATGCTACAAATTACTAAAGGAAATCTTCTTCCATCTTTTACGCAGAAAGCATGACTTTAGTTGCTTTTCCAAAATTCAACACGTCTTTAATAATTTTTGTTTTTTTTACAAACAAGTTAAAAAATATCAAAGTAATTCATTATCAGTCCTATCAATATCTTGAATAGGGTTACATACTTAGAAAGCCAAAAAGTTGAGTTTAACTAAAATATTTTTCTTTGGTTGACTCTAAGTCAACCTGTTAGTGCTAGGCTGGTTGTCACAATTAGTGGGACAGACAATAATTGATGTATTAGGTTTTAGACCCTATTCTATGAAAGGTTTGATCTTGAAAAAACCTTTTATATATTTATTTTCTCTTCGACGTGAATAAGATGTGAAGGATTATTATAATACGTGCTCTAAGTCCTTATAATTCACTAGGCAATTAATTATAGGACTACAGTGATTAATTATAGACTACAATGATACTGGTAGTCTTCCCTTAACTTGGAATTTATAAATTACTTCAGACGTTCATATCTGAGTTCCTTATAAGTTAGGTCAGTATTTACATTATTGTCTTCCATATGTTACTTAATTAGATCACTGACGGACCCATCTTACAAGCATGGGGACACGTGCCCCTCCTGAATTTTTGAAAATCTTTGGTTTTTTGTTTTTATAAAATTTTTGTTACCTATTTCTTATGTAAGTATAGATATATAATATGTTAGTTAGAAGATAAATCGTAAATCTATCATAAACAAAAAATAAATTGCAGATAGATTCTTCAATAATATTCCACAGTTAATCAATCCGATAATTAAATTAAAATTTTAGTATTCTTTAACAATAAATATATTATATTGCATGATAATTGTTTCTAAGTTTATTAGTCTAATACGATAGCAATAATACGACGCATTACTCGGTGGGATTTGGCGGAGGGTTGTTAATTTGGTTGTGTGTTAAAACTCTGTTTTTGCTTGATGTCCAACTAACAGAATGTGTAGGGCCTAGAAGATGATGATGAGATGGTTTTAAAAAAATAAAAAAATAAAAAATAAAAAATTCATGTTCTTCGGTTTTAAAAAAATAAAAAATTGGTGGACTCTCAAATTGTTTAATAGCAGACTCTGCAAAACTAATTGCTTTTATATATTGATTTCTCAGTTAAATTATAGTAAAGGAATTTTAATTCTTTGACATGTTACCTCTTTAACCATATGTGAGTTGGAACTTTACAAAATTGATTTTATTTTATTTTTTTTTAAGCTCGCCACTAAACTAAAGCATAATAAGCCCTTTGGAGTTTTTGATGATTTAATGATTCTGAGGGATGTGCAGCCTTTTGTGTCAAGAATTAATGTATGTATGCAATTCTCCGTTGACATTTTAATAAAATTTGATCTATTTCATATTTGTTCTGGTGAATGGAGAGGTTGTGGCAGATGTTTGTCAAATTCATCCTCTGCCAAACCCCTATTTTCGCCTGATTTGAAGATTTGTTAATCTTTCATGTAAATAAAGGACGGATTTTGTACAAGGTAGAAATTCTAAAACCTAACGTGAAGTACATGGCTGATAATAATTCCAGAAAATCATTAAGTCATTGATGATATAATATAAATCAGAATCCACTTGACTCCAGCCGTATCATTTACTCAATTTATTGCTAGTTGTAGTACATGGGGCCTCTAATGGGACCTATAGCAATGAAATGTCTTGGAACTTTTTTATGCTAGGAATAATAAGCTTTGAAATATTTGATTGATTGATTAAAGTGATGATCCGGAAAATTTCTAACAACATTTGTTAAGAGAATAGAGGTTTATAGTGGGACCTATATATTATAACAATGTCTATGAATTCAAGTTTGAAGGAAGACTAAATTTTTTTTTTCTTTAATTGACTTAAAAGTCGATTCTTTTATTGTCGGTTTACAATCAGTGGAGCTTACAAGAATTATAAGTCTTTAGAAGATTTAATTGATTGATTAAAATAATAATCCATGAAATTTTCAGCAATTTTTGTGTAAAAAATAGAGGTCTATTTTGGGACTTATATATTATAGTGATAAGATATTTTGCAAAGTTTGATGCAAAGTCATGATCAAAGAAAATTTCAATGCAATGTTCAAATTCCACATGCATTTTTTTTTTTTTTTTTTTTTTTTTGGGGGTTAAATCCTATCACACTTCTCCTTTCAAAAAATTGAAATGTGGTTCCATATAAATTTGGCCTTTAATTACCATATAATGGTGTGTTGATGTGTTTTTCTATGTTGCATATGAAGAAATGAAAAACAAGGCCCCTTTGGCCAAGTCCATCATATATTATTAATTTCATTGATGCCATTTACAATGAGAAAATTAGTCATATTGACAGAATGATTTACAGCTTTTAAATTTGTATAAAGGCTTGATAATTAACCCAAAAAGGCTGTGAAGTACTAGTGAGTAGTGACACAAATAACATTAGAAGAAAATAATTCAAATTAATAACAAGAAAAGAATTTTAATTGGATTAAGAGCACAAAACCTATGTACATATCCTTCTCTTGGGAGGTATTCCACTGTATGATGCTAAATAGGACAACCTCTGAAAGGGAACTTCTTACTAGTGTGGTAGCGCCAATCAAATTGGTCTTTCTAAATGCTATCTGATACTGCCCAGCCCACTCAAACCCCAAGACTAAAATGTTTTCAATTATTAAAAAAAAAATAAAACCAAAAACAGTTTAAAAAAAAAAAATGTTTACCATGCATTCAACTTATTTTGATATATAATAATAAAGTAACTCAACACAATTTAAAAATTTGACCATTATAAAAAAGAAATAATACAAATTATCCAAACGTTAATTCAAATAAATTGATAGGTGAGTTGTCACTAACATAAATTAATATAAAGATATCATGACTTACCAATGACATAGTAATCACAACTCATTTAAAAATTTGAGATGCTTTCACTTTATGACTGGTAGTAAATTCTCTGTTTTAAATTGTTACTTCTTGGGAGACGATGTACTTCTACTAAATTTACCATGTATGCATCTATTTATATAGTAAAGGCTGCAACGAAATTTATTGTTCTTTATATGGATGAAGAATTTTAGTTCAAGTAAGTTATTATAAATATCCCTAGAAAGAGGATTTAAAAAGATATCATATTTGTTTGCTGTCCTAAATATCTCATTATTATCATATTGTCATAATCTTACTGAATTTGCTACTTGTGTATCTGCTTTTACATCATTTTCATAAATAACATTCGCATAAAATTGTTGAATTATGCAGCTAGTGTATACACTTCAATTTCGCATAAAATAGTATTTTGGTCTGAAACATGTGAAAATCTCAAAGCCATGTCACTTATAAATTATTTTAGTGAAAAATCCTGTCATTCAGTTGGATTTATAGAAGTTGGATGAAGATGCTTGAGAGAGAAGGTCCGTTAGAGAGTCGTTCATAACATCCTTTGATAAACCTTTGATGTTGATGTATGGCTAACACTTTTTTCACTTGTTTAGGTTGTTATTTCTTGGGCCATTAACTTTTCTAACAAATTAATCATACAATTATTGTTTGTGACTCTTATAGTTGGTTTTATTGTCTTACACATGTCACAAGTTATCATGAGCAAGTCTATTATAATATCCATTAGCCCACATGATGGGATATTATATAGGATTTAAAAAGGTTGGTAGGATCTTAATTTTCTCTGCAGAAAGTAGCAGGAGATTTTGTCATTCATTACTTTAGATCCTCATTTCAAATTTGTAATGATATTTTATTGTTAAAGTCCCATGGGGTAGCCTTCAGCTAACAAAGTAGTCGAACGGTTCATAGTTTCGTATTCATAATGGCACAAAATTTCTTTGTTTACCAAGAGAAAAATCTGAAAGAAAAACAAAAAAAGTTAAAAGTGTGTCGCCTAACACAATTGTGAATGCATCCACTTAGTAGTGCAATCATTCTTTAAAGGGCACTCTTTTTTACAAACTTTATTTTTATTTTTCCCTTGACTGAATTGCAAACTTTAATTATTTAATGCATGTTATCTCTGGCACAAACAGTAAGGAATTTAGGAGAAGATAAAGTTGGAAGAAACAGAGCAGGGTGGGACCTATAAACTGAAAAATTCTTATGCAAAGCCAATGACCAAGAAATTTCCAAGTTGCTTTTGTAAAATTGGATAGATTATATGCTTCTCTATAAATAGCATGTAACTTACAATGGTTCTCACGCACATTCAGTGTCTATCATTTCTGCTTGAGAGTTGTTTTAAGGCAATGAAAGAAATTATGAGTGGATTTGTTTCACTAGTTTTCCTTGAGTTATTGGCAGTAGCAATCACCAGTATTAGCTTCTGCAATGGAAGCAGCTATGTGGGTTGCATCCAAAGTGAGAGAGAAGCACTCTTAAGGTTCAAGCAAGATCTCTATGATTATTCCAACCGGCTTGCCTCTTGGGTTGGTGATGGAGATTGCTGTAAATGGGCTGCTGTTGTCTGTGATAACATCACGGGCCATATCCTTGAGCTGCACCTTCAAAATCCTTTCAGCAACTATTCAACATATTCAACGGCAGCTGAACTTGAAGCTTTTCAGAGGTCATTGTTGGACGGTGAGATCAATCCTTCTTTGCTTGATCTTAATCATTTGGTTTATTTGGACTTAAGCTATAACAATTTTGAGGGAGTAATTCCTCACCAACTTGGCAATCTTTCTGGTCTTCAATATCTTGACCTTTCTGAGAATCTTGCTTTATATGGTGAGAGTTTGAGTTGGCTATCTAGCCTTTCTTCATTGAAATACCTTGACTTGAGCTCGTCGAATCTTGGTATGGCTTCTGATTGGTTGCTGAAGATAAACAAACTCTCTTCTTTGACAGTGTTACGATTACGGAATTGTCAACTCCTTCACATTCCTACACTGCCCTTCGTAAATTTTTCCTTATCCCTTAACACTCTCGATCTTACCTTCAACCATTTCGATAACTTGTTGATACCTTCCTGGGTTTTTGGTCTTCAAAATTTAGAATATCTTGTTCTAAGCTATAATAACTTCCAAGGTCCAATCCCAAAAGCACTTCAAAATTTTACTTCCCTTCAACGTCTTGATTTATCAAATAACAACTTTAATTCTTCAATTCCTAACTGGTTGTCTAGACTTAGGAGTCTTGAATTCCTTGATATTGGTTACAATGCAAACTTGCAAGGTTCAATTCCAAAATCATGGGGAAGACTATGCAACTTGAAGTCATTTTCACTGTCACATATTGAGTTAAATCAAGATATAAATGAAATATTGCATATTTTCTCAGGATGTATTGTAGATGGACTAGAAGAGCTGTATTTGCCTAACTGTCAGCTTTATGGTCAATTGACTAACAATCAAATTGGACAAGCTAAAAATTTAAATGTTCTTGATATTAGTCACAATTCCACTGTTGGTCATGTTCCATCTTCTTTTGAAAAATTTTCTTCTTTACAAGTCCTAGATATTTCCTATAATAAACTGATTGGAACTCTTTTGGAAATGCATTTTGTTAATCTTACAAAGCTTAGATCTTTTCTAGTATCTGGGAACTCATTAACATTTAAATTCAATCATGATTGGATTCCTCCTTTTCAACTTAAAGCGTTGTCCTTAAGATCTTGTCATTTAGGGCCGCAATTTCCATCATTTCTTCATTCACAAAAAAAATTATTTTGGGTGGATATATCTAGTTCAGGAATTGTTGGTAGCATTCCTAGTTGGTTTTGGAAATCTGTTTCTCAGTTTGGATACTTAAATCTTTCACACAACCAATTTCAAGGAGAGATTCCAAATTTAACTAGTGCTGTTATTCTTTATAATATTGACTTGAATTCAAATAATTTATCAGGTCCATTACCTCTCATATCCCCCAATGTGCGGCTATTTGATCTATCCAACAATGCTTTGTTAGGATCCATTTCCCAATTTTTGTGTCACAAGACAAATGAGTCAAGGGTAACACGAATTCTTCAACTTGGACGTAATTCTTTATCTGGAGAGTTAACTGATTGTTGGATGAATTGGAAAAATTTGGTAGTGTTGGAACTAAATAACAACAAATTCATTGGTAATCTTCCTTTTTCAATAGGAAATTTAAGTGCCCTTCAATTTTTGCACCTTCGACATAATAGTTTTTCTGGAGTCATACCATCATCACTCAAAACTTGTACAAAGTTAAGAGCGCTAGATATGGGTGAAAATGAGTTTGTCGGAAATTTTCCAACATGGATGGGAGAAAACTTTTCTGAATTGGTGATTCTCAGCCTTCGCTCAAACAAGTTCCATGGTCTCTTGCCTATTGAATTTTGCCATCTTTCTTCCTTACAAATTTTAGACCTGGCTTACAATATGTTCTCCGGATCTATTCCCAAATGTGTCAATAATTTTAGTGCTATGGTGGCAATGAATTATTCTAAAGGCAACAATATGCAATTTCAACCCAATGTAACGTGGGATAAGTTCATTGCGGATGCATTACTCGTGATGAAAGGGAAAATTACCACATATAGCTCCAATCTTAATTTGGTGAGAATCATAGACCTCTCCGAAAATAATTTTTCTGGAGAAATTCCAGTGGAAGTGACAAGACTTCATGCACTGAGGTCATTGAATTTATCACACAATTCTTTGACTGGAAGAATTCCTAAGACGATTGGTGATATGAGAGAAATGGAATCTATGGATTTGTCATCAAACTCGCTCTTTGGTAAAATCCCACAAAGCATCACAAGTTTGACATTTTTGGGTCTATTGAATTTGTCCTATAACAAGTTGACTGGGAGAATTCCTTTAGGCACTCAATTGCAAAGCTTTGATGCATCCTCGTTTATTGGCAATGAACTCTGTGGATCTCCACTGCAGAATTGTACGGTTGCTACCATTCCAACACCTAGCCATGAGAATGGTGGACATGAAGTGGATTTGTTCTTTGTAAGCATGGCTTTTGGATTTGTGGTGGGCTTTTGGAGTTTGATTGGCCCTTTACTCATCAACCAAAGCTGGAGATGCATGTATTGCTGCTTCTTGGATCGACTCGGAGGCAAATTTTATTTTGTTTTCAGAAAATTTCGTTAGTTTTTGTGCTTTAATGTTTGGATTGGTATCTTTTTACGAGCTCTAATAATAAAATCGATGGAGTGTTACAATGTTTACAAAAATTAATATTAAAATCGATGGAGTGTTACAATTAATGTTTAGAAAAATTTCATTCTTGTTAGGGTTTGATACATTGTATGTTTTTGGTGTTTGTATCATTAGTATATTTATAATTATTTTTCACTAATAGAGGCAAATTTTAAAAATTAATGTTACTCAATTGATTAAACAGAAAACAAAAATAAATTACAGATAGATTCTTTAATAATATTCCACAATTAATCAATCCAATAATTAAATTAAAACTTTAGTATTCTTTCCAAAGCTTGAACGAAAAATAGAATGAAACCCCGACTTCAACCATAAATATATTATATTGTATGATATCTGATTTCTAAATTTATTAACCTAATACGATAACAATAATGTGTCGCATTACTCGGTGGGATTTGGCAAGGGGTTATTAATTTCATACTGTGTTAAAACTCTGTTTTTGCTTGATGTCCAACTAATAGAATTTGTAGAGGCCGGAAGATGAAGATGAGACGATGGGAGCATTATGTGTTAATATAATACCTATGTTAAAATCATTTTTTTTTTTAGGTATCATATTTTTTCGTAGAATAAGATGAGATGGAAGTATTATCTAGTCAGCTTTAGTCAGCTATGTTTGACTCAATATGATTTTTCTTCTTTGGTTCAAGTAAAGTTTTTGATTACAAAGATTAAATTAAAAGGTAGGAATTGTGGAACAAGCCAGTTCTAGTGTGGCGTAGTGCCAATCAAATTGTGCTTCTGTATATCATTATATCTGAAATGGTCCGACAACTCAAAAGGTCTAGCCCAACGAATTTTCAACCATTAAAACATAACATAAAATAAAACCAAAAGCAGTATAGGAAAATTTGTTTACCACGGATTTGAACTTGTTTTGATATGTAATAATCATAATAAATGTAGAAGTAAGTTAATCTGTCTGTTTAATATATTGAAATTAATTTAGTAAATGGGAATATAATGTGGGACCTACTACAACACTAAAATGTCTTGATATGCATCATTGCTAGTTAACAATTATAGGGAATGGGGTTCTATTGGGTGACCTATTTTAGCTATTAAATGTCTTGCAAATTTTGGTAGATAACCTTGATCAATGATATTTCCTGCAACTAGATGCCAAAACCAGAGATAATTGAGTACACGGCGAAGAAATCAAACATGAGCACTCCATAATGATCCATAAGAGGCAAAAAAAAAAAAAAGAATCCTGCTAAAACTCTGTTTTAGCTTGGTGTGTGCTTTGTTTCATACTTAGATTTTTTTTTTTTCGCTTAGATTGCACAAGGAAGAAATTCTAAAATCTTGAATGAAGAACATAGCTTATAGTGAATCCCAAAAAAAAAAAAAAAAACTGAGGTTGATGACCTCTGATGATATAATATTAGTTCAAATTCTCTCTACTTTAGACATATCAATTGAAACATATTATAGGAAAAAAGGTTTGTTGTAGGGGTTGTTAGAGCACAGATATATCTTGAAAGTTATGGATTTCAAAGTAAAGATCTTGGAAATTTCATGTAACATTAATGTAGAAACCGAAAGTCATTGATTATAGTCCACAATCAATGGGACCTATATAGCAATTATAAATCCGTAGATTACTGATTGATTAATTTATTAAAGTGATTATGCAGGAATTTCCAGTAACTTTCGTGCATAAAATTAAGGTATATTTAGTGACCTATTATAGCAATCAATGTCTTGGAAATTTTGGTGCAAATTCATGCTCAAGAAATTTTTGTGCAACTTTATTTATTGAATTATAATAAAATAAATTTCTAATGTTCATGTTGATATGTCACTTGTTGGGGGAAAATTGGACCTTACTCAATTCAATTCAGTCTAACATTGAAACCAATTGAAATTAGTTTCAATTGGGGTCCAAAATAAAGTCCGTGGAAGCTCATCCCCAAAGAGCACTGGTCCAAGCCTTTTCAAGTAACTAAAATGAGTTGAAAAAAACGTCATTGCCCCTTGAAAAAAAAAATGGAAAAAGACCTAATTCGAAATAGGAGTAGAAAATCTGCATGACGTCAGCGTATCATTTCTTTTTTGTCAGCACAGTAGAGAAATCAGATCTAAGAGTAGGCCTGTAGTTGACACATGGCAAGGGCCAGACAGTAGAGGAGAAAAGAAAGGGTACTCATTGCACCACGTGTCGCCTAGAGCCAAGCAACCAAGAATAGGGGATCACGTGTCTACCAAGGTTGTGCAAGTCAAACCAAAGGCCAAGGAACACTGAAAATTAGAAAGCAACCTAACCAAGGTGGTGTCAAAAGACACGATGCAGAGGAGCCAGCTAAAGGGATGCAGAAGGAGAACTGACGAAGAAAATGAGGGAAAATGAACCCTAAGGAGAGTAAGACGAATATAAAAGGTGTTTGTTGTTCCATACAAAGGCAAGTAAGAGCACACACAAGCCTACAAGATTGAGAGAAGAATATGGCTCTATAAGCATGATATTCAGTAGTGTAGGGAGGAAAGGGAAGCTCAATAAGCCTTCCTTTAGGGTAGCTTAGTCTTTTCATCTTTCACATGATTCGTCTTCTCCTTTCCACCTTGTTAGTCGTAGCTGAGAGGAGAGATGACTTGTAAAGGGGAAGCCATTTCATCAACACAGAGAGATTTAGGCATATTTGAGAATCTAAAAGGGCTTTTCCTCTCTTTCCCTCTGATTGTATCATATTTACTGAATTAATGACAAAAAGGAGTATCATTCCCTCTTTTCCTCTAGATATTGAGTATCCATTGCTTTTTTATTACTTATTTTTGGTGTGATTGTTGTGGACAATTTTCTGCATCAACATCACTCAACATGTTGAGGGTGAAATGTTATTATGAGGAAAATATCAGTCATGTTGAAAGTGAAACGCTACAAAATGATTTACAGCTCCGAAATTTGTAATAGGGCATCATAGTTGCCCTAGAAATGTTTAAGTCTTGAGCTACAAATCAAAATACTAGAAAATATTACGAATACATAACAAGAAAAACACATGCAATTGGACACAAAACATACATATGTCATTCTCTTGGGAGGTATTCTATTATATAATGCTAAATGAGATACACTCAGTACACTACTCTTTTTTTGTGTTACCTTACTTTTTGAAACTATTTCCATCAGCTTGAATAGTAACTATTTTTCTCTGCCCTTGTCAGCTGAATCAACCAGTTTTGATTCTTTTAATTATGTACTTGATATACATGAAACAAGTTTCTAGTAAAAAAATATTTAGAATTGAAAATATGAGATTGACCTGATCATAAGTCTTACATACACTTTAAGGTCATGAGTTCAAGTTCTCTAAATCTCGAATTAACGATAATAGTTTCTGTATATATGAGTAATGGTTTATATATATGTATGTATAATATATATATATATATATATGTAAACTTACCACGTCTTTGTTTTTCTTTTCTCATCAGCTCCTTCTATCATATTAATAAAAATACACCACTGTCAAATATTGTGTATGTCTATTAATTTCCAAAAGACCACACTAGCTCTAGGATATAAAATGTGAATCAGATTTACAAAGATTAGCTTGATCATAGTTTTCTTTGCATAAAACTAGTAGGAGATTTTGCTATACATTGCTTTATATCATGATTTAAAATTTTCAATGCTATTTTATCGCTACTTTGCTAGGGGTCCCACACGGTAGCCTTTCACTGATAAATAAGTAAAGAATTTCAAAATTTCATTGATCTAATGGTGCAGAACTTATTTATTTACCTAATACAATCCAAAAAAAAAAAAAAAAGTCGAAAGTAATTAATGGTGATAGCACAATTGCAAATCATTGGACCGTCTTGTTTGACAAACTTTATTTTTATTGACTATAGTGACCTTCATCATTATATGTGATGAATTACGTTAATAAGTCATATCAAAATGAGAGAAATATTGATCTATATACGCGTGTTTATTTCAGTATTGATAGATATTGTTGTATCATTGAGGATGAATACGTCCATATAGATAGGTTGCAAAATTAAGTACAAAAAATATTTCCTTGTTTTTGGTTTTCGATACAGAAGAGGGTTGTTCACTTCGTCCTCTGTGTTAAACCCCTGTTTTTGCGGTTTGTCTAGAGCACTGTTTTCAGTGTGTTATTTCTTGGGCCATGAAAATTTTGTGATAACTAAATTGATTGGTCAGGAAATGAACCTGTATTGTTCTGTTTATGACGTTTATGCTCTCTGATGTAAAAAAAATTAATGTTTTTATTTATTTATTTATTTTAAAGACCATCTTCAATTAACTATTTGGATGTTATAAATATTATCAGAATAAAAGTTCTAAAAAAAATTATTGAAACAATTATTTTATAAGATATTCCATTATGGAATGAATAATATGTTATGTTAACAATAATATCATTCATTATATAAAAATAAGAAATTGAATAGGTAATTAAGGTACCAATTATGAATTTCTATCATTAAGATTTATGAGTTATTGGCTGTGTATCTGATATAAAAACCTCTTATATTATTGTAAGTGATATACCACTGTTCAATCCCCACTCAATGTCAAAAGAAAGTATTCAATCCCACTCTATGGTCCAATACTTTTTCCAACATTATCATTGTGAAACATCCCCAGAAAAATATACTGAAATTTTTTCATCAATAAACAAATCATATGTGCTTTTTTTTTTTAAAAAAAAATCAAATCAAATCAAATAGCTGCTGAGTGCCTGCAACACGTTATGCATTGTTAGCTTTTCTTTCTTTTCCTTTTCTTTTGAACACATTAGGCATGAATGAAATCCTTATCATTTTTTCTTCCACAAAGATAAAAAATTGCTCTTGACCATGACCAAATTAATACTCTATAAATACCATGTAACTTATAATGAGTCTCATGCACATTCAATATCTGTCATTTCTGTTTAAGAGTTGTTTTAAGGCAATGAAAGCAATTATGAGTGAATTTGTTTCCCTACTTTTCCTTGAGTTATTAGCAGTAGCAATAATCAGTATTAGCTTCTGCAATGGAAGCACTTATGTGGGTTGCATCCAAAGTGAGAGAGAAGCACTTTTAAGGTTCAAGCAAGATCTCAATGATTCTTCCAACAGGCTTACCTCTTGGAATGGTGATGGAGATTGCTGTAAATGGGCTGGTGTTCTTTGCAACAACTTGACAGGCCATGTTCTTGAACTGCACCTTGGAAATTCTTTTCAACAACTACTCCTCCAAAGCTGAATTTCAAGCTTATGAGAGGTCAATGATGCGTGGTAAGATCAATCCCTCTTTGCTTGATCTTAAACTTTTGGTTTACTTGGACTTAAGCTATAACTATTTTGAAGGAGTTCAGGTTCCCAAATATCTTGGTTCTATGAGGAATTTAAGGTACCTTAATCTCTGTAGTAGTCAATTTCAGGGAATGGTTCCTCATCAGCTTGGCAATCTTTCATTTCTTCAATATCTTGACCTTTCTAAGAATGATATGTTATATGCTGATAGTTTGAGTTGGGTATCTGGCCTTTCTTCGTTGAAACATCTTGACTTGAGCTCTCTAAATCTTAGTGTGGCTTGTGAGTGGTTGTTGCAAATAAACAAACTCTCCTCTTTGACAGTGTTACGATTGTCAGATAGTGGATTCCATCACATTCCTCCATTGCCCTTTGCAAATTTTTCCTCATCCCTCATCACTATTGATCTTTCTGACAATTTATTTGATAACTCGTTTGAAACATCCTGGGTTTCTGGTCTTCATAATTTGAAGTTTCTTGACATGAGTGGAACTAACTTCCATGGTCCAATCCCTGATGGAGTTCAAAATCTAACTTCTCTTCAACGTCTTGATTTATCATTCAATTACTTCAATTCTTTCATTCCAAACTGGTTGTCTAAACTTGAGAGTCTTAAATTCCTTGAACTTGGTTTCAATTTTAACTTGCAAGGTCCAATTCCAAGATCATGGGAAAGACTATGCAACTTGAAATCAATTTCATTGTCACGTAGCAAGTTGAATCAAGATATATCCGAAATATTACAAATCTTCTCAGGATGTATTTTTGATGAACTAGAAGATCTGTATTTGTGGGATTGCCACCTTTTTGGTCAATTGGCTCATGATAAACTTGGACAAGCTAAAAAGTTAAGAGTTCTAGATATTAGTTACAATGTTATTTCTGGCTATGTCCCATCTTCTTAAGGACAACTTTCTTCTTTGCGAAAGCTAGATCTTTCCTATAACAAATTGAATGGAACTCTTTCACAAATTCATTTTACCAATCTCACAAAGCTAACATACTGTTATGCATCTGAGAACTCTTTAACATTAAAACTCAATTTTGATTGGCTGCCTCTTTTTCAACTCAAATCATTTTTCATGACTTCTTGTCATTTAGGACCTCAATTTCCATCATGGCTTCATTCACAAAAAAGGTTATCTTTTATGGATATATCTAATTCAGGAATAATAGATAGCATTCCTAGTTGGTTTTGGAGATCTCTTTCTCAATTTGATTTCTTAAATCTCTCTCACAACCAAATTCAAGGAGAGATTTCTAATTTAAGTAGTGTTCCTCGACTTGTGTATCTTGACCTCAGTTCAAATAATATATCAGGTCCATTACCTCTTGTTTCTCCTCATGTGTATACAATTGATCTATCCAACAATGCTTTCTCAGGATCCATTTTCCAATTTTTGTGTCACAAGATAAGTAAGCCAAGGAAAACACAAATCCTTAAACTTGGAAATAATTCTTTATCTGGAGAGTTAGCTAATTGTTGGAAGAATTGGAAAGATTTGTTGGTCTTGGAACTAAGTAACAATAAATTCACAGGTAATCTTCCATTTTCGATTGGGAATTTAAGTGCTCTTCAATCCTTGCACCTTCGATATAATAGGTTTTTTGGAGTAATACCCTCATCACTCAAAAATTGTACAAAGTTAGTAGCACTAGATATTGGTGAAAATGAATTTTTCGGAAATATTCCATCATGGATGGGAGAAAGTTTATCCGAATTGGTGATTCTCAATCTTCGCTCAAACAAGTTCTATGGCTTTGTGCCTGATGAATTTTGTCTATCTTTCTTTTCTACAAATTTTAGACCTTGCTTACAACAATCTTTCAGGGTACATTCCAAAATGTGTCAATAACTTTAGTTCCATGGTGGCAATGAATTATTCTGAAGGAAACAATATACAATTTGTTGCCAAAACAGTAGGAGATTTCATTGAGGATGCATTACTTGTGATGAAACGGAAAACTGCTATCTATAATTCCATTCTTAATTTGGTGAGAAGCATAGACCTTTCCAGAAATAATTTTTCAGGAAAAATTCCCAAGGAAGTGACAGGCCTTCATGCACTACGATCATTGAATTTATCACACAATTTTTTGACCGGAAGAATGCCTGAGACTATTGGTGATATGAGAGAAATAGAATCCACGGATTTATCTATGAATCACCTCTCTGGTGAAATTCCACAAAGTATCACAAGTTTGACATTTTTAGCTCAATTGAATTTGTCCGATAACAAGTTAACTGGGAGAATTCCTTTAAGCACTCAATTGCGAAGCTTTAATGCATCCTCGTTTACTGGCAATGAACTCTGTGGATCTCCATTGAAGAATTGTTCTGTTGCCACTGTTCTAACACCTAGCCATGAGAATGGTAGACATGAAGTGGATTGGTTCTATGTAAGCATGACTTTTGGATTTGTGGTGGGCTTCTGGAGTTTGATTGGGCCTTTACTCATCAACCGAAGGTGGAGATATATGTACTGCTGCTTCTTGGATCGACTCGGAGACAAATTTTATTTTGCTTTCAAAAAATTTTGTTAGTTTTTGTATTTTATGTTTGTGTTTTAATGTTTGGATATGTGCCTTTTTTCAATCTCTAATAATAAAATCGGCGGAGTGTTACAATGTTTAAAAAATATTCATTTTTGTTGACGATTGATACATACATTGTATATTGATAATTTATTTTTTAATTATAAAGGTAAATTTAAAATTAATTATTACTTATATTTAATTAAAAAGAAAGTAAAAATAAACTACAGATATATTCTTCAATAATATACAACATTTAATCTAATAAAATAACAGTAATGCGTCACATTAATTGGTGGGATTTAGCAGAGGGTTGTTAATTTCATACTCTGTTAAACTCTGTTTTTTGCTTGATGTCCAACTAACAGAATATGTGTAGGCTAGAAGATGAAGATGAGACGTAGAGGCTAGGTGTCACTTGTAATTTTATTGCCTTCTGTATCTGCCATTATGACAAATAAGCTAAGAGGAATTTTTTATTTTTTATTTTTAATTTTTTAAACATGGAAAACAAATTCTTAAACTAGGACAAGACATTTTATTTGGAGAGTCAGTTAATTATTGGACGTGCTGGCCTTGGAACTAAAGTGACAATAAATTGGCTGACATTTTTTTTTTTACATAAAAAATTTAAGGGCCTTATAAATAATAGTTTTTTTCAAGAGCAATGCCTCTATTACTCAAATATTGTATAAGATCATTTACACTTGACTTGACATATGCATGGCTAGGAGAAGCATTTTTAAAAACGCGCGGTGATTCTCATCCTTAACTCCAAATTTTTCACGATGTTTTACCAATACAACTTTGTCATCTTACTTCTTTACAATCAATTATTTTACGCAATTTTGTTTTGGAAAATGATGGACCATCATTTTGACTCTCCATTAGACCTGTAAATCATCAAACGTAGCCGAAGCCGACTAAAGTTGGCCAGATATAAGTGGAAGGAAATTAGATTTTATCTCCCTCTTTGGTCCAAGTTACTACTACAACATCTATGTCGTCAAAGTAAAGTATATTCTGACTCCTCGTGATTTTCCTCTCTGGTTCAAGTAAAGTTTCGGTTACGAAGATTAATTTAGAAGGTGGCAATTGTGGAATAAACTAGTTCTAGTGTGGAGTAGTGCCAATTAAATTGGGCTTTTACATCATTATTTCTAAAATGGCCTGGATAACTGAAAGCCCAAGTCCAACAAATTTTCAACCATTAAAATATAAAATAAAATAAAACCAAAAGTAGTATAGAAAATTTGTTCACCTTTTTTTTTAAAAAAAAAATTATTACATATATCAGGAGTATACAACATACCGTGTAATTTGTTGGATACTCTTAATCAGGGTCCTTGAGGCGTGATTCGAAATTAGAGCTCCCAGAAACGGGAGGAAAGATCCACATCGTGTGAGAAAATTGATCTTAACTCAAAAGTTCTGGATGCAGATCGAATCATGAATGTCTAGTTTAAATGGGCCAAACTCTCATGGGCTGCGTGCCACTGGCACCAACAGCCGTATGCAAAAGTAAAAGTAAGTTGAACATGTCTATTTAATATCTTAAAATTAATTTAGTAACAGAAAAAATATATTATCTAATAGGAGAACTATTTTCCAGTTTTTTTTTTTAAACAGTCACCTTAGCATGGCGCACATGTACAAATTTGCTTTATATATATATATATATAAAGAGACACACGCAAACCAATTGATTATTCTATTTACTCACTTGGTTAGCAGGCCCCTCCAATTGGAAACGGTGTGGCTACAGGAAGGTATCGTATCAAAGATCCAAATGAAAGAAATCTGGTGATATTGAAAGAATCCTTCATATATTTGTTTTTTATTGGACGTGACTAAGAAGTTCAGAATTATTATAACATGTGCTGTAAGTCCTTAATCCTTATAATTAACTTGCGATTCTTGTTATTGTTAGACCAAAGTGATAGTGGGATATGTCTTTGACTTTATGATACAAATTATTAAAGGAAAATTTCTACCATCTCTTATGCGGAAATAAAGGCTTCAGTTATTTTTGAAAATTCAACACGTCTTTAATGATTGTTTTAATAAACACTTTAAAAAAAGATCAAAGTAATTCATTATCAATCGTATCAATATCTTGGTATAAGGTGGTTTCGTACTTACAAAACCAACAAAGTAGAGTTAAAATTTAAGTTTAACTAAAATATTTTTCTTTAAGTCAACCATTTTAGTGTCAAGCTAGTTGTCACAATCAGCAGGACCACCAACAATAGTTGATGCTTTAGGCACTACCATCTGAAGGGTTTGATCTTGAAAAAACCCTTCATATATTTGTTTCCTACTCTACATGAATAAGAAATTTAAGGTTATTATAATGTGTGCTCCAAGTCCTTATAATTAACTTAAAATTCTTCTCAGTATGAGATTAAAGTGATAGTAGGATGTTTTTGACATTATGACACAAGTTATTAAAAGAAATTTTCTACCATATTTTATGCGGAAACCAAGGCTTTAGTTACTTTTCCAAAATTCAAAACGTCTTTAGTGATTTTTTTTCATAAATTCTACACATTTTTTGTGGTTTTTTTTTTTTCATATAAGATATGAGTAGTTTTTTTTTTAATTTAATTCCCTTTCTTCACCGTAAAAAAATAAATAAATAAAAAATGATCAAAGTAATTCATTATCAATTCTATCAAGGTCTTGGGATAAGGTTACATACTTACAAAAGAACAAAGTTGAGGTAAAATTTGAATTTAACTAAAATACTTTTCTTTGATTGACTTAGAGTCATCCGTGTTAGTACTAGGCTGGTTGTCAGAATTAGTGAAACCAACAATAGTTGACGCTTTAGACTTAGGCACTACTATATGAAGGGTTTGATCTTGAAAAAACCCTTCATATATTTGTTTCCTATTCTACATGAACAAGAAGTTGAGAATTATCATAACTTGTGCTCTAAGTCCTTATAATTAACTTGAGATTCATCTTAATATGAGACCAATAGTGATAGTGGGATATTTTTGAATTTTTGATACAAATTATTAAAGAATATTTTCTTCTATATTTTCTACAGAAAACAAGGCTTTAGTTACTTTTGCAAAATTCAACACATCTTTAGTGACTTTATTTTTTTTTAATTTTTTAATTTTTATTTGTTTATAAACAAGTTAAAAAAATGATCAATGTAATTCATTATCAATCCTATCAATATCATGGTATAGGGTTCCATACAAAACCAAAAAGCTGAGTTAAAATTTGAGTTAAACTAAAATATTTTTCTTTAGTTGACTAGAGTCAACCCTGTATGGAATTTAAGAAAAGATAAAGTAGTAAAAAACAGAGCAGGGTGGGACCTATCGACTGAAAAATTTAGGAAAAGATGAAGTTGGAAAAAAAATATGTGTATACTATTTACTTGTCTAATTTAAGTATCTTTAAACAATAAAAATAACTTCAAGTTGCTGTGCTTGATTGGCACAACACACATGCACCCCATGAGATTATGCAAGTTTGAGTACCGTCCGTTGCAATATGAACATTTACCGCTTGACTCTTCTTATGTGAGTGTACTCATTACGGTTAAGTCCTTTCGGATAGTAAGAGCAGTTTTTCCTTTGAATAAGGCTTTATGTTCCGGGTCGTATCATAATATCCATTATAATGGTTCCAATAATTGTAATATGCTCAAAAAACAAATAAAAAAAAAATAAAAATGAAGCATTCATTCCTAATATTGTTTCTTTTTTTATGAAATTAATTAGTTTACTGATGTCAATTCACATCCAATTATTATTATAAAGACAATATATGTTTAGCAAAAGAATGGTATTTAATTCATCTCGAGGGGTTAGGATTTGGAGCCATTCAAGTAAAACGATTTTCAGTTTCCTATTATTGATGTATTCGGCCTGCATGAGCCGGTCTTTAAGTGATATTAGTCTTCGTCAATTACATATTCCAAGCCCGTAAGGCCCATTCGATATGCATATGGAATTGGACTGTTTTTAACGGACTTTATAGGCATTAGCCCATTAGTTTGGCACAATTAAAATTAACTGAAAATAGTATTTTCTTTTGTTTGGTATAAGGAATATGAGATTGATTATTATCATATTAAATTAAATTAGATAATTATTTATATCAATTTTAAAATATTATAAATTAATTTTTAGGTAAATAATTATTTATCATACTAAATTAATTGTAAAATTAATTTAATATGATAAATAATTATCATCATATTAAATTAATTTTCAATAAAATAATATTTTTTAATTAATATTAAAATATTAAATATAATATATTGAATTAGTTTTTAAATAAAATAATTATTAATATAAAAATGAAATCAACGGTGAAAAGCGACGGGACCAATTAGTCCAGCGTAGGAGGGCAACTTGTCCAACGAAGGATTTGGACTGGTTTCCCAGTTCATTGTCGTGCAACAAATCCTAGTTCAATTTTGGGCAACAAAAATAGCCCAACATATTTAGGCCTTTACAAAATATTTATGAGCATATGTAATTTTTACAATAGAATTTATTTTTTGAAATATATTTTCTACAATAGATTTTTGTTTATACTAAATGGGAAGGAAAAAATATTAACTTTCTTTCTATTTTCTTGTCAACCTTCAAATGTAAGATCACTAGGTAATTCAGGTTTTGCACAATCCATTTAAAGGGAAGAATTTGTGAGAGTATTAATATTATGAGTTTGTTGGAGTTTATTGATTCAATATGTTAAGCATTTCAGTAGAGTTTTATATAATATTTTATCTAACATTTTTTATTCACTTGTACTTATCCAAATGCAATAACGACTCTTGTTCATTTATTAGTTTTACATTAAAAGGGTTAAAAATAACTCATGTTGTAATATATATATATATATATATATATATATTGATTTACTAACACCTTTTCAAAGTGTATTGCTAAGACCAACCTAGATGAAACTCTAGAATTATGGCTCAAATAACTATTTCTAAGTATAGGAAGATGACTACCCAGACAAAGGTTGGATTTATTGATTTATACTACTCGAACTTGTCCTTCTAGTTATAGAGAAGCAAAGATGCGCCATCCAACTAGCAAGTAACTCATTTTGTAACTTGAGTTTGTGTAAATGATGCTTAGATCATCAAGTAGTAATTCATCTCATCATTCAATAAAGAAGAATTTTACTTAGGGATATCTTGAGTGTATAAAATAATTATTCACTCAAAAGAGATAAAATCCCTAAATAAAATAGGGATAATCCCAATTTTCCATATGTAGTTTGATGTAATAGCTAATTACCTTCCTATAGTTTCTAAAAATCTTATTTTATCCTTTTATATATAAAATGATGAAAAAGATTAAGAGGTTTTTTAGATATTTATTTAAACTATAAAGAGTATTTTATCAATTTAATTAAATAATAGGAGGTTTTTGTAATTTTTTAAATTAATAGTGGATTTTGACTGTTACGCCAAACTACAGAGGAAAAGAAGATTATCCCAATAAAATATCAAAGGGCCCATAGAAACTTTAAAACAGAAACATAAACTGACATGAATGAAGTCTAATAGACTTTGTAGGGAGACAACCTGATGGTGATGTTTGAGACGAAAATGGAAATACAAAAATATTATGTATAATTGAGCTACATTTAAAAACTACATAATGCAGATAAATTTAATTATTAATCAATTTGTTCTTTCTACATTTGAGATTTATCAAATCCAACTCAACTGATGATAAATCTCTCGGAAAGTGCAATGTCAAATTCGTTTAAAAATAAAAAAGAGAAAAAAATGATAAAATAATCAAATGTTATGTAAGATAAATGAGTGGTTGGATATTAACGTCAAAATTTCAATTTGACATACTTGGAGATTTAACATATTCTTGGAAACCCTTAAGGCACAAGAATTAAACATAGAGAGACGTGTCAAAGGTTAAAAAAGTGAAGAAAGAATTTATAACTATCTTTTTAAAATCAAAATATAAATGCATTAACGTACTGAAAATATAAAAATGAATTATTCATTTAAGTTTTTGGGTCATTACTCATTGCTCAGTACCAGTGTTGCAGTACCCGTTTCGAAACTTGAGAAAGTTGGAGACAAAAAGAGTGGCGTGTGATCGTGAGAATGGGAGGTGTGGGAAGCTAAGAGAGAGATAAAAGAGTGGAGTGTGAGGTGGGGGTGCGTGTTTGGCAGGTGAGAAAGTGGAGAGGAAAAGAGTGGAGTGTGAGTGTGTGAGAATGGGAGGCGTGGGAAGGTAAGAGAGAAATAAAAGAGTGGAGTGTGAGGTGGGGGTGTGTGTTGTGGAGGTGAGAAAGTGGAGAGAAAAAGAGTGGAGTGTGAGGTGGGGGTGTGTGTTTGGGAGGTGAGAAAAAGGAGAGAAAAAGAGTGGAGTATGACTGTGTGAGAATGGGAGGCGTGGGAAGGTAAGAGAGAGATAAAAGAGTACTGGAGTGTGAGGTGGGGGTGTGTGTTGTGGAGGTAAGAAAGTGGAGAGAAAAAGAGTGGAGTGTGATTGTGTGAGAATGGGAGGGTAAGAACGACATAAAAGAGTGGAGTGTGAGGCGGGGGTGTGTGTTTGGGAGGTGAGAAAGTGGAGAGAAAAAGAGTGGAGTGTGATTGCGTGAGAATGGTGGCGTGGGAAGGTAAGAGAGAGAAAAAAGAAGGGAGGAGGAGGTGAGATGTAAACTTAATGGAAGCAAATACATTGTCAAGATTTTTTTTAATCTCTCTACAAGGCTTTTTTTTTTTTTTTTTTTTTTTTTTTTTTTTTTTTTTAAAAAAAACAAAGAACATTAAACTAGTAAATTTTAGTATTTATCTTGAAACCAAACAAACTATATATTAGAATAGTGCACGTAGCTTATGAATAATATATTAGGTAACTTTCTAAGAAATAGAGATATGTCATAATGGACACACCTAAATATCAAATCTTTCATAGTTTAAATTTTTCCTAGATATGTACTTCTATACCACCACGCTAATTTCTGGGTACAAATTGCAATTTGACTTTAGTATTTAAAATAAATCTAAAATCCCAAATTCAATATTTCAGTGTTTGTATTAAACCCAAAACTGAATATTTAGTGTTTGACACAAACCCGAAACTTAAACAATAATCCAAAAGATTATTTTCAGTGCGTGTATCAAGCCCGAAAACAAATATTTCAATGTTTGCAACAAACCCGAAAATGAATAGGATTTTTTTTTTTTTTTAATAATTCAAACCCAAATGGTTTGAGTCGAATTTCTAATACTTCACTTAAGAATATCAACTTATTAAAATTGATTTCTTTTCCAAATCAAGTTCAAAACAGGAAAAAAAACAGAACTTATCAAAGTTTCAAAATAACATTTGCTAAATTATCTTTTTTTTTTTTTAATAATACCACAATCAACTTAAAAAAAAAAAATTTGAAACACAACTTGTTTTTGTTTCACCGAAATCTATGAAGAAAAGATGAAACAAACCTTTTTTTTTTCCTTGTCAAAACCAAAACCAAAATTTGAGATTTAATTTTTTTTTTCTTTTAAAAAAAAATTCTACCAACCAAAATAAGTTAGTAACAATTAGTCATGGTTAGAATTTGTTTAAAGATTGTTGGAAATTTTATAGAGAACACATATGATTTAACTTGAACATGCTCCAATTTTACACCACAAATTTCTCCACAACGTAAATCGAACAAAGAGCATAAAATAAATTAAAAAAAAAGTACAAAACAATAAAAATAAAAACTACAAAATTACAAGAAGTTGAGGCCCATAGTCGCTATGGTGTCATAAAAACATATTTGCCCTCACCATTTGTGTTGTGCGTCTGTCTCACAGGAGACAATGACTTGACTCAGAAATTGTCTAGCAAACTAAATTTATACATGCAAATCTATCACTTTAGGAATCCTAAACTAGAATATAGGAATATCAAGAACTTAGAAAGGAATATGTGAAACATAAAATTTCTAGTAGCCTCTCTCTTCAAGATTAGTAGTCAATTTATAGACATATAGAGGATGGTTACATTTGATTTAAAACAACCATTAAACTATTTCAACAATTACAAATATTTGAAATTTGCAATTAAAAAATGCAGTTACACTTTGCATATTAAAACTCCAATTCATGGCACTTGAATTTTTAATTTATTCTTTTTTGTTACACTTTTTCAAAAATTCAATGACACTTAAGTATAATTCAAAATTGAATTTTGAAAAAAAATTAAAATCTCCCTTTAATGTTTTTTTTTTCTTTTTCAGGTTATAAAAACAATGTCTTTCTTTTTAAATTCAATTCTCCTTAATGCCTTCAATTAAATAAACATTTAATCACAATTTTAAGTAAAATTACAAATTCATTGTGGGACGAAAACCCCCAATAGGTGCACTTTAAATCTCAATTTCTCATTCATTTAAGCACTATTTTTCCCATAAATACACAAATCCATCTTGATCCATTTCAATCAAGATCTCTAACAAAAATGAGTCCTTAAAATGGGTAACACCATTTTTCTGACAAGATTAACCATATACGTTCACTGTTAATACTTGTGCACGACTGATTGTATTTCATACAAATAGGGACAACCGATACATTTGCCATGTCAGCTAAATATAACAACCTGCTGACCTTAGCTTAACCACTAGAATTCTATCTTCACTTGACTGATACATAACCAATTATACAATTGCATCACTACAGTGAGCGGCAGGTGTACCATATTTTACTGGATAGGCAAGAATTGTACAATACTTGCCTAAGCCAGCATTGTAATATTAGTAGCTTGATCACCTTGATTGGCAATAGATTCAGCTGCCTTACCAATTTGTCTAGAACTATATCAAGATGTATTTTTATGTATTCTTATACGAAAAGCTTAGCGACATTTTGCTACCAGAAAAAGTTAAAGCACTAGAGAGTACATGCTTTTTCATCATCATGAAATAACCCAACTCTCATCTTAAAGGAATATCAATGATTACTATATATCACTAAAAAGTAAAAGCACTAGAGTATAAAAAATTCTTCCAAATGGGAAATTTCCTGCTACTTACGTGTTATAAATTAACTTCAACTGTGTAAATATTGAAACATTATAAATAGCACGCCATTGCAAACATTTTTTGATATTATAAAGCTGAATCACATTAAAACCAACAATGAGTTGCTTTGTTGTCCTCCTTTTTCTTCTTGTTATAGCAACAGTTACTATTAGATTCTGCAATGCAAGCTCTCATGCAGGATGCATTGAAAGTGAGAGACGAGCACTTCTGAGGTTCAAACAGGATCTAAATGATCGTTCCAACCGCCTTGCCTCTTGGACTGCTGATGGCAATTGTTGCGAATGGGTTGGTGTTGGTTGTGACAACTTGACTGGCCATGTCCTTGAGCTTCGCCTCAGAAATCCTTATGATTTTAATTCTGAATCCTTTTCTGAAGAGTTTGCTTATCTGAGATCACAGTTTGGCGGTAAGATTAATCCCTCTTTACTTGATTTGAAAAATTTGATTCACTTGGACTTGAGCAGTAATGATTTTGAAGGAATTCAAATTCCTACATTTCTTGGTTCTATGAAGAATCTTAGGTACCTTAATCTCTCTCACAGTAGGTTCTTTGGAATGATTCCTCATCAACTAGGAAATCTCTCTAATCTACAGTATCTTGATCTTGATCAAGATTTTTCTGAGAGCAAGTTGTATGTTGAGAGTTTTCGATGGCTATCTGATCTTCATTCACTAAAGCACCTTGATCTTGGGGGCGCGGACCTCAGTAAAACCTTCGATCAGTGGTTGATTATAACAAATGAACTTCCGTCTTTAGCAGTGTTAAAATTGTCAGATTGTCAACTCCATCACTTTCCTTCAATCATCACAAATTTTTCATCTCTCACCGAACTTGATCTTTCCTCCAACCTAGTTCATGACGCTTTAGTTCCTAGTTGGATTTTCAGTCTCAATCACTTGGTCTCTCTCCATTTAGGTTCTAACAATTTTCAAGGTCCAATCCCTAGTGGAATTCAAAACTTAACTTCTCTTAGGTACCTCGATTTGTCTTACAATGGTTTCAATCTTTCAACACCTGAATGGTTGTACAAGCTTAGTTGTCTTCAATACCTTAATCTCAATTTTAATAAATTGCAAGGTAAGCTTTTAGATGTTTTAGGAAATTTAACTTCAATCACAAATCTTGATCTCTCAAATAATGGATTTGAAGGTAAAATTCCAACATCATTTAGCAAACTTTGTAATTTGAAGTCAATTGAGCTCGAAGGTGTTATGTTGAGTCAAGATATTGCAGAAGTCTTAAATATTCTCTCAGGATGTATCTCGGATAGATTAGAGCTTTTGGATTTGTCTGATAATCAACTTTATGGTCATTTGACTAATCAAGTTAGACAATTTAAAAAGCTAATAGATCTTGATATAGCTTATAATTCCATTTCTGGTCATATTCCACCTTCTCTAGGCGAACTTTCATCATTAAGGTCTATTTATTTTGATGATAACCAATTGAATGGAAGTCTTTCACAAATTCACTTTGTTAATCTTATAAGTTTAAAACAATTTGTTGTTGATGGAAACTCTATAACATTTGATGTTAGTCCCGATTGGATTCCTCCTTTTCAATTAGAAGTGTTAAAGATGAGATCATGTTCCTTAGGGCCTCAATTTCCATCTTGGTTGCTTTCACAAAAATTTTTAGTATATCTAGATATATCCAACTCAGGAATAGTAGATGTCATTCCTAATGAATTTTGGAAATCTAATTTTCAGTTGTTTATTTTGAACCTCTCTCATAACCAAATCCATGGTGAGATTCCAAATTTAACTGAGGTAGCTACATTTTGGCTTGATTTGAGTTCAAATAATTTGTCTGGTCCCCTGCCTTCTCTATCTTCCAATGTGTATGAACTCAATCTCTCCAATAATTCGTTTTCTGGAACAATTTCCCATTTCTTATGTCATAGTGTAAATGAGTCAAAGCGAATGAAAATTCTCAACTTTGGAGAAAATCATTTATATGGGGAATTACCTGACTGCTTCATGAATTGGAAAGAATTGAGAGTCATAAATTTAAGTAAGAACAAGTTTTCGGGCACACTTCCAACTTCCATGAGAAAACTAGGTTTCCTTCAATCACTGAATCTTCGTAGGAATAACTTGTCTGGAACATTGATATCAATTGAAAATTGTGCAAACCTTGTATCTCTTGATATTGGTGAAAATGAATTTGTTGGAAATGTTCCTAGTTGGATTGGGGAAAGATTTTTGGAAATGGTGATTCTCAACCTTCATTCAAACAATTTTTGTGGTAGTTTACCAATGGCCCTTTGTCGTCTAACACATCTACACATCTTAGATGTGTCTTACAATAATTTGTCAGGATCTATACCAAGATGTATTGGTAACTTAAGGTCCATGGTGATAACGGACTATGCAGAACCGAACTACATACTATATGAATACGCAGCCGACAATATTAGTGGAAGCGCTATGGAGGATGCATCACTTGTGATGAAAGGGAAAGCCTTTGAATATAATACCATTCTCAACTTGGTAAGACATATAGACCTTTCCAGAAACAATTTTTCTGGAGAGATTCCAAGAGAAATTACAAATCTTGGCACATTGATGTCATTGAACCTATCGCACAATTCTTTTACTGGAAGGATTCCAAAGAGCATCGGTGTTATGACAAAGTTGGAGTCCCTTGATTTGTCGGAAAATCAGCTTTCTGGTGAAATTCCACAAAGTATTTCGGCTTTGACGTTCTTGAGTCTCTTGAACCTTTCCAACAACCATTTAACTGGGAAAATACCTACAGGTACTCAATTACAGAGCCTCAACGCATCATGTTTTGCTGGAAATGAACTTTGTGGATCTCCACTTCCTGACAATTGTATAGTTCCAGAACCTGATGTTGAAAATGGAGAGAATGATGATAGCGATGGTGATGATAAAGTTGACTGGTTCTACGTAAGCATGGCACTTGGATTTATGGTGGGGTTCTGGAGTGTAATAGGTCCTCTGCTTGTTAACAGAACATGGAGGTACATGTATTCTCACTTCTTAGATCACCTTGGAGACAAATTTGTATCTATTGTAAGGAAGTGCGGCTAGATCTTTCTGTTTGGTTCAGTGCTGTTTTTTTGGTGTTGTAATCGTTACATGAAGTATAACAAACGAGATTCTTCACTTTTGTGCCAGCAGTGTGCTTGAAGGGCCTTATATCTTTAATTTCGAAATTTTTTTACTCTTATCCAGATATTAACTTCAATGAACTGTGCTATTTTCTTTTGCACGTTTGAATAGATGTGAAGTAAAAAGAAAAGAAAATAAAGGCGAAACTATCTTAAAAGATCATTCCATGTTTTTGTAAAACAATTATAAAATGCTGGATCAAACTTAGTCTATATTTTGATTTGCATTATTATATAATTAATAGAATGACAAATTATCATAAATGATCACTATAACATTAGTTTAAATAAGTTGTGATATTATCTTAGAACCAATTCGGATTATTTTCACCCTCTCTGTTTTAGTTTAAATGCAACTTATTCAGAGTGCATCGAATCACCTGAGAAATCATTGCAAAAGTTGTACATGAGAGAGAGAGCCCACCATTTTTTTTTTCTTAATTTTAACTTTTGAAATATTTGTTTGTCCTTAAAACATCAGATCAATCCAATGGAAGTTGTAAATCCTAACAAGGTAAATCGAAAAAGAGATTGAGAAAAAAAAAAAGTAATAATAACATAGGTCTGGCTCTCATCATTTAGTGCAATCAGTTTCGTTCACCAACCAATACTAATTCATTAAAACGGACGTAAATTGATTAGTAACCGATTTCTTTTTTTTTTTTTTTAAAAAATGGTTAGTAACCAAAACTAACAATTTGGGTTAGTACATGAAAATGGATTACAAGTCTAAGGATTTGGAGCAAAATTGAAGGCTTGGAGGGAGACGATGATGTAAATTCAGCTCGGACTAGGATCCATTACTAAGACGCCAACAATTTCGGTTAATTTCTAGAAATGGATGACAAATCTAATAATTAGAAATTGACAAGTGCAAATCAACGTCACCTTCTTAGATATTTGGGCCTGTATGAATGGGCCTGTCTTTTGCTAATGAGTGGGGTGGGCCCATAACGTAAATGTCAATTTTTTTGGTCATTTGACTAATCAACTTGGACTACTAAAAAATATCAAATCTCTTGATATATCTCGCAACTCCATTTCTGGTGTCATTCCACTTGGTTTAGGTCATCATTGAGATCTCTAGAACTCTTCATTACCAAATTGAATGGAAGTCTTCATGAAATTCACTTTGCAAATCTTACAAGTTTGTAAGTGTTTCCTGCATCTTATAACATGCTGACATTTGAAGTCAGTAACGTTGGACTCCTCCATTTCATTAACTTTGAAACATTACAATTGGGCTCCTGTTCTTGAGGACCTCAATTTTCGTCTCAGTTTCTTTCACTGAAGTTTTTACTATATCTAGATTTATCTAACTCAACCATTCCTAGTAGGTTTTGGAATTTTCTTCATCAATACTCTTTTCTTAATCTCTCTCATAACCGAATCCATGGACGTACACCAAATTTACCTAAGATTGGTAAACTTGAGGCACTTGATTTGAGCTCGGATAAATTATCTGGTCCATTGCCTTTTTCACCTTCACATGTGTATGCTGTTGATTTTTCCAACAACGCTTTGTCAGGATCTACTGGGGGAAAATTGGATCTTACTCAATTCAATTGAACCCAACATTGAAACCAATTGAAATTAGTTTCAATTAGAGTCCAAAATGGAGTCTATGGAAGCCCATCTCCAAGGAACATGGGCCCAACCCCTTTTAAGTGACTAAAATAAGCTAAAAAGACACCATTGTCCCTTGGAAAAGAGTAGAAAAATGCCCAATTTGAAATGAGAGCTAAAAATTTGCATTTACATCAATGTATCCTTCTTTTTTGACAGCTAGCAGTAAAGAAATCAGGTTTAGGAATAAACCTGCAATTGACACATGGCAAGCGCCAGACAATAGGTGAAAAGGAGAGAGGCTCGTTGCGCCACATGTCACTAGAAGTCAAAAGACCAAGAAGAGAGAGCCACGTGTCCACCCAAGTTGAGCTAACCAAACAAAACGGCAAGAAACGTGAAAAAGATGAAAACAACCCAACCAAGAGGGTGTCAGGAGACATGACGCCGAGAAGCCAACTAAGGGGATGCAGAGGAAGAGTTGACCAAGAAAGGGAGGGAAAATGAACCCTAGGAGGAGTAAGACAAGTATAAAAAACGTCCACTATTCCATAGAAAAGTAAGTAAGAGCATGCACAATCCTACAACACTGAGAGAAGGATATAGCTCTTACAAGCGTAAGATTCAGTAATAAGGGGAGGAAAGAGGAGCTCAATAGCCCCACCTTTAGAGTAGCCTAGCCTTCTTATCTTCCATAAGCTTTTTCTTCTCCTTTCCACCTTTTTAACCCTAGCTGAGGGGAGAGATAACTTGTAAAGGGAAAGTCATTCCATCAACCTAGAAAGATTTAGGCACCTTTAGGAATCTAAAAAGGGTTCTCCCCTCCTTTTTGTCTGATTATATCATATTCATTGAATTAATGCCAAAAGGGAGTCTCTTTCTCTCTTTTCTTCTAGATATTGAATATTTATTGCTTTTTTACTGTTAATTGTTGGTGTAATTGTTGTGGACAATTTTTGTTTCAACAGGATCAATTTCTCATTTCTTCTATAATGAAATGCACGTGTCCAAGAGAATGCAAATTCTCTACCTTGGGAAAAATCTTTTAGATTGAGAAATCCCTTCTTGCTTGATGAATTGGAGAGCCTTACAAGTTTTGAATTTAAGTAAGACTAAACTCATTGGTGAACTTCTGAATTCCACTAGAACCTTAAGTTCGTTTCAATTCTCACATCTTCGCAAAAACAATTTATCTAGAGCAATATCGATGTCACTTGAACATTGTATACAGACAGTTACACTTGATCTTCGTGAAAATGCTTTTGTTGGAAATGTTCCAAATTGGGATTGGAGAAAGACTCTCAAAATTGAAGATTCTCAACCTTCATGGAAATAAATTTCATTGCCTTTTACAAGCAGTGCTTTGTTTTCTAACATATCTTCAAATCTTAGTCTTGCTTACAACAATTGTCTGAAAGCATATCAAAATGCATTGGTAATTTAAGTGCAATGGTGATGGATATTTCAGTGTCTAACCACATACAATATTATTCGGATTCATATATGTATGCAGCAAAGTTTAGGGAGGATGCATTACTTGTAATGAAAGAGGAAGGGGCTGAATATAACGCCATTCTCAAGTTGGTAAAATACATAGACCTTTCTAGGAGCAATTTCTTAGGAGACGTTCCTAAAGAAATTAGGAATCTTAGAGCGTTGGTATCATTGGGTCTATCATGCAATTTTTTAACCAGAAGAATTCTGGTTCGGTTTAGTTCCGGTTATTTTGTCCACCCCAACTAAAAGTTAAAATAAATAATTTAATAATTTCTAATTATAAAGTATTAGAAAAATATGAATGAACTTTTTTGCCAATTATTAATCCATATAAATAAAAAGAACTTAATTTTAATTTAGGATTATCATGTAATTGTTGGCAATCAAATTATTTTTAGAATTACATTAATAATATAAAATGTCTCTTCAATCAATTTTTTTTTTTTTTTATCACTTTATTGATTACAAACCAGGGAAAATCACAAGAACAAATAAAAAATAAAAGATAAAAATAATTGTACATTGAGAAATTTGATGTAACAATTTAAAATTTAATATTTAAAAGTTTAGAATTCATTAATTAAAATTTCAAATCTAGCTAGAAACATTACATTTGAAAAGCCTATGAAGATATTAATATTTCAATAAAAATCATAAATATAATTATACTTATTATTATTATTACTATTATTGTAATAATAATAATTATTATTATAATAGAGGTTCTAACTGAAATATAGAAAATAAATATATGAATAAAGACAAAAAAATAAAAATTAAATATTGATAAAGATGAAGATAAAAAAAAAATTAAAAAAAAATTAAATGAACTAGTATATCGTATATCTAAATTTATATAAGCAAAAGGTAACTAAAATTTTATAAAAGCATAAAAAAAAAAAGGATTTTCAAAAATCCAAGAGGGGCACGTGTCCTCCCAACTGTAAGCTGGGTCCACAAGTGATCAAGAAATAATATTTCTAGAAATTTAAAAGGCATCATGTATTGTTATTTAACTCTGGGTACAACGCCTACTAAGTTCAAAAATTATTAATGAAAATTTATTAGCTTCAGTCACAAACAAAATTATCTTATTGGGATATATCTAATTCAGGAATAGTAGATAACATTTCTAATTAGTTTTTTTTTTTTTTTCAAATTTTTTGTCATTTAAGTATGGTTGCCTATAGTTGAATAAGCATAAATGAAAGTAATATTTATATTTGTTAATTAATGTTTCTCAATCCAATGGTTTAAAAAAAATAAAATATTGGTGGACTCTTAAATTGTTTAATAGCAGACTCTGCAAAACTAATTGCTTTTATATCTTGATTTCTTAGTTAAATTATAGTAAGGGAATTTAATTCTTTGACATGTCTGCTCTTTAACTATAAGCCCTTTGAAGTTTTGATGATTTAATGATTATGAGGGATGTGCAACCTTTTGTGTCAAGAATTAATGTATGTATGCAATCCTCCGTTGACATTTTAATAAAATTTGATCTATTTCATATTTATTCTAGTGAATGGAGAGGTTGTGGCAGAGGTTTGTCAAATTCATCCTCTGCCAAACCCCCGTTTTCGCTTGATTTGAAGATTTGTTAATTTTTCATGTAAATAAAGGTCAGATTTTGTACAGAGTAGAAATTCTAAAACCTAACGTGAAGGACATGGCTGATAATAATTCCAGAAAATCATTAAGTCATTGATGATATAATATAAATTAGAATTCACTTGACTCCAGCCGTATCATTTACTCAATTCATTGCTAGTTGTAGTACATGGGGCCTCTAATGGGACCTATAGCAATGAAATGTCTTGGTAATTTTTTATGCAAAGTAATAATCCAGGAATTATAAGTCTTTGAAATTTTTGATTAATTGATTAAAGTAATGATCAGGAAAATTTCCAACAACATTTGTTAAGAGAATAGAGGTCTATAGTGGGACCTATATATTATAATAATATCTACAAATCAATACTTAAATGAAGACTAAACTTTATTTTTCTTTAACTGACTTAAGAGTCGATTATTTTATTATTGGTCTACAATCAATAGAGCCTATAGTAATTATAAGTCTTTGGATGATTTAATTGATTGATTAAAGTAATAATTTAGGAAATTTTCAACAACTTTTGTGCAGAGAATAGAGGTCTATTTTGGGAGTTGTATATTATAGCAATAAGATATTTTCACAAAGTTTGATGCAAAGTCATGTTCAAAGGAAACTTCGATCCAATGTTCACATTCAACATGCATTTTTTTTTTCTTTTTTCTTTTTGTTAAATCCTACCACACTTCTCCTTTCAAAAAATTGAAATGTGGTTTCATATAAATTTTGTCTTTAATTACCATATAATGGTGTGTTTTGTGGTTTTCTATGTTGCATATGAAGAAATAAAAGACAAGGTCCCTTTGGTTAAGTCTACCACATATTACTATTCTCATTGACTCCATTTACAAAGGGGAAATTTGTCATGTTGATAGAATGATTTACAGTTGTCAAATTTGTACAAGGACTTGATAATTAACCCAAAAAGGCTGTAAAGTACTAGTGACACAAATAACATTAGAAGAAAATAATTCAAATTAATAACAAGAAAAGAATTGTAATTGGATTAAGAACACAAAACCTATGTATATATCCTTCTCTTGGGTGGTATTTTGGTGGTATTCTACTGTATGATGCTAAATCGGACATCCTCTGAAAGAGAACTTATACGAGTGTGGGGTAGCGGTAGCGCCATTCGAATTGGGCTTTCTAAATGCTGTCTGATACGGCCCAGCCCACTCAAACCCCAAGGCTAAAATGTCTTCGATTATTAAATAAAAAATTAAACCAAAAACAGTATAAAAAAAAAAAAAAAAATCTTTACGATGCATTCAACTTATTTTGATATATAATAATATAGTAACACCACACAATTAAAAAATTGATCCAATATAAAAAAGAAATAATAAAAATTATCCAAACATTAACCTAAATAAATTGAGAGGTGAGTCGTCACTAACATAAATTGATATAAAGATGTCATAACTTACCAATGACATAGCAATCACAACTCATTTACCAGGTAATTTGAGATTAGGTTAATTTTTTTAATTCTACAATACCGTTGGGCTTTACTTGTCAACCCTGGAGAGATATGTATTAACTCTTCTGTTTTATGTTTGGAGATGTGTATTTTTATAAACATCAATAATCAAATCAATGGAGTATTATTATCTATAAAAGAATCTTGATTGCAAATGCCGAATGTGAAGCTGGATAGGGTTGTTAATTCCTTCCTCTGCTAAACCCATGTTTTCATTTTATGATTGGAAGTAAATTCTCTGTTTTAAATTGTTATAAAGTTACCACATACGCATCTATGCATAGTAAAGGCTGCAACCAAATTGATTGTTCTTTATATGGATGAAGAATTTAGTTCAAGTAAGTTATTATAAATATCTATAGAGAGAGGATTTAAAAAGATATCGTATTTGTCTGTTGTCTTAAATATCTCCTTATTATCATATTGTCGTAACATTACTGAATTTGCTACTTGTGTGTCTGCTTCTTGTGTATCTGCTTTTACATCGTATTCGCATAAAATTGTGATGAGAACCTTTGAAGATCAGTTTCAGCAGAGTTAGAGTTGCAGATAATTTAGTTTTTTAGGATTAAATTAATTTAGGTTCATTTTATTATAATTATCTTTATTTTATGTGATAAATATCTTTACTTATTTTTAGAATAAAATAGAATTAGTTTTATCTTAAATAATATTTGATAAATATGATTAGAATTATCAATTAGATAATTATTAGAAAAATAAGGAAATTATGGCTATAAATAGCCAAGTGATTTTCATAGTTCAGTATGAGTTGTAGTTGAGAATTATTCATAAGAGCTCTTAAGTTGTGAGACAATTATCTTTTTTTTTTGGACTTTTTGGGTAGTTTTACTTGGATTCACTTGGGTTAGAATTTAAGTCATAATAATGATTTGTTTCTAGATTATTTTGGCTTTTTTCTAGAATTCACCCTATGTTTAGCTTGGGCTAGGATTGGGTAATTTTGTTATTCAATTCTAGATTTAGTTGTTGGATTTAGAGTTGGGTCTCAACAAATTGTTGAATTATATAGCTTGTGTGTATGCTTCAATTTCAAGTTAGACCCCTCAAATAATAGTATTTTGGTCTGAAACTTGATAAAATTTCAAAGCCATGTCACCTGTAAATTCCTTTAGTGAAAAATCCTATTATCCAGTTGGATTTACAGAAGTTGGATGTAGATGTTTCAGAGAGAAGGTCTGGTGGGGAGTTGTTCATAATATCCTCTGGTAACCCTTGATTTTCATGTATGCCTAACACTATTTTCACTCGTTTAGGTTGTTATTTCTTGGACCATTAACTTTTCTAACAAATTAATCATATAATTATTGTTTGTGATTCTATTAGTTGATTTTATTGTCTTACACCATGTCACAAGTCACAACATGATCATGAGCATGTCTATTATAATATCCATTAGCCCATATGATGGGATATTATAAACGTAAATTGGATTTAAAAAGGTTGGTAGGATCTTAATTTTCTCAGCATAAAGTAGCAAGAGATTTTGTCATTTATTACTTTAGATCATAATTTCAAATTTTTAATGATATTTTAATACTTTAGATCATAAACTTTATTTTCTTTGTTCTTTTTTTTTTCTTTTCCTTGACTGAATTGGAAACTTAAATTATTTGATTCATGTTCTCTCTGGACTATGGAATTTAGGAAAAGATTCAGTTGGAAGAAACAGAGCAGGGTGGGACCTATAAATTGAAAAATTGTTATGCAAAGCCAATGACCAAGAAATTTCCAAGTTGCTTTTTTAAAATTGGATAGTTTATACGCTTCTCTATAAATAGCATGTAACTTATAATGGTTCTCACGCACATTCAGTATCTATCATTTCTACTTAAGAGTTCTTTTAAGGCAATGAAAAAAATTATGAGTGGATTTGTTTTCCTTGTTTTCCTTGAGTTATTGGCAGTAGCAATCATTAGTATTAGCTTCTGCAATGGAAGCACTTATGTGGGTTGCATCCAAAGTGAGAGAGAAGCACTTTTAAGGTTCAAGCAAGATCTCTATGATTATTCCAACCGGCTTTCCTCTTGGGTTGGTGATGGAGATTGCTGCAAATGGGCTGCTGTTGTCTGTGATAACATGACAGGCCATGTCCTTGAGCTGCACCTTCAAAATCCTTTTAGCAACTATTCAACATATTCAACGGCAGCTGAACTTGAAGCTTTTCAGAGGTCATTGTTGGATGGTAAGATCAATCCTTCTTTGCTTGATCTTAATCATTTGGTTTATTTGGACTTAAGCTATAACAATTTCGTGGGAGTAATTCCTCACCAACTTGGCAATCTTTCCGGTCTTCAATATCTTGACCTTTCTGAGAATCTTGATTTATATGGTGAGAGTTTGAGTTGGCTATCTAGCCTTTCTTCATTGAAATAACCTTGACTTGAGCTGGTCGAATGTTGGTACGGCTTCTGATTGGTTGCTGGAGATAAACAAACTCTCTTCTTTGACAGTGTTACGATTACGGAATTGTCAACTCCTTCACATTCCGACACTGCCCTTTGTAAATTTTTCCTCATCCCTCACCACTCTCGATCTTCCCTTCAACCATTTCGATAACTCTTTGATACCTTCCTAGGTTTTTGGTCTTCAAAATTTAGAATATCTTGATCTAAGCTATAATAACTTTCAAGGTCCATTACCAAAAGGATTTCAAAATTTAACTTATCTACAACATCTTTATTTAGGATATAACTCTTTCAATTCTTCAATTCCTAACTGGTTGTCTAAATTCAGGAGTCTTGAGTTCCTTGATATTAGTTACAATTCAAACTTGCAAGGTCCAATTCCAAGATCATGGGAAAGATGCAACTTGAAGTCATTTTCATTGTCAAATATCAAGTTAAATCAAGATATATATGAAATATCACATATTTTCTTAGGATGTATTATAGATAGATTAGAAGAGCTGTATTTGTCTAACTGTCAGCTTTATGGTCAATTGACTAACAATCAAATTGGACAGGCTAAAAATTTAGATGTTCTTGATCATAGTCACAATTCTACCGGTGGTCATGTTCCATCTTTTTTAGCAAAATTTTCTTCTTTACAAGTCCTAGATATTTCAAATAATAAGTTGAATGGAACTCTTTCAGAAATTCATTTTGCTAATCTTACAAAACTTAAATCTTTTCAAGTATCTAGGAACTCATTAACATTTAAATTCAATCATGATTGGATTCCTCTTTTTCAACTTAAAGCGTTGTGCTTAAGATTTGTCATTTAGGGCCGCAATTTCCGTCATGGCTTCGTTCACAACAAAAATTATTTTATGTGGATATATCTAGTTCAGGAATTGTTGATAGCATTCTTAGTTGGTTTTGGAAATCTGTTTCTCAATTTCGATACTTAAATCTTTCTCACAACCAAATTCAAGGACAGATTCCAAATTTAACCAATGCTGCTATTCTTTATTATATTGACTTGAGTTCAAATAATTTATCAGGTCCATTACCTCTCATATCCCACAATGTGAAAATACTTGATCTATCCAACAATGCTTTGTTAGGATCAATTTCTCAATTTCTGTGTCACAAGAAAAATGAGGCAAGGGTAACACAAATTCTTAAACTTGAAAATAATTCTTTATCTGGAGAGTTAACTAATTGTTGGATGAATTGGAACTATTTGTCGGTGTTGGAACTAAGTAACAACAAATTCACTGGTAACCTTCCCTTTTCCATAGGAAATTTAAGTGTCCTTCGATTTTTGCACCTTCGACATAACAATTTTTTTGGAGTAA
The DNA here is from genome assembly GCA_021234005.1 of Nephelium lappaceum. NCBI lineage: Eukaryota > Viridiplantae > Streptophyta > Magnoliopsida > Sapindales > Sapindaceae > Nephelium > Nephelium lappaceum. The sequence continues at coordinate 33,102,382 of CM037996.1, forward strand.
TACCATCATCACTCAAAAAGTGTACAGAGTTAATAGCAATAGATAATGGTGAAAATGATTTTTCCGGAAATTTTCCAACATGGATGGGAGAAAGCTTTTCTGAATTGGTGATTCTCAGCCTTCGCTCAAACAAATTCTATGGCCTCTTACCTATTGAATTTTGCCATCTTTCTTCCTACATATTTAAGACCTTGCTTATAATAATTTCTCCGGATCTATTCCAAAATGTATCAATAATTTTAGTGCTATGGTGGCAATGAATTATTCTAAAAGACAACAGTATGCAATTTCAACCTAGTGTAACGCCAGACAAGTTCATTGAGGATGCATTGCTTGTGATGAAAGGGAAAACTGCCATATATAGCTCCATTCTTAATTTGGTGAGAAGCATAGACCTTTCTAAAAATAAATTTTCTGGAGAAATTCCAGTGGAGGTGACAAGACTTCATGCACTACGGTCATTGAATTTATCATACAATTCTTTGACTGGAAGAATTCCGGAGACGATTGGTGACATGAAAGAAATGGAAGCTATGGATTTTTCTACAAACCAGCTCTCTGGTAAAATCCCACAAAGCATCACAAGTTTGACATTTTTGAGTCTACTGAATTTGTCCGATAACAAGTTGACTGGGAGAATTCCTTTAGGCACTCAACTGCAAAGCTTTGATGTATCCTCGTTTATTGGCAATGAACTCTGTGGACCTCCACTGAAGAATTGTACTGTTGCGACTGTTCCTACACCTAGCCATGAGAATGCTGGACATGAAGTGGATTGGTTCTATGTAAGCATGGTTCTTGGATTTGTGGTGGGCTTTTGGAGTTTGATTGGCCCTTTACTCATCAACCGAAGGTGGAGATACATGTATTGCTGTTTCTTGGATCGACTTGGAGACAAATTTTATTTTGCTTTCAGAAAATTTTGTTAGCTTTTGTTTTTTGTGTTTGTATTTTATTTTAGTGTTCGGATTTGTATCTTTTTACCAGCTCTAATAATAAAATGGATGGAGCGTTACAATGTTTAGAAAAATTTCATTCTTGTTGGCCGTTGATACATTGTATATTTTTGGTGTATGTATCATTAGTATATTTACAATTATTTTTCACTAAAAGAGGCAAATTTTAAAAATTAATCATTACCCATAATTGATTAAACAGAAAACAAAAATAAATTACAGATAGATTCTTTAACAACATTCCATGGTTAATCAATTCAATATTTAAATTAAAACATTAGTATTCTTTCTAAAGCTTGAGCGAAAAGTATGATAGTTGATTTCTAAATTTATTAATCTAATACGATAACAATAATGTGTCGCATTACTCGGTGGGATTTGGCTGGGGGTTGTTAATTTCATACTGTGTTAAAACTCTGTTTTTGCTTGATGTCCAACTAATAGAATTTGTAGAGGCCGGAAAATGGAGATGAGATGGAAGCATTATGTGTTACCTGTAATTCTATTTCCTCCTGTATCACCCTTTGTGTATAAAATTGACCTAACAATGCTTTGTAGTAGCCCCTCTAAATACAATTTAATCCAATCAAAATTATTTTTAAAAAACTTTTAAAATTCGTAATTTCAAAATAAATAATCATAAACTGTTATCAGGAATTGTAAACAAGCTTTCAACCTAACAAGAATTTGTCTAAGTACTCTGCTTTTGACTTCTAAAATTTTGTTGTTGTATACAGTACTTGTGTCATTCATAGAAAGCTCATCAACTTATTAAACTTTATCTTTATTTACGAAATCTTTATCTTAAATAAACTATTTAATTTCAAATCAAGAAATAATATCTTCCAACAATATCTTCCATTAACAACAACCCATATTGACAAGAAAATTATCCCATTTAACTGAATGTAGAATAAGTAATAAATATTTCAATAAACTAGACAAATTACTGTCAACTCCTACCAAACCATTTGATATGAAAATACAATGTGAAGTGATTTATTATGGAATGTCATGATTTGACTAATGGTGGGATTTGTATACCCTGCATTGGCAATTTTTATCTAACTATGGCATATGGTAAGAAGTCACTTACCAATTACCATTTGTAAACATGCCATTGACGAAAGGTAGGAACTTTGATTGGTAGCTTTGAAAAAAAAGGGAGCCAGTTGAAAGCCACATTATCACTCTTCAACATGTCAGCAATCTTTCCCTGCAAGTAAGCTATCCTTTTTCCACTCTCTCAGTTCTTTGAAGGCCAGATCTGCCTTTTCTTTATAAGCTACAAACACACAGCACAACCCACAAACCCATTTTTTTCCAAGGAGGGGTTGTCCGAATGTGAGGTGGGTATTGTAGAGAGAAAAGAGCTGATGGTTTCTTTTAAGTGGTGATGCAGAACCCACCATGAGAGTAGCCCATTTTCTGCAGCCGATGATCACCTCTATTGATGGGGATGTGTTCACTGTCTCTCCATACCACTTTTTTTTTTTGTTTTTTTAACCAAAAAAATACCCAGAGAAGACTGGAAAATTTAGGTGGGAAAAATGGCTTCTTTGCATGAATCTACTTGGAAGAAAGCCGGTAACTATGAAGCAATATTTTTTATTCCACTTATTCATTTGGTTCCTGGTCTTGTAGAGAAATGGTGTAGTGAAACCAAAAATTTTATATTTTCTTAGGGTGAAGCTGTTGTTGCATTGGAGGATATGATGGTTTGTGGTTATTCAGTGTTGGGGTCCTCAGTTTTTAGCCAACTTGAAACAGAAGAATAGAAAAGCATAGCAGAGAAATTGAACCAAACAATAACAGAGTTGGGTAAACTAAAAGCAGAAGTGCAAAATATACAATGTGGAAGAAAAAATTCAAGGATGGTGGAAGTGAAATCGAACACGAAGCATTTCTTGCCTATTGGTTGTCAAGGTTTGTTTTCCCAGCCTCTAATGTAATTGACAGAATTATTTTTCCTATGGCAATCATTTGGCTAGCCGGACTAGAATTGAACTTGCACCTGCTGTACTTGCTGCTATTTATAAAGATTTGAGTTTGTTGAAAGAAAAGATTCTAGAATTGCACTTGCACCTATTGTACTTGCTGCCATTTATAGAGATTTGAGTTTGTTGAAATAAAAGATTGTCACTTTAGCTAAGTTAAGCAATACTTGTGAGGATGGAACAGTGCATTAGCGATTATTATGCATTCACCACTCCAATTAGTTCAGGTAAGTTTACTATCAGAGATACCTCAGAATTGTTTACCAAAGAATGAATTTAACAATCATCCACAATTGCCTCTCTGACAATTTTGTCTAGGTTCTGTAAATCCGTCACAATGATACATAAAATTGATTAAAATGGTTCATCTCATCATTACGAATTAACATCACTTTGCTTAAACCTTTGAAAGCTGTACATGCCATAGAATCACTAGATTAGCAAATGTCACACAAAGCCGTTGATCTATAGCAGTAGGACATGAATAATCAATGTCTAACATTTTAATTTAGTGTTTTTTTTTTCTCGTTACAAACAAACGATCAAAAACTTGAAAGGTCGTATAATTGGTATTCCAATCTCCAACTGTAACACATTAATAATTAATCTATGAATTGCACTGCTTAGCACCTGGACAAGGTCAACGTAACAATATCTAATCAATTTGTTGTTGAAATTGATCAAATCCAATTCAACCGATGAACTTGAAACAATTTTCAAATGTTCTTTTCCCACAAAGGAATATTCAAGTAATTTCATCAACAATAGATGCATTTAAATTTCATTCAAGGATGGAAACAATCATACATAATAACCCAAATACTAAAATACCTCTTTATAAGTGGACATGTAAGTTGTGTTTCCTTCGGGGTCCATACCTCTCACATAGACCAAAGGAGGTTCATTTTTAAGCAATCAATATGGTAATTGAGGCTCTAGAACTAAAAAAGAGGCTTAAAATGATGAATCTAATAGTAAAAAACTGTATGACCTAAGAATTAAAAATCTAAATGGATATTGAACTGATAAATCAATGCACAGAGCTACACACAAAGCTAAATCAACCTATTAAAGTGCGAACAAGACAAAAGATACTACAAAAGACATAAATAGTGTTGTCAAGTTCATACTGACAAATTTATATTCAATAAAATACATCAATCATACCCTATTGAGCAACCAGGCCCAGGTCCCGATTAGTGATCAACTCAAAACTGTCCTTCAAGTCTTTGGCAAGGAGGGCCTGGAACTTTTCTGTATTCTGATGTGGAGCGCTTGGTGGAATCGCAACGCAGCGGCACACGATGGCAAGGTGAAAGACCCTCAGACAGTCATAGCTTTCGCATTGTCATATCTGGAAGAGTTCAGGTCTGCCCAAGGGAGCAGTTCGTCCACCTGTGGAAACCCCTCCCCATCTCCCCCTCCTAATTGGTCCCCTCCTCCCCCCAATTGCCTAAAAATCAATACTGATGTCGCTATTAAAAGCTCATATCCTGGCATCGGTATAGGGGCTGTCATCAGAGACGAAAAAGGGTGGGTCGTTGGGGCGATTGCGAAGCCTTTTCCGAGCAACTGCTCTGCCGAAATGGGGGAATTCTTAGCGCTGCGGGAAGGCCTGTTGTTTGCGGTGGATCTGGGCCTAGGCATATGGTCTGCAGAAGTGGATGCAAGCAATGTAGCTTCCAGAGTTAATGCTGCCTTGGCAGCTTCCGATCCTTCTTGTAATGATGATGCAGTAAACATTGTAAAAGATATCAGTGCCCTTTGTAAATCTCTTGGGATTTGTAAATGCAGCCACACCCCCAGAAAGGGTAACGAAGCTGCTCACCGCCTGGCTGCTAAAGCTTTGCAGTCAGGATCTTTCTCCGTTTGGCAGAATGCCAACCCGTGTTTTCTGTTGTCCTTGTAGTAAGGCATATGATTCACTTCAAAAAAAAAAAAAAAAAAAACACAAAGATCATAAATGTACACTTGGCACCTAGAAAAGGAGAATTTTTGTTCTATTTTCTTCATTCCATACAATTGAAATTTAAAAAGATTCCAACTCGAAGCAATAAAGACATCGCAAAAACTATGCAGGAGAGAGCCTGCGGTTTTTTTTTTTTTTTTTTTTTTTAATTTTCATTTTTTCAAACATTGGTTTGTGTTTGAAACATTGAATATCAATCTTATGGAAATTGAAAATCATAAAATAATAAATAACAGACTCTTGGTTTCCGTTGGCTGAGTTCGTTTAGCTCCAGACATTAAGTACAAATGCTAATTAAACTAACCAATTAGCAAGAATCAATAATGTATATATTGGTATTTAATTTGTCTCAACAGGTTAGGATTTGGAACTGTTCTAGCAAAACGCCAGGACCTGTAATAACACGATTCAGATGATTACTTCCATAAGTGAGAGATAACAATTCCTACCAAGAGGGAGACTCATCACTTTGTGTACTAATAGAAAAAATGTGGAATTCGAATCCTTAACTTCGAAGGATCAATAGAGGTACTTAACCACTCATAATAAGAAATGATATGTGAATAAAACAATTTTTTTATTTTTTTTTGATGATGTGAACAAAACAATTTTCAGTTTCCTATTATTGATACATTCGGCCTACATGGGCCGATCTTTAAGTGATATTAGCCTTGGGCCATTATTTATTCCAAGCCCCCAAGGCCCATTCGATGTGCAAATTGAATTGGACTTTTTTTAACCAAGTGTATTGAACAAAATTGATAGGATTAGATTAGGCATTAGCACATTAGTTTGGCGCAATTGGAATTAACTAAAAATAGTTTTTTTTTTTTTTTTTTTTTTGATATAAGGAATATGAGATTGATTATTATCATATTAAATTAAATTAACCTTTGTGAAAATTTCTTAACTTTTAGATAAATAATTATTTTATATCAATTTTAAAGTATAAAATATTATAAATTGAATTTGGTTAAATATTTTTATAATTATATTTTTAATAAAATTAACATTTAAATTCATTTCTTAAAAATAAATGCAACTATTTACAAATAATTATAAATAAAATTATATTTATTTTTAATTACTATTAAAAATATTAATTATTTAACATATTAAATTAGTTTATAAATAAAATAATTATTATTATAAGAACGAAAATAACCATGAAAAGTAATGGGACTAAATATATAAATATACATGTTATTATTTAAAAGAGCATAATTGTATAATTTAAATTTTCTATTTGCTTTCTACATTCAATTTAGTATAAATCCTAATAATATATACAAAATTAAAAGTAATATGACATAAAGATTTATAATTTTCAAAGTAATGCATAACCCTAACGCGAGATTGGTGATGACTTTATAATCCAACACATGCAGTAGTGATAAGCATTCTCGTCACAATTACCCAAAGAAAAATAGAATTAAAATAAATAAATAAATAAAGTCATTTTGAAATAATGGTTACTTTGGCTGATGAAAGCCTAATTGGTCACTAAAGTCTTTGAATGCACTTTCGAGGTAATTGGGAAGGAGATATCTGGATAATTTTACGAGCAAACCAAACAAATGGTAAATGCTAGAATAATGATGATACCTAGAAACAAACGGTCATCAATTGCGGCAAGTAAAAAACCTACAACACAATTGGGTTTTTCATGAGGAAAGTTGACTACAACCGTTTGTTTGGTTTGCTCGTAAAATTAACCAGATATCTCCTTCCCAATTACCTTGAAAGTGCATTCAAAAACTTTAGTGACCAATTTTAAATATATATATATATATATATAGGTCCTCTTAGATACACCTATGATATCGATATACTTGATAAAAAAAAAATTGTTAATTATAATTTATTATATCTTTATTATATTTGATTACAACAAAATTTACATTAGACTAATTATCAATAGTGTAAATAATATTATTTTCTTTATATATAAAATGTTTCACAAAATTTCTTTTGATCATTACTTTGACCAAGAATACAATGACATTTCATATTATATTGCCATAATAATTTTATATTATTTCTTGTAGACACTCTAGGATGCTTCTTTGGTGCTCCTATTGCTCCATATGTCCAAAATAAATTATTAAAGATCAACATTGTGTTACACATTGCGAACATTAAAGGTAAAATACTATGAATTGAGAGATCTAACTTGAAAAAAAAGTTAGTATATAAGAGTATGATTCATAATATATTTTTATAAATACTTATTTCATGGAATTTTATAAAAACAAAAGTCATTAGACTGACAATTAATTTGCCTGTGCAATTCTTTGGTAAATTCCATCAACCAAACATCCACACTGTCAGATATATATATTTATATTGGACCTCATATTTGTCATTTATTATAATATCACCTACTGAGTATTATAGACTTGGCTGTGAGGAAGTACGATTACAGTACAATAATTTTCCTAAAGCAATTTCATCTCTATAACCACAATCTCATTAAAAAAATAAAAAAAAAAATCTTGCAGCTTCCAGAAGAAACCAAAGAAAGAAAGATAAAAACATCAACATTTTGGAGAGCATAATTCGTATCTACACAGATGAATAGAGGGTCATCTCTTGAGCAATCAATCTAGTAGCAACCTTTGCAACTATAAATGGATGCTTACACGATCATTTAATAAAGAAATTTAGTAGGTCAAAGATATAACAACCTGAAAAAGTGAAAACTGTGCTAGAAATACACAAAAAAAATAGGGGCTTGCCAGAGGATAAAATTAAAATAACCTTCTGTTGTTTTTATATAACTATTTACTTGTGACTAAACTATGAAATTTTGTATAGTTGGAGGTGGGATCTATATATGAACGCAAATTTTTAATATGATGTTGATACGGTTAGAATTCTAACTCTAAATATGAACCTATATTAATTAATTAATTAACCATATATGATAAATAAAAATTATATATGTCAAACAAGACGGTTGATAAATTAAATGAAGGAAATGATGACACTGCTAAGTTGGCATCACGAATTACCACATTTTCTTTCTTCTTTCTTTTGGATTCCACTAGTCATGAACTTTTTAGTTGATTTGCTTGTGTGATAATGAATTTAATATTTTAAAAAGTTCTCAACTTTATTAAAGGAAGACCACTGTATAAAAAAGTGATTTTACCATAGAGAAAATATGCCCACCATAAATATAGGGAAGAAAAAAATCAACGCCATGCTTATCCACTAAAAATTTTTTAATTGAAAACAAATTCACAAGGCTTGGATGAATCATGTTTACAAGAGCATAGAAAACCTCAGGGCTGGGGCATTCAGAAAATCAATGACTCCAAAGATTTTATCAAATCTTATACTATACAATTTTTTTTCCTAATTCTTTTACTGTTGCGACACATGAGGCAACCAAATGATTGTTAGAGCCAACTGCTTGCGCCACTAATAATAAAAAATTGTTATTGCTGGAGGCAGGCAAGGTGGGATCTATGACAAGTATATAATGTCCGATTCTGATCATATATGTAATAATCTTGGAATAAAAACTTGACAAATCACAAACAAAGAACAAATCAAAGTGTCTTATGAACTTTGATATGGTTAGGATTGATTCTAACTCTAAATATGAACCTACATTAATCAGTTAATTAATCACATATAATAAAAAAAAAATTAAGTATATATCAAACAAAACAGTTGATAAATTTAGTAAAGGATATGATGACACTACTGAGTTGGTGTCAGGTGTTATCACATTTTCTGTCTTCTTTCTTTCGGATTCCATTAGTCATCTATATGATTTTTTTTTTTTCGAAAGACATCTATATGATTTTTTTTGTGGATTGGCTTGTGTGATAATGAATTTAATATTTTACAAGGTTCTTCACTTTGTTAAAAGAAAACCATTGTATAAAAAAGTGATTTTTTTTTTTCTAGGAAAGTATAAAAAGGTGATTTTACCATAGAGAAAATATGTCATAATCCACAATAAAAAGTGTCACAAATGCTATCATAAGAAAAAGTTTTACCATGAGCTACACTTGTTGCAAAAAAAATATTTTATTGTGGACCATATGTTGAAAAAGATTTATTTACAGAAAAAGTTTCAAATATTTTAATATTCATTATAGATTTTATTGGCGGCATATTTAAATTTTATTTTGCCTTGGATTATCAAATAAAGACTTTAGTTTATGTTTTCATGCTCAAGCATCACCACGATTTGCTCAATAAATGTGAAGTCTACGTAGTTATTGACGAAGATCAATTTTTCTAAAGCAGACTTTTTTGACAAAATAGAGTTTTCTGAAACTAATGTTTCAGACTCAAGCATCAACATTAATTTTCGTTTCTAAAATAAAAATAAATAATCATTTCCAGTTTTGTTCTTTGAAAATTACATAAATAATAATAATAATAATAATAATATTCTTCAGGTCTCTTCAATGTATAATCACGAAGCTCTTCACAGAAATAAACGTCTTTGGAATATTAAAAGCTGTACAAATCTAGTATCACTTGACCTTGTTATAAATGATTTTTTAGGAAATGCTCCAAGTTGGGTCAGAGAATTTTTTTTTAAGATGATCATGTTCTATTTCAAATAACTTCCACGGTTTTTTACTACTGGAACTTGTTGTCTAGCACATCTGCAAGTCTTAGGACCTTGCTCCAACAATTTTTTGAAACGAAGATGTACTGGTAACTTAAGTGTTGCTGTGACAGAGGACACATGGTACTTACATATATATACATGAGCTATTGTTCTGGACGTTCAACCCTTTTAGATCAAGTGGTTGCAGAGGATGCATTACTTGTAATGAAAGAAAAAAAGTGGTCAAATATACTGCGGTTCTCTATTTGATGAAAGCTTTAAACCTTTCTTAAAAATAATTTTTCAGGAGAGACTCTTAGTGAAATTGAAAACATTATAGCATTACAGTCATTAAATCTTCACACAATTTGTTCATTGTCCTTAATCTGTAGACTTGTCAATTGTAGATGCCAATTGGACTGAATTCAACAATAGTATTATGTCCTTAATTTGTTAACTTGTCACGTGGATTGAAGCATGGCACCCGGGTTTGTCAGTTTTGGTGTGTTATAGGTCTTCTACTTGTCATTGTTTGGATCGTCTAGACAACAACACTTTAGATGATCCTCTTGCCCAGTGTTGATGATTATATATGGCTGAATGTTGTCAGTCAATGATGATTTTGTTATTTAACTTCACCAAATGTATAAAGGCATCAAATTATAGTTAGACCACATAACAAATAATGTATTATATTTCAGTACTGATTCCTCTGCAGAGTCTGGTAATATTGATGACTGCTATCACAAGTAATTCAAAGTAAAGAAAGGGGAACATAATCACTTCAACCCTCATTATTTGTTTAAATCTCAAATAGCTCTATTCAGAAATTTGGAACAACAAAATCTATATTAATTAGATTAATTATCAATAGCGTAAAATATTATTATTCTCTATATATATAAAAAGTTTCAAAATTTTGATCATTACTTTGGACCAAGGATACTGTTGGGGAAAAAATTGGCTCCTTCCCAATCCAATTGGACCCAACATTGAATTGAGTGGAAATGAATTCAATGGAGACCCAAGATTGAGCCCTTAAGGTCTGATCCCTTGAAAAGAATGCATCCAGGCCAATCGATAGAAGGGAAAGGGAAATCACGATACTGCCCTCACCAGGAGGCGAGAAAAGAAGGCAGGGGAAGATCAAATCTGAACAGTCAAAAACCAATCCCTTTTGCATCAGCATATCTTCGCCACATCAGAAAAAGTAGGGGCAATAGGCCTAGAAAAAGTTATTTGTTTGCTATCTTAAATAGCTCATTATCATCATATTGTCCTAATATTACTAATTTGTATCTGCTTTAACATCGTTTTCATAAACAATATTCGCATAAAATTGTTGGATTGTGCAGCTAGTGTATACGCTTCAATTTCAAGTTAGACCCCTTAAATAATAGTATTTTGATCTGAAACGTATGAAAATCTCAAAGCTATGTCACCTGTAAATTCCTTTAGTAAAAAATCCTGTTATTCAGTTGGATTTACAGAAGTTGGATGCAGATACTTGAGAGAGAAGGTTTGATAGAGAGTCGATCATAATATGCTCTTGTAAACCCATGATTTTGATGTATGCCTAACACTATGTTCACTCGTTTAGGTTGTTACTTCTTGGACAATAAACTTTTCCAAAAAATTAATCATATAATAACTGTTTGTGTTTCTCACCGTTGGTTTATTGGCTTACACCACATCACAAGTCACAACATTATCATGAGCATGTCTATTATAATATCCATTAGCCCATATGATGAGATATTATAAACGTAAATCAAATTAAAATGTGTTAACCCGATTGAAAATATTGTGGAAGTTTTTGAACCGTACAAAGTAAACGTAAGTACACTGTTGAACTACTATAATTTTTTATGTTTGCTCTCTTCTTCTTGCTTTGTTATTGCTGTTATATTACACAACAAAATGGTTGGTAGGATCTTAATTTTCTCTGCATAAAGTAGCAGGAGATTTTGTCATCCATTGCTCTATATCATAATTTCGATTATTCAATGATATTTTGTTGCTACAAGTCCAAGGGGTAGCCTCCAGCTAACAAATAAGTTGAACATTTCATAGTTTCGTATTTATAATGACACAAAATTTATTTATTTACCGAGAGAAATCTGAAAGAAAAACGAAAAAAGTTAAAGTAAGTGCGGCGCCTAACACAATTGTGAATGCATCCATTTAGTAGTGCAATCATTTTAAAATTTTAATTAACTGGCCAGTCTTTTTGCACGAATTTCATTTTCCTTTGTCTGTTTTTTCCCTTGACTGAATTGGTTCTCTCTGGCGCAAACAGTATGGAATATTTTAGGAACAGATAAAGTTGGAAGAAACGAAGCAGGGTGGGACCTATAGACTGAAAAATTTTATGCAAAGCCAATGACCATGAAATTTCCAAATTGCTTTTTTTAAAATTGGATTGACCATATGCTTCTCTATAAATAGCATGTAACTTATAATGGTTGTCACGCACATTAAACATCTATCATTTCTGCTTAAGAGTTGTTTTAAGGCAATGAAAAAAATTATGAATGGATTTGTTTCCCTTGTTTTCCTTGAGTTATTGGCAGTAGCAATCATCAGTATTAGCTTCTGCAATGGAAGCAGTTATGTGGGTTGCATCCAAAGTGAGAGAGAAGCACTCTTAAGGTTCAAGCAAGATCTCTATGATTATTCCAACCGCCTTTCCTCTTGGGTTGGTGATGGAGATTGCTGTAAATGGGCTGCTGTTGTCTGTGATAAATTCACAGGTCACGTCCTTGAGCTGCACCTTCAAAACCCTTTCAGCAACTATTCAATATATTCAACTGCAGCTCAACTTGAAGCTTTTCAGAGGTCATTGTTGGATGGTAAGATCAATCCTTCTTTGCTTGATCTTAATCATTTGGTTTATTTGAACTTAAGCTATAACAATTTTCTGGGAGTAATTCCTCACCAACTTGGCAATCTTTCTGGTCTTCAATATCTTGACCTTTCTGAGAATCTTGCTTTATATGGTGAGAGTTTGAGTTGGCTATCTAGCCTTTCTTCATTGAAATACCTTGACTTGAGCTCGTCAAATCTTGGTACGGCTTCTGATTGGTTGCTGGAGATAAACAAACTCTCTTCTTTGACAGCATTACGATTACGGAATTGTCAACTCCTTCACGTTCCTCCACTGCCCTTCGTAAATTTTTCCTCATCCCTTACCACTCTCGATCTTCCCTTCAACCATTTCGATAACTCATTGATACCTTCCTGGGTTTTTGGTCTTCAAAATTTAGAATATCTTGATCTAAGCTATAATAACTTTCAAGGTCCAATCCCAAAAGCACTTCAAAATTTTACTTCCCTTCAATTTCTTGATTTATCTAATAACAACTTTAATTCTTCAATTCCTAACTGGTTGTCTAGACTTAGGAGTCTTGAATTCCTTGATATTGGTTACAATGCAAACTTGCAAGGTTCAATTCCAAAATCATGGGGAAGACTATGCAACTTGAAGTACTTTTCACTGTCACTTATAGAGTTACATCAAGATATAAATGAAATATTGCATATTTTCTCAGCATGTATTGTAGACGGATTAGAAGAGCTGTATTTGCCTAACTGTCAGCTTTCTGGTCAATTGACTAACAATCAAAGTGGACAAGCTAAAAATTTAAATGTTCTTGATATTAGTCACTATTCCACCGTTGGTCATGTTCCATCTTCTTTTGAAAAATTTTCTTCTTTACAAGTCCTAGATATTTCCTATAATAGACTGATTGGAACTCTTTTGGAAATACATTTTGCTAATTTTACAAAGCTTAGATCTTTTCTAGTATCTGGGAACTCATTAACATTTAAATTCAATCAAGATTGGATTCCTTCTTTTCAACTTAAAGCATTGTCCTTAAGATCTTGTCATATAGGGCCGCAATTTCCATCATTTCTTCGTTCACAAAAAGAATTATTTTGGGTGGATGTATCTAGTTCAGGAATTGTTGGTAGCATTCCTAGTTGGTTTTGGAAATCTGTTTCTCAATTTGGATACTTAAATCTTTCGCGCAACCAATTGCAAGGAGAGATTCCAAATTTAACTAGTGCTGCTATTCTTTATACCATTGACTTGAGTTCAAATAATTTATCAGGTCCATTACCTCTCATATCTCCCAGTGTGCGGCTACTTGATCTATCCAACAATGGTTTGTTAGGATACATTTCCCAATTTCTGTGTCACAAGACAAATGAGTCAAGGGTAACACGAATTCTTCAACTTGGAAGTAATTCTTTATCTGGAGAGTTAACCGATTGTTGGATGAATTGGAAAGATTTGTTAGTGTTGGAACTAAATAATAACAAATTTATTGGTAGTCTTCCTTTTTCAATAGGAAATTTAAGTGCCCTTCAATTTTTGCACCTTCGACATAATAGTTTTTCTGGAGTCATACCATCATCACTCAAAACTTGTACAAAGTTAAGAGCACTAGATATGGGTGAAAATGAGTTTGTCGGAAATTTTCCAATATGGATGGGAGAAAACTTTTCTGAATTGGTGATTCTCAGCCTTCGCTCAAACAAGTTCCATGGTCTCTTACCTATTGAATTTTGCCATCTTTCTTCCCTACAAATTTTAGACCTGTCTAACAATAAGTTCTCCGGATCTATTCCCAAATGTATCAATAACTTTAGTGCTATGGTGGTAATGAATTATTCTAAAGACAACAAGATGCAATTTCAATCCAATGTAACGTGGGATAAGTTCATTGCGGATGCATTACTCGTGATGAAAGGGAAAACTGCCACATATAGCTCCATTCTTAATTTGGTGAGAATCATAGACCTCTCTAAAAATAATTTTTCTAGAGAAATTCCAGTGGAGGTGACAAGACTTCATGCACTGATGTCATTGAATTTATCACACAATTCTTTGACCGGAAGGATTCCCGAGACGATTGGTGATATGAGAGAATTGGAATCAATGGATTTATCATCAAACTGGCTCTTTGGTGAAATCCCACGAAGCATCACAAGTTTGACATTTTTGAGTCTATTGAATTTGTCCAATAACAAGTTGACTGGGAGAATTCCTTCAGGCACTCAATTGCAAAGCTTTGATGCATCCTCGTTTATTGGCAATGAACTCTGTGGATCTCCACTGAAGAATTGTACGGTTGCCACCGTTCCAACACCTAGCAATGAGAATGGTGGACATGAAGTGGATTGGTTCTATGTAAGCATGGTTCTTGGATTTGTGGTGGGCTTTTGGAGTTTGATTGGGCCTTTACTCATCAACCGAAGGTGGAGATACATGTATTGCTGCTTCTTGGATCGACTCGGAGACAAATTTTACTTTGCTTTCAGAAAATTTTGTTAGTTCTTGTATTTTATGTTCGTTTTTTAATGTTTGGATTTGTATCTTTTTAGGAGATCTAATAATAAAATAAATGGAGTGTTACAATGTTTAGAAAAATTTCATTCTTGTTGGCTGTTGATACAGTGTATATTTTTGGTGTATGTATTATAAATATATTTATAATTATTTTTCACTAATAGAGGCGAATCTTAAATATTAATACTTACTCAAAATTGATTAAACAGAAAACAAAAATAAATTACAGATAGATGCTTTAATAATATTCCACAGTTAATCAATCCAATAATTAAATTAATACTTCAGTATTCTTTCTAAAGCTTGAACGAAAAATAGAATGGAACCCCGACTTCAACCATAAATATATTATATTGTATGATAGTTTATTCTAAATTTATTAATCTATTATAATAACAATAATGTGTTGCATTACTTGGTGGGATTTGGCAAGTGGTTGTTAATTTCATACTGTGTTAAAACTCTGTTTTTGCTTGATATCCAACTAATAGAATTTGTAGAGGCCGTAAGATGAAGATGAGATGGAAGCATTATATGTCACTTGTAATTTTATTTCCTCCTGTATCACCCAGTGTGTATACAATTGATCTAACAATGCTTTGTCTAATTTTTATGTCACAAGACAAATAAGCCAAGTGGAAAACAATTTCTTAAATAAGGACAAAACGTTTTAGTCGTGGAGAGTCCGTTAATACTTGGACTTGTTGACATTGGACAAAGCGTTTATATTCGTTAGCTTCTACAATCGAGGTGCCATATAGCTATCAACTGGCTTGATCTTTCAATTAACCAAATAAGCCAGCTGGTGCATTAAGATATTTATTCTTAATACTGTTTTTTTTTTTATGAAATTAATTAGTTTGTTAATCTCAATTTACATGTTTTTGTTATTATGAAGACAATATATTTAACAAAAGAATGGTTAAATCCTCAATTAAAGTGAACTTACAAAAAGTGACCATTCTTGAAAAGAAATTTTGTTTTTTAATCTCTCTAACAAATTAATTACAATTTATATCTGAATTATCCAAATTGTCCCTACATACCTTTTCTCTTTCTCCATTGCTCAAGATAAGAGATCTTTGATTTTAATCGTTAATTGTTTGAGTTTTGTTGGGATTTTTTTGAGTTATTTTTTCATAATTTTTCAAGTTTTTTTTTTTTTTATTTGTATTTTGTATTTTGGATGTTGGATGTTGATGTTTTGAGTTAGATTTGGTTCAATTTGGTTAAATTTTACATGAAAATGATGATTTTTGATAAGATGCAACTTGCTGCAAATGACTACTGAATAGAATTGGTTTTTAAATCCACTTAAAAACTAATACGGGACTTAAAAACTTATATATTGATTTAAAAATCAATAATCGGTTTTTAAATCCATTTAAAAGCCAGTATCAGTTTTTAAATGGACTTAAAAACAGGGTTTTTTTTTTTTTTTTTTTTTTTTTGTGAATTGAGGATATTTTGGTAACTTAGATATAAGATGAAAATAGTTTGTTTGAGGAGTTAAAAACAAATTTTTATAGAAAAGTTAATAAAAACAAAGTTTTTTTTTTTTTAAATTTGGCCAAAAATTGCAAAGCTCCCTATAACTGAATTAAAATAACAACAAAAAATATCGGTGCAAACTTTGAATGGTATTTTCCTTCGGTAGTAGCCTCAGTCCTTTATTTTATTTTATTTCCTACAATGTAAAAAATTTCGAGTTTTTCATCAATTGGATCCATCCACAACATTAGTTCACGGATTTTATTCATTTTTATTTTGCATTTTTGCACTAAAACACCATACAGGACCTCGCCATATGTGCCTAATCCAAAACATTAGCTCAAATAATTTGGATTTTATCAAAAAGGAAAAATAAATGTTAATTCTATATATAGACTATAGATGTACTTGAATCTAGATTTCTCAAGTGATTTAGAGAAGTTTCAGAGCCACCACCCCTAAAATTCACCTCTTTGTAGAAATTTCAAGATTATAAATAAACAAAATAAGGATATGAACCACGGCTGTAAGAATGATTAGAGAAAAATATGCTATGTTGAAACTATTACCACGTCTACACACTCAATATTCTCTCTCAATGCCAAACACCAATTACAACATAGTTCTAAGCTCACATCCGAACTTTATTAAGCTCTACCATTCTTTAAGTTCACAATCGATATTTACCAAACCATACTATGCTTTAAGCCCATTATTAAGCTTTATTGAGTTTTACGGAGTTATACCATGCTCTAAACTCACAACCGAGTCTTACTGAGTCTTATTGTGCTCCAAGCTCATACTCAAGCTTTACCGAGCCATACCATGCCATAAGTTCAAAATTAAGCCATATTGTACTCTAGGCTAACAACTAAGCCACATCGAACCCTCGACTTACTACTGAGCTAATCGCTTACTCTAAGTTCTTGGTGTCATATGCAACAAAAAAAAAGACAGTCGACACGTTTGTCAATGCACAAAATTTTTTCTGAAGTTTATGCATGAATCGGACTCTCAGAGTCTATAATCTTAATATTAAACACGATCTCCACAGACACAATGTACGCTATAGATAACAGGTCAGCAGCCATGTATGCTTGCGTTGATTTCTTAAATCCTGTTTCTGAGTTGCTTATGTATATTCTTTTAAATAAGAGATTTCTTCTGTTACAAACGTTTAGCCATCCATGACAAAAAGTAATAAGAAAGGGTACTGAAAAATATGAGGAAAAAAAGTCAATCCCATACTTATCTACTAACAATTTTTTAATTGGAACAAATTTGATGAGAGCTCAATTACAAGGCTTAAATGTGTCATGTTAACAAAAGCATAGAAAACCTTAGGGCTGGGGTATTCATTTGATGTGCAAATTGAATTGGACTTTTTTTAGTGGTGATATTTTCACCCCTCAAAAATTGTATGTACACCCAAAATTAGCATTTTTTTTTTTTTTAAGTATACAATATTGTTCTTGAGTAAAATTACTAAAAGGGTAAATATTTTATAAATACACCCATAAATTATTAATTGAATTATCATTTATTTCTTATACCTTTTTTACTCTTTCAATTCCTAATTTATTTATTTATTTTTTTTGTTTTACTCTTTCAAACCCTAACTTTTCTCCATCAAAAATTGAAAAATCTTCAATAATTTATATAGTCCTAATTTAATCATCAAAAATATTGTCAAACATTTAGTCACCACATTAGCATTTTCCATTCTCTTGTCATATCTTCTCACTAATCAAATAAAAATATCATTTTTCTTCAAATTTCTTCATCATATCAACAAACAAGTAAAATGATATGCTTCAAATTATCCAAAAACTACATATCTAAATTGATATTCACAATTCATCATAAAAAAAGTGTTATCTAGTGCTCTATAAAATTAGCTGATAATCATTCATACAAGTTTCATGATATAAATAAAAAATTAGGGCTTGAGAGAGGAAAAATTGTTTATGACCTTAATCATAAAAATTAAAAAGGGTTCATCATCAAACCTTAACTTTAATCATCTGCAATCATCCATGCAATACTAATTTAATTAAAAATTAGCTGGTAATCATTCATGCAAGTCTTATGATATAAGTAAAAAATTAAGGTTTAAGAAAGTAAAATAATAAAATAGATATTATTTTATACACAAATCTCTAACAATAAAAAAAAAAAAAAAAAAAAAAAAAAAAAAATGTCAATGGTTGAATGAATTTGTATTACATTATTTGCTTAGTATAGGTTTCGTTTCATGTATATAAAAAAATAAATAAATAAATAAAAAAAAAAAGAAAGAAAATTCCTAACAAGTGATAATAAAATAATTTATACTAGATCTACTTTTAATACATATTATAGTTTATTTGTAGTTGACTTAAAGGGTGTATTTAAAAAATATATACAATAAATTAAGAGAAAATGGTAGTTTTGGTATTAAATGGGGTTTAAAAATAAATTAGAATAATTTTAAATTTTTTATTGGGTGTGCAAAAAAAGGGGGTGAACATACCAGTTTTTAGGAGTGGAAACATTGCCACTCTTGTTTTTAACCAACTGTATTGAATATAATTGACAGGATTAGGATGAGATTAGGCATTAGCCCGTCAGTTTGGCACAATTGGCATTAATTAAAAATAGGGTTTTTTTTTTTTTTTTGATATAAGGAATATGAGATTGATTATTATCATGTTAAATTAAATTAACCTTTGTGAAAATTTCTTAACTTTTAGATAAACAATTATTTTATATCAATTTTAAAGTATAAAATATTGTAAATTGAATTTGGTTAAATATTTTTTATAATTATATTTTTAATAAAATAAGCATTTGAATTTCTTTCTTCAAAATAAATGCAACTATTTACAAATAATTTTAAATAAAATTATATTTGTATTAGATTACTACTAAAAATATTAATTATTTAAAATATTAAATTAGTTTATAAATAAAATAATTATTAATATAAAAACGAAGATAAACATGAAAAGCAATGGGACTAAATATATAAATATGCATGTAATTATTTAAAAGTATATAATTATATAATTTAAATTTTCTATTTGCTTTCAATATCAAATTTAATATAAACCTCAATAATATATACAAAACCAAAAGTAATATGACATAAAGATTTATAAATTTTAATGTAATGCATCATAACCCTAATATGAGATTATTGATGACTTTACAATCCAACACATGTAGTAGTGATAAGCATTCTCGTCACCATTACCCAAAGAAAAATTGAATTTAAAAAAAAAAAAAAAAAAAAAAGAGAGAGAATTTCATTTTGGTTTCTATGTTTTCAAGAAACTTATCATTTTTAAATATAAATTCGTTTATAACATTCATGGTTTCTTAAGTTTCAAAAATTTATCAAATTGGTCATTCTTATGTGATCTTTAACCGTTAGTGTCAATAGAAAATAGTAAAATATTGTTTTGCCCTTAACTTCATATACACTTTTAATTGTTATTTTTATTTTATTTTTTAAAACTTTCGATCTAACACGTGTTATTGTGTCACCAATCAATGTTTAAAGATAAAATTACTCCTATATGTGTAATGTTTGACTGTTTGTTGACTAACAGTAGAGACTAATTTGATGAGTTTTTAAAATATAAGAGACCATATGTTTCATAAACGGATTCACATTTTAAAAACGAGAAGTTTTTTAAAAATATAGGGACCAAAATGAAATTCTCGTTAAAACAAATAAATAAATAAAGTCATTTTGAAATAATGGTTTCTTTAGGTTGATGAAAGCCTAACCGGTCACTGAAGTCTGTGAGTGCACCTTTGAGAAAATTGGGAAGGAAACATCTAGATAATTTTATGAGCAAACCAAACACATGGTAAATGCTAGAATAGTGATGATATTAGTAAAGTTTACTAATATCATCACTATTCTAGCATTTACCATGTGTTTGGTTTGCTCATAAAATTATCTAGATGTCTCCTTCCCATTTTCCTCAAGGTGCATTCAAAGACTTTAGTGACTAATTAGGCTATTATTATATACATATATGGGTTTCTTTATATTCATTTGTGATATCAATATATTTAATTAAAAAAAAAATTATTGTATTCTAAAATTATTAATTGTAATTTATTATATATTTATTATATTTACTTACAATAAAATCTACATTAGACTAATTATCAATAGCGTAAAATAGTATTATTCTCTTTGTATATAAAAAGTTTCAAAAAAATTCTTTTGATAATTACTTTGGACCAAGAATACAATGGCATTTCATATTATATTGCCGTAGGTCCCACTGTGCCCTCCTCCTAAGTCAACAATGCAGGAAATAATATTAAAGCTTTAATTTGTCTAAATTCTTCTCTTTGAAAAGTAATTTTATATTGTTTCTTGTAGGCACTCTAGGATACTACTTTGGTGCTTCAATTGCTCCATATGTCCCAAAAAAAAAAAAAGTTATTAAAGATAAATAGTGTGTTGCACGTTGCGAACATTGAAAAAAGAATACTATGAATTGAGAGATCTAATTTGAAAAGAAGTTAGTATATAAGAGTATGATTCATAATATATTTTTTATAAATACTTATTTCATAGAATTTTATGAAAATGAAAGTCATTAGACGATAATTTGCTTGTGCAATTCTTTGGTAAATTCCATCAACCAAATATCCACACCGTCAGATATATATTTATATTGGACCTCATATTTGTCGTTTATTATAATATCACCTACTGAGTATTATAGACATGGCTATGAGGAAGTATGATTACAGCACAGTAATTTCCCTAAAGCAATTTCGTCTCTATAATCACAATCTCATTAAAAAAATAAAAATAAAATAAAATAAAATAAATCTTGCATCTTTCAGAAGAAACCAAAGAAAGAAAGATAAAAACGTAAACATTTTGGAGAGCATAATTCGTATATACATAGATGAATAGAGAGTCATCTCTTGAGCAGTCAATCTAGTAGCAACCTCTACAACTATAAATGGATGCTGACATGATCATTTAATAAATAAATTTAGTAGTTCAAAGATATAACAACCTGAAAAAGTGAAAACTGTGCTAGAAATACAGCAAAAAACAGGGGCTTGCCAGAGGATGAAACTAAAATAACCATCTGTTGTTTTTATATAACTATTTACTTGTGACTAAAATATGAATTTTTGTACAGTCAGAGGTGGGATCTATGAACGCAAATTTTTAATATGATGTTGATACGGTTAGGATTCTAACTCTACATACGAACCTACATTAATCAGTTAATTAACCATATATGATAAATAAAAATTACGTATATCAAACAAGACGGTTGATAAATTAAAAGAAAGAAATGATGACACTACGAAATTGGTGTCACGAGTTACCACATTTTTTTTTCTTCTTTATTTTGGATTCCATAAGTAATCTATATTAATTTTTTAATTGATTTGCTTGTGTGATAATAAATTTAATATTTTAAAAAGTTCTCCACTTTGTTAAATGGAGACCACTATATAAACAAGTGATTTTACCATAGAAAAAATATGTCCACCATAAACATAGGGAGGAAAAAAATCAATCTCATACTTATCTACTAACAATTTTTTAATTAGAAACAAATTTAAAGAGAGCTCAATCACAAGGCTTGGATGCATCATGTTGACAAGAGCATAGAAAACCTCAGGCCTGGGGCATTCAACAAATCAACGACTCCAAAGATTTTGTCAAATCTTACACTATGCAAATTTTTTTTTTCTTAATTATTTTAATGTTGCGACGCATTAGGCAACCAAATGATTGTTAGAGCCAATTGCTTGCGCCACTAATAATAAAAAATTGTTATTGCTGGAGGTAGGCAAAATGGGATCTATGACAACTATATAATGTCATATATAGATCATAAATGTGATAATCATGGAATTAAACTTGACAAATCACAAACAAAGAATAAGTACATAAATTAAATCCAAGTGTCTTATGAACTTTTATATGGTTAAGATTCTAACTCTAAATACGAATCTACATTAATCAGTTAATTAACCACATATGATAAACAAAAATTACGTATGTTAACCAAGTCGGTTGATAAATCCAATAAAGGAATTATTACACTACTAAGTTGGTGTCACGCTTTATGACATTTTCTTTCTTCTTTCTTCTGGATTTCATTAGTCATCCATATGAATTTTTAAGTCAATTTGCTTGTGTGATAGTGAGTTTAATATTTTAAAAAGTTCCCCACTTTGTTAAAGGGAGACCATTGTATAAAATATGATTTTACCATATAGAGAAAATATGTCCATGATAAATGGAAGGAGGACAAAAAAAAAATCAATCCCATACTTATCATGTCCGAGTTCATGACCAGAATTTTATTTGGTCCAACCTGAAAAGCTCATGGTGTTATAATTGTGATGAAACGTTAAGGACCTTTTATGTTTTGGCTTGGGCCTAGGGTTTCTTGTACTCACACGCGTACACACACACACATATATATATACACACATATATAAGCATATTCTAGCATACACTTGATATGAAAAAAAAAAAAAAAAAAAACCATGTAATTTCGTTATAAAATATGTTATTGTAATTTATTATATATGATTATAACTAAAAATATGTAATTACGATCAATAAATGTGATCATATTTACTTATTTACTGATTTCAATTAAATATATTTAATTGTAATCACATATAACAAATTATAATCATACATTTTAGAATGGAATAACGGATTTTTTTTGTTAAGTGTATGTATACCTAAGTGTACCCAAGGGAACCTTATATGTACATGTGTATGTATGTATGTATTCTGTGAGGGCTAATCATTATGTTTTGTAGCCGCCCTAAATCCTCCTCTTTATACTCATCTTCAATCAAGTGAATTTCTTCTCCTCTGCCCATGGTTTTTTCTTCGATTTGTGGTTTTTCCACGCAAATTATGTGTACTATTGTTTTGTTTTCTATTGCCTATCACATTGGGTTTTTTTTTTTTTTTCATATCCACTAACAATTTTTTAATTGGAAATAAATTTGATGAGAGCTCAATTACAAGGCTTGAATGCATCATGTTAACAAGAGCATAGAAAACCTCAAGGATGGAGCATTCAACAAATCAACGACTCAAAAGATTTTATCAAATCTTACAATTTTCACTCACACATTGCTTGACAAGGTGGTCAAGCATACCCAATGTTTTCTCTCAAAGCAAGGTCATGGTTCAAGTAGCAATGTCCATGATATAGACAATTTCAATTTAGCCAATCTATGTGTGTAGGCAAATTACGTTTAAATCCCTCCAGTTGGAGGGTGGTTTTTCAACTTCAGTGTGGGTCTTTCTCTCCCATCTATTTGGGAGTAGAGTTAATTAGTGTTGCATTTGGGGTTGTATCTTAGAGTTTTGATCTAAGAGATACTGACAATTATAAAATATACAAATTTTTTTTCTTATTTCTTTTACTGTGTTGTGACGCATTAGGCGACCGAATGATTGTTAGAGCCAATTGCTTGTGCCGCTAATAATAAAAAATTGTTATTGCTCGAGGCAGGCAAGGTGGGATCTATGACAACTATATAATATCATATACAGTTAATGTATACATGTGATGATCATGAAATAAAAAATTAGGCAAATTAATCACAAACAAAGAACAAGTACATAAATCAAAGTGTCTTACTGACTTTGATATGTTTAGGATTCCAACTCTAAATATGAACCTACATTAATTAGTTAATTAACCACATATGATTAAAAAAATTATGTATGTCAAATAGGACGGTTGATAAATTAAATAAAGAAAATTATGATGATACTGCTAAGTTGGTGTCACACATTATCACATTCTTTTGGGATTCCATTATTCATCTATATGAATTTTTAAATTGATTTGTTTGTGTGATAATGAATTTAATATTTTAGTTCTTCACATTGTTAAAGGGAGACCATTGTATAAAAAAGTAATTTTACCATAGAGAAAATATGTCATAATCCAATAAAAGAGTGTTGCAAATGCTATCGTAACAAACAGTTTTAGCATGAGCTACAATTGTTGCAAAAAAAATATTTTATTGTGGACCAGATGTTGAAAATAATTTATTTGCAGCAAAAAATTAAAATATTTTAATATTTATTATAGATTTTATAGGCAGCATACATATAAATATATATATATATATGTATATAGATATATATATATATATATATTTTTGCCATGGATGATCAAATAAAGACTTTAGTTTGTGTTTTCATATGCTCAAGCGTCACCACGATTTGCTCAATAAATATGAAGTCTACTTATTGACGAAGACCAATTTTCCTAAAGCATATCTACTTTTTTGATAAAATAGAGTTTTTCTGAAACTAATGCTTAAACCAGACATTCAATACTCAAGCATCAACTTTAACTTTTGTTTATAAAATAAAAATAAAAAAAACCATTTCCAATTTTGTTCCTATGAAAATTACATAAAAAAATAACATCTTGAAGTTCTTTTCATAGAGCAAAAATACTGTAATTATACACACAACAAAATATGCGTTGACAGGAAATAAACTGAGCAATGTAGTCTAGTTGAATAAAGTTTGATGTGATAAAAGATGACCAAGTCATGTATGCGTACCAAATATGTTCTAAGGGTTTAAAATAATTTTAATTTGACAATGATAAGATACTTGAATACAGAAACAAATTAAAGGGCCATTAGTGACAGTGTTAGTCTTCACTTTACTTGACTAGAGAGGTGTACTTATCTCAAGCAATTAAACCTGTGTGGCTAAAAATTCTACCTATCATGATCTACAATGAAAAGACAAATGAATTGCATTGTTATCAATAAGAAATTAAATGTTGACAGTAATTACTTGCCTGGATTAAGTAATAATATGCAATAACCATACATAATATAAACCTCATCCAAGAAAGCTAATCAAATGTTAAGTCATCAAATTGTTGTCAAACAAACTACTTAATCAAAGATAAAATGAGGTTGAAATGAAAAAACAAGAAGTATTTTTGATTTATTAAGAAATTGTTTACATGGTTGTAAGCATTGTCATGTGATAATTAAGAACACCTCTGACCAAAACTAAGGTATCAAGTTTGTATCCTTTCTCCAAAGTGTTATATATATATATATATCAATTTATTTTTTATTAATCAATTTATATTATTTTTTGAGTAATACTATGCTATCTAAAATTTTACCCAAGTTTATTATTTAAATATTGTGGTAAGTTTATATGTAACTATCATATTATCAATACATCATCCTATAATTAAGATGATTGTTACAAATCATTTTACCACATCATTGTGCAAAACATTTGGGAAATTTTTTTGAAAGTGTAACATTATTCTTATATTTCTAATGCAACAGAGCAAATGTGGTTATTTTTAAAGTATTCAATCAATTAAATAAATTAATAAGATATAAAAAAATTCTTATCGGAAATTTCATGCCAACTAGCAAGTAGAAAACAGGAACCATCTATACTGAAACACCATATAAATAGCATACCAATGATAATTAATTCATGCACATTTCCTAGAGCTGAGTGAAAATGAAACGAACTATGAGTTCTTCTGTTGCCCTTCTTTTCCTTCTTGTCATAGCAACCACTACTACTGGTTCCTGCAATGCAAGCTCTTACAAGGGCTGCATCAAAAGTGAGAGACAAGCACTTTTGAAGTTCAAGCAAGATCTGGCTGATCTTTCCAACCGGCTTGCCTCTTGGACTGCTGGTGGTGACTGTTGCAAATGGGTTGGCATTCGCTGTGACAACTTCACTGGCCATATCCTTGAGCTCAGAAGCTCTTATGTTTTCGATGATGGATACGTTGCTGCTTATCTTTCTTCCAACAAGTCAAAGTTGGGTGGTAAGATAAGTCCTTTACTTAATTTGAAGCATTTGATTTACTTGGATTTAAGTGGCACTGATTTTGAAGGCATTCAAATTCCTGCATTTCTTGGTTCTATGGGGAATCTAAGATATCTTAATCTATCTTACACTGGTTTGATTGGAATGATTCCTCACCAATTAGGGAATCTCTCTAATCTACAATATCTTGATCTTAAACAGGATTTATCATATACGCTCGGTTGGATTCATGAGAATTTTGATTTGGTCCATTTGGATATGTTGTTTGTTGACAATTTTCAGTGGCTACCTGATCTCCATTCACTAAAGCACCTAGATCTCAGGGGTGTGAATCTCAGCAAAACCTTTGATCAGTGATTATTGGTATCAAATGTACTTCCATCTTTGGAAGTGCTGAAACTGTCAAAATGCGGACTCTATCACTGGCCTCCACTATTCATAGCAAATTTTTCATCTCTTACCACACTTGATCTTTCCAACAACCAATTCGATTACACTCTAATTCCCACTTGGGTTTTTAGTCTCAGTCAGCTAGTGTTTCTTGATTTAGGTGGTAATAATTTTCAAGGTCCAATCCCTAATGAAATCCAGAACTTAACTTCTCTTACATATCTTGATTTGTCTGCTAATAATTTCAATCTTTCGATACCTGATTCATTGTACAAACTTAGTCATTTGGAACAACTTTTTTTGCAAAACAATAACTTACAAGGTAGGCTTCTAGATGGTCTAGGAAATCTAACTTCAATTGTAAAGTTTGATCTCTCTGTCAATGAGCTTATTGGAAAAATTCCAACATCAATTAGAAAACTTTGTAATTTGAAGTCAATTGCACTTGAAAGTGTTAAATTGAATCAAGACATATCTGAAATCTTAGATAATCTTTCTCAATGTGTTTCAAAAGGACTAGAGGTCTTGACGTCTAATAATCAACTTTTTGGT
This sequence comes from Nephelium lappaceum, assembly GCA_021234005.1. Taxonomy (NCBI): domain Eukaryota; kingdom Viridiplantae; phylum Streptophyta; class Magnoliopsida; order Sapindales; family Sapindaceae; genus Nephelium; species Nephelium lappaceum. Next base: position 33,129,528 of record CM037996.1, read on the forward strand.
CACTTGACCAATCAGCTTGGGCATTTTAGAAATTTAGTAGCGTTTTCTGTTGGAAAAAATTCCATTTCTAGTTATGTACCACCTTCTTTGGGAGAACTTTCATCATTGAAGGCTTTGGTGCTCTCTCATAACCAATTCAACGGAAGTCTTTTTCAAACTCACTTTGCAAATCTCATAAGTTTGACAGAATTTGATGCATCTGGAAAGTCACTAACATTTGATTTGAGTCCTAATTGGACTCCACCTTTTCAACTTCAATATTTAAAATTGACATCCTGCTCTATAGGGCCTCAATTTCCATCTTGGATACTTTCACAAAAAGAATTACAATTTCTAGATATAGCTAACTCAGGAATAGTAGATAGCATCCCTAATAAATTTTGGAAATCTAGCTTTCAATTTAATTATTTAAACCTTTCTCTTAACCAAATTCATGGGAAGATTCCAGATTTAGTCAATAGTACTAGTTCACTTGAGTCACTTGACTTGAGTTCAAATAATTTTTCAGGTCCATTACCTCTTATCTCTTCCAATGTGCTTGAACTCCAACTTTCCAATAATGCCTTTTCTGGTACAATTTCTAATTTCTTATGTTATAGAAATAGGATTAGTGAGACGAAGAGAATGCAAATTCTCAACCTTGGAAATAATCATTTATATGGGGAATTACCTGAATGCTTCATGTATTGGAAAAAATTAAGAGTTCTAAACTTGAATAAGAATAAATATTTTGGGAAACTACCAACTTCCATAGGAACTTTAAGTTACCTTCAATCATTGAATCTACGTCAAAATAACTTGTTTGGAACATTACCAATATCACTTCAAAATTGTACAAAGCTAGTATCTCTTGATCTTGCTGAGAATTATTTTGTTGGAAATGTTCCAATTTGGATTGGAGAAAAATTTTCAAAAATTATTGTTCTCATATTCCGTTCAAACAACTTCCACGGTCCTTTACTAGCAGAACTTTGTCATCTAGCATATCTACAAATATTAGATCTTGCTTATAACAATTTGTCTGGAACTATACCAAGACGTATTGGTAACTTAAGTGCCATGGTGACAATGGGGTATTCAGAAGTTACCAATGTGAGGTATGATGTCGGTTTAACAATTTTGGATATCCTAACTGTTGAGGAGAATGTATTACTTGTAATGAAAGGGAAAGCAACAACATATAGCACCATTCTCAAATTGGTAAAATTTATAGACCTTTCAGAAAACAATTTTTCTGGAAACGTTCCTATAGAAATTACAAATCTTGAAGCATTGGTGTCATTGAATCTATCACACAACTCATTGAGTGGAAAAATTTCCTGAAAAAATTGGAGTTATGAGATTTTTAGAGTGCATTGACTTCTCTGAAAATCAACTTTCTGGTGAAATTCCACAAAGTATTTCAAATTTGATGTTTTTGAGTATCTTGAATTTGTCCAATAACAATTTAGTTGGGAAGATTCCTTCAAGCACTCAATTACAAAGCTTCAATGCATCGTCATTCACTGGAAATGAACTTTGTGGACTTCCACTCCCAAAGAATTGTACTGAGACAGGCACTACATCAATTTCTGACCATGAAAGTGGAGATGAAAAGGATGGTAGTGAAAATGAGGTGATTTGGTTCTTCGTAAGCATAGCACTTGGATTTGTGGTGGGATTCTGGAGTGTAATAGGTTCTCTGCTTGTCAACAGAAGATGGAGGTACATGTACTGTCGTTTCTTGGATGGCCTTGGAGAAAAGTTTGCAAGTGCTGTAAACAAGTGTCGCTAGATGTTTTTATATTCGATCTATGCTGTATATACTGTAATAAACCAAGGTTTTCAGTCTTGTTGTATCTGCAGTTTCTTTGAATATTCATCCCCTTTAAGTATCAATATTTTTCATGCTTCCATATATTTATATTTGACCAAACATTAATTTTTGTGTCATCAAATCAATAGATCAAACTAGGGGTGTGCAAATTCATTTTGGTTTGATCCGTTAGAGCTTAATATCAAACCAATCAAACCAAACTGATAATCGATTATAGGGCTAGTTAACAATAACATAAATCAAACCAAACCAATTTAACAGAAGTCAGATTGAATTGGGTTGGTTAAGTAGTTTTCACTCAAAGTTTATTATTATTTTTTTGGCATATTTAATTTACAGCGTTAAAATTTGTGTATAACTAGTACAAAAATAAATTTATTCGTTCATACCTACAAATATAACGAATTAACTTAATCAAATTAACTAAAATATTCAATTTACAATTTACTAACCTATAATGTATTACAACTCTTATAATCTTTTCATTTGAGATGGAAAAGAACACGAAGTATTAAAAAATGAAAACTTTATAAACAACTATTCAACGATTTGTAAAATATTTAACTTGTTGTATAGATAATAAACAACAATAATAAATAAATAGCCTACATATATCAAAGCCATCTGATTTTAACTTATTACCCTTTGAACAGCTTAACAAATTCATATAAATCAATTTAAAATCATACATATATATAAATAAATACAATAGAATAATCATCATTAATTAATAATAAATAATTAAAAATTAAAATAAAATAATTTATTATAGTGCATCAATTATGCAAACCTATATCCGTTTTCTTTGCAATTGGTTTGGTTCAGGTCATATGGTAATTGTTTATTTATCAATGTAACCTAACCCAAACTCACTTTTCAAACCAAACCAACCTAGAGTTAATCGGTTTGGTGGGTTATTTGCACACGCTAGTTCAAAGTACCAGATTATAAGGCAATATTTTTTTTTTTATTATTTTTTAGGATAAAAATGAGCAGAATTTCGCACTATTCACTTGTGCAAAGAATTTGTAATATTATTCATTATTGATGTAATGAGATTGTTGGATGGATTTGACTAATTCATGTCAGAATAAATTTTCAGAAGCAAATCTTAGGAGTGTTTCAAGTATGACATTACTGACTACTAGCGCTTGTCAAAATTAATTAAAAAAAAATCTTTTATTGGCTTTTAATTAAGGCATAGATACACCATGTTTTAATGATGTTTCTTATTTATTTTTGTAAACATAAGCTCAAACAGTTAATAACTATGTGATCATTATTGAATTATTTAAATCAAAATATTAATTATCATCAGAAGATAAATAATTTTGATTTTGATTTTTGAAATAAAAATATTATCTATGAGATAATATTAATATTAATTATTATATAAAGATAATTCATTTATGAGTTAAATATATTATCTATGAGATCTTCTCCCTTTTTCGACATAGAAAAAGTTCCTGCTAGGTGAGTCTCTAAGATCTTCTCATTTTTCCAAGTGGAAAAATTTATTCTCAGTGAGTTGAAATAGTTCCCAAAAGATCAATCTTCCATTGCGATGATCTTTTGCTATCCAACGGTCTTAATCTTTTTGTTTTCTTAATTTAACAACATCATAAGTTTATTAAAGTCTATCAATATTTATTATAACTTGTACTATCTGCATATTTTTCCATAATTGAGAGATTACTCCAACAAAACCAAAAATAGGAGAGAATTTGAACCAAATCAATAGAAAATTTTTTATGATTTCTTAACTTCATTTGAAATCTATATCTTTTCATTAATCATTGAATTTCAAATCAACAAATATTGTCTTCCCACAATACCCTCCAACAACAATCCACATTGAGAAGAAAATTATCCCATTTGGGGCTCGCATTAATTAATATTTCTCACATACCAATTACCATATGAAATGGATGTTTAATGAGAAGCAGTTTCTTGACATGATTTGATTACCGGAGGCAGTTATGTGCACCATTGGCATTTCCTGTTGTTTGTCATGTACACGGAAATTTGGCATAGGAGAAAAAATTCCAGTCACATGCTAGGATACCAGAAATGAACAAGTGACAGTACATTCAAAAGAAAAGGTAGCAACTCTGATTGGTAGTCAAAAGAAAAGGAGGAGCTTGTTGGCCTGCCACGTTGCACATTTCACCACTGGCAATCTTTCCCTGCAAGTAAGCTTCAACATCTCTGTCAAAATCATTTTCTACTTTAATGCAAAGAAAAAATAACAATAAAAATTTCTGTCAAAATTTTTGTTTGTGTCAAAATGGTTCCTTTTCCACTGCCTCTGGTCTTTGAAGCCCAGACTTGGCATAAAGGAAGCACCTTTTTTATTTCTCAGTAAGCTAGAAGCACACACAACAAATCCTATTAGCCTTTTGTTTTTTTTTTCATGGAGGGGTTGTCAGAATCTGAGGTGGATATTGTAGAGAGAGAAGAGTTGATGGTTTCTTTGAGTGGTGATGGAGAACCTACCATGAGAGTTGCCCATTTTCTGCAGCCTACAGTCACCTCCATTGATGGGGATGTGTTTCAGTTTCCTTCTCACTGTCTCTCCTCCACACCACATAAGTTTGAAGCAGAAAAATGGCCTTTGAAGCTTACATTCCGTGGGTCAAGAGTACCCAAAGAAGACTGGAAAATTTGGGTGGGAAAAATGGCTTCTTTGCACGAATCTACTTGGAGAAAAGCTGGTATCTATGAAGCAATATTGAATTCCACTTATTCAATCCAAAGATACAATGATTTGGTTCTTGGTCTAGCAGAGACATGGTGTCCTGAGACTAAAAGTTTTATCTTTTCTTGGGGTGAAGCTACTCTTACATTGGAGGATATTATGGTTTGTGGTTATTCGGTGTTGGGGTCCTCTGTTTTAATCCCACTTGAAACAGATGAACAGAAAAGCAAAGCAGAGAAATTGAACCAAACAATAACAGAATTGGGTAGAAGTACAAGCAAAAATGCATGTTGTGCAAAGTGGAAGAAAAAATTTAAGGATGGTGGAAGCGAAATCGAACATGAAGCATTCCTTGCCTATTGGTTGTCAAGGTTTGTTTTTCCTACCTCTAATGTAATTGCCAGAACTATTTTTCCTATTGCAATACATTTAGCTACAGGGACTAGAATTGCACTTGCACCTGCTGTACTTGCTGCCATTTATAGAGATTTGAGTTTGGTAAAAGAAAAGATTGTTGCTTTAGCTAAGTTAGGCAATACTTGTGAGGATGGAGACAGTGCATTAGCGATTATTATATGTTCACCATTCCAATTAGTTCAGGTTTGGGCATGGGAGAGGTTTATAGAGTTGAGACCAAGGCCTAACTTGATCAAAATTGGTGAGCCTAGATTTGCACAATGGCACAATGCAATACTAAGAGTTGAGAATGTGAGGAAAGTTCTAGACTCTGCCAAAGAGAGTTTTGATTGGCGTCCGTATGCTAAAACTTTGAAACATTGGAAATTTCCTGACTTTTATACAGAAAATGAAATGAGGGTATCTATTGTTGATTCTAGTCTTTGTGAAGAATTAGAGTCATTTGCTCGATGTTTGAGGATTTCTGAGTTGGTTGGTCGGGGTTATGTTGAGCATTACTTTCCACATAGAGTAGCAATGCAGTTTGGGTTAGACCAAGACCTTCCAGCTTGTGTTGCTCAAGTCAAAGATTATAGTATGCCAATTAGGTATGCAAATTTGTATGTTCCATCGCGGCTTTATGAGGCTGATGTTACAACCCGATACTTGAAGTGGTGGAAGGAAACAGTTTCCCATCTACAAGGTGCAAATGAGGGTATTATGCGAAGGACTTTCATGAATTCTAAAATAATCAGAAAGAAGAGATCAAAAACTACGAGGGTAAACCATTTTGAGGAAGGTGTTAGTTTCTCAAGTTATAAGATAAAAACAATGGAGACTTCAACAGAAAAGAAGAAAGTTAGAGAAGCATCTGCTTCTTCTGGATCACCTTCCAAAACTTTACCACTTGGTCTTATAGAATTGAAGGATTTACCACTTAGTCTTATAGAATTGAAGGAACTTAATAATTCCCCTTTTCCTCCTGGTTTTCCTCCCAAACCTAATCAAGTAAAAGCAAGGGATACAACTAAGGAACATAATCTGACCACTACAGGATTGTTGATATCTAGCAAGAGACATGATCAAGTTGGGAATGCACAGCTTGGTGATTGTCAACATTCATCAGATCATTGTCAAAAGTTTTCATCATCAAAGGCAGTAACTGATGTTGATGAATTTCTGGCGCCTTTGACAGAACTGATTGAAAAGATCAATCAAAATGGATCTACGAAAAGTACATTGGACACTGCTATGGAAGATGCAGCTGGGAGCAAAACAGGTGGTCCAAGTCATAATATGGACGGAAACCAGGGTGTTGAAGGACATGGCAATGACTATGCAACTGAGGTAGAAGGACTGCAGCTTGAAGATCGGGCTAGTAGACTTGAGAGGATCTTTGCAGAACATAAAGCAGCAAGATTTGGTCATAGATAGCCAATCACTCCATCAGCATAAAACTGAATTTACTCATATTTATAGCTTCATTATGGTTTTAGTACTCTCTTTCACTTCAACGAAACCTGTAAATTTTGTTTTAAACTTTTAATTACATTGGAAGGTAGACAATTTACGAATGTGACTATGTGAGAGGCAGATGTTAGGTACATAATCACAATTCACAAGTACTGCTAAATAGTAAAATTTGAATTTTCTCTGATTATATGTAGCATTAATGTTCACAATTGTCAAAGACAAGTTTGTAGGGTTAAAGATTTCTTATATCCTGTGATTTTGATGAAATATGTCATCTTTTCGCTTCTTTTTCTTGCTTCTTTCTTGATTCCGCTTGAGAAGTATTGATTTGTTTCAGAGGTTCAACCTTAGATCGTTTGCATATGCTGTGGTCTAAATGGCAGTGCATCTTCCTTTAGTGTTATTGCAGGATTTCCTCTGTTTTTATGTCTTGAACCTTTGTTAATAATGGATAGAAAGTTGTTATTTGTAATTATGAGTTGAAAGATTGAGACCAAACAGCTTTTTAACCGTTTTCATGTGAAAGAAGACTGTTTTTGACCCTCATGCATTATTATATACCTTCTATATGTTGGAGTTACAGTTTAGTAGCTACGAAGAACTGCATATGCCAAGTCTTCTAATTTGATATGAATAGGTTGGAAGTTTAGGTATATTTTCAAATTTTTGCATATGCTCATATATTTTAATCCTTCATGAATTATTTTACGTTTTTGGTTATTATAAGTCGAAAATTTCATACCAAACAATTCTTTTGCTCTTTTTCTTTAGAGTACCCTTTTTTTACTCTTTATGTTTTATTTTGTACCCATTTTGACATTCACTAAGTAGTTGTATTATATACTGGAGTTATACAAATGATTAGTTAAAGTATAGTATGTATATCCTATGTTTTCAAAATCTGTATGAATAGTTGGAAGTTCGGGAATTTCTATCGATTATAGCGTATGCAATGCATATTTTAGTCTATTAATATGACCAAGTAGAACAATTTACTGGTGAATTCAGTGACCTCTTGTCAGGATTCTAGGTAATCACGTTCCATTACCCAGTTAATTGACCAGGTAAATTACATCGAGTTAAGCTCTCAAGTTAAAGAAAAGATCTTTCAACTCCATGAATTTGTAAGTATTTTTTTAACAGCTTGACAATGATGTTGCAAAAGGGTCTTTGTATAAATTGACTAACCTTGTTGATTACAAAATACAAATGCAGTCTCAGGTCTGCTGAGACATAAAGAGTAGCATTTTGAAGATAATTAATAATGTTTCTGTTTAAATTTGGTTCCAGTTTGTTTTGAATATAAGGTTTCAAATGGGAGAACAAGAGCAACCAAGGACCCCTCAGTGAAGGAATATGCAGTTTAGTTTTGATACCATATAGTGATTCAAATGGTGAGTTAAGGTTCAAAGAGGCTGATAATTTCGAAAGCATGTTAGCTTGAGCCAATAGTGTAATTCCAATCTCAACTATACATCTAAGTTTTCGTTCTATACTAACAATTTGCTCATGTGCATCTGGACATGATAACTTGAAGACAACTTCTCAATCCAAAGAATATGGAATCAAGAGGTTTTAATTCTATCCCACATTAGTTTGAATGTACTTAATCATACTTTCGTCTCATTAATTTAATCTTTCATGAACTATAAAATTTGAAGGGAGCGAGAAGTGACATATATAACATAAATTTGTCTCATTAAATGATTAAAAGATACACAATTCTAACCCGACCCTGTCTCATCATTACTTGAACTTCTCTAAAAATACATGGTGAACTATTTTTTAAAGAAATTATAATCAACCAGTCAAGCATACAAAATTATGTTCTAGTTATGAAACTTAGATTTTGCAAATACATATAGAACTAATGTGACTAGAGTAAAACATTCATCAAATTTTCATCTCTTTTGCTGTTATATATATATATATATATATATATATAATAATCATTGGTTTCGGACCTCAAACATTTGTACACATGAAGTTTGAACTTTATTTGTAATGTGTAAAGTACAAAGCTTGAATCCCATAAGAAAATATGTGTTAAATTTAACACATGATCAGTCTTATATATATTTATGTTAATGCACTTAATTTTATTAAAACTATTTTACAATCTAATTCGAAGAACATTGGCCCTTATCAAGATCCAATACAGTTCAAAATGCGAACAACCCAAATCAATAAAAATTATGTATTTCAAAAAGAAAATCAATAAATATTATGCGATAAGAATATTATTGGTTGGGTCATTATGCGTTTACTGTTTTTGGCTTTTAGCCTAAAACATAGCATCTAAAATGAAACTCTACCCACCCACCTATCACCTACTCATATACCTTCAAGTCAGAGTACCATTGACCAACTTTTCCTGGTAAACAAAATTAAAAACAGATATCTAGTCCAAAAATCATCAAATGATACACTTAATAGTTAATACAAAATTTATGACCTAACAACCCAACAATTTTCAAAAGCTATACACTTATATTGGTGGTAATTAAACCTTTTTGTGTTTTTAGATATTATCTATGATGTAATCACTTGAGTCTAGATCATTATCAAACTGAATGAAAGTTTCTACCGTCGAATCACAATAGATGGTTCATAATTAAACTTAAAAGGTGAAGATAAATACCAGCCAGTTGGCCTGCCACATTGCAAACTTTGTCACAATTTTGCCAAGCATGTAAGCTTGAAAAACAAAAAGAGAGTTCATTACAAATATTCCAGCCAGTTTACTCAAAAAAATTTATATATATTCTTAGCTAGTAATATTATGTTATATGGTATAAGTATTTTTATATAATTATCACTTATATCATATGATATGATAATAGTGGATCGAGTGAATATATTCATAATATTGAATAATCTCCCTATTATTAGAGAAATCTTTCGTGTAATTGGACATATTAGCTTGGACTACTTATATAACATCACGTGATATGATTTCTCATGATATCAATTGCCTATCATATGCACACACTTGAAACACTCATACATCTCTCGAGGTCTCCAGGACAAACTTCTGCAATTTTAGTCCCTCAAAGAATTTTCAGTCAATAAAATTTCAATGTTTGTGTGTTTTAATGCGCAAATAACCAGTTTTAGGGTGAGTTGAATTTACGGCCTCTTAAAGGTATAGGTGGATGGCCACTGAACTACAACTATATTCCCACTTTTGGACATATTATTTGTGGAAAATTTTCTCACTTTTGCAGTGCTGCCGGCAATAAAGTAGGCCCTATTTAGTCACGTTAAGAGTCCCATCAATCAAATCGCAGATACAAACACTTCAGCTGCATAGATTTGAACCTGTTAGAAGACATGTTTAGGACTGCTGATGTGGAGTCATAAAACTGCTTAGTTGAATATTTCAAATCTGTTCCTGTTTTTTTGGTGTTGGTTATTTGTTTTGTTATTCATGTATGTGGTTATGGCATAATCTTAGGATCATGATTTTAGTGGGTCATTTTTTAGGCTTTAAATTGTTATATTGCTATGTGAAAGTTGTGTGAGATTTTCTTTTTATTTTCATTCTTTCCTTTTATATTGGCTGATATTGTACTTGCCCCATTTCCTTCAAAATCCTTCTTCTTCTTCCTTCTGTTTTTGGCTACATTTTGATGCTTGGCTGCCAAAGCTCCTTCGGTTGTTGTATCTTCTCTCATTAGTCTTCTTTGTTCTTGTGCTTGCAATGCGTTAAGCAATTCTGCTAAGGAGATTTTTGACAGATCCTTAGTATTCTCCAAGGTAGTGATGGTTGCTTCATATCTTTCAGGTACTGTAACAAGAATTTTTTCTACAATTCTTGAGTCAGTAAATTCAGATCCAAGAAGCCTCACTTTGTTTGCGATACTAAGAAGCTTGTCAGAGTAATCTTTAATCGTCTCGGTGTCCTTCATTCTTTGAAGTTCAAACTCCCTGATCAAGTTCAGAACTTGCATCCCTTTAATTCTTTCATCTCCTTCATATTCGTTCTTGAGATAATCCCATATCTCTTTTGCTGACTTCAAAGACATGATACGAGTGAAGATGGTGGATGAAACTGCAGCAAACAAGCAGGCCTTTGCCTTTGATTTCTTTGTCTTCTTTTCTTTCTGCGCTTTTATCTGTGCCATGGTGGGATTGTTCGGAAGTGCAGGAATTTCATAGTCTTCTTCTACTGCTTCCCAAAGATCCAAAGCTTCCAAGTATGTCTGCATACGTACTGCCCATATCTGGTAGTTGTCCCCGTTAAACACTGATGGAACAATTGCAGAGAGTCTGGCTTCGTCTTCAGCTTCCATGACGAGTCAAATGCACACACAGATCCCTTAAGAAAAGAGCTCTGATACCAATTGTTGTTAATGAAAAAGAACAAAACAGAAAGACAGAATATTGCTTATAGCAAAGCTTCTGAAATAGAAATTGAGAGCAATAATATTTTTAAAGCAAAGAAAACCTCACACAACTTTCACATAGCAACATAACAATTCCTTTTAGATTAAGAAAACCTATCCACCTTGCCAACACTGCGGAAAGATGGGTCATCCTCCAGTTAGATGTCAAGTCAGCATTTTTGAATGGTTTTCTGCAGGAGGAGATTTATGTAGAGCAACCGGAAGGCTATGTAAAGGAAGGAGAAGAAGACAAGGTCTATCTTCTTAAAAAGGCACTTTATGGACTGAAGCAAGCTCCAAGAGCTTGGTACAGTAGGATTGATGAACATCTGCAAAACTTGGGATTTGTTAAAAGCTTATCTGAATCAACATTATATGTCAAGCACATTAGAGTTGACATTCTTATCATATCACTATATGTGGATGATCTGCTTGTAACAGGAAACAACACAAGTATTTTGGAGAAGTTTAAGCAGGAGATGATGGAGATTTTTGAAATGACAGATCTCGGGTTGATGACATTCTTTCTTGGAATGGAAATTAAACAAAATGAGTATGAAGTCTTCATCTGTCAGAACAAATATGCCAAGGAGATTCTGAAGAAGTTTAAACTTGAAGAATGTAAAGAAATGAGCACTCCAATGAACTCAAAGGAAAAGCTTTGTAAAGAAGATGGAACAGAGAAGATTGATCAGGCATATTTCAGAAGCCTGATTGGTTGCTTGATGTATCTCACAGCAACTCGACCTGACATTTTGAATGCTGTAAGCATTTTGTCACGGTTTATGTATTGTGCAAGTGAATCGCATCTCAAGGCTGCAAAGAGGGTGCCCAGATATGTGAGAGGCACATGTGATTTTGGCATTAAATTCACAAGGAGCAAAGAGTTCAAGCTGGTTGGTTTCTCAGATAGCGATTGGGGAGGTTCCATTGATGATATGAAGAGCACTTCAGGCTACTGTTTCACACTCGGTTTTGGTGTTTTTTCATGGAGTTCAAAAAAACAAGAAATTGTAGCTCAATCCACTGCTGAAGCAGAGTTTGTTGCTGCAACAGCTGTCGTTAATCAAGCTTTGTGGCTGAGGAAGATTTTAATCGATCTTAACTTGGAACAAGAGGAAAGCACGAAGATTCTTGTTGACAACCAAGCTGCTATTGCTATCTCTCAAAATCCTGTGTTTCACGGGAAAACTAAGCACTTTAATATTAAGTTATTCTTCTTAAGGGAAGTGCAGAAAAATGGAGTTATTGTTCTTGTCTACTGCAAATCAGAAAATCAAGTTGCAGATGTTTTCACCAAGCCACTGCCGGTTAGCAAGTTCGAATTTCTGAGAACAAAACTTGGTGTTTGCAGCTCGTAAAGCAAAGAGGAGTGTTAGAAGACATGTTTAGGACTGCTGATGTGGAGTCATAAAACTGTTTAGTTAAATGTTTCAAATCTGTTCCTGTTTTTTTGGTGTTGGTTATTTGTTTTGTTATTCATGTTTGTGGTTATGGCATAATCTTAGGATCATTATTTTAGTGGGTCATTTTTTAGGCTTTAAATTGTTATGTTGCTATGTGAAAGTTGTGTGAGGTTTTCTTTGCTTTAAAAATATTATTGCTCTCAATTTCTATTTCAGAAGCTTTGCTATAAGCAATATTCTGTCTTTCTGTTTTGTTCTTTTTCATTAACAACAGAACCATTACCTGCCAACTTGTTCTAGACTGGTTCTGATTCTACTAAAAGCGCTATATATGTACTAGTGATGAGCTTCAGTTCAGTGAAAGCTGATAGGCTCCATTTTTGCTTTCATATTCTGTATGCAACCAACCAGATATGGATGCTCAAGAGTCAAGATTGAGATTAGTAGTCTTTATTGTAGTATTAATGTTCAAGACAAATAAGAGGAAATACTGTACGGCTGGGAATTTCTGATTGCATGAGTTGTTGATTACATTGATAAATATCAGCCTTCAAATGTGAGAATTGAGATATAATGCTAGATCTCAATAACCCCAACTGAATTGCTTAGTAGTTCATCATTCTTCTCTTTGTGCCCTCAATTATTTTCCAAGGCTATTTTTCTTTTATTTAATTGAGATTCAAAATTTTCTATATAATTGTGGTTAAATAGATAAATCAATCCATAATAATATTGCATAAAATTATATAAAAGTATCAAAACCCTGTTGCTTATTTCCATTGATAATAATGACGTATTTGAGTATTTGATTAATATTCATAAGAACTTCTGAAACATTCTTTATTTGGTAGACATAATTGAAAATTACGATTTTTTTGGATGTATAACACTTACACATCCTTGTTTGGTGTCTCTAGCACTACATTAATAATTTCAGTTTCATTAACATCTAAAATGATTGTTGGACAAAAATATCCATTAAATCTCTCTCTCATCTAACCTCTGACAACTTAAACACCTGTACATAGAGAAAGAAAAACTTTGAAATTGAGTAGAAGAAAAGAGAGAGAACCGGATCTAACAAGATTATTTCCTCCAAAGATACTAGTATATTCTGTATAAATTTATACAATACATACTAAATTTACTGAAGAAGATGATATGAGCATTGCAGAGTTACTGAGATCTGGCAAGAGACATAATGATTCCCCGGTTCGTCCTCACTTGGCTTCAAAGTCAAATATGGTAGGAGTAGAGGAAACAACTGAGGAAGATGATATGACCATTGCAGAATTACCGAGATCTGGCAAGAGACATGATGCTGTTCTGGATAACGAGGTTGCTAGAACTATTGCTCCCTTGACAGAATTGATTGAAAATATTACTCCAAATGCAGCTGTGAAATGTGGATTGAAGACTGTTAATGAAGATGAAGCTGCAGCTCAAACAGGGAGTTCAAATGATGATATGGAGAGGCGCCAGGTCCGTAAAAGAGACATCAAGCAATATATATGAACCTTATCTAGAAGCACTGCAGCTCGAGGAAGGGATTAGTAAGCTTAAAAAGTTCTTTGCAGAGCTAATAGCAAAAAAATGAGCCGTAAACAGGTTTTTGTGCCATTTGTAACACAATGTATATGCTCATGTTTAACACAAGAAAATTAATTTGTAGATGTAAACTTTGGCTACATATATTAGAAGCACTACCTGTCACAATATGTCCCAAGTGCATTTTGACTTTTGTAGAAATTAGAGATGTTATTAACTTCTACCCCCATTGACAACCTATTAGTCATTTTGCATCCTGAAACCAATTCTTGTGGAGTGCAAAATGACTATTAGTTTCTCAAACGGTGGAAAATAATAATATCTGTGAAAAATAGAATTAGACTTAGTGGGTTTTCACTTCAAATGGAAGCTAGAAGCATTATTTTTGCTTTAATGAGAGTTGAAGAAGTATGACTTATCAAATGTGACAGAATGATATATGTAATAATCATATGCATAGTAGCGAGTTCTATCCTTACTGTATGGCTGAAGATTTCCGATTGCATGAGTTGTTGACGGTCCATGCTTTTTGCATTTTAATCTTCTTTTTTCCCCTCTTAGAATTTTACTTCAGAAGTGTTGGTGTTTGGTTCTCACATATAATCCAAGCCAGGGCAACTTCCTTTTAAGTTATTGCAGGACTTCTGTCTCCTATGGCTTGATATATTGAAACTTCGAGTCATTATACAACAATAATGTAGTTACTGTAATGTAGTCATATCAGCATTCAAAGTTATGCATTTTGTTATCATGGATTGACAATTTTTAGATCAGACTATGCTTTCTGATCCTTCATAAAATTATTACACGCTAAACTTCAGTGTATTAGATGCAAATTACTAAGGACTATTGATATTGTTTCACAACTATGAGTCATGACATTGTACCATATATTTTTGGGTTTTTTAGACAAATATCACCAAAGGGGTCCGCTTTTGTGTAACTGTCATTGAATTGTTACTCTGAGTTTCAGTGTCACTTAAAATGGTATTGAGACCATCTTGCCCCTGATTAATGGTATTTTTGGACAGTCTAATCCCTTGTAAAAAAAGTAGTCATAAAATAATAATAAATTGGCCCCAAGGGTTTTGAAAATATAACTATAATATTTCATTGTTTTATTTTGTTAAAAGCCGATCTTTAATGGGTTAAAAAGGTGTATTAAGATCTATTAAGATCAATCATTATTTGTATAACTCAAAATTATATGCTTAAAATTTAAAGGAATCGGGAGACACAAGTTTTGTTACAAATTTTGACACGATTTGTTGATCATTGGATGATGAGGATTTTAATGGTTTAGATTTACTCACACCACTACATACAACTCTATTTTACACTCTACATAAATGTTTTCCCTACCCTCTCTCTTCATTATTATACTATCTCTCTTTATTATTACAATATCTCTCATCTCTTCCATTAATAGTAAAATCTCAATATTTAAATTATTTTTTTCTCATCCAATCCAATGATATTTAAAAGCCCACCAAGAAAATAAAAAACAATGCTACAATTGTTTTTATTTTTTTAGTGGTAAATTAATTATTTAAAGGACGATTTATTTTTTAAGATAGTTCAAACCAAACAATCTTCAGTACGAAAATTTTCACTGCCACTAAAAAATAAAAAATTTTATTTCAAAAACAATTTATAACCAAAATAAGTAAAATAGATTTTGTTTTCCAAAAACACAAAACACTTAACCAAAAAATTTAAAACTTAGCAGTTTTTACATGAAAAGACTCTAATGGTTGGTGGGTGTTAATGGTGAAAATAACTGATAAGTGTGGTATTGTGTTTCAAGTTTACTTGGGAAATGATTCGATGATAGTCTTTTTTTTTTTTTTTTTTTTTTTTTGGTTAAGTGTTTTGTGTTTTTGGAACAAAATCTATTTTATTTATTTTGGTTAGAAATTGTTTTTGAAATAAGATTTTTTTTTTTTAGTGGTAGTGAAAAATTCCTTACTAAAGATCGTTTGGTTTAAACTATTTTAAAAAGTAAATCATCATTTAAATAATAAATTTATCAAGTTAAAAAAAAAAAAAAAAACAATTGTAGCCTTTTTTTTTTTAATTTTCTTGATGGGTTTTTAAATATAATTGGATTGGGTGAGAAAAAAATAATTTAAATATTGAGATTTTAAAATTAATGGGAGAGAGAAGAAATAATGTAATAATGAAAAGAAATCTAAGAGAAAACATTTATGTAGAATGTAAAATGAAGTTGTATATAGTGGTGTGAGTAAATCTAACATTGAAATCCTCCTCATCCAGTGATCAACAAATCGTATCAAAATTTATGTCAAAATTTGTGTCCCTCGATCCTATCCCAGATTTAAAATAATTACTTTTATAATAAAAATAGAAAACTACAACACAACAATTGTAGAATGTATTTCGTAAGACTTGTATCCACACCATTAAGGTGGGTGGTAGATAAACAACCACCATTGTTTGCAAGGGATGTGCATATTTGATCTCCTTTATTTAACAATAACCGGTCATTTTGACTATAATTTACTCACCATCTTTTGGTAAGAGGAGTGATTGAATATTTAAGTCTCATAATTGTCTTTTAAAACATAAAGTATGTGTGTGAATCTCATTTTGATAGGATTTGTCGTTTTTCGATTATAAGAGTAGTTATCCAGACCATATTATCAATTATTCATTTCAACATATTTTGAAAGTCCTTTAATCCCTAAGATGTTAATGTTCGAAACAAGAAATTATAATTTTAAGAAAACACATAGTACTCCCTGAAAACTAGAAACATCTTACAACGCTGATTATACTTGGTGTCACCATAAGAAAAGGTTTCAATAAATATCAATATATTACCTATTCTATAAACTCAAATAACTTTACATAAATGTTATTCTCTAATGTAATTGAATCTCTACATCATATGACGCATAATATAATTGAGTCCTAACCTATCACTGGACACATTAAAGTATCTCTCTTTTTTAAGTCATGACAACAATATTTGGAGACATTACCTTCTCTTGAACAATTTCATCTAATATATATGAATTTAATAAATTAAATATCAATATTATGCTCAATACATCTCTAATAACATTTTCATATTTTTGGATCCTAAATATTATCAATCAATTTTAAATTCCCAAAATTTTCACTAAAATCAATATTCACAACCTTAGTGTAACATGATATATATGTGCCAAAATAGCGAGAATCAGAAATAAAAAAACTACAACCAAAAAAGTAAAAAATAAAACTAAAAAAGTGAAAAACATTAAAGAGCATAGGTTGACACTTGGCACTATATGACTGTGTCACACTGCTACCCTTTACTTTTGGTATGGTACAAACCACTCCAATTTTTTAGACCACTCCACCATTTGTGATTTTCCAACAATGGAGCAATTTTCAGAGGCTGGTGCTGTTTTTGAGAGGCAAGAGCTCATGGTTTCACCAGCAGGTGATGCACAACCCACCATGAGATTGGCTCATGTTCTCCAACCTTCAATAACCTCCCCTGATGGGGAAGTATTTGAGCTTCCTTCACATTGTTTCTCTTCGAAACCACCAACTTTTTATCCCAAGAAGTGGCCTTTGAAGGTCAACTTTAATGGATGGAGAATGCCACAGAGAGACTGGCCAGAATGGGTTGTGAAAATGGCAGCTTTACATGAACCCACATGGAGGAAAGCTGGAATACATGAAGCAATCTTGAATTCTACTTACGGGATCAGAAAAAACAGTGACTTGGTTCTTGGTCTTGCAGAGAAATGGTGTCCTGAGACAAAAAGTTTTGTTTTTTCTTGGGGACAAGCAACCATTACACTTGAGGATATGATGGTCTGTGGTTACTCTGTGATGGGTTCTCCAGTTTTCACTGCTTCAGTGACTGAGGACTTGAAGGAGAGAGAGGAGAGGTTAAACCAAGCAAGACTGGAGCTCAGCAGAATGTCAACTAGGAATCTTGAACATTGCTTGTGGATGAAGAAATTCATGAACAGTGGGAGTGATATAGAACATGAGGCATTCTGGCCTTGTGGTTGTCAAGGTTTGTTTTTCCAATCACCACTTCTATAACTGCAGAATGTGTTTTTCCTATTGTGGTACATTTAGCCAGAGGGACCCAAATTGCACTTGCACCTGCTGTTCTTGCTACCTTAAATAGAGATTTGACCTTGTTGAAGGAAAAGATTGTTGATTTAAGTGAGTTTGGTAAGTCTAAGGTTGTTGGTAGTAGAGTCGCAGCAGTTACTGTAATGTCACCATTTCAATTGGTGCAGTGTTGGGCTTGGGAGAGGTTTATAGAGTTGAGGCCAAAGCCTAACTCAATCAAGATTGGTGAGCCTAGATTTGCTAGATGGGATAAGATGAGTATTAGTGTTGATAATGTGAGAGGGATTCTAGACTCCGCAAAAGATAGTTTTGATTGGCGTCCGTATGCCAAAGCTTTGAGGAACTTGAACTTGAATGAATTTTATAGAGACAAGGAAATGTGGGTGGCTGTTGATTCTGATTTGTCAGAAGAATTGGAGGCGTTTGCTTGATGCTTGAGGACAATTGTGCTGGTTGGTCTTGACTGTGTGGAGCACTACCTTCCCCATCGGGTTGCAATGCAATTTGGGATTGATCAAGACCTTCCAGATTGTGTATCTGAAGCCAAAGAGAGTGTTCCTGTTGCTTGGAGCAATTACAGTAAGTCTATAGGTTATGCAAATTTGTATGTTCCATCACGGTTTTATGAGGCTGATGTTACAACCCGATACTCAAAGTGGTGGAAGCAATCCTGGTTGAGTCTGCAAGGGGGTAGTAATGGTGTTACTTTTAGAAAGTTCAAGATATCACAGAAGGTATTAAAAAGAGCAATGAGATGTCATTTCACTGGTTTTAAGACGCAACCAAAGAGATTGAAAGGAACAAGAAGTAAATTTATAAAGAGCTTTGGTACAATATCAAAGAAACTTGATGGAACCAAGATAGGGGATGGTGCCTTGAGTCCTCCTAGTTTTGCTCTGAAAATTTCAAAAAAGTCACCAAGGAAAAATGAAATTGATTCCCCAGTTCATCATGATTTTCCTTCAAAATTGAATTCGGTAGAAGCTGAGGCAACTGAAGAAGATGACATGACCATTGCAGATTTACTGAGATTCAGCAAGAGACATGATGCTATTGGGAGTGGACAGCTTGATGATCGTATATATCTGCATAATTCTCGAACATTTTCCTCTTCAATGGCCAATAGGGAGGTTGCTAGAACTATTGATCCCTTGACAGCATTGATTGAAAAGACTCCACCAAATCTTAGTTTTGCTCTGAAGATTTCAGAAAAGCCACTAGGGAAGTTATCAAAATGAAGGAAAAATGAAAATGATTCCCCAGTTTGTCTTGATTTTCCTTCAAAATAGAATCTGGTAGAAGCTGAGGAAACAACTGAGGAAGATGAGATGACCATTGCAATATTACTAAGATCTGGCAAGAGACATGATGCTACTGGCAGTGGACAGCTTGATGATGGTAAATGTCTAGCTGATAAGGAGGTTGCTAGAACTATTGATCCCTTGACAGCATCGATGGAAAAGACTCCAGCAGCTGCAACTGTGCAAAGTGGATTGAAGACTGCTAAGGAAGATGCATCTGCAACTGAGATAGGCAGTCCAAGTGATGATATGGAGAGGTGCCAGGGCTGTGAAAGAGATATCTATCTATATGATGCTGAGATAGAAGGATTGCAGCTCAAGGAACGGGTTAGTAAGCTTGAGAAGTTATTTGCAGAGCTGAAAGCAAAAAGGAGCCAGTGACAGCTTGTTTCTCCATTAGTAACACAATATATATGTTCATGTTTAACATGATAAAATTAAAATTTTAGATATCAACTTTAGCACATATATTAGAATCACTACCAGTCAATATGTCCGGACTCTATTTGATTTTTGTCAAAATCATAATTAGACTTAGCGGGGTTTCACTTCAATGAAAGCCAGAAGCATTATTTTTCTTTAATCATAGTTGAAGAAGCATGACTTCTGATTCCCGAATGTGAATCAGTGATACATGTAATCACATATGAATGGATAGCAGTAAAGTTTGAGTTCTATTCTTAATGTATGGCTGAAGATTTCTGATTGCATTAGTTGTTGATGATCCATGCTTTTTGCATTTTAATTTCTTTTTCCTCCTCTTTGATTCCAGCAGGTTTCAGTTTTTGATTCTAAGGCTAGATTGTATATATATATATATATATATATATGCTATGTTTCAACCTGCAGTATGCTCAAGCCAGGGTAACTTTCTATTATTATTAAGCTATTGCAGGACTTCTGTCTCCTCTGGCTTGATATATTGATTCTTGAGTCATTATACAACAATAATGTAATTTATTTCAGCACCAAAAGTCATGTATTTTCTGTTAATGGATTGACAATTTTCATATCAGACTATATTTTTGGATCCCTCATAATTTATTATATGTTAGATTCACAGTTTATTAACTACAAATAACTGACTTCAAACTATTGGTATTGTTTCACAGATATGAGATGTATGTTTTGTCCCTTCATGTGAATGAGACTTAATTGAGCCGCTGCTAGCTCTAAACAGGTTTGCTGGAAATTCTGAAACCATTTGGCTAGGCAGGCACTTCAGTCATCTCGAGCCAGAGTTTATCATACTGATGGTCTGCTAATTGGTTATGTATCCAAGCTTTGAATAGGTAGATTCCATCAAACAATTTATCTCCACGAACAAACACTCACTCACTGAGACAATATAATTCAACTTCATAGATAATATAACCAAGCAACAAAATACAATGACATTACCTTTGAATGGCTCCAAAAGCATACAGCTTATAGAGAGATCAATACAGGCTCATTTCTTGAGCAGTCAACTCAATTGCAGCCTTTTTTCACAAGAAGATTATGCTTACATGATAAATTGCCTTCTGGGGCCTTTTCTGGTACATTGCTGGTACAGACCAAATGCTCCCTAAGGATAGCACCTGTGCAATTTCTCAACTTCTTTAAGCTGCTTCACAGCCAGTTATCTCATCGCCTGGGTGATCTATAAGACCTGCTACCAATTTGCTGCCTAGACATCCTTGAACACAAAAGATTTCTCTTCACAGCAAGCTTAAATTATGATCAGTGCTATGTATCTAACGACAGGGCAGAAGTTTCTCAGACAATCAAATTATCGACCCTCTACAACTGTCTTTCCAGCATCTGCCCTATCCTGAACTGAACATTGGACTCAAATCCATCTAAAAGATACATCACATTCAATTTGACATACCATTCAAGGAAAAACAACATGGTTCATTAGCATTCGTATTGCTATTTATATTGCAACGAACCACCAAAAAGTATTACTTGCATTATTACTTCAAAAAGGAATGCACACCCCTCAGAATCTTTGAATCATCAAAGATTAGTCTACTACTATTAAATTGCTCCATGTTATGATGGACATGGAGTGGCAGCTGCCAAATTACAACAGAGACAGACACATGAATTACATACACCAACTTTGTTCAAGAAGCCTCCTATAGAATGAAAAGACTAGTACGTGCTTCCCTGAGGATTCGTTATTCATCAACATTTAATAAATCAGTCCACTACTTTTACTCTTCTCATCAATCTTCACTGTGATGCAAAGTAATGTTGTAAGGAGAACAAAAAGAATAGAATAACAAACTGTTTCGCAGTAGACAATTTCATATTCAAACAATACCAATAACTGACTACTCTCATTGAAGCTACCATTATCATCAAATGTAGATAAAAATCACTAGACAATTAAATCTGCATATGTGTGCATCCACACCATTAATCAATGTTGACCAACTTACAACGCCTTTGTATGCAAACAATTCTTCATTTTGAAAACAAAAAAAGAAAACAAACATCCCTCAGAATTTTCTATTCATCAATGTATTGATGATCAGGCCACTACTTTTACATTTTAAACAATGCATCATAGGGGTACATGACAGAATTCTATAGAAAAAAAAAATGAAAAAACAAATTAGAAAACAAGTCTCCATACACACACACACAGAGACAACACATAAAATCACTTGTAAAAACCAAATGTATGTTAAAGCAAACCACTGCGATATTAAAACAAGGAACAAACATCAGATGGTGTATAAATCAACAAAACCAAAACTAGTAACAAAAAGTACAAAAACACCCCCACAAACAAAAAAGCAATAAAATTTGAGAATTTTACACCTAAAAGACCTTTATCATGTTGAAAGATTCAGTTATGATATAAGAGCAATTGTCTGTTCTTCACGGTAACTTGATTGGATTTTGTGTAGAAGCTTAGAAAATTTAGAAAATTTAGAATTCAACAAAAACTTCAAAATTTGCATATAGTCCTTGTAAATATGCTAAATTACACTACAATGGTGAGCATTAAAAAAGATTGAAACTTTTAATATTTTTGTAGGGGCTTAAAAGTAATTTCAAGTATTAGATGGTACCCAGTAGCCGACGCTACAGAACACAGTTACTTGAAGACTATATATGACTTGGCAAGACATATCAGAGTCTGATTCTGATTCCCTCAAAAAAGTCAGGAGCTATGGAGTTACGAAAGAGAAAACTGGAGATGGGTCTGCTTGTTTTTGTCTTGACAACATTGTTTTTATCAAGTGTTAATGCGTGGACTGGTGAGATTCGCGGTAGAGTTGTGTGTGATGTGTGTGGTGATTCCTCCATTGGACCTGAAGACCATGTTCTTGAAGGTCTCTTCTTTTCTCGCTCTCTCTCTCTATGTGGTTTCATGATTTTGTGATTTCTTGTTGTTTTATTGATTTTTACAACTGGGTTTGGTCTTAGATTTGTGATTGTTCATGTGTTGGTGATTTTAATCCGTTAGTTGTGTTAAAGTTGGCTGCTTTATGTTGATCTATGAGTTTTTTTTTTTTTTTTTTTTTTTGTTCTTTAATTGTGGATATTTCCTGCAAGATTGTGTCTTGCTTAGTTCATTTTTTGTTTTTTTCTTGTCTCTTAGAGTTGTGGTTTTTCATGAGTTATTATTCATGTGTTTGAGCTTTTTTATGACTGTAATCAGACTAATTTGGTTGAAATTATGATCACAAATTGATGAAATTGTAGTATTTTATTATTGGTATAAGTAAATTTACTGGGCAGGTTTGGTAAAAATTGATCCTTTTTGAGTTCTTGATGGTTATGGTTACCATTGTCGTGGAGATATCGTTGATGTGATTACATTTAAATGATTCGGTTGCTTTTTGGACCGAAGGAGAAAGCAATGATGAGCATTTTGATTACTTTGTGAATTGTGTTCTTTATATGTTATGATTTTGTTCCTATCTAGCTAGTGCCATAGTGCCTCTCTCTTGGTATTGATATCAGTGAGCTGAAATTCTTGATGGAACTTATTGGATGTCATAGTCTTGAGAGATATTCATGATATGCTGCAAAATTATGGGGACAAATTAACCAAACCCAACTTTCAAGTAGAACAATTTGTTCCAAACATCTTTTGGGGGGGCTATGGATGTGTGCATTTCTCATGTTCCATGGTTGCATGATCTTATGGCTGCTTCTATTTGGTTACTTCAATTGAGTGGTAGGATTAATGCAAGTTGAATGGTCTCGGTTCTCATATTTGTGTTGTTAAAAGTTAAGACTGATCTGCGGAGATTGTTGAAATGACATCTAAAGGTTCTGTTTCGTGATGATTGATATCTTGATATGAAGTTTCTCTTATGTGACTATATCGATCATTGTATTAGTTCTCTTAAAACTTATATATCCTTAATTTCTTCAAGGTCAGTAGGGAGACTGTCCCTTAATGATAACCATTTTACGGGATGAAAGTTTCCTTTAGATATATGTATTTCTATTTGCTGCTGCCAATCAAAATTATAGAATCTTTTGTTGTGGTTTTATATTTTAAACAAGTCTAGCAGTTTTTGAGGATGAAAATTTGACTACATTCAGAAATAAACTAAAAACTTGCAGCTGTCAAGTTTTGAGAGAGAATGAGAAGGGAAAATTTTGAACATTTATCATTAACCTGATGTTTGCTGCATGTTTCAAGCAATAGTTGAAGAAAGTTTGTTCGATGACTCTAAAATATAGTGCAAATAGAAGACAAACCTCAATGGGCTACATTTGTGTCCTTCTTGAATGATGTTTGCATTCTACAGGACTATATACCCACTAAATTCAATATAAAGCTATATTCCACCTTCATTTGCTCTGCAGAAGCATGTATGGTTTGGGTAGTTTCCTGAAACTTCATAAAGCTATGAATGAAGCTAGTGGTCTTCGACAACTTGTACTGCTGTATTCTTTGATGCATGACTTAGTGTACAATTAGTTGAAAAGGGGCTCTGTTTTATTTGGATGCAGGTGCTGAGGTTGCTGTTCTTTGTATAACAAAATCTGGGGAAGTGCTGAATTATCAAGCATTTACAGATGCCAAGGGCAAGTATACAGTGGCGGAGACAATGCCTGAGAGTGACCGCTGGGATGCATGTCTGGCACGGCCCATTAGCAGTTTCCATGAGCACTGCACCCATCTACGAGAAGGCAGTGCTGGGGTCAAGTTCACCTACGGTCACACTTCAGGTCACTCTCACACCGTTAGACCTTTTGTCTATCGACATGCTAGCGTATCAACCTACTGCAGCTGAAGTTGAGAAACTCGCAAATATGTATATCTTAGTTGAGATTACCATCTATAAGGAATCGGAATGTATGGTTTCGTGATTACCATATGTTCATGTTTGTACTTTGTATGGCCTAGGTTGCACTGTGATATTTGTGGTGACAACCTTGTTGTAACTTAAATAGACAGTGTTCTTGGAGGTTGAATAAGTTATTATGTACATACACATTTCTCTGTCTCTCTCTCCATATAAAGAGGCCATTATTTCTTTCACTTCATCTCTTCCTGCAATATCAATTTGGAAGTTTGATATGACTTACCACAACCCATTGTAATTTTATCATGACAATTAGTATTTACTTTATCTTTCACTCAATCAAGTGGATCAACGATAAAACACATTCATTCAAATCAATATTATTTTGAATCAATGTGGTTCGATAGTAAAACGTATTTATTCAATCTAATAATATTTTTATTTCATGTTTAACTTAGTTGTACCATATATTACATGTCAATATGTATATGTTCATATACATTTACATTTGACAAAAAAACAATAAGTGATTACATTTCAAAATTATTTATTGTAATTAATTGTATTAATTGTATCTTTATTGTATATTATTACAATTACATAAGTTATATCACATTTACAACAATCGACAGACATAATCACATTTATTTATATATGTTCATATACATTTACATTTGACAAAAAAACAATACATGATTACATTCCAAAATTACTTATTGTAATGAATTATATCTTTATTATATATTATTGCAATTACATAAGTTATATCACATTTACAATAATCGACAAACATAATCACATTTATTTATTGTAATCAAACATTTTTAATTGTAATTAAATATAATAAATTATAATTAATAATTTTAAAATATAATCACTTTTTTCTTTTTTTAACAAGTATATTGTAGAATATATCATATATATATATATATATATATATATATGATTGTAAGTGAAACTTGGAGGTGCTATTGTGAAAGTATTTTATCGTCATTAGAATATGCTATTATACAAGATCAATAATAATATAAGATTATTTGATTCTATTAGATTTTAATCTAACGGTTCAAATAAAGCAGTTTTAATATTAAAAATTAAACATGAATAATTTTTCTCTTGTTACTACTATTATAATATTATTGAAACTGTATACTAGTCCAAGCATTATCGGTTAAGGTCTTATAATCATGTCAATGCCAAATTGTTCATTATTTTCAATTCTTCATTATTTTGAAGTCTTGTGGTTAATGAAGCATATGTCAAACGAGAGGTCATCTACTCGTCTTATATAGTATTTACGCCGCACAAATTAATTTACACCAACATAAATAGCACTTTCCCACCAAAATTTGTGCGAAAATGTAAAACCTTATAAATTTTTTACATCAATTATTATATTTAGAAATCAAATCCATGAAAAATTATATGTCAAAAAAACAAAAAAACAAAATCCATCAAAAGTAAATGAAATGCCAATCTCAGATTCTCAGCACTGAGCACGACAAACGTGGTTTGCAGTGCTGACATGGCGTCTAATGATAGGTCAACAGGACGTGTTCTGGGAAATTAAAAACTATCGAAATGGCAAACAACCCTCAATCACCTGTGAAGTTGACCGAACTGGAATGGTCCAAACGGGCAGGGCCATAAACGTCCACAAACCGAACACATAGAAAACCGTTGAAGACTTGAAGCAGAGACAAATCTCTAGCTTCGAAGTTCTGTCTTGTTGTGTTTTTTTTGGTGTCTTTTTTGGAATTAAAAAAAATGATTGAATGGTTAAAACAGTTGAAGAAAGCATTTGGGTTCTCTTTTCTCTGGCTTATTTGCTTGATATACTTCACACAGGTACATATTTGAACAAAAAAATTGAGTTTTTTTTTTTTTTTTTCTTGGGGTTTCTTTGTTTTTGATGATGAACATGATCTTGTTGTGTGAAAGTTATGGTCTTTGGAGGAATTCGATCCTTTAGTGTCACATTTTATTGATTTTGCTATCTGGGGTCATTGTGATTATTGACTTTTTGGTTGTTTCTCGGTGATTTGTGCAATGGTTTGACAGATTTGAAAGAGAAGGGATCTTTGTTTTGTTGTCATTGTAGGACATTAGAAATTTAAGAGCGCAATTTGTTGAATGAGAGAATTTGTTTATTTTTTTGCCAGAGTTTTCACTCGCTGAAGCTTGAAAATGTGGTTTAATTATCATAGCTAGTTGTTTGTTGTGAGTTTTAGACTTGGTTTCACAGATTGTTATAGTTTTGTAAGACTGGTCAGCAGACCTTTGTAAAAAGAAAATAAAAACAAGTATAGGCCTCGAATTTGTGGGAATAGTTTTGATGGTGGAGGGTGTAGTTACTCGTCTAGTTTCTAGGATTATTGACCTCAATGATGATGAGTTTCTCTAAACGATATTTGGAGGATGATTTGTTTTGTGAAGCTGTCACATTTTGTTTTATTTTCGGCTATTATGTTCAAGTTTCGCCTATTTACTTTTGCTGTGGATTGAATGTAGGGTTTCAGATCGTTTGTATGGACAGCGGTTTCATACCAGCTGAAGGACTTGCTTAAGTTGTCGCCTTCAGCTTCCCAATTTGTGTTTTCAGTGTCCTTTTTTCCATGGAGTGTCAAACCGTTATATGGGTATGACTTTCATAGCAATTTTGGGGTTTTTAGCCCTTGTAGTAAGTCATTTAGAGATAGAGTTGTGTTTTAATATATTAAATTGTCTTATAATGTGAATTTGTATTACATTACGCTTGCAGAATTTTGTCTGATTGTATTCCGATTAGAGGAAGGAAGAGAATCCCATACATACAGATTTCAACTGTGCTCTCTCTTGTGCCATGGCTAATTTTAGGCCTAAATGCATACATGAGGAGCTCCATGTCACACCTAATAGTGTTCTTGACAGCACAAAACCTAGGTTCTGCTATGGCAGACGTTGTTGTCGATGGAATGATTGCTGAGGCAGTAAGATCTGAACGGTAAGTGCATATCATGATATTCTTAAACCGTTTTAAGTGCATAAACTTCAAAGTGGTGAATAGTGTGCAAGTAATCTGGTAACAACATAAGCTGCAATTGGTTCATCTGGTTTCTTCTACTAAAATTTATAGAATGGAACTCTTCACCTATGCAATTTGTTACGCTTTTTGTTTGTTTTTTTTTTTTTCTCCGTTTCTGTCTTCTTTAGAAATGTTGATCTATCTAGTGCTTATGTTTATTACAAGTATATGACCTTAGATGTTATCACTTAATTAATCAGGGCCTCATTTGCTGGAGACCTCCAGTCGGTTTCTTGGTTGTCAATGGCTTTCGGTGGAATATGTGGGAGTTTATTAGGAGGATATGCATTAACCAACTTAAAGATACAAACAATTTTTCTTCTTTTTTCCATATTACCAACCATACAGTTAGTATCGTGTGGTTTGGTTGAAGAGAATCCGATAGGCAGCAAAATTTTGGAAGAGCCTTCCATTTCAATCAGCTCCCATTTGATGAATGGGAATAACAATGTTTTCGACGAAGATAGTTTCTCAGAAAAGAGGTCCAATATCAGCATTTCAAGAAGAAAGAAGAACCAGAAGAAGAAAAAGAAGAGAAGTAGTTTTACTAGTAAACTCCGTACTCCTGAAAAGAGCAATAGTTTAATTTTGCAGTGGTTCCGGTCCCTGAAGGCAGCCACTTTTAGTTTGTATCGTGCGTTTAGACAGCCAGTAATTTTGAGGTAATTACAGAACACTTTTGTGTGCAATATTTTTGGTTTCTATAGCATTTAAAGGTCACAATCGATACATTTTTCTACTCTTACATATTAATAGATTATTCTAATATTGTTTTCTTCTTTGTTTCTTTCTTTGCTATCGGCAAGGTCAGGCCAATGACATGGTTTTTCCTCGCACATGTAACTGTTCCCAACCTATCGACTATCATGTTCTACTACCAGACCGAGTTCTTGAAGCTGGAACCATCCTTTTTGGGTACTGCACGTGTTGTTGGATGGGTAGGCCTCATGCTTGGAACCTATACTTATAACCGTTACTTAAAGAAGATAAAGCTTCGAAGAATACTATTGTAAGGATTATTTGTTTTTGGCTCCGTATCTTTGGTAATTACGTTCTATAACTTAATTTGCTTACATTTGTTGACCCTGATGTACAAACATAATGCAGGTGGACTCAAATTGGTATGTCAATCTTAAGTCTCCTAGATATTGTTCTCGTGTCTCGCATGAATGTTACATTCGGGATATCTGACAAGGCCACAGTTCTCTATGGATCTGCTCTCAGTGATGCCGTCAATCAATTCAAGTATGTGCAACTTTGCCTTGTTCATTTTGCTTATTATCAGGTGAATTCCACTCATCGAACGAAAAAATTGAGAATTTTATCATGCTCTTACCATGTCTATCAATGTATCTGCAGGTTCATGCCATTCCTAATCTTATCAGGTCAGCTATGCCCTCCAGGAATCGAAGGAACTCTCTTTGCCTTATTCATGTCAATAAACAACTTCGGCTCCACTGTAGGATCATTTGTTGGCGCCGGGTTGGCTTCACTTTTGAACATCTCATCAGGGTCGTTCAACAACCTTCTTTTGGGCATAACCATTCAAATCATCTGCACTTTCATTCCAGTCGCTTTCCTATTTTTGATACCGAAGGAAGCTACGGGAGTGTCAACGTAATAGCCAATAGAATTTTCACCACACAACTTAGAATTACAAGGCAACTGATATGAATAGGAACCACTCAACCACATCAATATTTTAGCCTTCACATTGAGATATTCAAGCCACTAGCGGCATTCTGATTCATGTAGATTTCAATTATAGAGCTTGGCTGGCTCACTTAAGTCATGTATACATAAACTTTTATGCCACAATTTTTGAACAGCTGTTCAATATGAAACACACATTCTATTTTGTTTGCCTCTCGTTTGTTCTTTCTGGCTTTTAGCACATGATGATACATGAGATTTTTTTTTTTTTGGGAAAAAAATCATTTTAGTCCCTAACTTTTGGGAAATGATCAAATTTTTAACTATGTTTTTTAAAAGAACAAAATGAACCTTAACTTTTCAAAAAAGTGTCAAATTAGTCCCTCTTATTGGTCAACTAACAGTCAAACCTAACAGAAAATGTTAAAAGACTAATTTAACCTTACACTCAAGGGAAAAAATCATTTTAGTCCCTAACTTTTGGAAAATAATCAAATTTTTAATTATGTTTTTTAAAAGGACAAAATGAACCTTAACTTTTCAGAAAAATGTCAAATTAGTCCCTCTCATTGGTCAACTAACAATCCAACCTAACAAAAAATGTTAGAAGATTAATTTAACCTTACACTCAATTAAAACAAATAAAAAGACCATTATACCCCCAACTAAAGTTAAATATTACAGTAATATATAATTACCAAAATAACCTTAATATGCTTTTATATAATTTCCATAAAATTACATTTTTACCCTTGGACAATTTTTGTGCACGCTCAACTTGGTCTAAGAGTCTTGATGTATATTCAGAATGCATCAGAATTTCTTAGCAAAATCCACAAAAAAATTAAAAGAAAAAAAACCCAACAAACCAAAATTTATGATCTAAAAACCCTAACGGACTCACCTGAGTTTATGAAGACAATCACCATCGCTCAAGAAGTTGACCAAACGATGTCCGGGGTATGGGTTGACAATGGGCGAACAGGGTGCGGGTTAACAACGGCTGAACAGGTTAGGGTTGATAGTGGGTGAACGAAAGGGTGTAGGTTGTTAAACAGGTTAGACAATTGCAAATGGATGACCGTCGGACGGTGACGGTAGTGGTCGAGGGTTAGTGATCGGTGGTCGATGGTCGATGGTCGATGGTCGATGGTTTGTGAACAGGTGTGGGTCCCTAAAATGGGGTGGGGTGTGGGCTTTGAAATGGGGTGGAGTGTTGTTGAGAGTGGTGTGGGTAAACAGTGACTTTGTTTTTAGGAAAAAAATCATTTTAGTCTCTAACTTTTTAAAATGATCAAATTTAGGGGTATAATGGTCTTTTATTTGTTTTAATTGAGTGTAAGGTTAAATTAGTCTTTTAACATTTTCTGTTAGGTTTGACTGTTAGTTGACCAATGAGAGGGATTAATTTGACACTTTTCTGAAAAGTTAAGGTTCATTTTGTCCTTTTAAAAAACATAGTTAAAAATTTGATCTTTTCCCAAAAATTAGGGACTAAAATGATTTTTGTTTTAATTGAGTGTAAGGTTAAATTAGTCTTTTAACATTTTCTGTTAGGTTTGACTGTTAGTTGACCAATGAGAGAGACTAATTTGACACTTTTCTAAAAAGTTAAGGTTCATTTTGTCATTTTTAAAAATATAATAAAAAATTTGATCTTTTCCCAAAAGTTAGGGACTAAAATGATTTTTTTTTTTTTTTTGAGGTGTCGGAAGGAGCTCAGGAGACAACCACGACCAAATTGATAAGGCTTTAGTGGCATGACCCTGATAAGTGACTCCCATGCAGTTGAGAGTCATCCACACTTAGATGGGAGACAATCTATATGCATGAAAGAAAATCTCATGTTTATTAGTAAAGGTGGGGGTGTCGAACCATAGTCTAAGACCATGACCAGCCTGTGTGCTTTCCACTGCACCACTTGGGCATTGACACATAAGATGCTTCTGTTGTTGAACCGGAATATGTATATATGGGAAATTTTTAAGAATTCTAATGAAATCTTAAGGAGGATAATAAGATTTGTTATAAATTTTTTCCTTCATAAAAAACAGTTTAAAATTTATTCAAATCCATCACTTTAAATAAATTTTATGAATTTAATAACTTTTTTAATACACCTAAATTTTATTACATTCCATACAAATTTAGATTCCATATAAATCTGGATTGAAATTTAAACTGAATACATCCCCCTTAAAAAAACTTAGATTTTATTGGTTTTCATAAAAATCTAAATTGAATACTCTTAGATTTTAATAAATATCATATAAATCTATATTAAATACACCTAAATTTCAATGGAATCAATTTAAAACTAGATTGAATTCTAAATTGATTACAGCCCCTAAAACATTATATAATGTATTATGAGCTAAGGGGGCCCAAGTACAAATTCGACACATCATGACACCTCACCTTGTTGGGCCTAAATCTTACCAATAAACCAACCCAAACCGGCCCAAGCCAAAAAATTAAAGTTAAAAGGAAAAAAAAAAAAAACCAAAAAATCATTTTTTAAAGGAAGCCTTTCTCTGATATCAGAGCCAGGTTTCGATCCTGGGACCTGTGGGTTATGGGCCCACCACGCTTCCGCTGCGCCACTCTGATTTGTTGCTCCAATGTAACCAACAAACCTATATACCAAATATTAATTTACACAAACCAAACCAAATGAGAAGCTCAAGACTTTTGCAAGCATCAAATCAATCACAACTTTGAACAAAATATTGGAAGCATGAGAAGACGACCTGGAATCGGCGGTCTACAGACAGCAGCAGCTGCAAGGGATCAATATCGGTTGCTTGGAGAAAATGTAGCCAAACTGAGAACTGATCTCATGAAAGAGCAGCTTGCCACTTTTCGATCTCAGCTCGAAGACTTTGCTCGCAAACACAAGGTCCCTTTTTTTTTTTCATGCTTTTGATTGATTGGTTAATTCTAAAGATGCAAATTTCAGTTTTTGCTAGTGGGTTTGTTTTTGTTTTTTGGTTTTCTCTCATTATTTTTTTGAGAATTTGGTTGTTTTTGTTGGAAAGTTTTGTTTTTTATTCAATTGGAATTTGATGGTTTTTTTTTTTTTTTGGCCGGGAGGGGGCGTTGGGGTGGGTGTGGGGTGGTGGTGTGTGTGGTGAGGTATTATAAGATTTGATGAGTTTTTATCAGAATTTGGGTTTGTTTTCCATATATACTGGAATGTGGGGAAGTGGTTTGTTGTTTTTTCTTTGTTGTTTTTTCTGAAAAGTTTTGTTTTCGATTGAATTGCTGATATATTCAGTGGAAGTTGTAGGTTGGTTTTGTAGTGTTAGACAAATTAATTATGTTATATTGTTTTGTATTGATATTTGTCTGGGATGTTAGAAGATTCGACGAGTTTTATTGGGAATTGGGTAGTTTTGGTGAAGGCGATAGTATTTTAATGAAAATTTTAAGGTCTTTTAGGCGGTTGTGTGAAAGAGAGACCTGGTTTGTGGTTTACGATTTCTTGCTAGCCTGAAAAAATTGAACATGATGGATATTTTGCATGAGAAATGATGATTTGTGTGTGTGTGTGAAGTTGTGTGTGTGTGTATGAAGTTGTGTTGTTTTTGTTTAGCAAGTGTGAAATTGAGCTGATAGCTGAAACGGGTTGATGCAGAATGACATACGCAAGAACCCGACGTTCAGGTCTCAGTTTCATGAGATGTGTGCTAAAGTGGGAGTGGATCCACTGGCCTCCAACAAGGGTTTTTGGGCGGAGCTGTTAGGAATTGGTGACTTCTACTATGAACTTGGTTAGTGTCATTTTCTTGGATAATGTTGAATTTTTCAGAAGTCATGACAAGAGTTTTGGAGGTGTGATGTTTCATCCTTCTATAGAAGGTGAAGATATGGGGTTGTGCTAGTTTTGCCTGCGGTTACTGTTGGCCTCTGAAAAATTTTTAAATTCTGAACTGTATGTTGTGTTGAGATATTTGTGTCCTTCAGTGCATAACATGTTAATCTACGGATTAACAGCATTTGAACATTAAAAACATTGGGAAATAATGCATTATTTTTCCTTAGAAAAAATGATCAACACAAGTTTTGGGTAATTCAGCTACAAGTTTCTTCATAGTTTCTTGGAATCTTATTTCACAAGTGTCTTATACAAAGCCAAGTCTGCTATTTTTCTAACGATTGAAAAATTTGTTCGGAATAACAAATTGGAGTGATTTTTATTAAAAAATAAATAAAAATTCTCAGATGTTTGTTCAGGTGCCTCCACAAGTCTATGTATGCGGCATAAAAATCTTAGTTTATGACTTTTAAACTTCTCCATTCCTCCACTTTTCCTAATTGCTCTTAAATATAATAGGAATATGTTGATTATGTTATAGGATGTAATACTGAATCATAGCAACTTGGCTAGACAGGCGTACAAATTGTTGAGATTTGCTTGGCAACAAGATCCCACAATGGAGGCCTGATCAACCTTCAGGAACTCTGTAATCTACTTCGTCAGAGACGAAAAAGTGATCGTGAGGCCGTTACTGAAGATGATTGCTTGCGTGCTATAAGTAAGCTGAAGGTATTGTGGTTAAGGTTGTTTCTGATGCATGTCTTATTAATACTGGCACAGTTTCAAAAAGTTGCATGAATACCAACTGTTTTGTTAACATGTAGTACTTCAATTTTTCCAGGTACTGGGTAGTGGTTTTGAGGTGATTTCTGTGGGAAAGAAAAAGCTTGTTCGTTCTGTTCCTACTGAGTTGAACAAAGACCATAATCAAATTTTAGAGTTGGCTCAGGTTCTGCCCTTTCTGTTTCTATGGTTTCCTTATTCTCAAAATTCATTTTGGAATGTTTATCTTTTTTTCAAAGAATGGAGTGTTTGCTATTTATAACTTGTATTAGTTTTTATCTGCTTCAAAGTGGAATTCTTACCAATTGATCAAATATCTATTAAAAAGAACTTTTGGCTCCCTTAGGCTCAAGGTTTCGTGACTGTTGATGAGGTAGAGAGACGGCTTTCCTGGACATCTGGTCGAGCTATTGATGCTCTTGATATTTTATTAGACGTAAGTTGTTACTACTAGTCTTTATAGTTATATTTCCTTTTTTTTTTATCGCTTATACTCGGCACATGTATAATTGAATTCACAAGACTCAGAATCCTTTTTGTGTTGCAGGAAGGCCTTGCGATGATTGATGATGGTCACAAAGATGGCAAACGGCGTTATTGGTTCCCCTGTGTATCTTCCATTTCCTCGTCAGTAGGGGCTGATTCCTAGCAGTATGTTACAATCCAATATCACTATATTCATCATTATTGTGTTACGTGGACGTCCAATACATGAAGTGCAAAAAAGCATAGAGTTTTGGTTTTTCGCTCCTCTATGGTTCAAGTTGATTTCATGTGCATTAATATATTAGAAAAAGGCTGTCTTGCCAATCCTTTATTTTTATTTTTTGTTTTCTTTTTTTCTTGCAAAGTTTCAATTAGTTGATACAAGGGCATGTGTAGAATCAATACAAAGCTTTAATACTTGTAATAGTTTCTCAATTGCATTTTCTCCCATTATTGGCAGTTATCAAATTTAGGTTCAAGAATTCATCCTGTTTGATTAACCAAATTACATCCTGTTCAATTGCTCTGTGGTTTCCTGGAGCCTGTTCAGTAATTTCTGTAACATCTTTTGACCTCAGTCAATTTAACTTTTGTGAAGCTGTCTGGGTTTTTGTGGTGTGAATTGACTAATTGCTAGAATAATTTATATCTTCCCTTTTGGAGGAAGCAGGATGAGAAAGAAACCATCGCATCTTATATCTTCCAATATTTAAGAGAGGTATCAAATATCAAAAGCTCCAACTTCTTTGTAATTGAAACGAATGAGGCCATTTTTGGTCTATGGTCTGATTGAAACGTCTTTGGAACCTTCGTGTTGAAGTTTCAATGAAATTTCCTGAGATACATACAGCAACAAAATGACAATATAAATAGCACCATAGAGCTAACCTTCTCATGCACATTCCCTTTCTTCCATAATTTCTGGCTAGAACCATGAGTGTTGTTGCAATTGTTTTGCTCCAGTTACTGGCTGTACCAAGCATCAACATAAGCTTCTGCCATGGCAACGCTTATGTGGGTTGCATTAAAAGTGAGAGAGAAGCACTTTTAAGGTTCAAGCAAGATCTCAAAGATCCTTCAAACCGACTTGCCTCATGGACCGGTGATGGAGATTGTTGTATGTGGACTGGTGTCGTTTGCAACAACTACACTGGCCATATCCTTGAGCTCCACCTTGAAAATCCCTTTTACTGCAATTCTAAAGCTTATGAGAGGTCAAAATTGGCAGGTAAGATAAGTCCCTCTTTGCTTGATCTTAAGCATTTGATTCACTTGGACTTAGGTGATAACAATTTTGAAGGCATTCATATTCCTAGAATTCTTGGTTTCATGAGGAATTTAAGATATCTTAGCCTAAAAAACGCTGGATTTGGGCGAATGATTCCGCACCAACTTGGAAACCTCTCCTATTTGCAACATCTTGACCTCAGTGATGAGATAGGTGGTGGTCAGCTATATGTTGAGAATATTTGGTGGTTGTCTGCTCTTTCTTCTCTGGAGTACCTTGATTTGAGTTGGCTGAACCTCAGAAAAGCCTCTGAATGGCTGCTGGTGACCAATGCACTCCCTTCTTTGGTAGTATTGAAATTAACAGCTTGCCAACTCTATAATTTTCCACCCTTAACCAATGCAAATTCTTCGCTTCTTGCCACCCTTGATCTATCCCTAAACAATTTTAATAATACTTCAGTTCTTAGTTGGGTTTCTAGTCTTACTCATCTAGTCTCACTTGGTATGCTTGATAATAATTTTCAAGGCTCAATCCCAGAGGGATTTCAGAATTTGACTTGTCTTAGACATCTCGAATTAGGTGAAAATAATTTTAGTTCTTCAATACCATACTGGTTGTACAAATTTAGTCATCTTGAATACCTTGGTCTTGGTAGAAATAGCTTGCAAGGTACAATTTCAGATTCTCTAGCTAACATGACTTCAATCACAGATTTTGATTTCTCGTTTAATAAACTTGAATGGAGAATTCCAAGATCGTTGGGAAGACTTTGCAACTTGAAGTCAATCTCTTTGTCGGGTGTCAAATTGAGTCAAGAAGTATCTGAAGTTCTAGATATTTTCTCAAGATGTTATCCTGATGGACCAGAGTTGTTGTATATGAGTGATAGCCAACTTTTTGGTCATATTCCATCATACTTGGGAGAATTTTCATCCTTGGTACATTTAGATTTTTCCTTTAACAAATTAAATGGAATTCTTTCGGAGAGTCATTTTGCTAACCTCACAAACCTGCTCACTTTTTTGGTTTCCGGGAACTCATTGACCTTAAATGTCAATCCTAATTGGCATCCTACTTTTCAGCTTCAAGCGTTAGGCTTGAGATCTTGTCATTTAGGATCTCAATTTCCATCTTGGCTTCATTCACAAAAGCAATTATATGAGTTGGATTTGTCTAGTACAGGGATAATAGATACCATTCCTAAAAGGTTTTGGGAATCTCTTTCTCAATTTCAATTTTTAAATCTGTCTCATAACCAAATTTATGGTGAGATTTTAAATTTAACTAGGGCTGGTTACTTTGGTTTCGTTGATTTGAGTTCAAATAATTTGTCGGGTAAATTACCGTTTATAACGTCCAAGTTGATTAAACTTGATCTTTCTGACAATTATTTATCAGGATCCATTTTTCATTTTCTTTGTAATGGTATTGAATCTATTGATGGATTTATGTTCATGCAATTTCTCAACCTTGGAGACAACCTTTTAACGGGTGAATTACCTGATTGTTGGAAGAATTGGCCTATGTTGATATTCATCAATTTGTGCAACAATAAATTTACCGGTAACCTGCCAATTTCCATGGGAACCTTAAGTTGCCTTCGATCAGTACATCTTCGAAAAAACAACCTTTCTGGAACAATACCCATGTCACTTAAAAATTGTACAGGTTTAGTAGCACTAGATTTTGGTGAAAATCAGTTTGTTGGAAATGTTCCATCATGGATTGGGGAAAGTTTTTCTGAAATGGTGATTCTCAACCTTCGTGGAAATAGCTTTCATGGCCACCTACCAATAGAACTTTGTCGTCTCTCGTCTCTTCATATCTTAGACCTTGCTCATAACAATCTCTCTGGTACCATACCAAGATGTTTCAATAACTTCAGTGCCATGGTGACAATAAACTACGCTTCAAGCACCTATATTCAGTACACAGCCTTTTTTATTTGTAATGATTTTTCAAGAAATCTCCTTGAAAGTGCATCACTTGTGACCAAAGGGAAAGAGGCTCAATACAGCACCATTCTTAATTTGGTAAGAAGTATAGACCTCTCCAACAACAATTTCTCAGGGGATTTTCCCATAGAAGTGACAAATCTTGAAGCCTTGCAAACGATGAATTTATCTCACAATTTTTTCACTGGAAAAATTCCTGAGAATATTGGTTTTATGAAATCATTAGAGTCCGTTGACTTCTCTTTTAATCAACTTTCCGGTGAAATCCCAAAAAGCTTTTCAAGTTTAACTCTTTTGAGTTACTTGAACTTATCCAATAACAACTTGGTCGGAGAAATACCTTTAAGTACTCAACTACAAAGTTTCGATGCATCCTCTTTTGCTGGCAACGAATTTTGTGGCCCTCCACTTCCTAAAAATTGCGCTGAGACTGCTATAATGCCTGGCACTGAAAATGCTAGAGAAGATGATGAGGTGGGCTGGGGGTTCTATGTGAGCATAGCACTTGGATTTATTGTGGGCTTTTGGAGTGTGATAGGTTCTTTACTTGTCAACAGAAGATGGAGGTACATGTACTCTCATTTTTTGGACAAACTTGGGAATTTTGTGAGAAAATGTTGCTAGATTTTTTTCTGCTGTCCTTGTTTTATGTACTTTGATAATCAAATATTGAGTACCATAATAAATGAAGAGATTTCTCTTCATTTTCTTTCGTTGTTTTCTATAACGATAGACATCCAATATTTTTATCAACTTTTTCATCAAATTTTATGTGGTTTAATTTTTTGATATATTAGTTGGATGAAAAAATTGGATGTATTAGATGTTTATTATTATCCTTTTTCTTATGCTCTAACTAGTAGGGGCTGATTCTTAAATACACCATGTTATTATGGTATTATCCATTCAGTATTATATCATTTATAGAGTTTATCATCAAATTGGATTTTTGGCTTTCCCAAATTGGTCAAGTTTTAAACCTTTAAAGGTTTTGTTCAATTAAAATTCTTCAGTTGTCAATTTATATATCCAGCAATCAGATCAACTCCTAAATTACACCTTTTAAAAAAAAAAAAGAAAAGAAAAGATAACCTTCTGTTTTTTTTTTTTTATGAAAAAACCCTTATAAAGTTTAATGATCTTAAAACCGCAAGGCTAAAAAGTAAAAACTAATAAAACGAATTCTAGTTTAGAATGATTATGTAATCCTTTGAATTTTTTTAAGTTGATTGATATTGTTATTTAAAATAATTAATTAAACATAAAAAAAAAAAAAAAATTATGTCTTCTCCAAAGTCCTAAAATTAGGATGTGTTTTAAGATTTAGCCTAACTATTGCTACTGCCATAAATTTCTTCTTTTTTTTTTCAAATATCCCCCTGTAAGTTCAGAGGTCACTGAGAACAAATTATTAGAGCAATTTGTTACAATATTGTTATCAAAGTAGACATGTATCAGCAATTAAAACACAGAGTAATATGTGTGATACCATCGGAAGTGATTTAATGAAGCCTGGATTACTGTAATGAATTTCAACGTAACCCTCCCACTTTTGTCAAACTTTCAGGCGCCAATAATTTCTGCCATCTTCAAGTAAAATTATTTTCAATTTAATTTTGCAAATATCTTTGAAATATTCTTAGTTCAAACTTCAAGGTAAATATTAACGAAAATTTTTTCAACTTAATAGTTAAATGCAGAAAAATAATATTTAACCTACTTTTCCAATTAATTGATTTTTCAAATCATCTACTATTTTTTTTACCTCTCTATTTTTCTATATTACCCATTTTTCCCATGTAATTAACTAATTTTTCACACAAATAGCCTTAATTAAATTTTAATGCTGTGATTGTAAATGCTTTTGATAAAAATTAACATAATCGTGAATAATTTTAATTAAAGATGTTGCGATAAATGATAATTATGATAAAAAAATTTCGGAATTATGAATAGTTTTGATTGAAAGTGTTGTGATCGTAAAATGTGCTTGGATCACAAGACTATTTATAAATTATGTCAAAACCTTTATCACATCGACTTTCGAAAATCATGATGCTACTGACATAATATTTGAATAAATGTACTGTCCACAAAAGACTTTTATTATTATTATTATTATTATTGTTATTATTATTGTTATTATTATTTTGGAGTACCGATACCTTCCTCAAGGTTTTATCAAAACTAATTGAAATAAGACTTTGAATCACGGTTCGAGAATCATCTTCCAGAAGATGGGGTGGGGCAACCCATATAAGGTGGGAAAATTTGTCTACAATTGTGGGACTTAGGTGAGTAGAACCCATAATCTCTCTTGAGGTTGGAATATGGGCGGCTTGTGGTTTTTACCCAGTGTTCTAAAACTTGATGATTTTCATTGAGTTCTCATTTACTTCTCACTAATTAGCATATATTTAGTAGATCTAAGAACCCCCAAATCGAGGCTTTTACTTGTCGTAGGCGAGTACTCACCGAGTTAGGTCGAGTACTCGCCAACTCGATCCAACTCGGGTTATTATTATTATTTAAAAAAAAAAAAAAAATCAACACAATACAACAATCTCCCACACCACACCAATCTCCTCGACCAAACTTCAATAATCAAGCCCCACTCCCAACTCCGACCACCAAATTCGATCACCACACCAAACCCCAACTCCGACCACCAAATTCAGTTACCACACCAAACCCCAACCCTCAATCTCCACACCAAACCCAAATCAGTTTGCTTACCTGTCATCGGTTGCTGCCACTTGTCCTTATCGTAACTTGACCGCCACTGGAACCTGTTCACATTACCCTTGTGGATTTTGGAGAGATTGGCTTCGGCTTTGACAAACAACGGTAGTTCATGATCTCAAAGAAACAACAACGACAACGATGTTAGAGAGAGAAGAAGGATGAGGGAAAAGGGGGAGAGGGGAGAAGGGAGAGAGACAGAGAATATGAAGGTTTGAAATTGAAATGGTTTAAGTCGATCATGTAGGGTGTGCTTTATATATGGTGGGAAAAATTTGGCTATAGCGCCTGATGTTTAAAGAAATAACAATTTACAGCCAGTGAGTAACAATTTTTGGAGCCTTGTTTTTACCATTACACCAATGCTCATTTCTCCATAAAAGACTTTATTAGTGACACAAAAATGATGTACATGCTCTATTTTTTGAGGTAAATGTAGACGAATACGTTTGAGAAAGAAAACCCGGTAGCGTTCTAGTTTTCCCATTGCCTTGAGATTTATGAATTACGTTGAGAAGAACACAATAAAATCCAAGCAGGTGCCAGTTTGTCAAACTTATGAACCCAAATAATCGAATTAGTTCATCATCATACCACTTGTCCAGTATCGACACCAACGTCCACGAAATCCCAGTCTATTTGATGGATATACATATGCTTATTCATAAATTCAAAATACTTAAATTCGAACAGATTAATTTATTAGTAACTTCTAATTTTAAGAAATTTAAAAAATTAAATTCAGATATATTATACCATCTATATATAATCCTATAATAGTTAGCGAATTTATATGTATATAACAGATTATATTGTATGAATCTATAGATAACGTTCATTTACTATTACTCTTTGCTATAAAATCTTTTAGCTCTCAAATTTGTAGACTCAATTAGCTTTGAAAGAGATATTAGGAAAAAAAAACCCAAAGCTAATTGCGCAGAATCAATATAAAGAATAATTATTTAATTGTGATAATTTCTTTGTTGTATTTTCTCCATTTTTTGACTGTAAACCATTAGGTACCTAATTAGCCATAAGAGAACATCCAGTTGAGGCTTAATTCGTTATCGTTGCTCTCTGCCTATTTCAACGTGTCATCGACCTAGGTAACAAAAATTGCACATCATGTTTAATTAGGTTTGTGGTTTCCGAAATCGTTGTAGTGAAACCGCTTGGTAATATATTGATTATGGACCAAGCTGGTTTCAAACAATCAAGTTCAAAAACTGGTTGGACTTATTAATGTCTTAGCTAGCTGGTAAGCTTTACAAAGAAGCATGGAGAAGATAATTTGAAGAAATTTTGAATTTGAAGTTTTGTAAAATTCATGTCAAAGTGGAGATTTGATGTAATGACTTGAATTTTGACTCATTGGGCATGAGTAACACACAATTTTTTTCCTACAAATATCTATTTTTAAACCAAAGCAATTGAAGCAAAGGCCACCTAAATTCTTCGAAAACAAAGTTGTTAAGTTGTATTATAATTACATAATTGCATGTACTGTTATTCATTTATTATTTTTCAGCTGCTCTTCATCTATTATATAAAGGTATTACTAATTAGAAAACAACTATCATAATTACAAATTAATTAATTATTATATTTTTAGTATCATCTGTGCCCGAGGATATGTTATTGGACTAAATCAAGTAAGTTCTTTATGTGTTTTATACCGCTTTTATTATTTTTTTTGGGTTGTTCCCCCATTATTTTTCACTAAAATGCACATTTTTTTTACCCTAGATTTTCTCTACCCTTTTGAAGATAACGTAATGAGAAAAGAGAAAATAAAATTCAAACTACTTACTTTCATGAATTAATTACCTTAATTTTTATGTGTCTTGGATATCTTCTAAAGCTCATCCCTTCATGTTCATGGGGCTTTCTATAAATTTTATATCTTGATAAATATAGTTAGTGATCCATTAGGTCTTATTTTTCTAATTGCAAAAGCAAGAGCTCTTGATGATATAACAATATCATGATATTGTTAGTCTTCCATTTGTACTGTATCATTATCGATCAGGTTTTAAACAAGCACTCAACTCCGATCCATTCTAGTGATTGCACCTCTTATTCATTTATTTTCTTATAGGCCACGGAATCCTTAGACTTTAGCTCTCCATGATTCTACTTGTAGCTAGCTTTTGTTTCATTTTTCCTTAGATGATGTGTGCAAGTTACAAGTTTGAAAGAAACCGCTTAGCCTTTTAATTCTCCAACTACACTTTCAGCTAGCTTCTGTTTTGTTTTCCTAGGATGATTTATGAAAGTTTGAAAGAGATTGCAGTCTAGAACAATCAATGTTTATCTTTGACTGATGTAACTGTCTTATCTGTTGGTCTGTGGAAATTTCCTGCAATTTATACGTAAACAAAATAACACTATAAAAAGCACCATACATAGTGATTACCTTCTTAAGCACATTTCCTTTCCTTCAATTTATACGTAAACAAAATAACACTATAAATACTAGATAGATCCAATCTGGTGGATCTCCACCATCTTCAACATATCAAGATTGTTCATCAAACCCTTTTACCAACATCATCAACAACTCACTTCATCAACATCATCAACAACCCACTTTATCAACATCAACCTTACAGTCTTCAACATCATCAACAAAACCATAGCATCATCATCTCCTACAACAACAACATGAACAACAACATTAAAAAAAAAAAAAAATCAGAACTTTTTATCCCAAAAAAAAAAAAAAAATCAAAACAGGGGGCTGATGACCGAACCCAGATGAAGAGACTCTTTGAACCTAGATGAAAAGGCTCTTCATTTGGGTTCAAT
Organism: Nephelium lappaceum; assembly: GCA_021234005.1. Classification (NCBI taxonomy): domain Eukaryota; kingdom Viridiplantae; phylum Streptophyta; class Magnoliopsida; order Sapindales; family Sapindaceae; genus Nephelium; species Nephelium lappaceum. The sequence continues at coordinate 33,172,470 of CM037996.1, forward strand.
TTAAACCTAGATGAAGACTTCATCTGGCTTTCTCGAACCCAAATAAAGATTTCGTCTGGGTTCAATTGAACCTAGATGAAACCTTTTTAGGTCTGGGTTCGATCGAACCCAGAACCCGATAGGTTCTCCATCTGATCAATTTGAGATGGAGGCCCATCGGAGATGGAGCATATTGGCTCCATTTCCAACAGAAAGAACCCTTATGACATTGGAGGTGCTTCATTTGAGGCGAAGGAGATGCTGGACAGAAGAGACTAAGGAAGAATGAGAAGGGATGGAAGAGAATGATACAGAGGAGACGGAGGAGACGAAGGAGAACGGAGGAGATGAAAGAGAGGTAAAAGAGGGGGAGAAGATGACAGGGGTTTCATGGGTTTGTTCTGAATTCTTCCAAATTAAAGAAAAGAATGAAAATTAACTTGTTTTAACCTTTTTTTTTTTTTTTTTTTTTTTTAAAAAACTTATTTTATTTTTTAAATTAATATTTTTAATTGTTGGATGGAAACAATGACTAGATTTTTTTTCCTAAATTATTATTTTTTCTATGTTTTTTTTTAAATTTCTGTTTAATTTAAACAAAAGACAATGATAAGATTTCCTTTTAAAAAAACATATAATTATATATACATGTGTCAGCTTTTCATTGATCAAATGATATATAATATTTTGGTTTTATTAGGGATAAAATAGTTATTTTAAGTTATGAGGGGTAATTGAGTGTTTTTTCAATTTTTCGTTTAGTTCGATTGTCAGTTGACTAACAATTTAGACTTTTTTTAGGAGTTTTGAAAAAGTTAGAAATGAAAAGAGCTATTTCCAAAAGACCTTTAAAAATTTGATATTTTTTGAAACCTCAAGGACTAAAATGAAGTTTTTCCTTGATAATAAATTTGTAAACAGAAGAATCAAGCTCACTTGGTTCTACTTTTTTTTTTTTTTTTAGATGAAAGTAATTAATTAAGGTTACTAAAGCTAGGCTATAGCGTCAAATTAGGTAATTATATGGATGTTTTGTTATTGTATACAAGAAGGGATTAGCTAACTTACAATTATGTAATATTACCGAAACATTAATAATTTTAATAGATGAAAGTTTATTAGAGAAAAAAAAAAGAGTAAATTACAATTTAACTATCTAAATATATATATATATATATATATGTGTGTGTGTGTGTGTGTGTGTGTGTGTGTGCAGGCAGAGTAAAGTTTTCTGTTTCATTACAATGAACTCTACTATTATTAGACCCTCTCCATTAAACTTAATTGAGGCAAGGGCAAAGTTGGCATTTTATGGATATAGGTCAATCACATGGGTGAATGAAAATTAAATAAAAAAAAAACTTAAAATTAAAATTAAAATTAATTAAAAAATCTTCATCAGTTCTCTACCATCCATCTAAAAATGGACAGTTGATATTAATTTGAAAAAATAAAAAAATTAAATAAAAAATTTTTATTCAATCCTTTCCACTGTCTCTTTCTTTTCACTTAATCTCAACTTCATCTTCAACCAACAACAAAACCTAGAACTGTTATGGGTTTGATCTTCAATAAAATCTAACCATCTTCAACAAAATCAACAAAATCTAATAAAAAAATAAAAGACAAAATGGCAGTTTTTTTTTTTTAATTGAACCCAGAATTCTGGGTTCAGTCCAACCCAGAACATCTTCATTTTTGTTTTTTTTTTTTAAAAAATGAAGTTGAAGAGAAAGAATGAAAATGCATTGAAAGAGAAAGAGACAAACAAATAAGGCTGAAGTAGAGAGAGAGAGAGAGAGAGATTGTGACTGGCGGAATAGAAATATGGGTTTCCAGGAAATAATGGAAACCTAAAATCATCAATCATCTGCAAATATCATCAAACCTAATCAATCATTTGCAAACATCATCAAATCCCAAATATCATCAAGCCCATCATCTTCAAAACAACATCAAACCCAATCAATCATCTACAAACTTCATCAAACCTATATGGGACAAACCCAACATCAAACCCAAAACATCATCTAGGATGATCCTAAATGATGTTCATCTGGGTTTGATTTTTTCCCAAATGATGCATTCGACGAGAGAGAGAGAGAGAGAGAGAGAGAGAGAGAGAGAGAGAGAGAGAGAGAGAGAAGGCTAAAGAAAGAAGGTTGTAGTGAGAAGGAGAGGGGGTTGAAGCTAGAGAGAGAGAGACAGAGATGGCTATTTTGTGGAAACACTTTTTCCATCAATGAAGAGGGCATCTCATCCAAGCACTTGTCTATCGAATCCAAATCTAGAACATGGACCCTTCAAAACGTGAATCAATCAAAAGAGAGAAAAGGAGCTTGTTTTTTAATTTATAGTTTTTTTTTTTATAATTTTTTCTATTTTTTATTCGGTCAACTGGATCAATTTTAACCATCAAGGATATTTTGGTCTTTTTATCATATTTATACTATTCACTGTTAAATGTAATAGAAATTTACTAACGGTAGGGGGGTTAATCGTAATAAAATAGAAAACTTTACTCCGCTTGTACTTTTTTTTTTCAAGTAGTTAAATTGTAATTTGTCAAAAAAAAAAAAAAAAAACACCTATAAGCTTGATTATCTCCTCTTTTGCCATCAGTGACTGGAGTCTTCTGTAATTTTAGAAGGCCTTGGTAGGACCTGTCGGCTGTAGCTTTAAATGTCTTTAGTCAAGGGTTGTGCTACTCATGTCATCTTCCAATTAGCTGATTACTTTTCCAGCTAAGGGGGATTAATATCCAATTGTTACCGAGATGGTTTGAGACTAGCAGAAATAGGGTTTTTTTTTTTTTTTTGGTAAAAAAATTAAAAATTTTAAAATTACTATCAAAATTTAAAGTGAATTTTGTATTTTTCAAAGTAAAAAAAATAATTTTTTTTTACATCATAATATTTACAAATAAATAATTACAAAAGACTATAACTTGCCTCAGTTTAAGGCGTCGTGCTTGCTGGCCCAAGGCAATCCAGCATAACGAGTGGCTGACTAGTAGCCCAAATTAATGGTCGGAAATTTGGTAATTTTAGAGGTTATAATAACCTTAATGACTTGGTATAAACAAGTCGTAGACTTGTTTTTTAGAGTGAATTCGGCAGCCAAGAAAGGAGAAAAAGAGAGAAAAAAAGGAAGAAAATAACAAGAAGAAGAGAGAACTGTGGGTGCCTTTGTTCTCGGTGTAACAGTCTCTTTTCGAATCCATCTATACAGTGAGCTCTTGAGATTCATGTCTAGCTCATTCCATCCATTTTAAGAGATTTTGTTGTGATGAGATTATTGTGATTTCTCTTCTCCGTATCGCTGTATTCCTTACATTGTTGCTTCTGAGAGATGATTTTTGTATATCCATTATTGGTGATATAATGGAGATATTTTTTGGAGTTTGACCAGTGAATGTAGGCTCATGCAGGTCCAAGTAAATTAACTGTTGAGTATTTTGCAGATTCTACCATTCACACAAATACCGGTAGTGTGATTCGGTTTGTATTTTTTGATTTTTCTGCGACATAAAGCATGTACAAGTGCATGATAGTTCACCCCTGCCTTCCCCTACAGACATATATAAATATAATCCAGTCATACATATAATTAAATTACATGTCTAGTACTTAAAAAATTCAGTTGGTATAGCTCCTTAGTAATACTTACCATAGAACTCAACAAACTTTCCAACAACACCATGCTTCCTCAACATTTGGGTCACTGTCAAAACCAAGTCAGTAGCCGTGACAACATTACGCAACTTCCCAGTCAACTTGAATCCAACAAAACCCGGCAAAACCATGCTCATAGGCTGCCAATTTTGTATAGTCCAGCATTAGAGGCAAAAAAGAGAATTTAAGGCATGCATATAGCGACTTAGAGTGAATGTGCGTGCACCAAATGGAATTCTTCGAATATAATAGATGTTGTGATAATGATACAGGCTCCATGACCTTAATAAACAGAACAATACGTCTCTGTGCCACTGTTCACAAACTGAATGACATATTCAGCCATGAAAATGTATTTTACAAACAAAAAGGAATAAATAAAGTACCCATCAGTTCACCAATATAAGGATAACTGTAGTGAGTTCAGTATGCTCTTCACCATTAGCATCCTAAATATACCCGGATATAAGTTGCTCGGTGGATTCAAAGGAGGGAGAAAATAGAATAGTATATCCTGCCTGACCGAGCATTGCAGCCTCAGCTTCAATTTCCTCCAACTCCCCAGCCAGCAACTCCTAACCCATCAATCATCGCTGTGTGGGAATCAATACCGACCACACTATCGGGATAGAGAACACCATCGGTGTTAAAGACAACTCGTCCAAGGAATTCCAACTTAACCTAAAATTGCACCAAGAGCAGCACTTAATGCCAAATCAAGCAATTACATCTGATGAAGAATACATCAGCTCAGGTTGGCATCTAAGCCTTTGAAATGATTTCCATGGCATTTTACTCACAAATAATTCCAATGCCAATCATCTGCCAAACTTTATTACCTGGTGAACAATTCCAGAACCAGGAGGAACAACAAGCATGTTATGAAAAGCAGATGATCCCCACTTAAGGAAAGCAAATCGTTCTTTGTTCCTTTAAAATTCAAGTTCCATATTTGACTGTACGGCATTCTCTGATCTTGCTACATCAACCTGCACTGAGTGATCAATGACAAGATCTACTGGAACCTTTAGATATGCAAATACATTACCGTTAGACCACTCAATACAACCTCTGCAAATAAAAACTATTGTAGCACATGGCAGGTCAGATATTACACAAAACCCAGCTGTGCAAGTTTCTTAAAGTAACAACAAAACCCATTTAATCACAATCACAAACCGAAGGACTGATCTTTTGGGGGTCAGTCCCAAGATTCTTCATAGCATCCCTCATGCAAGCAAGATCAACCACAGCAGGTACTCCAGTAAAATCCTGCGATGAAATTATGATTGTTTAATATATACAAATCAATAATGATTGGTCCACCCTCAAACATTTTATAAAATAATGATTTGCTTCGATTTTTCTACCAAGTTGTTTCTTTCAGTAGTCAATAAATACTCAAAATGGACCTTAGGCATTAGAGTATTTGCAGGAAAATTATGCAGCGTTTTCAAATTTTGTATGGCATATGAAAATTGTTTATATATTCTTCAAAAATTGTAGGAACTTATTTTATAAATATATCTAAACAACAGAAACATAGGTGTCTGTTTACATATATAAATTAATTAATTTTATAAACCTGTCTATAACTCTGCTTTTGAGATTAAGCTAAACTAATTGTTTACTCGATTGATTTTAGAATGTGCAAACAATAAGGTATGATATCGTTTTGCCATGCGTATTCTGGTAGTGTGGGTGTAAATTTGGTAAAGTAATTGTTGAGCTGTGTCGGTTACAGGAATACATCCTCGTGAGAAGGCAAAACCTCCAAGTTAACTTGCCTTGTGTGTCGGAGTTGTTGGGAAACATTTGGAGGACATCATTGTTGATGCGGGTGAGATTGCAGTCAACTTGCCAGCTGATGTTAAGTTTGTCTGATTGACAAAGTTTTGTGTTGCATTTCCTAAGTTTGTATATATTGCTTCGTTTTCTACTCTGTAATGAGATTCAGTGGGTTCGTTTTGGTCTTTATATTTGATCTCCATAGACTAAACTTGCGCTTGAGAAATATGTTTTTCGTTTTTCATAACATTTAAACCTACATCATTGTGTGACAGATTGCATTGGCCACCGTATCACTAGCTGATAGTTCCTTGGAAATTCTTGACATTTCTATAAAATGTTTCTGATTCTGGTTCAGAGGTGGTGGCCCAGAGGTGCAAATCTCTGAGAAAAGTGGATATATGGTACAAAAATCCTTTTTCTTCAATTATTTTAAATCAAGCTAGCCAGGGAACAAGGTATTAGTATTACAATGTTGTAGCACTATGAAACAGTTAAGCTAAACTAATTGGTTAAGTACTAATCAATATCTCACAATACAATGGACCATCAGATATATGGCAGAACTGATTGTTTTAGTGCAGCCGATGTGACAAAATTACTGCTAATGTTTCTTCCCAGAACATAATAAACCTTTTGGATTCTAATTATGAGCTCTTGGATATGCAGCTGCCTTTGATTCCCACAACTCTTGGATTTTATAACCACTTGAAATGATAAAAAATAGAACATGACAGTGCATATGCTTTAGTGGTATAACATTACTTGATATCATGAACATGGCATTGCATTATATAGAAAAGAGATCAATTTGAGAGAGTTCGTTAAGAATTGAAAACTAAGTAATGATACCCTGTCAGGCATGTTCTGAAAGTTAAGAAATTATTTAACGAACTTTCATTTGCTGTACTCCAGCTTTAATGCTAGTTTGCACTTCCTAACTTTGTTATATTTCCATAAGATGTGAAAATGAGACTTCTCGATCAATCAAATGATTTTTAGTTTTCTAATCCTTGAACTTTCTATGTCATCATCTACTGTGAGTGATACCTAAGCTCTCATGTGGATTTTGTTGGTTTTGATATTAAGTTTTGACTAGGATATAAAATTTACAACAGGTAATGAACCAAATTCAATGTCGCAGAGGGAGCCCAAGGAGCAACCACACAGCAGGCACATGCTTGGGTATATTGAAACCAAAACTGAATGATGTGGAGGGAGAGTCCTGGGAGGAACTTGATACCACAGAGATTGGCGTTGGTGCACAGTCATTGCGCTGGTTTGTATGGGTATGTAAATTTGTTATATATTTTACATGAGGTTAACATGATGGTGTGAAATTTCTTCATCTCACGGGGCGGTTGTACAATCAAACCGCATCAGTATGGTATTGGATTAAGCGATTCTGAATACTTTCCTACTGAAAACTCATAAGAAAACAACGTATTTTGACTATTATGTGATGCAATGAAATTGTTTATCAAATACGTGCTCTTGCTTTCATCATTTGTTTGATTTTTTTCCTCTAAGTGCTCCCCATAGATACTATTGCTGTTATGTGTTTGTGTTCAACTTATATGAGTGGCTGTTTGTATTCTGGTGCATCTACAGATGTCTCCGTTTCATGATGCTCCAGAGGAGTTCGATCAAACTATATTTTCTGTACGGTCAGACAGGACTATCGGGCCAGCTGAAGGGCTTGCACTTAATCTTGCTGAGGACCAGCAAAGGTAGGTTCTAGTCTAGGGTTTCAAGGCACTGTACAAGTAAACTATGTAAAAGTCTCGTTCGTAAATCAAACAGTATGCAATACAATCTTTGTTCCAGTGTAGGGGCTGGAAATTTTATTGTCCACATGATCATAAAATTTGTTATTATCCATTAATTTTGAACCACAGAATGTTAATGTTGACTAATTATATGTTATCATGTTTAATTGTCTAGTCATTTTTTAGGAAAAGAAGTTATATTGACACTACCAAATTCACTCTACGCTGTGGGTATATCAAATTAGAGTGGTCGGGCAGAAGATTATTACTCATTCACAAGAACTATGAATACCTAAAGGGACACACTAAAAGCAAACATTTAAAAAAGAAAAAAAAAAATCTCTCTTAGTCTTCCAGTTTTCTTTGTGATCTTATTTGCATGACTACTTATATTTTTATATTTCTTGATAGATAATTTATGTGAACTTTCAGGAAGCTGGAGCATGCTCAAGCAACAGGACATATCAGTTTTCAGGAATACAGATGACAGGAATTCTGATCACAGAAAGAGAAACACAAAAAGAAGACACACACATCTTATTTCAACAAGCTCTTTGGGAGTGAATTCATTGACTTATCGAAGAACTTATTATAAAGTTGTTACCCTTCCCCTGGCAACTGTTATAGTAGAATGTTATGTTTTACCAAATGGAAAGAGTTTCATTTGTTATATTGTGGGGATATCTTGTCAATAGTTACTAATTTATTGATCGATGCGAAATTAAAGTACATATACCTCAAATTTGGTTTACTTTACAACTTGCAATTAGTAGTGACCCCAAAAGTTAGATAATCTCTGGATGCAAACATATTTGATGGAAAAAAAACATCCCATTTATTGTACACAGCATCAATAAAAGTAAAATTAAATAAAAGAGGAAAAAGAAAAACACTACACTACTAACATTTTTTTACACTACTGAAGTAAATTTTGTCTCCAAGACTATCCAATAAACGGCAGTATACACATCTCCATCTTCTGTTAATAAGCAAAGGTCCTATAAAGCCCCAAAAGCCCACCACAAATCCAACCACCAAGCTTATATAAAACCAATCCACTTCATGTTTATCACCATCCTTTCCTCGATCACTTTCGTCGCTTGGTGTTCGAACAGACACATTACAATCTTTAGGAAGTGGACATCCATAGAGATCATTGCCAATAAAACAAGATGCATCAAAGGTCTGTAGTTGAGTGCCTAAAGGAATTCTTCCAGTCAATTTATTGTTGGATAAGTTCAAATAACTCAGAAATGTCAAGTTTGTTATACTTTGTGGGATTTCACCGCAAAGTTGGTTTGCAGAAAAATCAATGGCTTCTATCTCCCTCATAGCACCTATAGTCTCAGGAATTCTTCCAGTTAATGAGTTATGTGAGAGATTTAACCACCATAGCGCTCTCAAACTTGTTATTTCTCTTGGAATATCTCCTGAAAAATTATTGTTGGAAAGGTCTATGGCTCGTACCAAATGCAGAATGGTGGAATACTCATATGCTATTCCTTTCCTCACAAGCAATGCATGCGCACTGAATGCTTCTTGGTATTGGACATAATACTTAAAACCTTTGCTGTCAAAATGATCCACAGTCACCATAGCACTGAAGTTATTGATACAACTTGGTATATTACCAAAGAGATGGTTATCAGCAATGTCTAAGATCTGTAGAGATGATAGACGACAAAGTTCCATCGGTAGAAAACCACGTAAGTGATTTGAACGGAAGTTGAGAATCCTTATTCTTGAAAATCTTTCTCCTATCCATGTGAGAACATCTCCGACAAACCTATTTTCAGAAGCATCCAGTACCTCTAAACTTTTACAATTTTCAAGATACTCAACTGGTATTACTCCGGAGAAATTATTCTTGCGAAGGATCAGTGAAGAAAGATTGGTTAAATTTCCCATAGAGGTAGGAAGTTTACCAAAAAATTTATTGCCACCTAAATTCAAGACCCCCAAGTTTTTCCAATTCATCCAACCACAATCTGGTAATTCTCCTGACAAAGAATTGTTCTCAAGGATGAGATTATATGTGGCCCTTGACTTATTCACTCCATAGCACAAAAATTGGAGAATGGATCCAGAAAAAGCATTACTAGAAAGATCCAGTACCTTAACAACATCAAAGGATATCTGAGGTAATGGACCAAAGAATTTGTTTGAACTCAAGTCTAATATCTCAATTTCACCGACATTGGTAAGATTTGGAATCTTCTGATGGAATTGGTTGTGGGAGATATTTAATTCATAAAATTGAGAAAGTGATTTCCAAAACCAATAAGGAATGACATCAGAAATCCCATTGTTGGATATGTCTAAAAAAGATAAACTCTTTTGTGAATGAAGCCATGATGGAAAGTGAGGTCCCATATGACAAGATCTCAAATTTAAAATTATAAGTTGAAATGGAGGAACCCAATCAGAATTGACTTTCACTACAATTTGTGAGTTTTCATTTAGGTTAAGCACAACAAGTCTTGAGAGATTACTAAAGTGAATTTGGGAAATGGTTGCATTCAATTTGTTATAAGATAGATCTAGAATTTTCAAAGATGAAAGTTTCCCTAAAGATGATGGAATGGGACCATAAATAGAGTTGTTATATAGACTGAGAGTTTCTAGATTTTTAAATCTTCCAAGTTGATAAGTCAGATGCCCAGATAATTGACAATTGCTAAGATCCAAAGACTCTAATCTAGTTGAAACACATCTTAAAAAGATATCTAAGACTTCAGAGATATTTAAATTCAGATTTAGAGATGACATGGAGATTGACCTCAAGTTGCAAAGTCTTCCAAAAGATGTTGGAATTCTCCCTTCAAGTCTGGTGGATGAGAGATCAAGTGTCTTGATGGAAGTCAAGTTCCCAAGAGAACTAGAAATAGAACCTTGCAAGTCATTATATGAAAGATTAAGGTACTCAAGATGGCTAAATTTGGACAACCAATTAGGCATTAAAGAATTAAAATTATTGGATGATAAATCAAGATGTTTAAGAGAAGTCAAATTTTCAAGCCCATTAGGAATTGGACCTCGAAAACCAGAAGAATGCATATCAAGAAAAACTAAGTGATTAAGATTGAAAACCCAACTTGGAATGAAGGAATTATCAAATTTGTTTTCGGAAAGATCAAGGGTGGTAAGAGATGAAAATTTTGCAATTAATAGTTGAGGAGAGTGTTGAAGTTCACACGATGACAATCGAAGTATTTCTAAAGATGAGAGTGAATTTATCTTTAACAACCAATTATTAGAGACTTTATTAAGATTTACCCCACTCAAATCAAGGTGTTTTAATAAAAAAAGACCAGATATCCACATTAAATTGTCAACATATAACTCATAAGAACAACTAAGGTCAAGATACCGAAGGTTGTAAAGATTTCCAAGTTGTTGAGGAATTATTCCCCCAAATCCAGCTCTAGAGAGATTAAGATATCTTAAATTCTCTATAAAACCAAGAAATCCAGGAATTTGAGTTCCTCCAAAATTGTGATAGCTCAAGTCCAAGTGAACCAAATCCTTCAATTCAAGTAAAGATGGATTTATCTTACCTCCTAGCGTTGAGTGATCGGAACGAAGATTGAGTTGAAGGACATGGCCGGTGAAGTTGTCACAGACAACACCAACCCATTTACAACAGTCTCCATCACCAATCCAAGAAGCAAGCCAACTAGAAGGATCTATGAGATCCTGCTTGAAGGCTAAAAGCGCATCTCTCTCATTTTGGATACAACCAACATAAGTGCTTCCACTGCAGAAGCTAATGTTGATGGTTGCAAAGGAAAGTAACAGGAAGAAAAGAAAAGCAGAAACAACAGTGATCATGTTTGGTTTCATTGCAATGGACTTTATATTTGAAATAATGAGGGGAAATGTGGATGAGAGAAGCTTATCACACTAGTGTGGTATTTATAATGTCCATGCACAATCGCCCATCTAGAATTTGGAAAGTAGGTACCCAATTTCCTAGACAATTTCTTTGTATCAAAGTTTCAAATACATATATGACAGCTGCAGGACATCAATTCCTTGACAGGTCTTGTATCGAAATTTCAATACTTGCTACAGACCCCACTTTAGCTCCCAACTAATCAAAAAGACTTTTTGTGCCAATTAAGGAGAAAATTCTGACACTTTGATTGTTAACACTGCTTAGTGAAATGAAGAGAACAAAGAGCTGTCCTCTGTTTTCGAAACAGAGTATTTCTGCTATACTCATCTTTGATAAATGTAGGACAAGATTTCCCAGCCCACCAATCTTATCACTTTGATTTGGCAACAGATTCCGTGGAAACTGCTTAAACATACTGGCATACAGTTTTCATTAAATTTTCATATTAGGTCAGGTTAATATCAATTAATCAACTGTAATTCAATTGTTTAAAGAAATTAATTAAAAGTAAAACATTTACAAAATTGATGGACTCCTCACCTTAAATTGTACGAGAACAATTCCAAGAAGAAAAGGAATGGTGTCTATTAAGTTTTAATTTCTTAACTCCTCACTGTCTGATAAGCTTGGACTTTGGAGTAATCCAGTTTGGAAAAATAGCTAGCTAATTGGAATATGACCAGACTGAGTTGCAGGAAATTTCTTTGATCATCACTTTGTTTGCATTCAAAGTCATTCTTTTTTTTTAATCAAAATTTCAATGATGTTTACTTGCTACAGGCCTCACATAATTGGCTCCCAACTAAGAAAAAGACTTTTTAAGTCAATTAAGGCGGCTGTACTCTGTTTCTGAAAAATAGCTAGCTAATTGGAATACAACCGGGCCCTTGAGTTGCAGGAAATTTCTTTGATCATCACTCTGTTTGCATTTAAAGTCATTTTATTACTATTACATTTCAATGTGACGATTTGGAGAAGACTCCAAAATGTTTGATTAAAAAAATTATATTTATGTGAGCATATGCAAATCTTATCACGTCTTCCATATGAATATAGTTGTGTGTTGGTTTCAATATTTAATACAAAATTGCTTGACAGTGAACTAATTTTATCTCTTTCACTTATCAAGACATGTAAAACATTCTCTACCATGTATATTGAATTTTCATTAATGCCGTAAAAAATATTTTCGCAATAGTAATGGTCATGATTGTCTCAAGTCCTGCAATGGCCATGGACTTGGATTATGCTGCAATATTGACTGCATTATAACTGAAAATGAATCAAAATTAAAGTTGAAATTAAAATTAGGCACTTAAATTTAAGAGCAATCCTTTTGTAGGAGCTTTTACTCAAATTTTGATTTGAGTAGCCTTAAAATATTGGAAGCATGCATTAAAGCTTAACTGAAAATTAATGAAAATTAAAGTTGGATTGATTGAAGTAAATTTGCCAGTCAAAAATCAAATCCTCTAGTTTTTTTGAATAACTTCATCTTTTCATGATATAAAACGTAAGTCGACTTTCTCTCAAATTTTTCAATTTGATTATTCAAGATACTTAAGGAATCTTCACAAGAATATAATTTTTCATTATTGTAGAGCATTTTACTTAAATTTTTGTGTAATCATGGAGTTCAACAATTTTCCCAATTAGAAAGAAAAAGAATATTCAGTCTAATGCTTTGACATCTTCCAAGTAAATTATTTTGTATAGTTTGGACTTTTAAAAATGAGTCTCAGATTTTATCAATGAAAATGATAAGAAATTAATTTCTTTAATTAATTGCTGTTTTGTATCAAAATTTTAATAATATTAAATTGCTACAGCCCTAATTTGGCTACCAACTAAATTGAAAAGACTTTTCAAGTCAATAAAGTTGACAACTTGAAAGTGTTAAGAAATTAATTTCTTTGACCAATGACCGTTTTGTATCAAAATTTCAATAATGTTGAGTTGCCACAGGGGCCACTTTGGCTACCAACTAAATTAAAAGACTTTCAATTAAGCAGACAATTTTGAAGATTTGATTGTTAGTTAGGTTTTTTTTTTTTTTGAAATTTTAATCATATACAAATTAATGCAAGTAAAAGTTGGAGAATGATTTCGTGATTATTTGTCCAGCTTCTTCCTGGACAGTATCCATTTGTTTTAGTGTCTCAATGCGTATGAACTCATCTTGGCATCTATTTGAGACCACCCATTTCAGAGAGAAACTTCAATGAGTCTTGGCACATATATAAAACATTATGTAAGGTAAATGGTTACCTATATAACATGACATGATTTGAATAGATCAAATGTGTCTCATATTGATGTATCTCTCCCCATCTAAATCTGACAAGATTTAAATAATTTGATTTAAAAAAGTTGCTTGAGTTATTGAAATACTATTTCAGAATCAATATATTTCATTAGTTAGTACTGTTAAGGACTGCTCTCATTATCATCAAACACTTAAATAACAAAACTTTGCACCAACAATTCGAAGTCACTACTATGCCAACAATTTAAGCCAATGAATACCCAGCGAAGACTTTAAGCCAATGAAAGTTTAAAATTATTAGAGCTTTGATTTTCTGCGAAGTCGTTTCTTTCATTAGTCAATACTCAAATGGACCTTAGACATTAGAGTGTTAGCAGGAAAATTATGCAGCATTTTCAAATTTTGCATAGTAGATGGAAATTGTTTGTACGTTCTTCACAAATTGTAGGAACTGATTTTACAAATATATTTAAACAACAAAAACACAGATGTGTGTCTATATATATAACAATGTCGTATGTATATAACAGTGTCAGCCAGGGAACAAGGTATTAGTATTACTGTTTCTCCCCAGAACATAATAAACATTTTGGATTCTAATTATGAGCTCTTGGATATGCCAACTCTAAGACTTTATAACAATTTGAAATGATAAAAAATAGAACATGACAGTGCATACGCTTTAACATCAAAAATCTTAGTCCTTTTTCACTCTCAGTCATCTTATCTCTATGCATGCTTTAGTAATTACAACATTACTTGACAGGTTGACATTATGAACATGGCATTGCATTATATAGGAAAGAGATCAATTTGAGAGAGTTTGTTAAGAACTGAAAACTAAGTAATGATACCCAGTCGGCATGTTCTGAAAGTTAAGAAAATATTGAACGAACTTTCATTTGCTGTACACTTCAGCTTTAATGCTAGTTCGCGCTTCCTAACTTCGTTATATTTCCATAAGATGTGAAAATGAGACTTATCAATCAACGAATGATTTTTAGTTTTATATTCCTTGAACTTTCCATGTCATCATCTACTGTGAGTGAGACTTAAGCTCTGATGTAGATTTTGTTGGTTTTGATATTAAGTTTTGACCAGGATATAAACCTTACAACAGGTAATGAACCAAATTTAATGTTGCAGAGGGAGCCCAAGAAGCAACCACACAGCACGCACATGCATGGGTATATTGAAACCAAAACTGAATGATGTGGAGGGAGAGTCCTGGGAGGAACTTGATACCACAGAGAATGGTGTTGGTGCGCAGTCATTGCGCTGGTTACATGAGGTTAATATAATGGTGTGAAATTTCTTCACCCCCAGGGGGTGGTTTTACGATCAAACGGCATAAGTATGGTATTGGATTAAGTGACTTTGAATGCTTTCCTACAAACTCTGTCACTTTGTTTTGCAGCCAAACATTGATAAAGATTCCTTGGAGATGTTATTGACTGAGTGTCCACGTATAATAGTAAATCCGAAGCCGTCACGTTTCAGATTCAGAGGATTCGAGGTTCCCAGGGAAGCATTCCCATATATCACATTGGATGATCCCTTTGTCAAGGATGTCGATCCCCAAACGTGGGCAGTATGTGGGTTTACTACAAAAACCACGTCTCCATCACTTGTGAACCCAAACGAATTGCCCATTGCCAAAAGATTTAGACTTGCCTATGTAGAAAGAGACACACGGCTGGCACCAAAACGAGCAAAGAATGCAAGGCAACATCAGCGGCGTGCACAGACACAGAGTGGATGATGGGAAATACAAGTGCCAAGGCCATAACTCTGGCTTCAAAAGCTACCAAGTCACTTAACACCAGGAAGTAGTAGAATCTGTGTCACTTGAATATGCTGGATTACTGACGGACTTAACAGTTCCTTTATGATGTCCATCTATGTTGATGATTGATGATGGAGTTTGCTGATCTGGATCCCCACCGTCCATCCAAATTGGATGGATGGCGGAGATCTAATTTGAATCTTCACTTTTTGTTTTTTATTTTTAATAATTTTTTTATTTTTTAATTTGATTCAATTTTTTATTAAGTTATTGTTATTATTATTATTATATTTTTTAATAAAAATTTCAGGGCTAAAAACGTTTTTTTAACTTTTTTCAAAATTTTCTATTAAATTATAGTTTTTGTGGGATTTTTTATAAAAATTAAACAGAGAGTGGTAAAACGACAATATTTCATACGTTAGATGATTTTTTAGGATTTTTCCATAAAATAATTTCTGTTTTGACAATGATAACAAATTTATTTTATGAATGAAGGATGGAGGTTTTTTTATTTGGGTAATCAGTTGATTGAATTTTTTATTTTTTTTATTAGGCGGAGTGAATTTGTGTTTTTCCTTTTTCTTATAACCTTATGAATAGATCCATTGTTTGGCTTTTGCTGATGAATAGATCAATCGAATAACCTTTTTACCTTCCAAATTAACAGATCCATTAGTTCATTATTAGAATTACTATGCCAGTTAACAGTTAGGTCGTTTTAGCTATTATTTTTATTATTAAGGGTGGTTTGATATTTTTTTTTTCAATTTTAGGGATTAAAATAATAATAACCCAACCTAAAATTTATCAAGTAATCAAACATCTTGAATATCATGAGATATGCCCATGCAGTAGAAGCATAAACCATGTTTGGATAGGGGTCAGTTTGGTACTGTTAGTAGCTTTTAAACTAATCAAGGATGATTGTACATAAGAAATAATAAGATACAAAGTGAATCAAATTATTGGTCGGTTAATTACACTATTAAAATTGTTAGAAACCCCAAAGATAGTATGTATATGTATCATAAATTTTATGTTAATTCCTATAAATTTATAAATATCTAAAATTTAACATAAAAATTAAATATTTTAATTTCTATTTGGCATAAATGCATTTTTATATAATTATGGTTAAAATATAAATATCTTTATTTTAAAATTAAGGAGAAATATTTAACTATTTAAATATTCATTGAACCACACAACATATCAGTTTATAATCACTTTACAAAAATATTATTTTACTCGTTTCCTATAACTGATATTAAATTAACTTAGATTATTAATTAAACAATCAAATTTGATAGCTTTGTTAAACATTTCTTTCATAGTAAAATAATTAAATTTTAATAAGCAATACCAAACGGAGCCTAAATGTCCTAGCGAAACATCGTTACATGCAACTCAATTGAATCCAGGCTGATATTAAATTATTGTTCAATGAATTTATTCAATCAAATGTGTAAACATGATATCAATTTTTTAATTGGTTGATAGTACAGTATGGTGATTATAATGACGGAAAACATGCATGAATTGTGGAGCTTCTGAGTTGTCAAAGAATTGATTGCTTGAGGAGCGTATTTTCGATAAATGAATCCTTGTGATGTTGCCTCATGGACTTGTGAGAGTAAGACGCATTAATTGTTGAAGTTCTTGAACTATTTTCAGTACACGTACTTACGAATTTTCAAAACTGGGTACAAGATAAAGCTGACAATAGGAATTGAACCCTTAACGAAAAAGAGAAAGATAATCACATATAATAAGAGGTGAGGTATAGTTAAATAGTTTTATTAGAGAGTGAATTTGGTTTCTTAATTATTGTGTCCCTATAATGTCATATAATACAACTATTTTTTTTATATATAAAAAATTAAGTATTTCGATATTATCATTTATAAATATGATTTATACACACATCCATATATAAAATTTAAAAACTAAACTATTATTATAATCACATATTTAACGTCAATAATACTCTTATTAATATGAATTTGTTTCTCCTTTTTAACATTTCATCAAACACGTGTATTTTTTAACAACAAACACTTTCTCTTTAAACTTTACCAGTTCGACTGTCTGGGAAAGAAAATTTCTTTTACCTATATTAGATTTGTTTAACTCTCCATTATAATTATTAATAGTTTCCGTACAACCCAAAGAAAAGAGTTGTTTGATTTTAAGATTAAAAAAAAAAACAATATAAAATGCTTCAAACAAAAACTACGATGCTTGTTTTTTTCTCCGGCATTTTGTGCCAATTATAGTTAAGCCGAGTAGAATCACAAAGGTACTACTAGACATCAACTCTTTAATTCACGAGTGGACTCTCCATCGGTAGTAATACCGGGTAACCCAGTGCTCTTTAATTTCAG
Source organism: Nephelium lappaceum (assembly GCA_021234005.1). Classification (NCBI taxonomy): domain Eukaryota; kingdom Viridiplantae; phylum Streptophyta; class Magnoliopsida; order Sapindales; family Sapindaceae; genus Nephelium; species Nephelium lappaceum. Next base: position 33,190,017 of record CM037996.1, read on the forward strand.
TATTGTTGATCCTTTCATCCATTCCTGCTATGGTTGGAACAACTCTAAATTTTCCCCCACTACCACTCTCTCTAAAAGAAAATTAGAGCTTTGTATCTGCAGAGCTTTTAATGTGGTTGAACTAGCCTTTTGGAAGGGCTGGAACTTTTTGTGGGTATTAACCGTATTACATATGTGATTTTTATAGGCTGTTACATGGCGTATTCTGAGTTGTTTTGTTGTTTGCACGTTTATAGACAAGTTAACTTTGTTGCTGACTGATTGACAAATTTTGCTTTGCTATAATCAGTACGAATAGTAGGAAATTGATACAATGTTGTTTATTTAAATTGATACAATGTTGTTCATAAGTAGATCCCGAAACACAATCAATCTCTTATTTTAAGGAAATGAGAGAGCAAATGGCAGGACCAAATAAGTAAGGACAATTTGATTCTTTACCCATCTAAGAGTTTATTTAGGTGCACATTCAACTTATGGAATTTTTTTACAATGAGAAAGAGAATGGGGGTGGGGGATTAGGCATTCCTGAACTGAACCCAACTCCAAAAAAATTATTGGTCCCCAAACCAAAGAATTGAAGATTGGGACTGAAGCGGGGAGAGGTTACCCCCACTATTAGTGCACCTCCCGCACCAATTTTCTTCGATAAAACTATTATAAATTTTTTGTATATTCGATGTTTATTTTTTTTATAATAGTTATTTAAATGTGAAACTTAGACCTGAACTTATTATTTCACTTAAAATTATATTTATTAAAGATATTAGTGCTTGATAAATTTATAATTTATATATTAAGTTTTATAAATTATGAAACATTTATTCATATATATTTTACTTACAAAATATAAAGTATATTAAAATTTTAATAATTAATATACTATAGATTATATTTTATTAAATACATAAATAAATAAGGGATAATCCCAAAAAAATCCTTGACTTTAGATAGATTATCAATTTTCCCCTATATAGTTTTGTTTTTATCCAAAATACTGTCTGATTTTAAATTAAACACCAAAAGTACCCTCTAAAGGCTTATAAAATGACAATAATGCCCCTGATTATAACAGATTCCATTAGGTTAATATAATTGACTATTTGACTCCAAGGGCAAAAAAGAAAATTCAATGAAAATAGTAATAAAAATATAAAAATAAAATAAATAATATTAAAATAAGATATTTTTATTTAAAAATAAAAAATAAAAATAATATATAAGAATAGTTTTTTTCCCTCTCAAGCCCCCTCTCTCTCTCTCTCTCTCTCCTCTTTTCCTCTTTCTCTCCCCATCTCTGGCCGGATTTGTAGGTAAGTTCGACAACGGTAGCATAGTTCGACAATGGTGACATAGTGGAGACCCTGATTCTAGGTCTCCAGCAATGGAGACCCAATTCGAGTCTTTGAATGTGGAGACCTTTTTGGGTCTCCACGATTGGAGACCCAATTCTAGTCCCATTATTGGAGACCCAAATGGGTCTTCAATGGTGGAGACCCCTCTAGGTCTCCGCAATCTGAGTCTCAGTTTTAAGTCTTCGCGATTAAACACCTAGTTCGGGTCTCCATCATGGAGACCTAGTGATCTCCAATAGTGGAAAGATGGAGACCCAAATTGGGTCTTCCTCACTGTTCCTCCTTTGGTCTTCCTCATAGGTCGTCGTTCCTCACTCGTGGTCTTCCTCACTAATTGTCGTCTATAGTCTTCTCTTCTCTAACGGGTTCAAGTTCAATATATGTGGGTTAAATATGGGTTTATGTGATTACATCTCTTTCTCTTTCTCATTTTAGTTCAATGTGGGTTTATGTAATTTCAATATAAGTACATACTTCTATTCAATGTAGGTTTATTGATTGATTGTTGTTCGTCTTTGGTATGTTGATTGTGATGGTTTTTGTATCTTCATCTATGATGGTTGTGCATTATTCATTGCTGATGGTGGGTCTGAAGGTTAATAATGATGATGTAATGGCTGGATCTCCACCATCCATTAAAATTTGGATGGACAATGGAGATCCAATCTGGATCTCCACTTTTTTAAATTTTTTTTTACTTTTTTATTAATTTATAATATTTTAAAATATTATTTTATAATTATTTTTTTAAAATAAAAATTTGAGGGTTAAAAATGTCTTTTACTTGTTGTTTAATTCTTCTGTTAATTTTGTAACAAAATAGAGATTTTTGATAAAAACGAAACTATATAAAGAAAAATAGATAATTTGTCAAAAGTCAGATAGGTTTTTGAGATTTCCCAATAAATAATAAACAAAATTGGGACATGAAAAAGTAGCCCCACACTCATCTCGTTTTTCCAAAAGAATTTTAAAAGCAACTCTAAACCCATTTATTTTAATTTAACACCATTTCGTTTAGGGCAAGAGGACGCGGGGGTTTAGAAACCCCATGGTGGAAAGGATAAAGGCTGGGTTGCTTGTCGGATGTATGGATATGTTTCGGGGGCTTACTGGGTGCGAAGATTTAATTCCCCTACTAATATGCCAATGTGGTACTTGGGTGTCCTTCTGTTGTGCTACAGTTTTGTCTTTGTCAAATGCTATCACGATATTACATAATATTGCATTTACATTGATATAATTAAAAACACATACAAGAGAGACAGACTGAGTGGCTTTTGGGATGTTTGATGGTTCCAGTCATGCAAAAGATACGTGTAACATCCTTGATGTAAGCAGCATAAATGATAGAAAAAAAAAAGTATTGTGAGCTTATCATTGCCAGCCATTTTGATTGTTGAAGAGAGTGATTTGATTATTAAACTACATGTAAACCTATATATAAGGCCCTTGAACCTTTAAGAGTCAACCGTCCAATAATATTTTAGACTCGAGTTTACCTTCATCAATTGTCCACACCAAGGTGAGATTAAGTCAGTGATAAACATGAACAATTATTTATGAGGTTTTATTGGATTGAGCTAGCATTTAGATTAAATTAAACTAAATTCATATTTATTTTAATTAGTAAAAAATAATATTTGATTAAATATATTAATATTAAATTTAACTAACAAATCAGTAAATTACTGAAGTTGATTATTAGGTTGGCTTACTTATAGTCCAATATTTGCAAGACCTCGGCTAATAAATTAGGGAAGTTAAAAAAAGTGCAACGCCACCCTACTCCGTGTACGGCATGCCCCTTCCACTTTGGAATTGTATTATGGATCCCACTTATTGCTTATTCCAATATCAATATTTCGCTAATAAGAATTAAATATATATAAATTTTGATTAATACTTAACTAGTATTACCATCATGTTGTTCAATTTAAACGTTTGAAGGTGCCAGCCACTTAGGGATGTTAAAAACGTCTGAGCCTCACCCCACTCCGTCTCCCATTTAGTGCTTATAAAAAAAATATATTACTATTTAAATAATAAAATTAATAAATATTAATTAATACTTTCAAAATTATTTAAACTCAACAATGATTCGTCTGGATGATAACTAACATTATCATTAAGTTGTTCAGATTGGTAAATGACGGTGCTAATCAATTGGGGATGGTAAAAACCTCAACCCCCACCCCACTCCGCCTACCCATCCCACTTTGAAACCATGCTTTTGAAATCACGTCGGGGAACTTTTTGATTATTCATGGGCTTGATCTCAGCTGTTGAGTATTTGAACTCCAGAGGGATTTGGTATGATGGTTATTGATTTGCCAGAGAGTGAGTTTTTTGATAGATCAAAGGTAGGGGTTGTAGGGAGTTCAGATGGAACTTTTGAGAGCTTGAGTGATGCTTATGAGTTGATTCAAGAAAAAGATGTTTGTTATGAGATCGTTTTGATCTCATGAGGGATCTAGAAAAATCTCCAGATCTTCTTGCAAATTGTTTTTATTTTTATTCATTTTATTATATAATCCTATTTATTCATTTATTGTTAACTAATAGTAACATTACTAATCATTTGATAATATTAATGTTAAAAAAAAATCACTTAATAATATTTTAGTTTGAATGTGACGAGGCAAATGACTGCTATTTTTATTCATTAATAATTTTCATTTAGAAAAGACAAATTTACCCTTGTGGTGCTAACTTTGTCGTTATCTCAATATTAGTCAAACCAGTCAAAGGTACTTCAGTGTAATATAGGGAACTCACACCATCGTTGCAATAACCCAATACGTCCAGGTGCTTCATTGTAATTTTTTCCATATTATATATATATATATATATGTGTGTGTGTGTGTGTGTGTGTGTGTGACAAGATTATATTGTATATATGGATCTACTGAGGACGTTCATTTACTTAACTTTCTATTGCTATTTGCGTAAAAAACATTTAGCTCTCAAATTTGTAGGCTCAATTAGCATTGAAAGAGAGATTAACAAAATTAAAAAAAAAATAAAAACATAAAAAAACTAAGCTAATTTTATAGAATCAATATAAAACATATTTAATTGTAATAATTTCTGTGTTGTGTTATTGAAGTTTAGGCCCACTGTAAATGAAATTCAAACCATCCCGCTTTTGTCAAAAACTACTTCCAGGTTAATTCAATTCCAATAGTTTTCTGCCATCTTCCAGTAAAACAATTATTTAAAAATTATCTTTGAAATATTAATTTAAGTTTAAAGTAAATATCAATGAAAACTTTTTGCAACTTCAATGGAGAAAACTAAGGTTTAACCTACTTTTCCACTAATTGATTTTGCAAATGGGCTACTTTTTCTTCAGTCTGACTTTAAGTTTTCTACCTTATTAGCAGTTCCTTTTTCTTTTCCACAATCATACAGATCATCTACTTCAGTGTAATATAGGGAACTCACACCATCATTGCAATAACCCAATACGTCCAGGTGCTTCATTGTAATTTTTCCATATTATATATATATATATATATATGTGCATGTGTGTGTGTGTGTGTGTGGTGTGTGTGTGTGTGTGTGTGTGTGTGTGTATGTGTGTGTGTGACAAGATTATATTGTATATATGGATCTATTGAGGACGTTCATTTACTTAACTTTCTATTGCTATTTGCTGTAAAAAAACTTTTAGCTCTCAAATTTGTAAGCTCAATTAGCTTTGAAAGAGAGATTAACAAATTGAAAAAAAATAAAAAATAAAAAACCTAACCTAATTTTGTAGAATCAATATAAACATATTTAATTGTAATAATTTCTGTGTTATGTTATTGAAGTCTAGACCACTGTAAATGAAATTCAACCATCTCGCTTTTGTCAAAACTACTTCCAGGTTAATTCAATTCCAATAGTTTCTGCCATCTTCCAGTAACAACAATTGTTTAAAAAATTATCTTTGAATATTAATCTAAGTTTAAAGTAATATCAATGAAAACTTTTTGCAACTTCAATGGAGAAAACTAAGGTTTAACCTACTTTTCCAACTAGTTGATTTTGCAAATGGGCTACTTTTTCTTCAGTCTGACTTTTAAGTTTCTACCTTATTATCAGTTCCTTTTCTTTTTCCACAATCATACAGATCATCTACTTCAGTGTAATATAGGGAACTCACACCATCATTGCAATAACCCAATACGTCCAGGTGCTTCATTATAATTTTCCATATTATATATTTATATATATATATATATGTGTGTATGTGTGTGTGTGTGTGAAAGATTATATTGTATATATGGATCTATTGAGGACGTTCATTTACTTAACTTTCTATTGCTATTGCTGTAAAAAAACTTTTAGCTCTCAATTTGTAGGCTCAATTAGCTTGAAAGAGAGATAACAAAATTAAAAAAAAATAAAAAATAAAAAAAACCTAGCTAATTTTGTAGAATCAATATAAAACATATTTAATTGTAATAATTTCTGTGTTGTGTTATTGAAGTCTAGACCACTGTAAATGAAATTCAACCATCCCGCTTTTGTCAAAAACTACTTCCAGGTTTAATTCAATTCCAATAGTTTCTGCCATCTTCCAGTAAAACAATTATTTAAAAATTATCTTTGAAATATTAATCTAAGTTTAAAGTAAATATCAATGAAAACTTTTTGCAACTTCAATGGAGAAAACTAAGGTTTAACCTACTTTTCCAACTAGTTGATTTTGCAAATGGGCTACTTTTTCTTCAGTCTGACTTTTAAGTTTTCTACCTTATTAGCAGTTCCTTTTTCTTTTCCACAATCATACAAATCACCTACTTCAGTGTAATATAGGGAACTCACACCATCATTGCAATAACCCAATACGTCCAGGTGCTTCATTGTAATTTTTCCATATTATATATATATATGTGTGTGTGTGTGTGTGTGTGTGTGTGTGACAAGATTATATTGTATATATGGATCTACTGAGGACGTTCATTTACTTAACTTTCTATTGCTATTGCTGTAAAAACTTTTAGCTCTCAAATTTGTAGGGTCAATTAGCTTTGAAAGAGAGATTAACAAAATAAAAAAAAAATAAAAAATAAAAAAACCTAAGCTAATTTTGTAGAATCAATATAAAACATATTTAATTGTAATAATTTCTGTGTTGTGTTATTAAAGTCTAGACCACTGTAAATGAAATTCAACCATCCCGCTTTTGTCAAAAACTACTTCCAGGTTAATTCAATTTCAATAGTTTCTGCCATCTTCCAGTAAAACAATTATTTAAAAAATTATCTTTGAAATATTAATCTAAGTTTAAAGTAAATATCAATGAAAACTTTTTGCAACTTCAATGGAGGAAAACTAAGGTTTAACCTACTTTTCCAACTAGTGATTTTGCAAATGGGCTACTTTTTCTTCAGTCTAACTTTTAATTTTCTACCTTATTAGCAGTTCCTTTTTCTTTTCCACAATCATACAGATCATCTACTTCAGTGTAATATAGGGAACTCACACCATCATTGCAATAAACCCAATACGTCAGTTGCTCATTGTAATTTTTCCATATTATATATATATATATATATGTGTGTGTGTGGTGTGTGTGTGTGTGTGTGACAAGATTATATTGTATATATGGATCTACTGAGACGTTCATTTACTTAACTTTCTATTGCTATTTGCTGTAAAAAAACTTTAGCTCTCAAATTTGTAGGATCAATTAGCTTTGAAAGAGAGATTAACAAATTTAAAAAAAAATAAAAAAAAAAATAAAAAAACATAAGCTAATTTTGTAGAATCAATATAAAACATATTTAATTGTAATAATTTCTGTGTTGTGTTATTGAAGTCTAGACCACTGTAAATGAAATTCAACCATCCCGCTTTTGTCAAAAACTACTTCCAGGTTAATTCAATTCCAATAGTTTCTGCCATCTTCCAGTAAACAATTATTTAAAAAATTATCTTTGAAATATTAATCTAAGTTTAAAGTAAATATCAATGAAAACTTTTTGCAACTTCAATGGAGAAAACTAAGGTTTAACCTACTTTTCCAACTAGTTGATTTTGCAAATGGGCTAATTTTTCTTCAGTCTGACTTTAAGTTTTCTACCTTATTAGCAGTTCCTTTTTCTTTTCCACAATCATACAATCATCTACTTCAGTGTAATATAGGGAACTCACACCATCATTGCAATAACCCAATACGTCCAGGTGCTTCATTGTAATTTTTCCATATTATATATATATGTGTGTGTGTGTGTGTGTGTGTGGTGTGTGTGTGTGTGTGTGCGTGTGCGTGTGTGTGTGTGCGTGTGTGTGTGTGTGTGTGTGTGACAAGATTACATTGTATATATGGATCTATTGAGGACGTTCATTTACTTAACTTTCTATTGCTATTTGCTGTAAAAAAAACTTTTAGCTCTCAAATTTGTAGGCTCAATTAGCTTTGAAAGAGAGATTAACAAAATTGAAAAAATAAAAAATAAAAAAACCTAAGCTAATTTTGTAGAATCAATATAAAACATATTTAATTGTAATAATTTCTGTGTTGTGTTATTGAAGTCTAGACCACTGTAAATGAAATTCAACCATCCCGCTTTTGTCAAAACTACTTCCAGGTTAATTCAATTCCAATAGTTTCTGCCATCTTCCAGTAAAACAATTATTTAAAAAATTATCTTTGAAATATTAATCTAAGTTTAAAGTAAATATCAATGAAAACTTTTTGCAACTTCAATGGAGAAAACTAAGGTTTAACCTACTTTTCCAACTAGTTGATTTTGCAAATGGGCTACTTTTTCTTCAGTCTGACTTTTAAGTTTTCTACCTTATTAGCAATTCCTTTTTCTTTTCCACAATCATACAGATCATCTACTTCAGTGTAATATAGGGAACTCACACCATCATTGCAATAACCCAATACGTCCAGGTGCTTCATTGTAATTTTTCCATATTATATATATATATATGTGTGTGTGTGTGTGTGTGTGTGTGTGTGTGTGTGAAAAGATTATATTGTATATATGGATCTATTGAGGACGTTCATTTACTTAACTTTCTATTGCTATTTGCTGTAAAAAAAAACTTTTTGCTCTCAAATTTGTAGGCTCAATTATCTTTGAAAGAGAGATTAACGAAATTAAAAAAAATAAAAAAATAAAAAAACCTAAGCTAATTTCGTAGAATCAATATAAAACATATTTAATTGTAATAATTTCTGTGTTGTGTTATTGAAGTCTAGACCACTGTAAATGAAATTCAACCCTCCCGCTTTTGTCAAAAACTACTTCCAAGTTAATTCAATTCCAATAGTTTCTGCCATCTTCCAGTAAAACAATTATTTAAAAAATATTTTTGAAATATTAATCTAAGTTTAAAGTAAATATCAATGAAAACTTTTTGCAACTTCAATGGAGAAAACTAAGGTTTAACCTACTTTTCCAACTAGTTGATTTTGCAAATGGGCTACTTTTTCTTCAGTCTGACTTTTAAGTTTTCTACCTTATTAGCAGTTCCTTTTTCTTTTCCACAATCATACAGATCATCTACTATTTTCTCCTTTCAGATTCTAGTTGGTATGATAAGATCAGTTTTCTCAATATTGTCTTTTAAGTTTTTCCTTTCAATTGCAAATGTGATCGTCTTAATAAAATCGTGATTGTAAATTATCTTGAATAAAACTGTTATGATCATGTGAGATCTTGATTCAAACTGTTATGGTTGAATTATTTTGATCAAAACTACTTTATGATCGTGACTGATTTTGATTAAGGTTACTTGTGCTCATGACTTGTTTTAATTAAAACTCAATAGTAAATTATTTTGATCATGACCGTCATAATCCTAAAGGTGTCTTGATTACAAAGTTATTTTCATTCATGCCAGTTTTGACGAGGACCTTTCATAACCATGTCTTTGACTTTCTAAAACTAAGATGCTAATTGCAAGATAGTTCAAGTCAACTCGAATACAAATTACTTACCTGTTTGGGGGGAAAATTAGCTCTCCAAAATCAAATCAAACCAGGGCCCTTGAGGTCCAGCAATTTAAAATTAGCCCAAAGGAGGAGGTCCAAAAAACAAGCCTGAAGGACGAATTCAAAGGGAAGCAACGGTTCTAGCCCAGTCACCTAGAAAAGGGGCTATTGAAAAGACGAAAATGCCCTTAACAAGGGGCGGGAAAGCAAACGGAATGCAAGGTCTGCTCTGAAATTCAAATTAGGGCCACATGTCATCTGTCAGCTTCCTGTCCCATTCGAATGGTAGGGAGCTTCGGTGATGGGACTTAGGAAAGAAAGCATATTGGGCGGTTCAAAGGAGTTACCAAGCTTTGAAGAAATATTCAAATCATTCAAGATGGAGGATCGTAACCATCACTACAAAAAAAAACAAAAGGTATATTACCGAGGGCCAAATGCTATTGCTAATGATAGAATGTTATTGAAAATACTCTATTTTGACGGTAAATGGTCATCGAACGTTGTCGCAAAAAGCATTGTCGGAAATATCAATTTATCAATAGACCATCGAAAATTATACTATTTGTGATAATCATAGGCTGTCAATTATATTTACAATTTTATACAAAAAAAAAAAAAAAAAAACATTTTGAAATTTTGACCCGAACATCTTCGACGACAATTGATCATTGACAATATGTGTTTCACCGAGGGACGAGTAGTCAAAAATATAATTTTCAATTGTTGAAAAAAAGTTGTCTAAAGACTTTCAACTATTGAAAAAAACAAATTTTACAACAAAAAAAAAGCCTTCGATATTATCTCAATTCATAAATGGTTTTTTTTTTTTTTTTTAAACATGTGAAGGTTGTTGAAAATAATATTTTATGTTTGAATTCATTTATTCATATTAATCCATTTTAGTACACCTTTTTTAATAACCATGTTGTATTTCAAATGTTTTTTAATATTGTCATCAACAAAACTAAAAATAAATCAAACTTGTTAACAAATTCAGCAAAATATTGGTTTATTAAAACCAAACTAAACAAAAGTAACATAATAGCGTACATATTTATAGTAGTTCTAACATTCAGTAGCTATGAAATTTGCAAAATACAAACGAAATATTATTGAAAGAAGGTTGTAGTTCTAATATATAGACTTTGTCAATTGATTAAGACAAAAAAACCTATTCTCTAACTCTAGATTCCGGTATTCTATAGTTGATTAATCATCATACATTATGCTCCTCATCAATACCCGATAAACATTATCCTATATAAAATTTAATAATAGCAAGTAACCTAAGAAAAATATCTTAGTTATCTTTAGATATATAAAAATGTAAACCAAAAATAAGGGAGCGGAAAATGTAATTTTATTTTGCTAACAAAATACACAACAAAAGTTTTAGCAATTTCTTAAAACTTTCATATACTAGAATTAATAATTACCTCAATAAATATTAATCAAGTAGAAAGAATCCTAAACCAACCTTAAATCAATAAAATTACAAATCCATCAAGCCAAAAAATTAAGAAAAATTATAAAAACAAATTTTAAAACCCAATTATAGCTAGAAAATTCTCAATCTACACTTATAAAAATATTAAAATAACTAATTAAAATACTAAAAAACAATATAACTTGAAACTAGCAAATTTCAAGTCACAATTTCTCATTGAAATATTTCATCAAACACCTTATGTACGCCATATCATTTACTATAATTAATAATTACCTCAATTAAAGAGTAATCAAGTAGAAAACATCTTAAACCAATATTAAATCAACAAAATCACAAATACATCAAGCCAAAAAATTAAGAAAAATCAATACTTTATGAAGACAATCTTAAAATCTAAATAAAGCTAGAAAATTCTCATAAAAAATTGATGATCTCTCATAAAAAGTATAGATCGAAAAAATTTGCAAATCCGTAGAATATAGCATTAACTATTCCAAATTTAATAACAAAAATGGAAAACAATGTAGAAGCTTTTTAGCAAATATACAAGAAGTGGGACCTCATCAATTTGTTTACAACATTAAGAAACAAAACAATATTTACCTGCATAGTCTCCTCATAAGTAATTCAATATCATTCTTCATTTTTTTTCTCTAAGAAATTGATGGTCTCTTGCTCTTTTAATCCATAGCTTGTTGCCTAAGAACATGTTAAAATGCATTTCTTCAATAAAATTCATTAATTTAACACTTCAACATAAAAGTAATTATAATAATGAAATACTATTAAAAAATAAAAAATTATATTAAAAAATAGATTAAAAAATTTGAAACATTCTCATGTTTGTAGAGTGTGAGTAGATGGTGTGAGATAAGAAAGAAGACTATGAGTAGAGAAAAGGAGATGGTGTGGTTAAGGTTAGAAATGAGGTGGTTTGGCTTTTAAAAGGTATATATATACTAAACCATTTTCGATTGTGCCTACCCTCAAAAAAGTATGAATTTATTTTAAAATAATTGATGATTCACTTGGTGCAAAACATTTCCACCAAAATTTTAAGATTATTTTTGAACGCTTTTGAGATTATTTTCAATGATTACGAATCATTTGTACTAGTAGAACTAAAATTTTTATCATTTACGACATCTACCTACCCTAAAAAAAAAGTATGAATTCATTTCAAAATTATCGATGATTCACTTGGCGTAAAATATTTTAGCCACAATTAAATAATTTTTAAACCACTTTTTAGATTATTTTTGATGATTACAAATCATCAGTAATAGTATAACCAAAATTTTTACAATTTACGACGACTAACAACCCTCGAAAAAAATATGAATAAAATTTTCGTTATTTTTTACAATAATTTTTAATGTCGTCGATGATTCACTTTGTAAAAAAATTTTAATAAAATTTTGACAACTTTTTAGATTATTTTCGACGGTTACAAATCATCAATAATAGTAAAACAAAAATTTTTACCATTTAATACGGTTAACTACCCTCGAAAAAAGTATGAATAAAATTTTCATTCTTTTCGACAATAATTTTTAATGTTGTCAATGATTCACTTGGTGCAAAATATTTTCGCCAAAATGAAATATTTTTTCGATCACTTTTCATATTATTTTCGACAGTTACAAATCATCAATAATAAAAAAATAAAAAAAAAACAAAATTTATCATTTTCAACAGTATTAAATTACTCATTGGTAATATTATTGACGCTAATATTCCCACCAAAAACCAATATATTTCCAACGATAATGTGATGAGTTTTTGACAAGATTTTGTCCCTCGAAAATATAGTACCTCTATTTGCAAAGTCAGCGATGACCTTTAAATTAAGCATTAAAAATGAAGGCATCTGTGACAGCATTTTGCACTGTCGAAAATAATTGGTCACTGATAACCACTTTTTTTGTAGTGCATAGTTTTGGTTGTTCGTCGCCATGTAGAATGTGGTGCTTGTCATTCAATTCTAGGAGTTTTCTCAACCCAAGTACGCGAAACGTACGTCGCCAAACACACGTTGCCAATGTTGATTGTCGTTTCATTATTGAGTGCATTTTTTAGTGTATTGCAACCCTGATACTACGAATCGCATTTAGCGATCGGGCATGAACTGTGAAAATTAGGTTATTTGTTGGGGTTTATTTTGCAGTCTATAAAAGGCATCTTAAACTCGTAATCAGAACAGAGAGGGTAAGGCTGACTTTTATGAATGTAAATTCAGTTTTTCTTAGTTGTTAATTGTTAAACATGTGATCTTATCAAGCTTTACTTATGGTGATAAAAAAATATGACTTATCTCTCATTTTCTTGTCTATGTCTTGGGAGTGACATAAATATCATTCTTATTATAATTTTGGTTCTTAGTTTTCATATATTTTATGGGTCAATTTTCTTTATAATTTTAATTCTTGAATGACATAATCAACAAGTTAAAATTTTTGTTATAGCCTATTTTAATCTTTTTTGGGGTTTGTGGTTCAATATATTAATAACGGGTGTCATATTTCTATACGTGTTTCATATCATCAAACCTGTTAACAAGCCTAGGATTGAAAAGCGCTTAGGGGTCATAGGCACCAAGCTGTAGGAAAAATGAAAGGCTGAGGGTTAGCCTCATAGCCTTATGACAGAAGAGATTAACAAGGAAACACCACCACCCCCTCAGTAAAATTGATTAAGCACTTTTATTGATCTTAAGATGTCAAAGGTAAAAACCACACCTTTGTCCTAAAAAACAATATATAAATAATTTTCTATGAATTTAATATCTTTCCTCACCATTAAAAAAAAAAAAGAACAAAAACAAAAAAACAAAAAAAAAAACAAAAAACAAAAAAAAAAAACAAAAACAAAAACATATTATAGTGGGAAGATAGATTTTGAAGAAAATATTTTAATGTAATTTAGTGATTTGGATTTAAGTGAAAAATCAAAATTTGGAACTCTTTTTTTAATTATTTTTCAATAATTTTAAATTATTTGATCACTTAAAAAATAAATAAAACAATTTATATGAACTAAGCTTGATTGTTTCAGTATCAAGTGAGAAAAACAACAACTTTTAAATAAATTGAAGTCACTTATACTAAAAGACATAGCCTCAAAAAAAATAATCAATTACAAGGGAAAACTACTTAAAAACAGGGTTCTTGCTTTTTTTATTTTTTTATTTTTTGCTTAATATTTGATAAAAACATATTAAACCCATCAAAACAAATAAAGAAAATAAAAAAAAAATTAGAATTTTTTTTAGGAGAAAATAAATTAGATTTTGGGAATGCAATTATTATATATTATATTATTTCATGGATCGAGACAGCACGAGACAACCTTCGGGTCGGGGGTGAGACCGCTAGCATATGACTCAATATATATATATATAGGGACAAATCCAAAAGCCCCCTGAAAACAAAAATAACATCAGTTTACCCCTTCTTTTGAAAATATTAGCCAAAATACCCCCTACCGTCTCCCAAAAGCGGTTTCCATCTAGATTTTTAGTGGTTTTGTGACAAAATTAGTGAAAGACCAAAATACCCTTCCTAATTAAATAAAAAACTTTTTCATCCCATCTTGAAAGAAGAAACTCAGATCTTCAATAAAAATTGAAAAAAAAAAATTGAAGAAACCTAGATCTTCAAGTTAAAGATCTGGGTTTCATTAAATCAAAACTAAAATTAAAAAAAATAAAATAAAACACTCTTCAATAAATTTTTTTAAAACAAAAACAGAGAAAAAAATTGAAGAAACCCAAATCTTCAACTTGAAGATCTGGGTTTCATTAAATCAAAACTAAAATTTAAGAAAACATATAAAACTCTTCGATAAATTAAAAAAAAAAAAAAAAAGAAAAAAATTGAAACCCAGATCTTTAACTTAAAGATCTGGGTTTCATTAAATAGGAAAAAAAAATCCACTGCCACATCCAAAAACACAATCCTCTGCCATATTCAAAAAATACAAACCACCAACAAAAAACACAAATAAACACATTATTATCATCATCAACAACACAAAGAAATCGATCAAATAACACATCAACAACAACAACAACAAAAAACTCAGATTTCAAATGCTTAAAAAAAAACTCAAGAACAGTGCTCGCAGATCCACCGTCGCACCGCTCCACGATGACGATTTACAGCCGGTCGTTCCTCGTCGTCTTCTCCGTCTCCTCCACGAACCGCGTCGAAAACAGTGCCTGTAAGATCTGATCTCCATCTCTGCACCGCCTCACCACTCGACGCAACGGCACACGGCTCCATTCCTCACCGTCCTCTCCATCTCCTCCATGAACCGCGTCGGAAACAGCGCCTGCACGATCTAATTTGCATCGCTGCACCACTCGGCCTGCGAATTTGGGTGAGCGACTGGGAGACAGTGGCTGATGAAGAACAAGAAGAAGAAGAGTGAATGAGAGAGAGAGGGACACGGTGGCTGAAGAGTGAAAGAGAGAGCGTGAGCGGCAGAGAGAGAGATTGAGATGGTTTGATAGAGAGAGAGAGAAAGAGATAGCGTGAGCTAGAGAGAGAAAGGGAGACGGTGAGTAATCGCGTGAGAGGGGGGGGAGTGAGTGACAGAGAGCAAGAGAGAGATGAGAGAGTGTGTTTATCCAATTACCTTTTTACCCTCGACATTAACAGATCTGTCACTTTGTTATTCGTTTTACTACTCCAATTAACGATTGAGTTTTTTTTGTTAATATTTTCAAAACTAGTGGTGGTTTGACATTATTTTAAATTTTAGGGGGCAAATTAATAATTACCCATATATATATATATATATATATATTTTGGAAGGAGTGTTTTTGTGTAAATTGAAATAAGAATATTTGTTTCCATTTTTCAATATTTGTTTCCATTTTTCTTTCTTTCTTTCTTTCTTTTTTTGGATACAATATTTGTTTCCTTTTTTTTTTTTTTTTTTTTTGGGAAACAGATATTTGTTTCCGTTTTTCAAAGCAAGGATTTGGCAAGAATGAAAGTAATGTATGCCAAATTTCAACAAAAATTAATGAGGTAGTTTAATTATTTTGGGTTATTATGAAAAACCCCATGGAATGAAAATTAATCGAAATTTACCCCCCCGTTTTTAAATTATTAGGTAAACTACCCCCTACCGTTAACTTTCCATACAAAATGTTAACATTTTCCATCCGAAATAGTAAAATGACCAAAATACCCTTACCATATCCTATAAAATTCCTCTTATACCCTTCAAACTTATGAAAGGACTAAAATGTCCTTTAAATTATTAATTAATTAAAATATTAAATAAAAAATAAAAGATTTTAAAAAAAAAATTTCTTCACACAAAATCCCTCACTCCACTCTCTTTTCTTCTTCTAATTCTGCGTTTCTTCTTCTACTTCTGCTCTTTTTCTTCTTTTTCTTCTTCTTCTTTTTCTTCTACTTCTCTGGGTTCGATTCGAACCCATTTTCTAGGTTCTAATCGAACCCAATTATAGGTTCCAATGGAACCCAGATCTAGGTTCGAAGGAACCCAGAACTGGGTTCGTTGGAACCCAGTTTTTGGGTTCGAAGGAACCTAGAACTGGGTTTTAGAACCCAATTTCTGGGTTCGAAGGAGCCCAGTTCTGGGTTCCAGTACGAACCCAATTTCTGGGTTCCAAGGAGCCCAGAACTGGGTTCGATTCGAACCCAGAGAAGTAGAAGAGCAGAAGCAGAAGAAGAAAAATAAAAAGAAGCGCAGAAGCAGAAGAAGAAGAGAGAGTGGAGTGAAGGATTTTGTGTGAAGAAATTTTTTTTTTTTAAATCTTTTATTTTTTATTTAATATTTTAATTAATTAATAATTTAAAGGACATTTTAGTCCTTTCATAAGTTTGAATGGTATAAGAGGAATTTTATAAGATGTGGTAAGGGTATTTTGGTCATTTTACTATTTCGGATGGAAAATGTTAACATTTTGTACAGAAAGTTAACGGCAGGGGGTAGTTTACCTAATAATTTAAAAACGAGGGGTAAATTTCGATTAATTTTCATTCCAGGGGGGTTTTTCATAATAACCCAATTATTTTTGCTTGGTCTCTCTCTAGAAAAGTCGAGGGAGAGAGGTTGTAGAATATTCTTCTCTCGGTAGATATGATTGATTTTCAACCGATTTTCGATTAAATCCTGCTCATTTTCTCCTTCTTCTCCTTGCTTTCTTACAAATCTGGGGTTTTCAAGGGGTGGATCCAGAGTTTTTCTAGATCTACCACTTGAAAACCAAATTGTTGAACGGTTAAGGTCTACCATGAAGTCTCGATCCCTTCCTCTGTTTCTGGTAGAGGTTTTAGGGTTTTTAACGGTCAAATCCATATGATTTTTGGATCTAACTTTTAAAACCTATTTTGTTTTGATAGTTCGGTGGCCGTTGACTTGCGGTTTTTGGGTGACGATCAACATTCAACTCAAACTTCCTTGATGATTAAAATTAGTGGTGTGTCCTAGTTGTCCTTTTGTTATTGCGACGGAGTAACCAGCAGTCTTTAAGAATGTTGTATTCTTGTAGAAGTTCTGGTTGTTTAAGTAAGGTTGTCTTCCGATTCGTCGAGGTTAGGGTACAAGATGTAGTTGAAGAAGATGACATTATTTTGGTGTAAGGAGGCTGTTATATATAATCTATTTTGTGTGTTATTGCTGATCTTTTCTTTGTTTCATGTTTTTTTATCATTATTGTGTTTAGTTGCTTTGTGGATAGGTTGGATGCATAAATGTCAAGCCTTTTTCCTGTTAAGGAAATGTCCGGCAGTTCATCTAACTATCCTGGCTTCCTTATTCTTGAGGATGGATATGAAATTATATGTGGACTAATTTGATGTTTTCCCTAGTTTGTATAGGCGATCAGTGTTTGTAAAATGTTGTTTCCGAATTTGATATAGAGGTAATGAAGTTTTCAGTATTTAACAAAAAAAATAATAATAATAACGAGGACAAAAGATCGGGGACTTTCAGATGAAAGGACTGACGATGATGTGGTACAAATCATGATACATAATTTGCTGTGTATCCATCATTGATTTGGAGTCTTCCCTAAAGCCGTGTGTTCCAATTTTCAAGGTAAATCAATAAGACAAAGACAATAGAGATTTGACAAGAAAACGAAAGCACTGCCGATGAAAATGCTATTTAAATCTAATATCCCTGGGCCATATTTTAGGAGGTTAAAATAAAAGTGGATATTTAAATTAGTGTAAAATAATTATTTATATTTTTTTAGGGAAATTATTAATATTAAATTATTAAAAGATGAATATAATTTGGTTTAGGTTTTTATAAAATGGTGAAACTCATTACTCTTTTAACGCATGAAAATTATTTATAATATTAAGATTATATTAATATTTTTTACGATTTCACTTCAGATAGTTAAAGAATTCATAATAAAGTCATATTTTATATTATTACGAGTTTTATCTTTAATAAGTTAATATAAATAACATAATTTTTTTAAAAACTCATAAGATACTTATGAATTTACAAACTCAAATTTGACAAGTTTAAATACGATAATCAATATGGGTATTTAAAATGTAAAGTAAAAATTGATGCAACTATATAAGATTAGTACATTTGCTAGTTACTATGGATATTTTGTTGTATAATCAACAAATAATTAGTTAACTTAACCGTAATAATAGCTAAAATATTGCTATTGTAATATTGCCGAGATATTAATACTGTGAAAGAGTTGAACTTAAGAGATAAACCTCAATTTCCTCCTTTCTCTTTCCATCATTAACTTGGAGTCTACTCTAGTTTTACAAGGCTTTAGTAGGAACTAATGACAGATCCAAAAAATTTGTTTAGGAGAACACATGAATAAATAATAAAAACATCAAAAATTAAAATGCTCGATAACAATATATTAGCATTATAATATCACTGAGATATTTTTATGTAAAACAATGTTCGATAACACTATATAATTTAAATAAAATGAAACATACATAATATTTAGACAAAACAAATAGTCTTATACATAAAAATCCTAATGAAATTATTAAAATAATTAAAAAAAAAAAAACTACATAAAGTTATGATTTTTCTTTAAGAGATTGCATATCTTGAAATCGTTTTATGATAATGTCTTTATCAATTTTATCAAAAATATCTTTTTCCACATACACAAGTAAATTATCATTTAACAATTGATATCTCATTCAATTACATAATTTAATCTTCACAATATTCATAACAGAAAATGTTTTTTTATCAGTAGCAGTTGTAATAGGTAGTAATAATAGTATTTATATAGACGAGAATAAAAAAATAAAATTAAAAAATATTAATTAATTAAGAGTAGAAAAAATATTATAATAAAAAAAATTAGATCTATCAGAAGAAATAAAATGGAAGTTAATTATATTAGATGTAAGAAGAATAAATAATAAGGTCAAAAAATAATAAAAAACTAAAAAAAGAAAGAAGTGGCCGCTCGCACGGATTCAGATATAAAAAAACACTACCAGGTTCCAGCAACTTTTAAACAATATCATCAGTTTTTAAAATAAAATAATAAATAATAAAAATTAATAAAAATAACTGCAATAGTATAACCATGGAATAAAAACTCGGCCGAGTTGGTCGAGTTCTCGCCGAGGACTCGTCGCTCGGTCGGCTGCCGATCCGAGTAGCGCCGGATCGGCAGCACAAATCGGCCCAGGTCAAAAATCGGCCCAACTCGATCATAACTTGGCCCAACTCGGCCCAACTCGGCTTAACTCGGTCAACTCGGCGCTGTTTCAACTCGGCGCTTCTTTTTTTTTGAATTTTTTCTTCGCCAAAACGGCGTCGTTTTGGAATGCCCAAAACGACGCCGTTTTGGCGTCACTTATATCAGTCAGTCCGCAACTCATTTTTCTCAGCTTCTCTTCTGTTCTGTTCTGCAGCTTCTGCTTCTGCCTTCTGCGTCGTCGATCTCTGCTTGTCCGCCGCGCCGCCCGTCGTCGTCGTCGTCACAGCTATCGTCGTCGACGCCGTCTGTCATCATCTTCGTCACCCGAACCCGACCCGAAGGCCGAATCTGGTTTGTTGTTTTGTAACTTTTGTTATCATTTTTTTTTTTTTTTTGCTTTTAACACAATTTAATTGATTATATAAGCTATAGTTGTCTAAGAAATTTAGATTTTGGAGTTGATTATGTGATTGTGTCTTATAAATTATTTATATTTGTTTAGGGTTTTGTATTTTTGATTTTTTGTTACATTGATGGGATTTTTGTTATATGACTTATATCAGTAGCATCAATATTTGTTTTTTATTTTTTGGGTGTGATATATAGAATAATAGATAGATATCTATTTAAATATTTTCATGCTTAAATATTTGTTTGATGATTAGAATCATTAGATTGTTTAATGAATTAATGTAGACATGGAGAATGAATCATCGGGAGCCTCCGTTACCCAATCTCTTAAACGGAATTTAGGTGATATTGGATGGGATTATGGGAAGTTGGTTGATGCGAACAATATGGAAAGAGTGCAGTGTATATTGTGTGGGAAGATCATGTCTGGAGGGATACATAGATTGAAGGAACATGTGGCACACATATCCGAAAATGTGGCTAAATGTTCAAAAGCAAAACCGGAAGATACAAATAGATGTAGGAATGCACTAATGGAGTCAAAAAATAAAAAAAGAAATAAGATGATGGAGGACAAATTGAAGAGAGGAGAAGTAAATATCAACCAACAAGAGGAGATGGAAGAAGTAGAGGTGGGAGGGGTAAGGAAAGAGGCTCATCATCTTGGCCCTATAGATAGGTTTACAAGATCCATTGATCCGGAGTCGTCACTAAATTCAAGGAAGTCAATGCGGCAACAAAACATCAATGAAACACTTTTTAAAGAGAGGCTCGATCATGTGCACAATTGGGTGACTACTTGGATGTTTAATAGAGTCGTTCCATGGAATATTGTTATGAATGATGATTTCATACGTGCTTGTTAAGTAATTGGTCAGTTTGGGCCGGGTTATAAACCTCCCAATTATTATGAAATCGGGGAGCGATATTTGCCGAATAAAGTGGAAGAAACCAAGTTGTTGTTAAAAAGGCAAGAAGAAGAGTGGGTTGCAAATGGATGCTCAATTATGACGGATGCTTGGACGGATAGGAAAAGGAGGAGCATAATGAATTTGTGTGTGAATTGCAGGTATAAATTTTATATAATTTATCTACTATACAATGTTAACCGCATATTATATTATTTAAATTTAATATCTTATGCTTTTAGTGTATTTTTTACTTTCTTAATGTGTTCTTTAATCTAATTTATATTTGATTGTTACTTGAATTTGATTATTGCAGGTTAGGAACCGCTTTCGTTTCTTCCAATGATTGTTCTGATGTAGCACACACTGCGGAACACATTTTCGAGTATGTGAATGGATGCATTAATCAAGTTGGACCCGAAAATGTTGTTCAAATTGTAACAAATAATGCTAGCAACAATATGGGCGCTGCCAAGATTTTGAAAGAGAAAAGACCAAACATATTTTGGACCTCATGTGCTACTCACACCATCAACCTTATGCTAGAAAGTATTAGCAAGCTTTCGAGGTTCAGCAAGTACATTGAGCAAGCAAAGCAGATGACAATATTCATTTATGCTCATCACAATACTTTGGCAATGATGAGGTCTTTCACAAAGAAGAGGGATATAGTGAGGCCGGGTAAGACAAGATTTGCATCCGCTTTCCTTACTTTGCAAAGCTTGATGAATAACAAAAATGCTTTGAAAGCAATGTTTGGTAGTGGGGAATGAGAGAAGTGCAAATTCTCAAAAAGTAGTAAATGGAAATTGGCCTACGAAACTGTGATGAGTTTGGCATTTTGGAATGGTGTGACATGTTGTTTGAAGGTTTTTGCACCTTTGATTAAAGTGTTGAGATTGGTGGATGGGGGTCAAAAGCCATCAATGCCTTGGTTATATGGAGAATTAAGAAGGGTTAAACAAGAAATTAAAGAGGCATTGAACAACGTGGAAAATAATTATCGGCCAATTATTGAAAAGATTGATGAAAAAATGAAAAATCGACTAGATTCTCCATTGCATATGACGCATTTCTATTGAACCCCTATTACCACTACAAGGATTCAAGCATTTCCGATGAAACTGAGTTGTTGAATGCCTTTTTAGAGTGTGTAGAGACTTTTCATCATGGTGATATAATCTCTCAAGATGTAATTATCATGACTGAATGGCCACAGTATAAGATGAAAGAGGGTCATTTTGGGAGACCGTTGGCCATTAAAGGATGTGACACTGATTCTAAGGATCCAGGTAAAAAATTAAACATTCTATTTCATATAAATTGTTTTTATTTGTTTTTTTTGTTTACTAATTACTATTATTTATATTTATGAAAATATATCTTTCAATAATTAATTTTATATGTGATTATGTTTTATGGTCTAGTTAATTGGTGGAGCATGTTTGGAGGCCACATACCTAACTTGCATAAAATGGCAAAGAGGATTCTTTCATTGACAACTAGTTCATCCGGATGTGAAAGAAATTGGAGCAATTTTGAATGGGTTAGTGTAATATCCATAGCTTATTTTTAATGTTTTAAATTTTAATTATTTATTAACTTATTCAATTTTAATTTTTAAATCTTATGTAGATACATACGAAGAAAAGGAATAGACTCAATACGAATCAATTGAACGATCTCGTCTTTGTTAATTTCAATTCACAGTTATCAAGGAAAATGAACCAACAGACTAAGAAGAATGTTGATGTGCTATTAGCACCTGATGTTGATTCTACTGATGCACAAGGATGGCTTGTTCCAGGTGGTGATGATGATGATGAAGTACGGTCCGGTTTGGAACGACCGAGGCAACTTGATGAAGATGATTTTGATTCTACAGAGGAGGAGATGGAGAGAGGGGAGAAGAACTTTGATGTAGAATTTGAGTCCGACAATGAACAAGTTATGGAAGACGTTTATGGAGATGATGAAGAGTGGTTACGTCTTTCTCCTCGCCCTTAAGGTTTTTAGGGTCTTTACATATTTGATATTTTCATGAACTTTTCCTTTTGGTTGCTATTTTGTTTTTGCTATGTTATCATTTATATATTATATATGATGTTGGTTGTGTACTTGTGTTTGAGATTGAAAGAATGATGGAAGATCCTAAGTAGTTTAGATGTGATGGACTTTTGAAGTGTTGTTATTTTTGTTTATTACAGGTGGAATTGTTAAAAAAATAGTGGTTATGCTGTCGAAATTTTTAAGATATCTAGTATTTATAATTATATAATTGTGTTAAAGTGACTTTGAAAATTGTATGAGATAGGTTTGATGGTGTTTTGTGGTCATATGATTATATTTTGATCATATAGAAAATTTTTAATTTTATTTTTTATAGGTTTGACCATTGGTCAACGGTTTGATCGTTGACCGATGGTCAAACCGAGTACTCTCCGAATTGTCGAGTACTCGTTACTTGCTGCCTCGCCAGTCGAGTAGCGAGTAGCGAGTTTTGGAACACTGAGTACAACTACAGGTCTACAAGTGTAGTACAACAAACGTAAGTCACATTTGACTTTTTGTTTTTGCGTGCACTGCATGTCTGCACCCTGCAGTTGCAGGCTGCACGATAATTTTATTTATTTATTTTTTAAACAGCAGATTACACAGTAAATTTATAGATATTTTTTCAAATTCCAAAGGAGACACGCCTTCCCTCTGGCCCAATGATGGGTCCGCTCCAGGTACTAGTATCTATCCCTCTTAAATGTCAAATTTAGATCCCAAAGAAAAATCAACGAAATTTTGGTTAATTTTCCAACTATGGCGGCTTAGTTTCCGATGGATGCTGAGAAAAATTGAGACATTATAAGAGTCACGCTATGATAAGATTCGTATGCACAGTTCGCTTTTACATAATTTCAAGTCAGAGGTGTTTAGAAATGAAACCAACCACGAGTTTTGTTGTTGCCTTTCTGTTCTATGAATTACTTTCCATCGCTACCATCAACTCCAGCTTCTGCAATGGAATCACCAATGTTAGTTGCCTTGAAAGTGAGAGACAAGCACTTTTACAGTTCAAGCAAGATGTTCAAGATCCTTCAAACCGACTTGCCGCTTGGACTGGTGATGGAGATTGTTGTACCTGGGCTGGTGTTACCTGTGACAAATTCACAGGCCACATCATTCAGCTTCAAATTAGAAATTCATCATTGGGTGGTAAGTTAAATCCACTTTTTGCTTGACTTGGAAGTATTTGATTTACTTGGCTATAATGATTTTCAAGAATTTAAAATTCCCACATTTATTGGTCTTATTGGGAGTTGATTATACCTTTGGACATGTCGGTTAACATTTTTTGGGCATGTTGATTAGCACATTTAAAAAATGTGTTCTCTGTTTTTACGAGAAAGAAAAAACGGTGAAGACATATTCATCAACTATAGTTTCAAATGATAAAAAAAAAAAAAAGAGGAAATGTGTTTTCCGCTTTTGTTGAACAAAAACTTGAAATATCATCTTCATATTCAATTTTGTTCTCCAGCAGATTAAATAGAATATGCCATGTTGATCCTCAATGTATTAAAAATAAAATTATTGAAGTTTATAACCAGCTAAAGATTAAATTTGTATATATTATATATAAAATTATTTTTATTATTATTTTTTTATCATTACTAAATACATTTTTCTCAAGATTATATATATGTTATATTGATTTGAGTTTTTCATATTTTTCTTAGAAGAAAAATATTATGATATATATATATATTCTAATACTTTTTTAATTAACAAAAATCAATTGAAGTACATTCAACATTGTTTTTTTCTCTTAAAATATGCTAAAAATATGTTTTCTAAACAGTTATAACAAATGTATATTATATAATATTAATATACAATATTTTTCTTTTCAAAATATTGTTATTAAAGGAATACTAAATGCATTTTCCATTCAATTTATGATATGTGTACAACTTTGTCCTATGCTCAAAAATGAAATTTGCGATAAATTTTATATTAAAAAAATATAAATTGTATGCACGTGTCCTACATTGGATGAAGAGTATATTAAAAAAGTGTATTTAGCACTTCCCATTATCCTATTACTTCATAAGTGTTTTCAAATCATAAAAGTGTGAAAATCAACTTCTTATTTTCAAATAAAAATTTATAAAATTAAAGACTCAAAAATAATTACCGAGCATACGCTCAATCTCTTTGGAAATGAATATATGGGAACAATCCGCAAAGGACTTCGAAATTGAACTTCTCTTGGATTTCTTGATTATCTTCCAATTGTTTTAGTTCTTCATCAATACCAAATTGGTTCTCTAATTATAGTTGTCTTAAATTTTTATGTTTATCTATTCTCAATCGGCGTCGCAGGTACAATTCCAAGTGCTCTAGGAAACTTGACTTCTCTTCAACATTTTGATCTCTCAGACAATAATCTTGAAGGGAGAATTCCAAGGTCATTAGGAAAACTTTGCAACTTGAGGTCAATAGCCATTCAGAACAATAAGGTGAGACAAGAGATATCAGAAGTTTTTGATATTTTCTCAAGTTGTGTTTCAAAAGGATTAGTGTCATTATATTTGCGTAAATGTCAATTTTTTGGTCATTTAACCAATCAAATGAGGCAATTTCAAAATTTAGAATATCTTGATCTACGTGAGAACTCTATTTCTGGTCCCATTCCATCTTCCTTAGGTGAACTTCTGGTTTTAAGGTTTCTAGATCTTTCTTTTAACAAGTTGAATGGCACCCTTACTGAAATTCACTTTACTAACCTCACAAAACTTTCAATGATGGACGTATCTGGAAACACATTAGTGTTGAAAATCACTCCTGATTGGACTCCTCCATTTCAACTTATTACTTTAGAACTAACATCTTGTCAAATAGGGCCTCAATTACCATCGTGGCTTTATACTCAAAAACAATTAAGATATTTGGATTTATCCGACTGCGGAATATCTGGTGTCATTTCTGATAGGTTTTGGAAATTTCTTTTCCAATGTGATTACATAAACCTATCACAAAACCAAATCCATGGGGTGATTCCAAAATTAACAGAGGCTGTCCAAATTAAGTCACTTGACTTGAGTTCTAACAATTTTTCGGGTTCTCTACCACCTGTATCCTCAAATCTACTTGAACTTAGTCTTTTCAATAATTCGTTGTCAGGATCCATCCATCAGTTTTTGTGTTATGAGATGAATGAGATGAGAAAACTTCAAATTCTTAACCTTGAAAGCAATTCCTTATCAGGAGAAATACCTGATTGTTGGATTGATTTTCCAAATTTGTCTGTCATAAATTTAGGTAATAATAAATTTACTGGTAGCCTTCCAAATTCTTTGGGAACCTTACCTTCTCTTAAATCATTAGACCTTCGCACCAACAGCCTCTCTGGAATATTTCCTGCATCACTTCAAAATTGTGAAACCTTAGTGGCCCTTGATGTTGGTGAAAATGAGTTTGTCGGAAATATTCCAAAATGGATTGGAGAAAGGTTTGCGAATATGATAATTCTCAATCTTCGTTCAAATAAGTTTCATGGCTTCTTCCCAAAAGAAATTTGTCATCTAACTTCTTTGCAAATCTTAGATCTTGCTCACAACAATCTCTCGGGAGCTATACCAAAATGCATCAATAACTTTAGTGCCATGGTGACATTGAACTATTCTAGGCTCAACTTCATAAGTTATGGAAGTTATTCAGATGGAAAGTATGTTGAAGATGCATTGCTTGTGATGAAAGGGAGGGCGGTTCATTACAATACCATTCTTAATCTGCTAAGAAGTATGGATCTCTCTGAAAATAATTTTTCTGGAGCAATTCCTGATGAAGTGACTGATCTTGAAGCATTACGATCACTAAATTTGTCGCATAATAATTTATTTAAAAGAATTCCTGAAGGCATTGGTGCTATGAGCTCAATCGAATCCATGGATTTGTCGGTAAATCAACTCTCGGGTGAGATACCACAAAGTTTTGCAAATCTAACTTTCCTGAGTTACTTGAACTTGTCAACAAACAACTTGATTGGAAAAATTCCTTCAAGTACTCAATTTCAAAGCTTTAATGAATCCAGCTTTATGGGCAATAAACTTTGTGGGTCTCCACTTCCTGACAAATGTCCTGTTCCACCTGATGATAAAAATGGAGGGGGAAATGATGATCACGATGAAGTGGACTGGGGGTTATATGTGAGCATAGCACTAGGATTTATTGTGGGCTTTTGGAGTGTGATAGGGTCTTTACTTGTCAATAGAAGATGGAGGTACGTGTATTGTAATTTCTTGGATCGCCTTGGAGACAAATTTAGGAGTATTGTAAGAAATTGTCGCTAGATGTTTTCTTCTGTATTGTCTGTAGGACAGTGAATAATGATCAATGTTTATTTTCCTGTTTGCTTGAAAAGAGCGTAACATGATGTACAAGGGTACTTTCTTATAGAATTGTTCTTTTTGAGACATTATTATGAGTTGTGATTGTTACTGGATTCCAGAAATTGTTGGACATATGAAATCTTGAAAACATATTTAATTTCGTGACAGGGTTCTATCTCTTTTGACAACATATTTTGTTGAACAATTTATTGAAAGATCAAAACATTAAGCAGAGTTTAACTGATAATAAATTTATAAACAAAAGAATCAGGCTCACATGGTTCTACTTATTTATTTATTTTTGTTGAGATTATAGTAATTTATTAAGGTTACTAAAATTAGGCTATAGTGTCAAATTAGGTAATTACTATGGATGTTTTGTTATTGTATACAAGAAGGGATTAGCTAACTTACCATTATGTAATATTACCAAAAAATTAATAACATTAATGGATGAAAGTTTATTAGAGAAAAAAAAAAAAAAAACCTAAGCTTGATAATTTTCTCTTTTGCCATCAGTGACTGGAGTCCTCTCTGATTTTACAAGGCCTTGGTAGCACCTGTAGGCTGTAGCTTTAAATGTCTTTAATTTGATGAGAGTCAAGGAAATGCTGTGCAACTCATGTCATCCTCCAATTAGCTTGCTACTTTTCCAGCTATGGGGGATTAATATCCAATTGTTCTCGAGATAGTTTGAGACTAGCAGAAAATAGGGTTTTTTTTGGTAAAAAAGTATAAATTTTAAAATTAATATGAAAGTTTAAAATGAATTTTTTAAATAATATAATATCTACAAATAAATAATTACAAAAGACTATAATTCGTATTCTTCTTTCGCAAACTGTTACTTGTGTTGATACAAAGACATTTAACCTATATGGATTTGTCAAAATCAGAAATTTCATATTCCATTTCTTATTTGTGAAATTTTTCTTTTTAACTTAATTGATTATATGAATCTTTCTCATAATGAAATTTATGGTGGGATACCAAACGTAACTATTAGGCCGTACAACTTAAGTTACTTGACTTGAGTTACAAATTATTTTGCAGGTATTTCGCCTCTAATATCATTTAAGTTTTTCAAAGCTATTGCTTTTGAGTTACTTGATTTTATCAACAAACAAATTGACTGGGAAATTTCTTTAGGTACTCAATTACAAAGCTTTAATGAATTAATCTAGCTTTATGGGTGTGGGGGTCTCCACTTCCTGACAAATGTCATGTTTCATCTGATGGAAAAAAATGAACGGGAAATGATCAGGAGGACGATGGCTATGAAGTGGATTGGTTCTATGTAAGCATGGCACTGGGATTTATGTAAGCATTAGAATCTGTTAATTTTTCTTTTAAACAACCAGGAAATTGTTCTGACACCTAGCAATAAAAATGGTTACGAAGATGAAGTGGACTGGTTTTATATGTGGGAATGGTACTTGGATCTGCAGTGGACTGCCAATGATAATGTTAGAATCAGTTCATTACAAATCAAGCGCCATACCTACACGGAATTAGTTGATAGAGTTCATCAACATATGAATCCAACAACCAAATTATTTCATCATCAATCTGAGGTGAAATATTAACACCAGTGTCAATGCAACTTGCGTCAGTTTAAAGTGTTGGGCTTGCTGGCCCAAGGCATTGCTGCCTAATTTGGGGCTGACTAGCCAGTAGCCCAAATTAATGGTGGGAAATTTGGTAACTTTAGAGATAAAAATAACCTTAATGACTTGTTACTAAACTTTTTATAAGAGATTTTTTTTTTTGATATAAAAACGGGGTATACACCCAAATGAGAAAAGAAAAACTAATGGAGAGAGTAATGTAAGAGAGAGAAAAAATATAACAATTTTAATCATTCATTATTTTTTATGTTGATGTGTCCATACATTATCGATAGCTTAGGAAAAAAATGGATGGTAGAAATCCTTGCTAAAAAAGAAGTCATTGACTTGTTTTTCAGAGTGAATTCAGCAGCCAAGAAAGGAGAAAAAGAGAAAAAAAAAAAAAAGAATAGAAAGAAGAAATGAAAATTATGGGTGCCTTTTTCCTTGGTGTAATAGTCTCAATATTGAATCTATCGATATGATAAAGTGAGTTCATGAGATTCATGTCTACCTCATTCCATCCAGTTTGATAGAGTTTGTTGTGATGAGATTATTGAGATTTCTCTCCTCTGCATCTTTGTATTCCTTAAATTGTTGTTTTCGAGAGATGATTTTGTGTACCCATTATTGGTGATTAAATAGAGATATTTTTTGAAGTTTGACCCATGAATGTAGGCTCATGCTTATCCGAGTAAATTAACTATTGTGTATTGTGCGGATTCTACACGTCACACAAATACCGACAGTGTGATTTCGGTTTGTATTTTTCAATTTTTCTGCAACATAAATCATGTACAATTGCATATTTTAAAAAAAAAAAAAACAAAAGATCAAAATAATCACAAGCAGAGCTTAACGAATAATAACTAATAAACTTTTAAATCAAAGAATCATAATCCTTTGGTTTTATTAATTTTGTTTTGAGATAAAGTAATTAGTATTAGTAACTTAGATAGACTGTAGCGTTGCATTTGTTATCCCATATGTCACATTAGTTATCACGATAGATGCTTTGTAATGTTTTATTTTGAACTCTTTCTGCTCAAAACAAAACTGAGTAAGGAACAAAGAACGTTAAAAATATATGTATATATATATCAACATATATATTCAAACATTATAAGAAAAAATAAAAGAAAAAAATTGTCTTTCAAATTTTAATTACTATTCAACCTTTAGCAAGATTAAAGACTATTCAGTTTTCTGATAAAATTAATAATAATAATAACCTTTATTTAGAAAATCCTAATGCTAGGTAATTTCACGTGTTTTCAAAACTGAGTAAGGAACTAAGAATGTTCAAAATATGTATACATATATATATATATATATCAACATATGCTAGAAAACTGAGTAAGAATATGAACATAAATATATTTATTTTCACATGTTTTTCTCTTAAAAAAATAAATGATCAATATATGTATTCAGATATTATAAGAAAAAAATAAATATATCTTTTAAATTTCAGATTTTAGTTACCGTTTAATCTTCAGTAATATTAAAGACTATTCAATCTTTAGATGAAAAAATAAACAATTTCTGTATGAGAGAATCCTTACTCTTAGCTAACTTATCAATATTATTAAATTAATTGATGAAATGGAGAGATCGAAGTTAATTAGAAAATCCGAATGCTAGGTAATTTCCTCCTTTGCCATTGTTGACTAGGAGTCTTCTCTACTTTCACGAGGCCTTGGTAGGACCTATAGCTTTAGAGATCTTTGAAATTTGGATGCGAAATAAGCGGATGCCAAGGAAATTTTGTGCTTACTCATGTCAATATATTCCAATTAGACGGCTGATGGCTACTTTTCCAGCCAAGGGGGTTTAATTTCAATGGATACCGAGATAAGTTGAGTACAGGAGATAAGATAATATGTGTGCTAGTAGCTATGCGTAAATATGAATTAGATGCAAACAATTCGCTTGAAAAATTAGTTCACTTCTAGTCAAAAAAAAAAAAAAAAAAAGGAAAAAGAAAAAGAAAAATTAGTTCACTTACAAAATGGACTCCTGGTAATTTTTTAACAAATGGCCAAAAAGTACATGAAGCTAAATTATTAAAAATTTAATGACAGAACAATCAACAATGTCCTAAGAATGATCATATCAGTTAATTATAATATTTATTTTTAAAAAAACTATAGTATGAAAACTGCATTAATATCTATGCATCTGGGTAAAGAAGAAGAATACATTTTAAATAGAATATTTTTAATACAGAATTTATATATTTAATCTTAAACATTTGCGTGGATGATCTCTCTTCTTTTAATGGTGTTCCTGAAAATTTGTTTAAAACTATGTATAAAGATTAAAATCATGTTTAAAAAAAAAAAAAGCAATACCATGTTTGCAAAAAATTATTTTTAAAAATAAAAAAAGATGTAAATGTGTTTGATTTTGTTTTTCTAAATTGATAAAATAGTTTTTTTAAAATGAAAAGTTATGATTTATTTCAAAAATCTATTTTGAAAATTATGAACGACAATTAATTGTTGGTTTCAATGTTTAGTTATAAATTTTAAAAAATA
Organism: Nephelium lappaceum; assembly: GCA_021234005.1. Taxonomy (NCBI): domain Eukaryota; kingdom Viridiplantae; phylum Streptophyta; class Magnoliopsida; order Sapindales; family Sapindaceae; genus Nephelium; species Nephelium lappaceum. The sequence goes on from CM037996.1 coordinate 33,221,320, forward strand.
TATTTTCATTTGAAAAGTTAACCTGTTTTTCCTTAATATATAGTAAAACTACATCCAAACAAATTTTATTGCACATTATCTAATTACCAAAAGAAAGTAGTAAAAAATAAAGATGGTAAACATTCCAAAAGCGTGAGCAGCCACGTTTCCACTCCTAATTAACCTTTTAAAAAATAACACATAAAGCTTTTGCTAAAGCACCGAAAAACTTTGCGCAGGCCCTGCCATCGCCGGCGACTTTGCAATTCTTCAATATTTGGATTTTTCCAGAAAAGGCTACTTTTGTGGGACATATCAATTGAATCTTATTGAGATCATGACAAAATGGTAACTATCAAGGAAATTACCTGCAACTGAGGACTGAGATGTCTCTAGCATTATTATTTTTATTTTTATTATTATTATTATTTACAATCGAATACTTTTCAAAATTGGACTCACTATCATTGATGTGACGAAGTAGTAAATGTGTGCAATGCATGCAATGGACCGCTGACCTCGATTGATGTTGCAATATGGTTAAGGTGAAGGACACTATAATATTAGCACATCACTATAAAAACTAATTGCACAGCAACTCTTAAAATATGTTTAAAATCAAACAAAAATATATTTACTCTTTAATATATCGTTAATTTACTTTCATTAATTTTAATAGCTGATCAAGATTTTTGATCAAATAACTATTTTACTCATAAATAAGATAAAATAATAATTTAAAAAAGAATATGATGCATTCTAAATTGAACCTCCATCGTCGGATGGAATCCATCCAACAATAGAGATCTAATATGAATTTCTACCAATAATTTAAAAAAAAATGAAAAATTCTATATTTTTTAAAAGATTGAAAATTTCTAAAATATTTTTTTAATAAATGAAAATAAACAACATCCATCTCTAATATGGATCATGGAGATCAAAATAATTTTTTTAAAAAATTCTAATAAAGTTAAAAATAAAAATTATTAATAATTTTTCAAAAAAATTAAAATGATTTTTACTGTCCATCATATTGATGGACGGTAGACATCATTTAAAAAAATATTTTATTTTTAATTTAAAAAAAAATATTTTTTAGGGTGGAGATCCAATGGATTTGATCTCCCATGTCCATTAAAAGCAATGGAATCATCATCCTCAATCCACCATCATCAACCACCATCAACATCAACCCATTCATCACCATCATCAACCCATCATCATCAACATCAATCCACCATCATCATCAAACCATCAACCCATCATCATCAAACAGGCACCGTTCACTGAGTTCAAAACTTCAATCTTATCTTTTAATCTTTTAATTTTTCTTAAGGAAACAAAAAAAAAAACAAATTTAGATCTCCATTGTCGTGATGGAGACCCAAAACATGGGACGAACCTAGATGATGTTTTGAGCTCAATTTGAACCCAGATGAATGTTCATTTGGATTCATCCTAGATGACATACCATTATTAAAAAAAAAAAAAAATTAAAAAAAGAGAGAAAAGAAAAGAGAGAGAGAAGATGACCAAATCAGAGAATGAGAGACAATATGGTGGAGGACGACTAGATCGGAGAATGAGAGAGAAGATCGGAGAATGCGGAGAAAAAAGTAAAGAGAGAAACGGTGGAGGATATATGAGAGAGAATATGAGGAAATTATATTTTTTAAATTAAAAAAAAAATGATTTTTTTATTAAATGATGTTCACCATCCATCAACATGATGGATAATGGACAGTGAAAATTATTTTATTTTATTTTTTGAGAAAAATATTAATATATATTTTTTATTATTAAAATTTTTACATTTTTTTTTTAATTGACATGAATGAGGCCTCTTTTTGGTCTATGGTCTGATTGGAATGTCTTTGGAACCTTTGTGTTGAAGTTTCAAGGAAATTTCCTGAGATATATACAGCAACAAAATGACAATATAAATAGCACCATAAAGCTAACTTTCTCATGCACATTCCCTTTCTTCCATAATTACTAGTTAGAACCATGAGTGTTGTTGCTATCCTTTTGCTCCAGTTACTGGCTATATCAAGCATCAGCATAAACTTCTGCCATGGTAGCGCTTATGTGGGTTGCATTAAAAGTGAGAGAGAAGCACTTTCAAGGTTCAAGCAAGATCTCAAAGATCCTTCAAACCGACTTGCCTCGTGGACTGGTGATGGAGATTGTTGTACCTGGACTGGTGTCGTTTGCAACAACTACACTGGTCATATCCTCGAGCTCCACCTTGAAAATCCTTTTTACTTGACTTCTAAAGCTTATGAGAGGTCAAAATTGGCAGGTAAGATAAGTCCCTCTTTGCTTGATCTTAAGCATTTGATTCACTTGGACTTAGGCGATAACAATTTTGAAGGCATTCATATTCCTCGGTTTCTTGGTTTCATGAGGAATTTAAGATATCTTAGCCTGAAACAAGCTGGATTTGGGGGAATGATTCCTCACCAACTTGGAAACCTCTCCTATTTGCAACATCTCCTATATGTTGAGAATATTTGGTGGTTGTCTGCTCTTTCTTCTCTGGAGTACCTTGATTTGAGTTGGCTGAACCTCAGCAAAGCCTCTGACTGGCTGCTGGTGACCAATGCACTCCCTTTTTTAGCAGTGTTGAAATTACAAGGTTGCCAACTCTATAAACCTCCACCCTTAACCATTTCAAATTCTTCGCGTCTTGCCACCCTTGATCTAATTATAAACAATTTTAATAATACTTCAGTTCTTAGTTGGGTTTCTAGTCTTACTCATCTAGTCTCACTTAGCATGAGTTATAATAATTTTCAAGGCCCAATCCCGGAGGGATTTCAGAATTTGACTAGTCTTAGATATCTTGATTTGGGTGAAAATAATTTTAGTTCTTCAATGCCATGCTGGTTGTACAAATTTAGTCATCTTGAGTACCTTGATCTTGGTAAAAATAACTTGCAAGGTACAATTTCAGATTCTCTAGCTAACATGACTTCAATCACAGATTTTGATTTCTCATTTAATAAACTTGAATGGAGAATTCCAAGATCATGGGAAAGACTTTGCAACTTGAAGTCAATCTCTTTGTCGGGTGTCAAATTGAGTCAAGAAATGTCTGAAGTCCTAGATATTTTCTCAAAATGTTATCCTGATGGACCAGCGTTATTGTATATGAGCGATAGTAAACTTTTTGGTCATATTCCATCATACTTTGGAGAATTTTCATCCTTGGTAAATTTAGATTTATCCTTTAACAAATTAAATGGAACTCTTTCTGAAAGTCATTTTGCTAATCTCACAAATCTACTCACTTTTGATGTTTCTGGGAACTGGTTGACGTTAAATGTCAATCCTAATTGGCATCCTACTTTTCAGCTTAGAGCATTAGGCTTGAGATCTTGTCAATTAGGACCTCGATTTCCATCTTGGCTTCATTCACAAAAGCAATTATATGAGTTGGATTTATCTAGTACAGGGATAATAGATACCATTCCTAAAAGGATTTGGGAATCTCTTTCCCATGTTCAATATTTAAATCTCTCTCATAACCAAATCTATGGTGAGATTTTAAATTTATCTACAGTTGGTTACAGTGGTTCAGTGGATTTGAGTTCAAATAATTTTTCAGGTAAATTGCCGTTTATTACGTCCGAGTTGCATAAACTTGATCTTTCTGACAATTATTTGTCAGGATCCATTTTTAATTTTCTTTGTAATATTGGTATTGAATCTATTGATGGAGTTATGTTCATGCAATTTCTCAACCTTGGAGACAACTTTTTAACGAGTGAATTACCTGATTGTTGGAAGAATTGGCCTTTTCTAATATTCATTAATTTGGGCAACAATAAATTTACCGGGAACCTGCCAATTTCCATGGGAACCATAAGTTTCCTTCGATCAGTACATCTTCAAAAAAACAACCTTTCTGGAACAATACCCATGTCACTAAAAAACTGTACACGTTTAGTAGCACTAAATTTTGGTGAAAATCAGTTTGTTGGAAATGTTCCATCATGGATTGGGGAAAGTTTTTCTGAAATGGTGATTCTCAACCTTCGTGGAAATAACTTTCATGGCCATCTACCGATAGAACTTTGTGGTCTTTCTTCTCTTCAAATCTTAGACCTTGCTCATAACAATCTCTTTGGTACCATACCAAGATGTTTCAACAACTTCAGTGCCATGGTGAAAATAAACTACTCTTCAAGCAACTATATACAGTACACAGCCTTTTTTATTTTTACTGATCCTTCAAGAAATCTTCTTGAAAGTACATCACTTGTGACCAAAGGGAAAGAGGCCCAATACAACACCATTCTTAATTTGGTAAGAATTATAGACCTCTCCAGCAACAATTTCTCAGGGGAGATTCCCATAGAAGTGACAAATCTCAAAGCTTTGCAAACAATGAATTTATCTCACAATTTTTTCACTGGAAAAATTCCTGAGAATATTGGTTCTATGAAATCATTAGAGTCCGTTGATTTCTCTTTTAATCAACTTTCTGGTGAAATCCCAAAAAGCTTTTCAAGCTTTACTCTTTTGAGTCACTTGAACTTATCCAATAACAACTTGGTCGGAGAAATACCTTCAAGTACTCAACTACAAAGTTTCGATGCATCCTCTTTTGCTGGTAACCAACTTTGTGGTCCTCCACTTACTAAAAGTTGCTCTGAGACTACTATAAAACATGGCACTGAAAATGCTAAGGAAGATGATGAAGTGGACTGGGGGTTCTATGTAAGCATGGCACTTGGATTTATTGTGGGCTTTTGGAGTTTGAGAGGTTCTTTACTTGTCAACAGACAATGGAGGTACCTGTATTCTCATTTCTTGAATCGCCTAGGAGACAAACTTAGGAGTGTTGTGAGAAAATGTTACTAGATTTTTTCTGATTTCTTTGTTTTTATGTACTTTGATCATCAAATTATTGAGTACTGTAATATATGAAGAGAATTTTTTTTTTTTTTTACTTTTCGATCTTTCTTTTTCCTTTTTCTTGTATGTTTTAATTAGTAGCAGCTAATTAAAAACACCCCCTAGTAAGTTCAGAGGTCACTGAGAATAAATTATAAGGGTAGTCTATTATAATATTGTCACCAAAATAGACATGTAGCAACAATTAAAACACAGATAAATGTGCATGATACCATCAGAAGCAATTTAATGAAGCTTGGACTTTCTTTGTTTTCTTGATGGCTGATACAAATCTAGGGATCAGTTGGGATTTGATTATTGGACGCGATCCGAGGAACAACTATGATATGAAAGCAAGCAACCAATACATAAGTGAAGGAAGGGCTCACACACACACAGAATTGGGATTTGATTTTGGAACGTGATCCGAGGAACAACTTCCATATAGAAGAGAGTAACCCACACATAAGTGGAGGAAAAACTCACACACACACACACACACACATGTGTGTGTGTGGAGCAACCCACACATAGGTGGAGGAAGTGCTCACACACACACACACACACACACATATGCTACCTTACACCTATATGTGCATGTGTGTGTGTGGAGGAAAGGCTCACACACACACACACACACACACACACACATAGTGTGTTAGGCGGGAAGGCACCTATACATTATTGGTGGGAACCTGCACCATAGAGCGCAGAGGGCGGAATGCGCAACCATCTAGGCAACTGCCTTGAAGCCTGGCCTTGTATTAATGAATTTTAATACATTAATACCTAGGTTATGTGTGTGTGTGAGCCCTTCCTCCACCTATATGGAGAGGAGGCTCACACACACACATAGTGTGTTGGGGGGGAAGGCACGCATACATTATTAGTGGGAACCTACACCATAGAACGCATGGGGCAGAATGCTAAACCATCTAGGCAACTGCTCTGAAGCATGGCTTTGTATTAATGAATTTTAACGTAACTTTCCCACTTTTGTCAGACTTTCAAGTACTAATAACTTCTACCATCTTTAAGTAAAGTTATTTCAATTAATGTTCTATCTATAAAAGGCTTTATTCACGTGTACAGTTGTTGGCCTCATTGGTTAAAGCACCAACAGCCCCATACCAAGAGGCATGGTTTTATACCTGATGAATATAATCCTCCCACTAATTGTGTGGGTAGGTCCTCCACCTTTATGTGCGTCGTTCCCTTCCTTATGAGAGTAGCTCTTCAAGCCGCACCATTTGTGTTTTTATCTTGATTGGTCCCGATAATCCCCTATATCAGTTCCAGTCCTAGAAAAACAGAGAAAAAAAGCCTTTATTGAGAAAATAATGATGTACATGCTCCATTTTTCGTGGTTAATGAAGATAAATACGCTTGGAAAAGAAAACCCGGACGCGTTGGATATAGACATATTTAGTTTTCTCATTGACTTGAGATTTATGAATTACATCGAGAAGAACACAATAAATTCCAACCAAGTGCTGGTTGTCAAACTTGTGAACCCAAATAATCAAATTAGTTCATCATCATACCATATATCAAATATTGGAAGAACTCTTCCATGGGAGAAAAATAAAACCAATGGAAAGAGTAAGAGAAAATGAAATGACACTATTTCATTAGTATGTCGCACCATATCAGCCGTAAGACAGTCCCATAGAAGATTTTTTCCAAATATTGATGCCCAACGTCCACGAAACCCTAATCTATGTGATGCATAGACTTTTCTTATTCACGAATTAATCCAAAATACTTGAATTCGAACAGATTAATTTACTAATTACTTCTAAATTTAAGTAATTTAAAAATTAGATCCAAACATATTATATCATCTATGTATAATTCTTTAAATGTTAACAAGTTTATATATATATAGTAATTTTTTCATGTGTGTCTCCTAACTTTTTAAAATTAAAACAAACTAATCAAATTTATCCATTGTATTTGAATTATATAGAAGAGAGAATTTGTTTTACGACAAATAATGTAATGAATGAATTTGATTGGATTCGTTCTAACTCTTTAAAATTAGAAAGTACTAATAATAAAATCACTATATATATGACAATATTATATTGTATAGTTGGATCTACAGAGGACGTTAATTAACTTAACTTTCTATTGCTATTTGCTGTAAAAACTTTTTGTCTTTTTGAAAGATGTTGTAAAAACTTTTAGCTCTCAAATTTGTAGGCTTAATTCGCTTTGAAAGAGATATTAGAAAAATAAAAATAAAAAATAAAAAAATAAAAAACAAAGCTAATTGTGTAGAATCAACATAAAGCATATTTAATTGCTATAAATTCTTGGTTGTATTTATTTAAGTTTAGAAAAAGAAATTCAACCATCACGCTTTTGTCAAACCTATAGGTTAATTGATAAAAACGGCTTAGTGTTGTGATAAGACTAAACCAATCCATCACTCACTTTAAGGTTGTGAGCTCAACTCACTAAAGTCCCACTAATATGTGGGCAATTTTTTTCACCTTTGTGTAGGTATTCTTCTCCCATTTTTGAGAGTAGAGATTCGGGTCATACAGAATTCTATCTTAGCTGATCCCAACAATAATCTAACTAAGTGCCAATAAGTCAAAAAAACATCCAGGTTAATTCAGTTCCAATAGTTTCTATCATCTTCCAGTAAAATAATTATTTAAAAAATTATCTTTGAAATATTAATCTAAGTTCAAAGTAAATATCAATGAAACTTTTTTGCAACTTAAATACAAAAAACCAGTGTTTCAAAAATTGACCAAATTGGTCGATTTTTGCTGGCTAATTGGTTACTGGCATCGTGTCAGTTTGATAACCCTTAGATCAAAGGTCCTACTCACTGGAGGCGAGTAATTGATCGAGTTGACCGAGTAATCGGCCTAACTCAGCACAAAACTAACCAAAAAACTCCAAACACCACCAAAAAGTCAACTTGAGAGAAAGAGTTCACACTTGGGAGAGAGAGGAGATGTTGTTCGAGAGGGAACCAAAGAGCTTCAACTTGGCCAAGCTCATGGATGTCAACCGATTAAAGTCACAGATGATGCCCTTCCAGTTGTAGTATACTAAGCTCGATGACTAATCGAAAAAAAGATCGGAGAGTGACTGGGCAAGAGAGAGCATGACGGCCTAGTCATCGGTGTGTGCAACGACGATGAAGAAGAGGAGAAGGAGAAGGAGGAGGAAGGTGGTGGTGGAAAGAGAAAGTAGGGGGCATGTAGTGAGGAGAAGAGAAGGATTGAGAGAGAGAAAGAATGAAGGAGGTGGAGGGCTGGAGTGATGGTGAGTGGTGGTTTGTGTGTCAGGTTTGTATGTGTGTGTGTGTGTGTGTGTGTATATATATATATATATATATATATAGATATAAGCGTAAATTACATAAACTTCTCTTGAAGTTTGATGAAATTACACTAATATTTAAGTTTTGGCCATAATGACATTAAACTTCCTTTTAAGTTTTTTTTTTTTTGTTGGTTTGACCCTATTTGACCGTCGGTGAATAATACTTGCCAATTAGTTACCGATTAATAACTGAGTAATAGATAAATTGCTAACTGCTATCTCATCGATCGATTAGCAAGTAATGGTTTTTGGAATATTATAGAAAACTAAGGTTTAACCTACTTTTTCAACTAGTTGATTTTTCAAATAGGTGCTTTTTTCTTCAGTTCAACTATTTTTCTATACTTTTTTCTTCAATTCGACTATTTTTCTATCTTATTAGTATAAAACGTCAATCTACAATTTATTGACGCACAGCAAGTCTCGTTGGTTAGTTTTTTAAGATCCAACAACCTGTAACCTACACAAGTCAAACGAATGGAGTGGGAGTGATCTTGATACTGGAGTGATATCGACTAAAGATACTCTAACGTTCAAATTAGAATAAGAGGTTAAAATAAAGCAAATCAAATAAGGAAAACTAAATATATGCACTATTGTCGTTCGACCCAATGCGTTTGGCATGTTAATAGAAGTGGTGAGTTGGTTGAGTTCTTTTAAGTGTTAAGTGAGCAAAACAAACCTCTAAATAAATTGAAGTAACTTATACTAAAAAACATAGTCTCAAAATAAAAAATTAATTACGAGATCACTTAAAAACTAGTACCTTCTTTTTTTTAAAAAAAAAAAAAAAAAAAAAAGATTTCGGTTTAATATTTGATAAAAATATATTAACCCATCAAAACAAATAAAGAAATTTAAAAGAAAAAAAAAAAGATTTTGGGAATGCAACTCTTTTTTTATCTCCTGACATTAGGTCAGACAATTGCGACTAAATTGAGATAAGACTCTAATACACCCGAAATGTTGCTCCCAAGAGGCGGGAGAGGTCAATCCATATTAAGTGAGAAAATTTCCTCCACTTTATGAGCTATCCACGTTAAGTAAGAAATTTACCAACATTCTATAAGTTATAATGCTTGAACCTCATCCCTCTGCTTTTAAAAAAGCTAGGCAGTGCCACTCTATTTGGGAGCTACAATGCAATTATTATATAATATATTTCATGGATCGAGGCAGCACTAGACAACCATCGAGTTGGGGTTGAGATTGCTCACTTATGACTTAATATGTAGTTGATTAAGACAAAAATTGAAGGGCTGCTGACTACATACATTGGATTTATTACTCTCACTCCCGCACTCATCAATGATGTTTTTGTATAAATCAAAATAAGAATGAGAGAATTACTCAAAATCCTCTGGACATGAAGTGAAAACTATTTTTACTTTTTGTAATAACATCCTCTCATTGACTAACGGTTTGACCATATTAATTGTTTAAGATAACTAAAAAATGATCATAATAGAACAAAAAGACGAGAATACCCCTAACTAACTAATTTGTATCCTACTTTTGTGGGAAAAAAATTTAAAAACCTTAACAAAGCTCAACCATTCATTTTGAAAATGAACGGTTGAGATATAGTTTAAAAAAAAATGAAAAGAAGAAAAGAAAATTTTAAATGAAAAAAAAAAAATGTATGTTCATCTTACAAACAAAAGCAAATTAAAAAAATAAAAAATGAAAAATTTTAAAAATAAAAAATATTAATCATTTTCTTAAAAAAAATTAAAATGATCTCCACCGTTCATCATGTTGATGGATGGTGGATATCATTTGAAAAAATAAAAATATTTTTTTTTTCTAAAATTGAAAAAAATATATACATATATTTTTTTTAGGAGTGAGAGATTCAGATTGGATCTCTAACCCTAAAAAACATAAGGGTGGCAATCCGGGTTGACGGGTCGGGTTGGACACAACACGATAATTTTTGACACGACACGATAAATAAACGGGTTGAACTTATTCGACACGAACACGACACGATAATAAACAAGTCAACACGAAAACGACACGTTAATTCGTTTAATTACGGATCGTTTAACTAACCCATTTAATTAACCCGTTAAGCTGACCAGTTTATAAATTTAACTATATTTAATACATTTAAATTTTAATTCACATCTAATAAAAAATAACATTAAAATACTCAAATATAATCCAAAACCTAAAAATATAATCATCCATATTTCAAAAAAATAAAATAAAATCATCCACAAATTCAATCCAAAACCTTAAAATATAATCATCCACAAATACAGTCAAAAACCTAAAAATACAATCATCCACAAATACAATCCAAAACATAAAATTACAATCATCCACAAATACAATCTAAAACATAAAAATACATCCAAAATATAAAATACAAACATCCACAAAATGAATATAAAAACAGAGAAACGGCACGACGGCACCAGACTTGCGGAGACAACGCGGCAGCGGAGAGAAGAAGCTCCACGGCAGAGACGACGCGACGCGGCGGCAGGCAAGGCAAGAAGAAGCTGCACGGAGGAGACGACGTAGTGTAGCAGATCTCTATCGATGGAGACGAGACGCAGCGGCGGTAGCAGATCTGTGTTGACGAGACGCGACGCTGAGAAAAGAAGTGCCACAACGGCAGCAGGAGGCGTGGCGCTGCTGCAGTAGGAGATGTGGCGCTGCGGTAGCAGGAGAAGCGGCACTGTGGTAGTAGAAAAAGTGATGCGGCAGCAGCAAGACGAGAAGAAGGAGAAGAAGACAACAGCGCCGGTAGCGGAGGAGGAGAAGAAGCCAAAGGAAAAAAAGAGGAAGGCAACAGATGCGGCGCTGATGAGTGATGAGTGAAATGAGAAATTGAGAATGTAGGGTTTTAAAGTATATATATAGTATCACTAAAATTACATTAATACCCTTCAGTATAAAATTACTAGTTTACCCTCGTTAAACGGGTCAACCCGTGACACGATTAGGGAAATACGAACCCAACACGATTATTAAACGGGTTAGACGGGTTGACCCTTTAATTTACCCAACTTGTCAATGCTCAACCCTAACCCGTAATATTCGTGTCGGATTCGTGTCGACCCGTCGTGTCGGGTTCCAAATTACCACCCCTAAAAAATCATCACATCCATCAGCCACCCACCAAAACCATCATCCTTCGATCTGCTTCATCAACTTCATCAACTTTTTCTCTCTTTCCTCTTCTCCATACCCATCATATCGATCTGCTCCTTCAACTTCATGAACTTCTCCTCATCTCTCTTTCCATTCCACCATCCACAAACAGATCAACAACGCAAACAGAAACCACTATCATCTTCAAACAAAAACCTCTGTCACTATCATTAAACAGAACGTAAGAACATACCCAAGATCATCACCAAATAAAAACCATTGCCGTCGAAAAAGAAGAAATTCTGCTCTTTTTCATCTGGGTTTGTGATGTTTCTAAGAAGAAGAAGACTTGTGATGTTTGAGAAGAAATCTAGGTTATGCTCTAGGTTTGTTATAGATCAAACAAACCCAGACTTGTAATGTTTTGGGTTTAAATGGTTGAAGAAATCTAGGTTTGCTTAATTAGTTGAAGAAATTTGTGTTTATTTGATTGAAAAAATCTGGGTGTGTGTGAGAAAATCTTACGTTTTTATGTTACCTTGTTTAATTTTTGCATTGATTTTGTGTTTTTGATTAAGAAAATATGGGTTTGGTTTGATTCAATTAATTTTTGCATTGATTTTGAGTTTGTTATTGAAAAAATCTGGGTTTGGCTTGGTTTAGTTGAGAAAATCTTACATTTTTATGTTATTTTGTTTTAATTTTTACATTGATTTAGTGTTTGGTTTATGAACTTGCAGAATTGCTTCGTCACTTGGATTTGTTTGAGAAGAAGTGAAGAACTGCTTCTTCTAATTTTTTCATCTAATTTTTTTTTTTTCAATTGTTGTGATTTTTTTTTTAATTTTTAATTCTTTTTATCTTTACTATATATTGTAGAGATGAATGATGCAGATTCATTGTTTTTGTTTTTAAGAAAATGTGAAAAAATATTTTTTATATTTCAAATTATGCTTTATATTTTTTAAATTTAAAAATCATTTAATTTTTAATTTATTTTATAATTTTTATAATTTTCAATTATTTTAAATGGATGATATCAAATAATTTATTAATTAATATAATTTTTAAAAAAATAAAAATAAAAGAAAATGATTCAAATATTTTTACTATAGTTAACTCAAATTATCAACATAATTAAACCATTAATGCAGGGAATAACATTATTATAAAGAATCAAATTGATTTTTATTTATAATAAGATATATATCTACAGGATTTTAAGTAATTTTTTCAAGTTAGAATTGAGGAGTTTAAATTTAAAAAAAAAAAAGAATGAGGACGACATTTGATTCGCTTTTTTCAAGGCAAGGATTTGGCAAGAAAGAAAGTGATGCGTACCAAATTTCAACAAAAATTAATGAGGACAAAAAATCGGGGGCTTGAGTAGAAGAATCAAGGGACTCACGATGACGTGGTACAAATCCTGACACGTAATTTCCTGTTTGTCCATCAGTTTCTTCGAGTCTTTCCTCAGGCCGGGTGTCCTAATTTCCAAGGTGAATTTATGAGAGAAAGACAGCAGACATTTGACAAGAAAAAGAAAGCACTGCCGTGTAAAATGCTATTTAATCTGTTATCCATTTGGCTATACATGGGCCGTGTCGGAACGGATTCTCAATTTTCATTTTAGGAGGATAAAATAAAAATAATTATTTAAATTAATGTAAAATAATTATTTATATTAAAACATTAAACCATTAAAAAATAAATATAATACTGTTTAAATTTATTATAAAAAATGAAATTCATCACTAATTTGGCTCACAAAAATTATTTGTAATATTAAATTACGAAAATTTTTAATGATTCTATTTCAAATGATTAAATAGTTCATAAAAAATTATATTCCACATTATTACGAGTTTACTCGTTGATAAGTAAATGAAATAACAAGTGTATATAAATAACAGAAATTTCTAAAAAAATCATAAATATTTATGAATCACAAATCCAAGTCAAGTTTGATAAATTTAGATACAATAATCAAGATGAATATTCAAACTACAAAGTAAATAAGATTAGTACACTTGCTAGTTTTTTTTTAGAATAGTACACTTGCTAGTTACCATGGATGTTTTGTTGTATAATCAACAAAGACTTAGCTAAGTTAGCAGTAATAAGAGCAATAAGAGCTAAATTATCGGTATCGTAATATTGCCAAGATATTATAATGTGAAAGAGTTAAAGTTAAGAGATAAACCCAATTTCCTCCTTTCTCCTTCCATCAATGACTTGGAGCCTGCTCCAGTTTTACAAGGCCTTGGTAGTATCTATTGGTATTAAATGTCAAATTTGGATGCGTAATAAAAAGTCAACGAAATTTTGTGCAATCTGGTGATATTTCACTACCACGGAAATTGAGACACTATAAGTCACCCTACTGGTAAGATTCGTTTGCACGGTTCCTTTCTACATAATTTCAAGTTAGAGGCATATGGCAATGAAATTAACCACGAGTTTTGTTGTTGCCTTTCTGTTCTATGAATTACTTTCGATAGCTACCATCAACTTCGGCTTCTGCAATGGAATCACCAATGTTAGTTACATTCAAATTGAGAGACAAGCACTTTTACAGTTCAAGCAAGAGGTTCAAGATCCTTCAAACCAGCTTGCCACTTGGACTAATGATGGAGATTGTTGTACCCGGGCTGGTGTTACCTGTGACAAATTCACAGGCCACATCATTTGGCTTGATGTTTCAGGAGCATCATTGGGTGGTAAGATAAATGCCCCTTTGCTTGGATTTTTTTTTCCTCTTTTTTGAAGTAGACTTGAAAGTATTTGATTTACTTGGATTTGAGCTATAATGACTTTCCAGAATTCAAAATTCCCACATTTCTTGGTCTTATTGGGAGTTGATTATACCTTTGGACATGTCGGTTAACATTCTTTGGGCATGTTGGCTAACATTTTAAAAATGTGTTTTCAGTTTTTCAAGAAAGAAAAACGGTGAAAACATATTCATCAACTATATTTTTAAATGAACATTAAAAAAATATATTTTTTTTTTATCTGAAAAGAAAAAAGGAAAAAAAGAAAAAAAAAAAAAAAAAAGAGAAAATGTGTTTTCCACTCTTGTTAAACAAAAACTTGAAATATCATATTCATATTCACTTCTGTTTTTCAGCAGGGTAAATAGAATATGCCATGTTGATACTCAATTTATTAAAAACAAAATTATTGAAGTACATACCTTTTTCTATTCTACTACTTTTTAATTAACAAAAATCAATTTAACCACATACAATATATAAATATATATATTACTCTTAAAATATGCTAAAAATATATTTTCTTAAATAATTATAACAAATGCATATTATATAAGAAAATTACACAAACCTCTCTTAAAGTTTGGCAAAATGATATTAATAGTTGAGTTTATGGTATAATGGCACGAACCTCTGCTCAACATTCATAAAACTCATCACAAATACCCTTTGCCATTAATCGGTCACCGTTAAATCCTAACAGTCAATGTTGAAAGATATCAAAAGACTAAAATACCTTTTGTGTTGGTCAAATTTAAAAGTCAATGAATTATAGTATTTTTAACTTTTAAAAAAATTAAGATTCATCACCAACTTCCTTATCTTCGTTTCATCATCTTCATCATAGATCTCTTGTTTTCATTAAAATCACCATCTCCATCATTTTCATCAAACCAACATCACCAAAATCAATCTTCATCATCATTACATTAACACCAATTTCAACTACATCATCTTCATCAACATGCGTTCATTGGTCAAAAAAAAAAAAAAAACATATCATCTTCCAATTCATTCCATTTCAATTACACTAATTAAAAAAAATCTAATTAAATTAATTAATTCATCAATTCAATTTCTGATATCCAATTAAATTAATTAATTCATCAATCCAATTTATCATCAAGATTCAGTTCATAATCATCAATTTATCACCAATATTATGATCTCTAGATTTTAAACTCATTCTTAATCTCCATCGTAATCAACATCATCCCAAGACCAAATCATCAATCCAACCAAAACCTCAAAAATAACCACATAAATTTTTGTAGATCTATCAAACAAGAAAACAAAATATATATATATATATATATTTTTCTACACTTCTATAGATTTCTCAATATTAAAAAAAAATTCTGTAAATTTCTCAAACCGAAGGAGATCGATGTTTTCTGGTCGCATCAGAGGAGATCGTCATGTGATGATCTCCTTGGCTGGAAGAGATCATTGACATCTCCTCCAACCAGAGGAGATGAGCGATGATCTCCTCCGGTTGGGCTAGATTGACGCCTGACGGGCCGTTTCTTCTCATCCGCCTACTCCTCCTTCCTTTTCCTCCTCCGTCTCGTTCTTCTCCTTCTCCACCTTGTGGTCTCAATGGAGACCATGGTCTCACAGTAGTAGATCTCTTGGAGGAGATTTGTAGCTTTTTATATATTATTTTTTTTAATTTTTAATTATTATTTTATTAATTAAAAATTATTATTTTTAGTTAATATATTTATTACCTATGTATTGACCATTTTACCCTTATTAATGTGTATTTAATAGTTGCTGACTAATGGTTGACCAACCATTGGTTTGTGTTGAGTTTTATGAATTTCAAGGAAGGTTCGTGTCATTAAACTGTAAACTTAACTATTGGTATAGCCTTATTTGAGGGAATTTGTGTAATTTGCCATATTTTATAATATTAATGTACAATATTTGTCTTTTCAAAAGTATTGTTATTAGAGGAATTCTAAATACACTCTCCATTCAAGGTATGACACACGTACAACTTTGTCCATTTATGATACAAATTTTATGCTCAAAAAATGAAATTTGTGATAAATTTTATATTAAAAAAATACAATTTGTATGCATGTCTTACATTGAATGAAGAGTATATTAAAAGAGTGTATTTAGCACTTCCTATTATCGCTATTATTTCATATGTGTTTTCAAATCATACAAGTATGAAAATCAACTTCTTATTTTCAAATGAAAATTAATAAAATTAAAGACTAAAAAAAGTAATTATTGAACATACCCTTAATCTCTTTGGAAATGAATATATGGAACCAATCCACAAAAGACTTCGAAATTGAACTTCTCTTGGATTTCTTGATTTATCTTCCAATGATTTTAATTCTTCATCAATACCAAATTGGTTCTCTAATTTTAGTTGTCTTAAATTAATCATCATGCTTTCTATTCTCAATTGGCGCATTAGGTACGATTCCAAGTGCTCTACGAAACTTGACTGCTCTTGATCGTCTTGGTCTCTCATACAATAATTTGAAGGAAGAATTCGATCTTCTTTAGGGCAACTTTGGTCCTTTAGAGTTTCAGATCTTTCCCATAACAAGTTGAATGGCACCCTTACTGAAATTCACTTTACTAATCTCACAAAACTTTCAATGGTAGATGTATCTAGAAACGCAATAATATTGAAAATCACTTTTGATTGGATTCCTCCATTTCAACTTTTTCTTTAGACTTAGCATCTTGTCCAATAGGCCCTCAATTACCATTGTGGCTTTATACTCAAAAGCAATTAAGGTATTTGGATTTATCCAACTGTGGGATTTCTGGTGTCATTTCTGATAGGTTCTCGAAATTTCTTTTCCTATGTGATTACATAAATATTTCACAAAACCAAATCCATGGGGTGATTCCAAAATTAACAGAGGCTGTCCAAATCAAGTCACTTGACTTGAGTTCTAGCAATATTTCAGGTTCTCTACCATTTGTATCCTCAAATCTATTAGAACTCAGTCTTTCTAGTAACTCTTTGTTAGGATCCATACATCAGTTTCTGTGTTATGAGATGAATGAGGTAAGGTATCTTCAAATTCTTAACCTTGGAAGCAATTCCTTATCAGGAGAAATACTTGATTGTTGGATTAATTTTCCATCACTACAACAAAACAGGTCATCCATACCGGGCAATGCCCGGTATGGTTGACTATCCATACCGGGCAGATGCCCGGTATGGAAGCCATCGGTATGGATAACAGGAGTATCCATATCGGGCATATGCCCAGCATGGAAAATGGTTATCCATGCCGGGCACATGACCGGTATGGATAATGGAGTATCCATACCGGGCATGTGCCCGGCATGGAAAATGTTTTTCACAACAATTACTATTAATCTTTTCTTAATATATATATACCCCTGATTTTCTTAATCCTTTTTTAATATATGTACAAGATCAGGTACCAACCCAAATAGAAGAAAAGAAACAAGCAACACTCAACATAGATAAAATCATGAATAAGGATCAGTTTATACAACACAAACAACAATTACTATTAGAATTCCCATACTTATGTAAAACAAACAGCAAGAAAGATCTGGGGCAAAAGCTTGAGGTTAAAATACACTACGTGACATATCAAACCAACTTAACAAAAAAATATGTTGTTTGTGTTGATCCTTGACCAAAAGGAAATAGAACATGATTTAGTCAATCTGAATGTGATTACACAACACCAATTTAAGAGAAAACAAAGAAAAGAATACCATGGCATAGCCGCGGGCAACTTTCACCTGAAAGAAAGAATCATGAGCTTCATATACATGTATGCTGAGCAAGCGTGATGTTGGGTAAACTCTCGAGCAGACCGAACAAGATGCGGTGTGTCGAACAAGGTAATGATCCTCAAAGTCCTCCAAAGAAGTCAAGCGCGCATTACAGCCAACAATTGGACAACAAACCCCCCTGCCCACTCAAACACATATATACACACTCATAAACAAGCATATTTTAATGTTGTCTCTAAACCAAAAACAAAAATTTTAGAAATTTCACTTTGGTCTCATATAGCAGAAACCCAAGCTCAAGCTATCAAATTCAAACAAACTATCACATTCACAAATGACATTTTACAAATAAATTCACAGATCCAGAGCATACCTCCCCTTCTCCCCTAGTTAATTACTTATCCAATAAAATTAATCAAAAGGAAAGTTCAAGCCCACCATCTTCTCCAACACCTCCTCCACACTCCTCGCCTCGATCACAGAGTCGTCGCGGTTGGTGTTCGACACCAACACCATCCGCTCGTACTCCTCCTCCGCCGCCGTCCCTCGCCTGTCGCCTCATCTGCCTTCCTCGCCATCTCCGCTTGCTCTTGCTCCCGCCGCCGCTGCTGTAGCTCCGCCTCCGTCATATTTGGCACCGGCACCGACACTCTGTTCGCCTTCTTGTCTGGCTTCCTTATCGACTTCTCCAGCTCTGCCAGGCGCCTCGACAATCGCGCGGTCGAACTTGTTTCGGTCGGTCGCGCGATGGTCAGAAGAAGAAGAAGAAAGGAGGAGAAGAAGAAGAACAAGAGGAGGGAAGACTCACCGGGGGTAGATCGACGGACGGCGGCGACAGGCGAGGCGAAAGGCGGGCTTCCTGAGCGGCGACAAGCCAACGAAGGGGGAGAGGCGTCGGCCTCTAGAGTGGGAGAGAGCTGATGTGAGAGAAAGAAAAAGAGGGAGAAAATAGGGTTAAAATGGGAGGGGGAATTGTGACCCATCAAGTTATGCATACCGGGTGGGTCTCGCCCGGTATGAATAATCCAAATACCATACCGGACGGGTCGCACCCGGTATGGTTTTGGATTATGCATACCGGGCTCGACCCGACCGGTATGCATAACCACATTATCCATACCGGTCGGGTCACCCGCCCGGTATGGATAATGTCTTTTAATTTTTAATCCATACCGAGCGGGTTGCACCCGGTATGGTTTTGGATTATGCATACCGGGCTCGACCCGCCAGGTATGCATAACCTAATTATCCATACCGGGCGGGTCACCCGCCCGGTATGGATAATGTCTTTTTAATTTTTAATGAAAAATATTTTTTATCCATACCGGCGGAAGACCAGCCCGGTATGGATAATCCAAAATCCAATCCGGGCACATCCCGCCCGGTATGGAATTTTGATTATCCATACGGGGCACAATTCGCCCGGTATGGATAATGCCTTTTTTATTTTTTTTTAAAATAAAATAATTGTATCTATACCGGGCTTTTAATGCCCGGTATGGATAGTCCGGTATTGTTGGACTGTTTTGTTGTAGTGCATATTTATCTATCATAAATTTAGACAATAATAAATTTACAGGCAGCATTCCAAATTCTTTGGGAACCTTACCTTTGCTTCAATCATTAGACCTTCGCACCAACAACCTCTCTGGAACAATTCCTGTATCACTTCAAAACTGTCCCTTAGTGGCCCTTGATGTTGGTGAAAATGAGTTTGTCGAAAATATTCCAAAATGGACTGGAGAAAGGTGTTTGAATATGACGATTCTCAATCTTCGTTCAAATAAGTTCCATGGCTTCTTCCCAAAGAGATTTGCCATCTAACTTCTTTGCAAATCTTAGACCTTGCTCACAACAATCTATCTGGAACTATACCAGAATGCATCAATAATTTTAGTGCCATGGTGACAATGAATTATTCTAGGCTCAACTTCATAAGTTATGCAAGTTATTCAGCTGGAAAGTATGTTGAAGATGCATTGCTTGTGATGAAAGGGAGAGCGGCTCATTACAATACCATTCTTAATTTGCTAGGAAGTATGGACCTCTCTAAAAATAATTTCTCTGGATCAATTTCTGATGAAGTGACTGATCTTAAAGCATTACGATCACTAAATTTGTCGCACAATAGTTTAACTGGAAGAATTCCTGAAGGCATTAGTGCTATGAGATCAATTGAAGCCATTGATATGTCGGTAAATCAACTCTCGGGTGAAATCCCACAAAGTTTATCAAATCTAACGTCCCTGAATTACTTGAACTTGTCGACAAACAACTTGAGTGGAAAAATTCCTGCAAGTACTCAATTACAAAGCTTTAATGAATCCAGCTTTATGGGCAATAAACTTTGTGAGTCTCCACTTCCCGACAAATGTCCTGTTCCACCTGATGATAAAAATGGAGGGGGCAATGATGATCACAATGAAGTGGACTGGGGGTTATATGTGAGCATAGCACTGGGATTTATTGTGGGCTTTTGGAGTGTGATAGGGTCTTTACTTGTCAATAGAAGATGGAGGGACGTGTATTGTAATTTCTTGGATCGCCTTTGAGACAAATTTGGTAGTATTGTAAGAAATTGTCGCTAGATGTTATCTTCTGTGTTGTCTGTAGGACAGTGAATAATGATCAGTGTTTATTTTCCTGTGTGCTTGAAAAGTAACATGATGTATAAGGGTACTTTCTAATGGAAAAAATAAAGCATAAGATCCTTGGATTTGTTGTGGGCTTGAGGAGTAGTGTAACAGGGAATCTACTAATTTACAGTTTCTCATAAAAGATTCCGAATGGAAGAGACAAATTTGGAAACTTTATAGACATTAAATTTATTTCACAGTTTTTTCAATGAAATTTTTTGGAAAGTTTTGCTAAAAGATCATTAGAATCTGTTAATTTTTCTTTTAAACCACCAGGAAATTGTTCCAACACCTGGCAATAACAATAATTACGAAGATGAAGTGGACTGGTTC
Organism: Nephelium lappaceum; assembly: GCA_021234005.1. NCBI lineage: Eukaryota > Viridiplantae > Streptophyta > Magnoliopsida > Sapindales > Sapindaceae > Nephelium > Nephelium lappaceum. The sequence goes on from CM037996.1 coordinate 33,242,153, forward strand.
TATATGTGGGGAATAGTACTTGGATTTGCAGCGGACTGCCACTGATAATGTTAGAATTAGTTAATTACAAATCAAGTGCCATACCTACATGGAATTAGTTGATAGAGTTTATCAACACATGAATTTAACAATCAAATCATTTCATCATCAACATAAAATAGAGCGGCGATATTTACACCCCTCAAAAACTTTATCTACACCCCCACCAAAAAAAAAATTAATATTTAAAATTTCAATATTGCCTTCAAATCAATATATCAAAATAGTTAATAATTATAAATATTCATCTTTTTTCGCTGAAAGGAAACCAACTCTTTGTAGTGCTGCATCTCCACAACCTCATCTTGCACTGTCGCACCCTCTCCTGAATATATTATGTACCAATACAATAAACAAAGAAGAAAAAAAAATGTAACTTAATCACAAGAGTATCAAACAAATAAAAATTGAAAAGGAAAGATATATAGCATGGTAAAGTATACAGGCTTGAGATTGAGACCGAAGCGATTGAAGCTCGTCAAGTTGAGGAATGTTTTGGTGTGGGGTGGACATCATGTTCGTATAAGGGTTGTTGACTGCTGATTGGTCGGGTTTGCTTCCGTTGAGTTTGGTGTTACGAGAGTAAAGATTATTTATCATAATTTTTTTATTAACTTTTTAATAATCTAATAATACATCAATAATTTTTTTATTAATTTTTTAATAATCTAATAATACATTAATATTTAAAAAAATGGATGATCAAGATTGTTAAATTTTTTCTTTATCATACTTCACTTAAACTCAAATTTTTCTTAAACTTAATCTCGATGAAAGATTACCAGAGAACCTTTGTTCCATTTTGAGGCCAAGGATTCGGACTGCTCTTTAATGTGTCTGCTTGTGTGGGGCCGACAATCCACAATATGGTGGAGAAAAATCAGTTGGCACTTGGCAAGAAATTGAAACTAGGGGCCACAGTGGTTTGGATATTTATGAAAATGTCGATTAGTCAAAATTATTAACTATTTTGGTACATTGATTTGAGGGTAATATTGAAAATTAAAATATTAATTTTTATGAGGAGTGCAGATAATTTTTTGAGGGATACAAATATCGCCACGCTGTAAAAGATTAACACCAGTGTCCACGCAACTTGCGTCAGTTTAAAATGCGGGGTTTGCCGGCCCAAGGCATTCCAGCCCAATGAGGGGCTGACTAGTAGCCCAAATTAATGCGAGGATATTTGGTCATCTTAGAGGTTAAAAGAACCTTAATGACTTGGTATAAGAACGAGTCAGACTTGTATTTTAGAGTGAAGTCAGCAGCAAGAAAGCAGAAAAAGAGTGAAAAAAGAGAGGGAAAAAAAAAAAACAGAAAATTGTGGGTGCCTTTATTCTCGATGTAACAATCTCAGTCTTTTTTAATCCATCTCATACAGTGAACTCTTGAGATTCATATCTACCTCATTCCATCCAGTTTGAGAGAGTTTGTTGTGATGAGATTATTGTGATTTCTCTTCTCTATATCTCACTATTTCTTGAATTGTTGTTTTTGAGAGATGATCTTTGTGTACCCATTATTGGTGATTTAATGGAGGTATTCTTGGGAGTTTGACCCATAAATGTAGGCTCATGCAATCCAAGTAAATTAACTATTGAGTATTTTGTAGATTCTACAATTCACACAAATACCGGTAGTGTGATTTTGGTTTGTATTTTTTCATTTTTCTGCAACATAAAGCATGTACAATTGCATATTTAAAAAATCAAAATACTCGCAAGTAGAGCTTAATGATTAATAACTTATAAACTTTTAAATCAAAAAATCACAGTCCCTTGGTTCTAGTAATTTTGTTTTGAGATAAAAGTAATTAAGGTTAGTAACTTAGACTATAGCGTTGCATTTATTATCCAATATGTCGATTAGTTATCACTATAGATGCTTTGTAGTGTTTTATTTTTAACTTTTTATGCTCAAAACAAAACTAAGTAAGAATATGAATATAAATATATTTGTTTTCACATGTTTTTCTCTTAAAAAAATAAATGATCAATATATATATTCAGATATTATAAGAAAAAAAATAAATATCTTCTAAATTTCATATTTCAATTACCGTTTAATCTTCAATAATATTAAAAACTATTCAATCTTAAGATGAAAAAATAAACAGCTCCTGTAAGAGAGAATCCTCATTCTTGGCTAACTTATCAATATTATTAAATTAATTGATGAAATGGAGAGATCGAAATTAATTAGAAAATCCCAATGATAGGTAATTTCCTCTTTCGCCATCGTTGACTTGGAGTCTTCTCTACTTTTACAAGGCCTTGGTAGGACCTATAGCTTTAGAGATCTTTGAAATTTGGATGCGAAATAAGTGGATGTCAAGGAAATTTTGTGTTTACTCATGTCAGTATATTCCAATTAGACGGCTGATGGCTGGGGGTTTAATTTCAATGGATGCCGAGATAAGTTGAGTTTAGGAGATAATATGTGTGCTAGTAGCTATCCGTAAATATGAATTAGATATAAACAATTCGATTGAAAATTTAGTTCACTTCTTGTCAAAAAAAAAAAAGAAAAAAAAAAGAAAAAAATTAGTTCACTTACAAAATGGACTCCTGATAATGTCTAACAAATAGCAAAATGTACATGAAGATAAATTATTAAAAATTTAATTACAGAACAAGCAGCAGTGTCCTAAGAATGATTATATCAGTTAATTATAATATTTATTTTAAAAAAACTATAGTATGAAAACTCCATTAATATCTATGTGTCTGGGTAAAGAAGAAGAATAAATTTTAACTAGAATATTTTTTAATACAGAATTTATATATTTAATCTTAAACATTGGTGTGTATGATATCTCTTCTTTTAATGGTGTTCCTGAAAAAAATTTTAAAATTGTGTTTAAAGATTAAAATATTGACTTAATATTCAATCCTGAAATATTGACTTAATAACACTAACTGCCCCTTCAACTGTTGACCGTATTAAACACCAGCAAAGCAGAGAGTACATTTTTGCGTTAAATCTAATTATTTTAGTTATTTATTAATTAAATAACTAAATATTTTTTTTTTTAAAAAAAATCAAGCTTTTAAAATTCACAGCAAACCAACATAAAAAATTTGAAAATCAAATAACCATTAAAAAAAACTCCTAATACATTTCCAAGAAATTCGATTTATTTAACGATCAAACTCAACCAAACACAAAAGAAATTATCCACACAAATCGAACAGATTTACGACGCCAAACTCGAAATCAAACAAAATCAGTCTATAAAAAACCCCATAAACAAAACAAAGAAACTAGAGAGATGAAGTAAAGAGAGATTGGAGACGAAGCCGAAGTTAGTGATGTGAACCTAGAGACAGAGGTGCCTGAGTGAAACTAAGAATAATTAGATAGACAAAGTCGAGGGAGAGGTTGACAGGGGCTATAACCAGAGCCACTACTGAGATGATGTCGGCTGTGACAGGTAAAGGATTTGATGAAGTGAGAAAAAGATTAGATTGGAGGAAGAAAGAAGATTTTCGTGTGTTTATTTTATAGTTAATTGATAGATATAGTCTTAGGGCTTATGTGTCGGAATATTGTTGGCCAACCAACCGTCAGTCAATAATCAAAGTAGATGTTAGTGTAATTAAATCAATAGTTTAGGATTGAGTGTAATTATAGGTAAAATCAGGGAGTTAGTGCAATTTGCCATATTTATTATATGTTATCATTTATTATAATTATATTACGATGATAATATTTTTTTTCTACAAAAAATAAGAGGTCCTCAGTTAATTTTTTTTTTAAAAAAAAAAAAAAAAAAACCCAAACCGACCGACCGTGAGGTCCTAATAAAATGAGCCTAGGCAAGTGAGGTTTTAGGCAATTGCCTCTCTTACCTCGACATTGAGTCGGCTCCCACTGTGTACTTTTCTTTTCAGTCATGTGATATGGTTTTTAGTTTCATATGTAACTATTAAACCACAAAATGATGGGTTAATCTTATAGTTATTCATTAAATCATAAAGTACGATGAGCTATTTTTGAAGAGTTGTTTGTTTATAAATAATTCATTTTAGGTTCATAAAAGGCTGACAAACTCTTACATTCACATGGACTTTTTTTTTTTTTTTTTTTTCAATAATTGGGACTGATTTAAGGGATAATCGAAACTAAATGGAATAGAATACTGATGACACAACTTAGAGAACAATTCCAATATGGGAGAGAACAACCCACATATAAATGAAGGAGCAACTCATATAATGATAAGAAAAAAATCAACCACGTTTGTGAAAAGAAGATGTTGAACCATGATTACCCAAAGGATCATGATGTGCTAGTAGTGTTTGCCACTATACTGCAAGTCACTTGACACTTTGGAGTTTAATTTTATGAAAGTCGATTTCGTTAGAGTAATTGATACGTTCAATGTGAACCGTGCACGTCATATATACTACATAGTCATGGGATATTAAATCAGCAATTATATCGGTGGTGCTTTCTTTTTCTTGTCAAATGTCTATCGTCTTTGGTACCTTCAAAATTGGTCCACACGGCTTTGGGAGAGACTCCGAGTCAATGATGGATAACCAGGAAATTATGTATCCAGACTTGTACCACGTCATCGTCAGTCCTTTCATTTTTCTTCTTAAGTCCCCTATCCTCATTAATTTTTGTTGAAATTTGGCTCTTGCCAAGTCCTTGCTTTGAAAATTAGAAACAAACATAGTCCTCAATTCTTATTTCGATTTACACAAAAACACGAACAAAGTGCAGGAGTGAGAGTAATAAATCCAAGAGTAAATTACCACATACCCTCTTGATGTTTGATTTTTGATTGATGAAGATAACGTTTATATTTATTTGTAGTGTTCTCTTATTTTCAACGGTTTAACTTTTTTTGACAATTAATTTTAACCCTAAAGAGATAATATGGACTGTAGAGATCTAAACATTTAATTAAATAATATAATTTTTAAGGGAAATAAAAGAGAGAAAATGACTATATATTACCATCCATTCAATGATAAAATGCCGTCTGCATCCATGCAACCAAGGTCATTTATTCAAGCACGTCTCCCACGAGAGGACAAAAGATCGAAAGCTTGAGAAAAAAAATGAGAGGATTGATGATTACGTAGAACGAATCTTGATGCATAATTTCTTGTTGTTTGTCCACCATTGACTTGGAGTCTTTTCTAAGGCCATGTGTCCCAATTTTCTAAGTAAATTTATGAGACAACGACAATAGACATTTGACAAAAAAAAGAAAACACCCTGGGTAATTTGTGCAGTGATAAAATGCCGTCCACATCCATACAGCCAAGGTCATGAATGCACGCCCGTCCCCCACTCAAGGACAAAAGATCGGAGGCTTGAAAAGTAAAATGAAAGGACTGACAGCGCATTTACATTAAATGAATAATAACTTAATTATAAACTTTTAAATTGAAGAATCATACTCGCTTGGTTCTAGTAATTTTGTTTTGAGATAAAGTAATTAAGGTTAGTAACTTAGACTATAGCGTTACATTTATTATCCAATATGTCTCATTTGTTATCACTATAGATGCTTTGTAGTGTTTTATTGTTAACCAAAACAAAACGTAGTAACGACACAAACGTAAAAGTATTTATTTTCAAATGGTTTTTTTCTTAAAAAAACAAATGATTAACTTGTATATTGTGGTATTAAAAGAAAAACAAAAACAAACACTTACTTTAAGTTTTAGATTTTAATAATTATTTAATATTCAATAATATTAATGACTATTTAGTTTTCAAATAACAAAAAAAACAACTCCTCATATGAGAAAATCCTTATTCTTGGCTAACTTATCAATATGGTGATATTATATAAATTAATTGATGCAATGGAGAGACCAAAGTTAATTAGAAAATCCCAATGCTAGGCAATTTCCTCTTTTGCCATCCCTTGGTAGTCTTCTCTAGTTTTAGTAGTGTCCTACCAAGGCCTTGTAAAACAGTTTTACAAGGCCTTGGTAGGACCTATAGCTTTAGAGATCTTTGAAATTTGGAAGAGGAATTTTGCGTTTACTCATGTCAGTATATTCCAATTAGACGGCTAATGGCTACTTTTCCATCTAAGGGGGTTTAATTTGCGATCGATACCGAGATAAGTTGAGTGTGGGAGATAAGATAATATGTGTGCTAGTAGCTATGCGTAAATATGAATTAGATACAAACAATTCGATTGAAAATTTGGTTCACTTCTTGTCAAAAAAAAAAAAGAAAAAGAAAAATTAGTTCACTTATAAAATGGACTCCTGATAAAATTTTTACAAGTTAGCAAAAAGTACATGGAGTTAAATTATTAAAAATTTAATTACTGAAAATCAACAATGTCCTAAGAATGATTATCTCAGTTAATTATACTATCGACTTGTAAAAAAACTATAGTATGAAAGCATCATTAATATCCATGCATCTGGGTAAAGGAGAAGAATACATTTTAAATAGAATATTTTTAATACAGAATTCATATATTTAATCTTAAATATTGACGTGTATGATCTTTCTTCTTTTAATGCTGTTCTTGAAAAATTGTTTAAAATGATGTTTAAAGATTAAAATCATGTTTTGAAAAAGCAATACTATGTTTGCAAAAAATTATTTTTAAAAATAGAAAATGATGTAAATATATTTGATTTTAATTTTCTGAATTGACAAAATAGTCGTTTAAAATTTTTTTTTAAAAAAAAAATTATGTTTTATTTCAAAAATCTATTTTAAAAATTATGAACGACAATTAATTGTTGGTTTCAATGTTTAGCTATAAATTTTAAAAAATATATTTTCATTTAAAGAGTTAACCTGTTTTTCCTTAATAGTAAAACAACACCCAAACAAATTTTATTGCACATTATCTAAAACAAAGCCCTGAACAAATTAGGGATAACCAAATTCCCAAACGAACGTACTAAAAAATAAAGATGGTAAACACTCCTAAAGCGTGAGTAACCACGTTTCCACCTAATTGACCTTTTAAAAACACATAAGCAAACAACTTTACAGCTGAAACAGGGAAACAGTTTTAGAAACTGAATTTTAAAGCTTTTGCATGCTAAAGCACTGAAAAACTTTGTGCAGGCCCAGCGATCGACGGTAACTTTTCAATTCTTCAATATGTGGATTTTGCTAAATTTTTCCAGAAAATGCTACTTTTGTGGGACATATCAATTGAATATCATTGAGATCATGACAAAATGGTAACCATCAAGGAAACTACCTACAACTGAGAACTGAGATGTCTCTAGCGCTTTTTTTTTTTTTTTTTTTTAAATAATCGAATCCTTTTCAAAATTGGACTCCCGATCATTGATGTGATGAGCAGTAAATGTGTGCAATGCATGCAATGGACCATTGACCTCGATTGATGTTGCAATATGGTTAAGGTCAAGGACACTATAAATATTAGCACATTACTATAAAAACGAATTGCACAACAATCTCTGAGGTATGCTTAAAACCAAATAAAAATATATTTATCTCTTTATTATATCAAGCTCTCATGCTGTCAATTGATTTCTCTTAATTTTAAGGGAAAACTTCATTATAGTCCCTAAGATTTCACGAAATATCAAAATTTTAGGTATTTATTGAAAGCAGCTCTTTTAATCCCTAACTTTTCCAAAACTCTTCAAAAAGGTCCAAACTCGCGGTCAACTAACAGTCAAACTAACCAAAAATTTGAAAAAGACTCAATTACCCCTTATAACTTAAAATGACTGTTTTACCCTCAATAAAATTAAAATATTATATATCATCTGACCAATAAACAATTGAGACATATACACGTAATTATATATTTTTTTAAAACATCTTATTACTATTTTTTTAAATTAAACAATAAATTAATAAAAAAACAGATTTAAAGAAAAAAAATTAATTTTAAAAATATTAAGTTAAAAAAAAAACAATTTTTTTAAAAAAAAAATTTATAGTTAATTTTTTTGTTTTCTTCTTTGATCTGGAATCCAAATCAAAGCCACAAAAATCTCCTCCCTCTCTTTTACCTATCTCTCATCTCCTTCGCTCTTCTCCGCCTCCGCCGCCTCCTCCGCCTCCCTCTCCTCCGTCCTTTCTCTTTCTTCTTTAGTCTCTTCTACCCAGATTCACTCTATCCCTTCTCCATCAAACCCAGACGAAGACGACCGAACCTAGACGAAGCCTCTTTTCGTCTGGGTTTGGTCGAACCCAAACAAAGCCTTTGTTTGGGTTCGATCGAACCCACACCAAACCCCGACAAAGGCTCTCTTCGCCTGGGTTCGATCAAACCCAGACGAAGGGCTTCGTCGGGGTTCAGCCGAACCCAGATGAACCCTTCGTCTGCGTTTGATCGAACCCAAACGAAGTCGCTCTTCGTATGGGTTCAATCGAACCCAGACGAACAGCATCTTCATTTGGGTTCGATCGAAACCAAAGGAAGATGCTCTTCGTCTAAGGGTCGTCTGGGGGTCGAACCCAGACCGAACCCTGACGAAGGCTCTCTTCGCTTGAATTCGATCGAACCCAAACGAAGGGCTTCATTGGGGTTCGGTCTAACCTAGATGAATGCTCTTTTTGTCTGGGTTCGATCGAACCCAAATGAAGCCACTCTTCGTCTGGGTTCGTCGAACCCAGATGAGGAGCTTCATCTGGGTTCAACGAGCCCAGATGAACTCTTCATCTGGGTTTGGTCATCAACTCCCTGTTTCGATTTTTTTTTTTTATAAGCAGTTTTGATTTTTTTCTTAATATTGTTGTTGTTGTTGTTGTTGTTTGGTTGTTATATTGTTGTTGTTGTTGTTGGGTTGTTTGTTGTGTTGAAGATGGATTGGATCTCCACCGAAGTGGGTTGTTGATGAACAAAATCTCGGTGTTTTGAAGATGGTGGAGATCCAACAGATTGGATCTCCACCGTCCATCCACCTGGATGGACGGTGGATATCCAATTTGGTGGATCTCCACTTTTTATTTATCTTTATTTTTTTATTTGTTTTATAAAATTAATTTTAATAAATTATTTAAATTAATTTGCTCTCTATAAAAAGACTATTTTACCCTTTCCATCCAAATAATCTGTCACGTTGATCATTAATTGACTAACGTTTTGGATATTTTTTAAAAGTTTTGGAAAAGTTAGGGATTAAAAGAGTTGTTTCCAATAAATGCTTAAAATTTTGATATTTCGCGAAACCTTAGGGATTAAAATGAAGTTTCCCCTAACTTTAACAGTTAACTCGGACTTTTGATCAAATGATCATTTTGTCCATAAATACGATAAAAAAATAATTTAAAAACGAATATGATGCAATCCAAATTTACCCTCCACCGTCAGATAGGATCCATCAAATGGTGAAGATTCAATATGGATTTCCACCAATAATTAAAAAAAAAAAAAAATTCTATATTTTTTAAAAGATTGAAAATTTCAAAAATATTTTTTTAATAAAAGAAAATCAACAACGTCTATCTCTAATATGAACCGTGGAGGTCAAAATAATTGTTAAAAAAAAAATTCTAAAATATTTAAAAATAAAATATATTAAAAATTTTCTCAAAAAGAAATTAAAATAATTTTTACTGTCCATCATGTTGATGGACGATGGACATTATTTAAAAAATTATTTTTTTAATTAAAAAAAATCATTTTACGGGTGTGGATCGAATATCTAGATTGGATTTCTACTGTCCATTAGAAGTAATGGAATCATAATCCTCAATCCATAGATTGGATATCTACCAAATTATCATCCTCAATCCATCAGCATCAACATCAACCCACTCATCACCATCATTAGCCCATCATCATCAACATCAATCCACCATCATCATCATCATCAAACCATCAATTCACCATCATCAAACAAGCACTGTTCACTGAGTTCAAAACTGCAATTTTCTCTTTTAATCTTTTAATTTTTCTTTAAAAAAAAAAAACAAAAAACAAATATAGGTCTGCATTGCCATGATGGAGACCCAAAATATGGGACGAACCTAGGTGATGTTCATTTGAGTTTGATTTGAACTTGGATGAATGTTCATCTGGCCTGATTTGTCCCAGATGACCCACCACCATTATAGAAAAAAAAAAAAAGAAAGAGAAAAGAAAAGAGAAAGAGAAGATGACTAGATCGGAGAATGAGAGAGAAGATGGTGGAGGATAATTGGATCGGAGAATGAGAGAGAAGATCGGAGAATGCGAAAAAGAAAAGTAAAGAGAGAAATGATGGAAGATGAAAGAGAATATGGGAAAAAATATATATTTTTTAATTTTAAAAAAAATGATTTTTTTAATTAAATGATGTCTACTCTTCATCAATATGATGAACGATGAAAATCATTATAATTTTTTTTTTTGTTTGAGAAAATTATTAATATTTTTTTTAATTGACATTAATGAGGCCTCTTTTTGGTCCATGGTCTGATACTCTGGTTGAAACGTCTTTGGAACCTTTGTGTTGAAGTTTCAAGGAAATTTCCTGAGATATATACAGCAACAAAATGACAATATAAATAGCACCATAAAGCTAACCTTCTCATTCACATTCCCTTTCTTCCATAATTTCTAGCTAGAACCATGAGTGTTGTTGCTATTCTTTTGCTCCAGTTACTGGCTATACCAAGCATCAACATAAGCTTCTGCCATGGTAACGCTTATGTGGGTTGCATAAAAAGTGAGAGAGAAGCACTTTCAAGGTTCAAGCAAGATCTCAAAGATCCTTCAAACCGACTTGCCTCGTGGACTGGTGATGGAGATTGTTGTACGTGGACTGGTGTCGTTTGCAACAACTACACTGGCCATATCCTCGAGCTCCACCTTGAAAATCCTTTTCACTTCACTTCTAAAGCTTATGGGAGGTCAAAATTGGCAGGTAAGATAAGTCCCTCTTTGCTTGATCTTAAGCATTTGATTCACTTGGACTTAGGTGATAACAATTTTGAAGGCATTCATATTCCTCGGTTTCTTGGTTTCATGAGGAATTTAAGATATCTTAGCCTGAAAAAAGCTGGATTTGGGGGAATGATTCCTCACCAACTTGGAAACCTCTCCTATTTGCAACATCTTGACCTCAGTGATGAGATAGGTGTTGGTCAGCTATATGTTGAGAATATTTGGTGGTTGTCTGCTCTTTCTTCTCTGGAGTACCTTGATTTGAGTTGGCTGAACCTCAGCAAAGCCTCTGACTGGCTGCTGGTGACTAATGCACTCCCTTCTTTAGCAGTTTTGAAATTACAAGGTTGCCAACCCTATAATTCTCCACCCTTAACCATTGCAAATTCTTCGCGTCTTGCCACCCTTGATCTAACGCTAAACAAATTTAATAATACGTCAGTTCTTAGTTGGGTTTCTAGTCTTACTCATCTAGTCTCACTTAGCATGAGTTATAATAATTTTCAAGGCCCAATCCCGGAGGGATTTCAGAATTTGACTCGTCTTAGATATCTTGTTTTGAGTGAAAATAATTTTAGTTCTTCAGTGCCATACTGGTTGTACAAATTTAGTCATCTTGAGTACCTTGGTCTTGAAAAAAATAACTTGCAAGGTACAATTCCAGATTCTCTAGCTAACATGACTTCAATCACAGATTTTGATTTCTCATTTAATAAACTTGAATGGAGAATTCCAAGATCATGGGAAAGACTTTGCAACTTGAAGTCAATCTCTTTGTCGGGCGTCAAATTGAGTCAAGAAATGTCTGAAGTCCTAGATATTTTCTCAAGATGTTATCCTGATGGACCAGAGTTATTGTATATGAGCGATAGTAAACTTTTTGGTCATATTCCATCGTGCTTAGGAGAATTTTCATCCTTGGTAAATTTAGATTTATCCTTTAACAAATTAAATGGAACTCTTTCTGAAAGTCATTTTGCTAATCTCACAAATCTACTCACTTTTGATGTTTCTGGGAACTCGTTGACGTTAAATGTCAATCCTAATTGGCATCCTACTTTTCAGCTTAGAGCACTAGGCTTGAGATCTTGTCATTTAGGACCTCAATTTCCATCTTGGCTTCATTCACAAAAGCAATTATATGAGTTGGATTTATCTAGTACAGGGATAATAGATACCATTCCTAAAAGGATTTGGGAATCTCTTTCCTATGTTCGATATTTAAATCTCTCTCATAACCAAATCTATGGTGAGATTTTAAATTTATCTACGGTTGGTTCCTTTGGTTCTGTGGATTTGAGTTCAAATAATTTTTCGGGTAAATTGCCGTTTATTAGGTCCGAGCTGAATAAACTTGATCTTTCTGACAATTATTTGTCAGGATCCATTTTTAATTTTCTTTGTAATATTGGTATTGAATCTATTGGTGGAGTTATGTTCATGCAATTTCTCAACCTTGGAGACAACTTTTTAACGGGTGAATTACCTGATTGTTGGAAGAATTGGCCTTTTCTAATATTCATCAATTTGGGCAACAATAAATTTACTGGGAACCTACCAATTTCCATGGGAACCATAAGTTTCCTTCGATCAGTACATCTTCAAAAAAACAACCTTTCTGGAACAATACCCATGTCACTAAAAAACTGTACACGTTTAGTAGCACTAAATTTTGGTGAAAATCAGTTTGTTGGAAATGTTCCATCATGGATTGGGGAAAGTTTTTCTGAAATGGTGATTCTCAACCTTCGTGGAAATAACTTTCATGGCCATCTACCGATAGAACTTTGTGGTCTTTCTTCTCTTCAAATCTTAGACCTTGCTCATAACAATCTCTTTGGTACCATACCAAGATGTTTCAACAACTTCAGTGCCATGGTGACAATAAACTACTCTTCAAGCAACTATATACAGTACATAGCCTTTTTTATTTTTAGTGGTCCTTCAAGAAATCTTCTTGAAAGTACATCACTTGTGACCAAAGGGAAAGAGGCCCAATACAGCACCATTCTTAATTTGGTAAGAATTATAGACCTCTCCAACAACAATTTCTCAGGGGAGATTCCCATAGAAGTGACAAATCTCAAAGCTTTGCAAACAATGAATTTATCTCACAATTTTTTCACTGGAAAAATTCCTGAGAATATTGGTTTTATGAAATCATTAGAGTCCGTTGATTTCTCTTTTAATCAACTTTCCGGTGAAATCCCAAAAAGCTTTTCAAGCTTTACTCTTTTGAGTCACTTGAACTTATCCAATAACAACTTGGTCGGAGAAATACCTTCAAGTACTCAACTACAAAGTTTCGATGCATCCTCTTTTGCTGGCAACCAACTTTGTGGCCCTCCACTTCCTAAAAGTTGCTCTGAGACTGCTATAAAACATGGCACTGAAAATGCTAAAGAAGATGATGAAGTGGACTGGGGGTTCTATGTAAGCATGGCACTTGGATTTATTGTGGGCTTTTGGAGTTTGATAGGTTCTTTACTTGTCAACAGACAATGGAGGTACCTGTATTCTCATTTCTTGAATTGCCTAGGAGACAAACTAGGGACTGTTGTGAGAAAATGTTACTAGATTTTTTCTGATTTCTTTGTTTTTATGTACTTTGATCATCAAATTATTGAGTACTGTAATATATGAAGAGAATTTTTTTTTTTTTTTTTTTTTTTTTTTTACTTTTTTATCTTTCTTTTTCCTTTTTCTTGTATGTTTTAATTAGTAGCAGCTAATTAAAAACACCCCTTAGTAAGTTCAGAGGTCACTGAGAATAAATTATAAGAGCAGTCTATCATAATATTGTCACCAAAATAGACATGTAACAACAATTAAAACACAGATAAATGTGCATGATACCATCGGAAGCGATTTAATGAAGCTTGGACTTTCTTTGTTTTCTTGATGGCTGATACAAATCTAGAGATCAGTTGGGATTTGATTATTGGACATGATCCGAGGAACAGCTATGATATGAAAGCGAGTAACCCATACATAAGTGAAGGAAGGGCTCACACACACACAGAGATTGGGATTTGATTTTGGAACATGATCCGAGGAACAACTTCCATATAGAAGAGAGCAACCCACACATAAATGGAGGAAAAACTCACACACACACACGTGTGTGTGTGTGTGTGTGGAGCAACCCACACATAGGTGGAGGAAGTGCTCACACACACACACACATATGCTACCTTACACCTATATATGCGTGTGCGTGTGTGCGTGTGTGTGTGTATGGAGGAAAGGCTCACACACACACATAGTGTGTTAGGTGGGAAGGCACCTATACATTATTGGTAGGAACCTGCACCATAGAGCGCAGAGGGCAGAATGTGCAACCATCTAGGCAATTGCCTTGAAGCCTGGCCTTGTATTAATGAATTTTAATACATTAATACATAGGTGTGTGTGTGTGTGTGTGTGAGCCCTTCCTCCACCTATATGGAGAGGAGGCTCACACACACACATAGTGTGTTGGGGGGGAAGGCATGCATACATTATTAGTGGGAACCTACACCATAGAACGCATGGGGCAGAATGCTAAACCATCTAGGCAACTGCTCTGAAGCATGACTTTGTATTAATGAATTTTAACGTAACTTTCCCACTTTTGTCAGACTTTCAAGAACTAATAACTTCTACCATCTTTAAGTAAAATTATTTCAATTAATGTTCTGTCTATAAAAGGCTTTATTCACGTGTACAGTTGTTGGCCTCATTAGTTAAAGCGCCAACAGCCCCATACCAAGAGGCATGGTTTTATACCCGGTGAATATAATCCTCCCACTAATTGTGTGGGCAGGCCCTCCACCTTTATATGCGTCGTTCCCTTCCTTATGAGAGTAGCTCTTCGAGCCGCGCTATTTGTGTTTCCATCTTGATTGGTCCCGATAATCCCCTAGATCAGTCCCAGTCCTAGAAAAAAAAAAAAAAAAAAAGAGAAAAAAAGCCTTTATTGAGAAAAAAATGATGTACATGCTCCATTTTTTGTGGTTAATGAAGATAAATACGCTTGGAAAAGAAAACCCGGACGCGTTGGATATAGACATATTTAGTTTTCCCATTGACTTGAGATTTATGAATTACATCGAGAAGAACACAATAAATTCCAATCAAGTGCTAGTTTGTCAAACTTGTGAACCCAAATAATCAAATTAGTTCATCATCATACCATATATCAAATATTGGAAGAACTCTTCTATGGGAGAAAAATAAAAGACCAATGGAAAGAGTAAGAGAAAATGAAATGACATTATTTCATTAGTATGTCACACCATATCAACCATAAGACAGTCTCATAGAAGATTTTTTCCAAATATTGATGCCCAACGTCCACGAAACCCCAATCTATGTGATGCATAGACTTTTTCTTATTCACGAATTAATCCAAAATACTTGAATTCGAACAGATTAATTTACTAATTACTTCTAAATTTAAGTAATTTAAAAATTAGATCCAAACATATTATATCATCTATGTATAATTCTTTAATAGTTAACAAGTTTATATATATATATATATAGTAATTTTTTCATGTGTGTCTCCTAACTTTTTAAAATTAAAACAAACTAATCAAATTTATCCATTGCATTTGAATTATATAGAAGAGAGAATTTGTTTTACGACAAATAATGTAATGGATGAATTTGATTGGTTCTATCTGACTCTTTAAAATTAGAAAGTACTAATAATAAAATCACTATATATATGACAATATTATATTGTATAGTTGGATCTACAGAGGACGTTAATTAACTTAACTTTCTATTGCTATTTGCTATAAAAACTTTTTTTCTTTTTGAAAGATGCTGTAAAAACTTTTAGCTCTCAAATTTGTAGGCTTAATTCCCTTTGAAAGAGATATTAGAAAAATAAAAATAAAAATAAAAAATAAAAAACAAAGCTAATTGTGTAGATCAACATAAAGCATATTTAATTGCTATAAATTCTTTGTTGTATTTATTTAAGTCTAGAAAAAGAAATTCAACCATCACGCTTTTGTCAAACCTATAGGTTAATTGATAAAAACGGCTTAGTGTTGTGATAAGACTAAACCAATCCATCACTTACTTTAAGGTTGTGAGCTCAACTCACTAAAGTCCCACTAATATGTGGGCAATTTTTTTCACCTTTGTGTAGGTATTCTTCTCCCGTTTTTGAGAGTAGAGATTCGGGTCATACAGAATTCTATCTTAGCTGATCCTAACAATAATCTAACTAAGTGCCAGTAAGTCAAAAAAAAAAAAAAAACCCGGGTTAATTCAATTCCAATAGTTTCTATCATCTTCCAGTAAAATAATTATTTAAAAAATTATCTTTGAAATATTAATCTAAGTTCAAAGTAAATATCAATGAAACTTTTTTGCAACTTAAATACAGAAAACCAGTGTTTCAAAAATTGACCAAATTGGTCGATTTTTTGCTGGCTAATTGGCGACTGGCATCATGTCAGTTTGATAACCGTCAGATCGAAGGTCCTACTCACTGGAGGCGAGTAATCGATCGAGTTGACCGAGTAATCGGCCTAACTCAGCACAAAACTAACCAAAAAACTCCAAACACCACCAAAAAGTCAACTTGAGAGAAAGAGTTCACACTTGGGAGAGAGAGGAGATGTTGTTCGAAAGGGAACCAAAGAGCTTCAACTTGGCCAAGCTCATGGATGTCAATCGATTAAAGCCGCAGATGATGCCCTTCCAGTTGTAGTATACTAAGTTCGATGACTAATCGAAAAAAAGATCGGAGAGTGACTAGGCAAGAGAGAGCATGACGGCCTAGTCATCGGTGTTGGTAGCGACGATGAAGAAGAGGAGAAGGAGAAGGAGGAGGAAGGTGGTGGTGGAAAGAGAAAGTAGGGGCATATCGTGAGGAGAAGGAGAAGGAGGAGGAAGGTGGTGGTGGAAAGAGAAAGTAGGGGCATGTCGTGAGGAGAAGAGAAGGATTGAGAGAGAGAAAGAATGAGGGAGGTGGAGGGCTGGAGTGATGGTGAGTGGTGGTTTGTGTGTCAGGTTTGTATGTGTGTGTGTGTGTATATATATATATATATATATGTATAAGGGTAAATTACATAAACTTTCCTTGAAGTTTGATGAAATTACACCAATATTTAAGTTTTGGCCATAATGACATTAAACTTCCCTTTAAGTTTTTTTTTTTTAATTGGTTTGACCCTATTTGACCGTCGGTGAATAATACTTGCCAATTAGTTACCAATTAATAGCTGAGTAATAGATAAATTGCTAACTGCTACCTTATCGATCGATTAGCAATTAATGGTTTTTGGAATATTATAGAAAACTAAGGTTTAACCTACTTTTTCAACTAGTTGATTTTTCAAATAGGTGCTTTTTTCTTTAGTTCAACTATTTTTCTATACTTTTTTCTTCAATTCGACTATTTTTCTATCTTATTAGTATAAAACGTCAATCTACAATTTATTGACGCACAGTAAGTCTCGTTGGTTAGTTTTTTAAGAATCCAACAACTTGTAACCTACACAAGTCAAACGAATGGAGCGGGAGTGATCTTGATACTGGAGTGATATCGACTAAAGATACTCTAACGTTCAAATTAGAATGAGAGGTTAAAATAAAGCAAATCAAATAAGCAAAACTAAATATATGCACTATTGTCGTTCGACCCCATGCGTTTGGCATGTTAATAGAAGTGGTGAGTTGGTTGAGTTCTTTTAAGTGTTAAGTGAGCAAAACAAACCTCTAAATAAATTGAAGTAACTTATACTAAAAAACATAGTCTCAAAATAAAAAATTAATTACGAGATCACTTAAAAACTGGTACCTTCTTTTTTTTTAAAAAAAAAAAAAAAAATTGATTTTGGTTTAATATTTGATAAAAATATATTAAACCCATCAAAACAAATAAAGAAATTTTTTTTTTAAAAGAAAAAAAAAAAGATTTTGGGAATGCAACTTTTTTTTTATCTCTTGACACTAGGTCAGACAATTGCGACTAAATTGAGATAAGACTCTAATACACCCGAAATGTTGCTCCCAAGAGGCGGGAGAGGTCAATCCATATTAAGTGAGAAAATTTCCTCCACTTTATGAGTTATCCACGTTAAGTAAGAAATTTACCAACATTCTATAAGTTATAATGCTTGAACCTCATCCCTCTGCTTTTTAAAAAGCTAGGTGGTGCCACTCCGTTTGGGAGCTACAATGCAATTATTATATAATATATTTCATGGATCGAGGCAACACTAGACAACCATCGAGTTGCGGTTGAGATTGCTCACTTATGACTTAATATGTAGTTGATTAAGACAAAAATTGAAGGGCTAGCTGCTGACTACATACATTGGATTTATTACTCTCACTCCCGCACTCATCAATGATGTTTTTGTATAAATCAAAATAGAATGAGAGAATTACTCAAAATCCTCTGGATATGAAGTGAAAACTATTTTTACTTTTTGTAATAACATCCTCTCATTGACTAACGGTTTGACCATATTAATTGTTTAAGATAACTAAAAAATGATCAAAATAGAACAAAAAGACGAGAATACCCCTGACTAACTAATTTGTAGTCCTACTTTGTGGGAAAAAAATTTAAAAAACTTAACAAAGCTCAACCATTCATTTTGAAAATGAACGGTTGAGATATAGTTTAAAAAAAATGAAAAGAAGAAAAGAAAATTTTAAATGAAAAAAAAAAAATTGTATGTTCATCTTACAAACAAAAGCAAAATTAAAAAAATAAAAAAATGAAAAAATTTTAAACATAAAAAATAATAATAATTTTATTAAAAAAATTAAAATGATCTCCACCGTTCATCATGTTGATGGATGGTGGATATCATTTGAAAAAATAAAAATAGTTTTTTTTCTAAAATTGAAAAATATATATATACATATATTTTTTTTAGGAGTTAGAGATTCAGATTGGATCTCTAACCCTAAAAAAACATAGGGGGATGGCAATCCGGGTTGACGGGTCAGATTGGACAAGACACGATAATTTTTGACACAACACGATAAATAAACGGGTTGAATTTATTCGACACGAACACGATACGATAATAAACAAGTCAACACAAAAACGACACGTTAATCCGTTTAATTACGAATCGTTTAACTAACCCATTTAATTAACCCATTAAGTTGACCCGTTTATAAATTTAACTATATTTAATACATTTAAATTTTAATTCACATCTAATAAAAAATAACATTAAAATACTCAAATATAATCCAAAACCTAAAAATATAATCATCCATATTTCAAAAAAATAAAATAAAATCATCCACAAATTTAATCCAAAACCTTAAAATATAATCATCCACAAATACAGTCCAAAACCTAAAAATACAATCATCCACAAATACAATTCAAAACATAAAATTACAATCATCCACAAATACAATCTAAAATATAAAAATACATCCAAAATATAAAAATACAAATATCCACAAAATGAATATAAAAACAGAGACACGGCGTGGCGGCACCAGACTTGCGGAGACAACGCGGCGCAGAGAGAAGAAGCTGCACGACAAAGACGACGCGACGAGGCGACAGGCGGGGCAAGAAGAAGCTGCACGGAGGAGACGACGTAGTGTAGCAGATGCAGCGTAGCAGATCTCTGTCGGTAGAGATGAGACACAGCAGCAGCAGCAGATCTGTGTCGACGAGACACGGCGCTGAGAAAAGAAGCGCCACGATGGCAGCAGGAGGCACGACGCTACTATAGTAGGAGATGTGGCGCTGCGGCAACAGGAGAAGCGGCACTGCGACAGTAGAAAATGTGACGCGGCAACAACAAGACGAGAAGAATGAGAAGAAGACAGCAGCGCCGGTAGCGGATGAGGAGAATAAGCCGAAGGAGAAACAAAGGAAGGCAGCAGATGCGACAATGATGAGTGATGAGTGAAATGAGAAATTGAGAATGTATGGTTTTAAAGTATATATATAGTATCACTAAAATTACATTAATACCCTTCAGTATAAAATTACTAGTTTACCCTCGTTAAAGGGGTCAACCCGTGACACGATTAGGGAAACACGAACCTGACAGGATTATTAAACGGATTAGACGGGTTGACCCTTTAATTTACTCAACCCGTTAATGCTCAATCCTAACCCGTAATACTCGTGTCGGATTCGTGTCGACCCGTCGTGTCGGGTTCCAAATTGTCACCCCTAAAAAATCATCATATCCATCAACCACCCACCAAAACCATCATCCTTCGATTTGCTTCATCAACTTCATCAACTTTTTCTCTCTTTCCTCTTTTCCATACCCACCATATCGATCTGCTCCTTCAACTTCATGAACTTCTCCTCATCTCTCTTTCCATTCCACCATCCACAAACAGATCAACAATGCAAATAGAAACCACTCTCATCTTCAAACAAAAACCTCTGTCACTATCATCAAACAAAACGTAAGAACATACCCAAGATCATCACCAAATAAAAACCATTGTCGTCGAAAAAGAAGAAATTCTACTCTTTTTCATCTGGGTTTGTGATGTTTCTAAGAAGAAGAAAACTTGTGATGTTTGAGAAGAAATCTAGGTTATGCTCTAGGTTTGTTAATAGATCAAACAAACCCAGACTTGTAATGGTTTGGGTTTAAATGGTTGAAGAAGTCTGGGTTTGCTTAATTAGTTGAAGAAATTTGTGTTTATTTGATTGAAAAAATTTGGGTGTGTGTGAGAAAATCTTACGTTTTTATGTTACCTTGTTTAATTTTTGCATTGATTTTGTGTTTTTGATTGAGAAAATATGGGTTTGGTTTGATTCAATTAATTATTGCATTGATTTTGAGTTTGTTATTGAAAAAATCTGGGTTTGGCTTGGTTTAGTTGAGAAATTCTTACATTTTTATGTTATTTTGTT
The DNA here is from genome assembly GCA_021234005.1 of Nephelium lappaceum. Taxonomy (NCBI): domain Eukaryota; kingdom Viridiplantae; phylum Streptophyta; class Magnoliopsida; order Sapindales; family Sapindaceae; genus Nephelium; species Nephelium lappaceum. The sequence goes on from CM037996.1 coordinate 33,262,912, forward strand.
TTAATTTTTACATTGATTTAGTGTTTGGTTTATGAACTAGCAGAATTGCTTCGTCACCTGGACTTGTTTGATAAGAAGTGAAGAACTGCTTCTTCTAATTTTTTCATCTAATTTTTTTTTTCAATTGTTGTGATTTTTTTTTTAATTTTTAATTCTTTTTATCTTTACTATATATTGTAGAGATGAATGATGCAAATTCATTATTTTTGTTTTTAAGAAAATGTGAAAAAATGTATTTTATATTTCAAATTATGTTTTATATTTTTTAAATTTAAAAATCATTTAATTTTTAATTTATTTTATAATTTTTATAATTTTCAATTATTTTAAATGGATGATATCAAATAATTTATTAATTAATATAATTTTTTAAAAAAATAAAAATAAAAGAAAATGATTCAAATATTTTTACTATAGTTAACTCAAATTATCAACATAATTAAACCATTAATGCAGGGAATAACATTATTATAAAGAATAAAAATGATTTTTATTTATAATAAGATATATATCTACAGGATTTTAAGTAATTTTTTCAAGTTAGAATTGAGGAGTTTAAAAAAAAAAAAAAAAAAGAATGAGTGTTAATATATCAATATCAATTATCAATCATATCAATCACCGTTGAGATATATTACCATTATTATAATATATTATTCTAGTTACCATTTTTGTATTATATCTCTCAGCCTATAAATAGACTTAATATTGTACATTGTAAACATAGTGAAATAAACAATATTTTCTCAAGAGCGTGCAATTCTTCAGTCATAGCTTGCTGCCAAATAGGATTAGTGCTGACCTCTTTATAGGATTGAGGCTCAGATAAAGAAAGGATAGTAGAGAAACAATGAAAATCTCTAAGAGTTACAGGTAATTCTCTTACTCGATTAGAACGACGGAGAGGACGAATAGCAGGTGAGATTTGAGAAGAAGGCTCTGGTGTAGGATCAACAGAAGGTTGAGACTGTTCAGGAATTGACCGGATAGCATCAGAAGCATCTGTTTGAGTCTCATGAACACTTGAATCACTATCATCAGGGAACAAAGGAATGGTAGGATCTATAAAAAGTTTAGTATGAAAAGCATGTGCAGTGTGAAATTTGGATATAGATGAAAACATCTTATGTTCCCAAAAGACAACATGACGAGATACACGAAGGTGATTTGAGATAGGATCCGAACAACGATAACCTTTATGTTCAATGTCATAGTCAAGAAAACAACATAGACGAGCTCTAGACTCTAATTTATTTCGTTCGTGAGGCTGAAGAAGAACAAAACAAACACATCCAAAAACTTTGAGATTTTGATAGTTTGGTGGAGTGTCATATAATCGTTCATAAGGAGTTTGATTATTAATGATGGAGGATGGGACACGATTGATAGTGTATACTGCTGTTAATGCAGTTTCGCCCCAAAACTTTTCAGGACAAGCGGCAGATATTAAAAGTGCATGAATTGTTCCAAGAATATGTCTATGTTTGCGTTCAGCACGGCCATTCTGTTGCGATGTACCGGGACATGAACGATGACATATAGTACCCATTTGACTCAACAAATTAAGAAAGGTAGTATCCCGATATTCCATGGCATTATCAGTACGTAAAACTTTGATAGATTTGGAAAACTGAGTCTGAATCATTCGAATAAAATCAGAATAAATTTTTGATAATTCAGACCTATTATGCATAAGATAAAGCCATGTATAACGAGAATAGTCATCCACAAATATAACAAAATACTTGGATCCCCCCATGGTAGTTGTTGATGAGGGTCCCCAAATATCTAAATGAATTAAGTCAAAAGGTGCCTGAGAAACTGAATCATTATTATGAAAGGGTAATGCATGATGTTTGAACAATTGACAAGATAAACAATCAATATGATCATCAGTTACAGAGCCTAAATGTCCACTAGGCAATAAGGAACATAAACGACTAAATGAAGCATGACCTAACCGTGAGTGCCAAAGACTCAAAGGTAAAGATGAAGAAGTAGCAGCAGACTGATAGGAAGATGAGACCTGTGAAGGTAGTTGAAGATGAATGAGCTCAAACAAACGTCCAACCTTATGACCTATCCCATAAATCTTCCCCGTTTGTGGATCGTGCACACGACAACCAGAAAAAGTAAAATGTACATCAAAACCAAGTTCACATAACTGACCCACAGAGATAAGATTTAGGGTAAGTTTAGAAATGAAGAATGTATTTTGTAAGGGTAAGGATAAGTTATCGGTAGAGATCTGACCTATATGTTGAACAGACATTGATGAACCATTAGCTGTAGAAATGACAGGTAAAGGGGAAGAGGATGATTGTATAGAAAAATGTGTAGGGTCAGAGGTCATGTGATTACAACAAGCTGAATCAAAATACCAAGAGGAATTACCTGTTGACACAGAAGGAGCAAAAGTGGATGAATTACCAGATTTTGAAATGATTTGATAGAGCATAGAGGCAAGATCATGAATTGAGATAGAAGAGGAACCAGCAGTAACCGGTATGTCAGCAACCATAACAGTAGGAAATTGCGTATGATTGTGAAAATGTTTGAGAGAAGCACTATTGGATTTGGTGGAAAACACTTCGTTATTAATATTTTGAAGATAAAAACAAAGTCAGATGGGTCTATTGAAAGACATAAAGCCTATCTTGTAACCAAAGGTTTTACCCAGGAGTATGGAATTGATTATGAGAAGACATTTGCACCAGTCGCTAGACTTACATCTGTTCGTAGCTTATTGGCAATTGCTGCAATCAAACGATGGAATTTGTTTCAAATGGATGTGAAAAATGCATTTCTTAATGGGGATCTTACTGAAGAGGTATATATGACACCACCGCCAGGTTACCCACATTCTCCACATAAGGTTTGTCGTCTTCGTCGGGCATTGTATGGGCTTAAACAGGCTCCTAGAGCTTGGTTTGCCAAGTTCTCTTCCACCATTATGCAGTTTGGATTTACCTCCAGCTCTTATGATTCCGCACTATTTCTTCGCAAGACCAGTCATGGTTATGTTTTTCTATTACTTTATATGGATGATATGATTATTACAGGCGATGATATTGCTGGTATCTGTGATCTTAAAAATTATCTTTAGCAGCAATTTGAGATGAAGGATCTTGGCTCTCTCAGTTACTTTTTTGGACTTGAGGTTTCTTCTGACTCTGATGGTTACTATCTTTCACAAGCAAAATATATTTCAAATCTTCTTGCTCGTGCTGGCTTGACTGATAGTAAAATCAGTACTAGTCCCTTGGAAGTCAATGTTAAACTAATGTCTTTCGAAGGCACACCGCTCAGTGGTCCTACTCTTTATCGACAACTTGTTAGGAGTCTTATTTATTTGACTGTGACTCGATCAGATATTGCATATGTTGTGCATGTCGTCAGCAAATTTATGTCCGCTCCTCATTCCACTCACTTTTCTGCTGTTATTCATCTTTTACGGTATCTCAAGGGTACGATGTTCTTTGGACTTCATTTTTCTACCCACTTCTCTTTAGAGTTACGTGCTTATTCAGATGCAGATTGGGCTGGTGATCCTACTGATCGACGCTCTACCACTGGTTACTGCTTCTTTCTTGGAGATTCACTCATCTCATGACATAGTAAGAAACAAACTATTATAGCCCGGTCCAGCACTGAGGCTGAATATCGAGCCCTTGCTGACACTACTCAAGAACTTATTTGGCTACGCTGGTTACTTACAGACATGAGAGTTCACCACGTCACAGCCACTCCTCTTTGTTGTGACAATCATAGTGCTATCCAAATTGCTCATAATGATGTCTTTCATGAACGTACCAAACATATTGAAATAGATTGTCATTTTGTTCGACAACATGTTCATCAGGGTACTATTACACTTCACTCGATTGCTTCAATTGATCAACCTGCCGATGTTTTCACAAAGTCTCATCCTCCAGGATGTTTTCGTGAATTGGTTTCCAAACTCAAGCTTGCATCTATTTTGCCATCTTGAGTTTGCTGGGGGATGTTAATATATCAATATCAATTATCAATCATATCAATCACCATTAAGATATTACTATTATTATAATATATTATTCTAGTTACCATTTTTGTATTATGTCTCTCAGCCTATAAATATACTTAATATTGTACATTGTAAACATAGTGAAATAAACAATATTTTCTCTAATTTTCACAATGAGGACGACATTTGATTCGCTTTTTTCAAAGCAAGGATTTGGCAAGAAAGAAAGTGATGTGTGCCAAATTTCAACAAAAATTAATGAGGACAAAAAATGGGGGGCTTGAGTAGAAGAATCAAGGGACTCACGATGACGTGGTACAAATCCTGACATGTAATTTCTTGTTTGTCCATCAGTTTCTTGGAGTCTTTCCCAGGCCGGGTGTCCTAATTTCCAAGGTGAATTTATGAGAGAAAGACAGCAGACATTTGACAAGAAAAAGAAAGCACTGCCGTGTAAAATGCTATTTAATCTGTTATCCATTTGGCTATACATGGGCCGTGTCGGGACGGATTCTCAATTTTGATTTTAGGAGGATAAAATAAAAATAATTATTTAAATTAATGTAAAATAATTATTTATATTAAAACATTAAACCATTAAAAAAATAAATATAATACTGCTTAAATTTATTATAAAAAATGAAATTCATCACTCATTTAGCTCACCAAAATTATTTGTAATATTAAATTACGAAAGTTTTTAATGATTCTATTTCAAATGATTAAATAGTTCATAAAAAACTATATTCCACATTATTACGAGTTTACTTGTTGATAAGTACATGAAATAACAAGTGTACATAAATAACAGAAATTTCTAAAAAAATCATAAAATATTTATGAATCACAAATCCAAGTCAAGATTGATAAATTTAGATATAATAATCAAGATGAATATTCAAAATAGAAAGCAAATAAGATTAGTACACTTGCTAGTTTTTTTTTTAGAATAGTACATTTGCTAGTTACCATGGATGTTTTTGTTGTATAATCAACAAAGACTTAGCTAAGTTAGCAGTAATAAGAGCAATAAGAGCTAAATTATCGGTATCGTAATATTGCCGAGATATTAATAATGTGAAAGAGTTGAAGTTAAGAGATAAACCCAATTTCCTCCTTTCTCCTTCCATCAATGACTTGGAGCCTGCTCCAGTTTTACAAGGCCTTGGTAGTATCTATTGGTATTAAATGTCAAATTTGGATGCGTAATAAAAAATCAACGAAATTTTGTGCAATCTGGTGATATTCCACTACCACGGAAATTGAGACACTATAAGTCACCCTACTGGTAAGATTCGTTTGCACGGTTCCTTTCTACATAATTTCAAGTTAGAGGCATATGGCAATGAAATTAACCACGAGTTTTGTTGTTGCCTTTCTGTTCTATGAATTACTTTCCATAGCTACCATCAACTTCGGCTTCTGCAATGGAATCACCAATGTTAGTTACATTGAAAGTGAGAGACAAGCACTTTTACAGTTCAAGCAAGATGTTCAAGATCCTTCAAACCGGCTTGCGCTTGGACTAGTGATGGAGATTATTGTACCCGGGCTGGTGTTACCTGTGACAAATTCACAGGCCACATCATTTGGCTTGATATTTCAGGAGCATCATTGGGTGGTAAGATAAATGCCCTTTTGCTTGGATTTTTTTTTTCCTCTTTTTTGAAGTAGACTTGAAAGTATTTGATTTACTTGGATTTGAGCTATAATGACTTTCCAGAATTCAAAATTCCCACATTTCTTGGTCTTATTGGGAGTTGATTATACCTTTGGACATGTCGGTTAACATTCTTTGGGCATGTTGGCTAACATTTTAAAAATGTGTTTTCAGTTTTTCAAGAAAGAAAAACGGTGAAAACATATTCATCAACTATATTTTTAAATGAAGATTAAAAAAATATATATTTTTTTTTATCTGAAAAGAAAAAAGGAAAAAAAAAAAAAGAAAAAAAAAAAGAGAAAATGTGTTTTCCACTCTTGTTAAACAAAAACTTGAAATATCATATTCATATTCACTTCTGTTTTTCAGCAGGGTAAATAGAATATGCCATGTTGATACTCAATTTATTAAAAACAAAATTATTGAAGTACATACCTTTTTCTATTCTACTACTTTTTAATTAACAAAAATCAATTTAACCACATACAATATATAAATATATATATGACTCTTAAAATATGCTAAAAATATATTTTCTAAATAATTATAACAAATGCATATTATATAAGAAAATTACACAGAACTCTTTTAAGGTTTGGTGAAATTATGTTAATAATTGAGTTTATGGTATAATGGCACGAACCTCTGCTCAACATTCATAAAACTGATCATAAATACCCTCTGTAGTTAGTCAGTCACCGTTAAATCCTAACGGTCAATGTTGAAAGATATCAAAAGACTAAAATACCCTTTGTGTTGGTCAAATTTAAAAAGTTGATGAATTATATTATTTTTAACTTTTAAAAATTTAAGATTTATCACCATCTTCCTTATCTTCATTTTATCATCCATCTCTTGTTTTCATCAAAATCACCATCTCCATCATTTTCATCAAACCAACATCACCAAAATCAATCTTCATCATCATTACATTAACACCAATTTCAACTACATCATCTTCATCAACATGCGTTCATTAGTTAAAACCAAAAAAAAAAAAAAAAATTATCATCTTCCAATTCATTCCATTTCAATTACACTAATTAAAAAAAATCTAATTAAATCAATTAATTCATCAATTCAATTTCTGATATCCAATTAAATTAATTAATTCATCAATCCAATTTATCATCAAGATTCAGTTCATAATCATCAATTTATCACCAATATTATGATCTCTAGATTTTAAACTCATTCTTAATCTTCATCGTAATCAACATCATCCCAAGACCAAATCATCAATCCAACCAAAACCCCAAAAATAACCACATAAATTTTTATAGATTTATCAAACAAGAAAACAATATATATATATATATTTTTTTTTTCTACACTTCTGCAGATTTCTCAATATTAAAAAAAATTCTGCAAATTTCTCAAATCGAAGGAGATCGATGTTTTCTGGTCACATCAAAGGAGATCATCACGTGATGATCTCCCTGGCTAGAAGAGATCTTTGACATCTCCTCTAGCCAGAGGAGATGAGCGATGATCTCCTTCGGTTGGGCTAGATTGACGCTTGACGGGCCGTTTCTTCTCATCTGCCTACTCCTCCTTCCTTTTCCTCCTCCATCTCGTTTCTCCTTCTCCACCTTGTGGTCTCAATGGAGACCATGGTCTCACAGCAGTAGATCTCTTGAAGGAGATCTATAGCTTTTTATATATTATTTTTTTAATTTTTAATTATTATTTTATTAATTAAAAAATATTATTTTTTAGTTAAAATATTTATTACCTATGTATTGACCATTTTACCCTTATTAATGTGTATTTAATAGTTGCTGACTAATGGTTGACCAACCATTGGTTTGTGTTGAGTTTTATGAATTTCAAGGAAAGTTTGTGTCATTAAACTATAAACTCAACTATTGGTATAGCCTTCTCAAGGAATTTGTGTAATTTGCCCTATTTTATGATATTAATATACAATATTTTTCTTTGCAAAAATATTGTTATTAGAGGAATTCTAAATACACTCTTCATTTAAGGTATGACACACGTACAACTTTGTCCTTTTATGATACAAATTTTATGCTCAAAAAATGAAATTTGTGATAAATTTTATATTAAAAAAATACAATTTGTATGCATGTCTTACATTGAATGAAGAGTATATTAAAAGAGTGTATTTAGCACTTCCTATTATCGCTATTATTTCATATGTGTTTTCAAATCATACAAGTATGAAAATCAACTTCTTATTTTCAAATGAAAATTAATAAAATTAAAGACTAAAAAAAGTAATTATTGAACATACCCTTAATCTCTTTGGAAATTAATATATGGAACCAATCCACAAAAGACTTGGAAATTGAACTTCTCTTGGATTTCTTGATTATCTTCCAATGATTTTAGTTCTTCACCAATACCAAATTGGTTCTCTAATTTTAGTTGTCTTAAATTAATCATCATGCTTTCTATTCTCAATCGGCGCATTAGGTACGATTCCAAGTGCTCTATGAAACTTGACTGCTCTTGATCGTCTTGGTGTCTCATACAATAATTTTGAAGGAAGAATTTGATCTTCTTTGGGGCAACTTTGGTCTTTTAGAGTTTTAGATCTTTCCCATAACAAGTTGAATGGCACCCTTACTGAAATTCACTTTACTAATCTCACAAAACTTTCAATGGTAGATGTATCTAGAAACGCAGTAATATTGAAAATCACTCCTGATTGGATTCCTCCATTTCAACTTTTTCTTTAGACTTAGCATCTTGTCCAATAGGCCCTCAATTACCATTGTGGCTTTATACTCAAAAGCAATTAAGGTATTTGGATTTATCCAACTATGGAATTTTTGGTGTCATTTCTTATATGTTCTCGAAATTTCTTTTCCAATGTGATTACATAAATCTTTCACAAAACCAAATCCATGGGGTGATTCCAAAATTAACAGAGGCTGTCCAAATCAAGTCACTTGACTTGAGTTCTAACAATATTTCAGGTTCTCTACCACTTGTAACCTCAAATCTATTAGAACTCAGTCTTTCCAGTAACTCTTTGTCAAGATCCATCCATCAGTTTTTGGGTCATGAGAAGAATGAGGTGAGGTATCTTCAAATTCTTAACCTTGGAAGCAATTCCTTATTAGGAGAAATACCTGATTTTTGGATTAATTTTCCATATTTATCTATCATAAATTTAGGTAATAATAAATTTACAGGCAGCATTCCAAATTCTTTGGGAACCTTACCTTTGCTTCAATCATTAGACCTTCGCACCAACAACCTCTCTGGAACAATTCCTGTATCACTTCAAAAACTGTCCCTTAGTGGCCCTTGATGTTGGTGAAAATGAGTTTGTCGAAAATATTCCAAAATGGATTGGAGAAAGGTTTGCGAATATGACGATTCTCAATCTTCGTTCAAATAAGTTCCATGGCTTCTTCCTAAAAGAGATTTGTCGTCTAACTTCTTTGCAAATCTTAGACCTTGCTCACAACAATCTCTCTGGAACTATACCAAAATGCATCAATAATTTTAGTGCCATGGTGATAATGAATTATTCTAGGCTCAACTTCATAAGTTATGCAAGTTATTCAGCTGGAAAGTATGTTGAAGATGCATTGCTTGTGATGAAAGGCAGAGCGGCTCATTACAATACCATTCTTAATTTGCTAAGAAGTATGGACCTCTCTGAAAATAATTTCTCTGGATCAATTCCTGATGAAGTGACTGATCTTAAAGCATTACGATCACTAAATTTGTCGCACAATAATTTAACTGGAAGAATTCCTGAAGGCATTGGTGCTATGAGATCAATTGAAGCCATTGATTTGTCGGTAAATCAGCTCTCGGGTGAAATCCCACAAAGTTTATCAGATCTAACGTCCCTGAATTACTTGAACTTGTCGACAAACAACTTGAGTGGAAAAATTCCTGCAAGTACTCAATTACAAAGCTTTAATGAATCCAGCTTTATGGGCAATAAACTTTGTGAGTCTCCACTTCCCGACAAATGTCCTGTTCCACCTGATGATAAAAATGGAGGGGGAAATGATGATCACAATGAAGTGGACTGGGGGTTATATGTGAGCATAGCACTGGGATTTATTGTGGGCTTTTGGAGTGTGATAGGGTCTTTACTTGTCAATAGAAGATGGAGGGACGTGTATTGTAATTTCTTGGATCGCCTTTGAGACAAATTTGGTAGTATTGTAAGAAATTGTCGCTAGATGTTATCTTCTGTGTTGTCTGTAGGACAGTGAATAATGATCAGTGTTTATTTTCCTGTGTGCTTGAAAAGTAACATGATGTATAAGGGTACTTTCTAATGGAATAAATAAAGCATAAGATCCTTGGATTTGTTGTGGGCTTGAGGAGTAGTGTAACAGGGAATCTACTAATTTACAGTTTCTCATAAAAGATTCCGAATGGAAGAGACAAATTTGGAAACTTTATAGACATTAAATTTATTTCACAGTTTTTTCAATGAAATTTTTTGGAATGTTTTGCTAAAAGATCATTAGAATCTGTTAATTTTTCTTTTAAACCACCAGGAAATTGTTCCAACACCTGGCAATAAAAATAATTACGAAGATGAAGTGGACTGGTTCTATATGTGGGGAATAGTACTTGGATTTGCAGCGGACTGCCACTGATAATGTTAGAATTAGTTAATTACAAATCAAGTGCCATACCTACATGGAATTAGTTGATAGAGTTTATCAACACATGAATTTAACAATCAAATCATTTCATCATCAACATAAAATAGAGCGGCGATATTTACACCCCTCAAAAACTACCTACACCCCCACCAAAAAAAAATTAATATTTAAAATTTCAAAATTACCTTCAAATCAATATACCAAAATAGTTAATAATTATAAATAGTCATCTTTTTTTGCTGAAAGGAAACTAACTCTTTGTAGTACTGCATCTCCACAACCTCAATCTTGCACTGTCGCACCCTCTCCTGAATATATTATGTACCAATACAATAAACAAAGAAGAAAAAAAATGGAACTTAATCACAAGAGTATCAAACAAATAAAAATTGAAAAGAAAAGATATATAGTATGGTAAAGTATACAGGCATGGGATTGAGACCGAAGGGATTGAAGCTCGTCAAGTTGAGGAATGTTTTGGTGTGTGGTAGACATCATGCTCGTATAAGGGTTGTTGGCTGCTGATTGGTTGGGTTTGCTTCTGATGAGGTTCGTGTTATCAGAGTAAAGATTAACTATCATAATTTTTTTATTAATTTTTTAATAATTTAATAATACATCAATATTTTAAAAAGTGAATGATCAAAATTATTAAATTTTTTCTTCCTCGTACATCACTTAATCTCAAATTTTTCTTAAACTTAATATTGATAAAAGATTACCAGAAAATCTTTGTTCCATTTTGAGGCCAAGGATTCGGACTACTCTTTAATGTGTCTGCTTGTGTGGGGCCGACAATCCACAATATGGTGGAGAAAAATCAGTTGGCACTTGGCAAGAAGTTGAAACTAGGGGCCACAGTGGTTTGGATATTTATGAAAATGTCGACTAGTCAAAATTATTAACTATTTTGGTACATTGATTTGAGGGTAATATTGAAAATTTAAATATTAATTTTTATGAGGAATGCAGATAATTTTTTGAGGAATACAAATATCTCCACCCTGTAAAAGATTAATACCAGTGTCCATGCAACTTGCGTCAGTTGAAAGTGCGGGGTTTGCCGGCCCAAGGCATTCCAGCCCAATGAGGGGCTGACTAGTAGCCCAAATTAATGCCAGGATATTTGGTCACTTTAGAGGTTAAAATAACCTTAATGACTTGTTCTTATGACTTGGTATAAGAACAAGTCATTGACTTGTATTTTAGTGAAGTCAGCAGCAAGAAAGGAGAAAAAGAGTGAAAAAAGAGAGGAAAAAAAAGAAAATTGTGGGTGCCTCTATTCTCGGTGTAACAATCTCAGTCTTTTTGAATTCATCTCATACAGTGAACTCTTGAGATTCATATGTACCTCATTCCATCCAGTTTGAGAGAGTTTGTTGTGATGAGATTATTGTGATTTCTCTTCTCTATATCTCACTATTTCTTAAATTGTTGTTTTTGAGAGATGATCTTTGTGTGCCCATTATTGGTGATTTAATGGAGGTATTCTTCGGAGTTTGACCCATGAATGTAGGCTCATGTCGATCCAAGTAAATTAACTGTTGAGTATTTTGTGGATTCTACAATTCATACAAATACTGGTAGTGTGATTTTGGTTTGTATTTTTCCATTTTTCTGCAACATAAAGCATGTATAATTGCATGTTTAAAAAATCAAAATACTCGCAATTAGAGGTTAATGAATAACAACTTACAAACTTTTAAATCAAAGAATCACAGTCCCTTGGTTCTAGTAATTTTGTTTTGAGATAAAAGTAATTAAGGTTAGTAACTTAGACTATAGCGTAGCATTTATTATCCAACATGTCGATTAGTTATCACTATAGATGCTTTGTAGTGTTTTATTTTTAACTTTTTATGCTCAAAACAAAACTGAGTAAGAATATGAACATAAATATATTTGTTTTCACATGTTTTCCTCTTAAAAAAATAAATGATCAATATATATATTCAGATATTATAAGAAAAAAATTGAATGTCTTCTAAATTTTAGATTTCAGTTACCGTTTAATCTTCAATAATATTAAAGACTATTCAATCTTAAGATAAAAAAAATAAACAACTCCCGTATGAGAGAATCCTTATTCTTGACTAACTTATCTATATTATTAAATTAAATGATGAAATGGAGAGACCGAAGTTAATTAGAAAATCCCAATGCTAGGTAATTTCCTCTTTTGCCATCGTTGACTTGCAGTCTTCTCTACTTTTACAAGGCCTTGGTAGGACTTATAGCTTTAGAGATCTTTGAAATTTGGATGCGAAATCAGTGGATGTCAAGGAAATTTTGTGTTTACTCATGTCGATATATTCCAATTAGACGGCTGATGGCTGGGGGTTTAATTTCAATGGATGCCGAGATAAGTTGAGTTTAGGAGATAAGATAATATGTGTGCTAGTAGCTATCCGTAAATATGAATTAGATACAAACAATTCGATTGAAAATTTAGTTCACTTCTTGTCACAAAAAAGAAAAAAGAAAAAAGAAAAAAATTAGTTCACTTACAAAATGGACTCCTGATAATGTCTAACAAATAGCAAAAAGTACATGAAGATAAATTATTAAAAATTTAATTACAGAACAAGCAGCAGTGTCCTAAGAATGATTATATCAGTTAATTATAATATTTATTTAAAAAAAAACTATAGTATGAAAACTCCATTAATATCTATGTGTCTGGGTAAAGAAGAAGAATAAATTTTAACTAGAACATTTTTTAATACAGAATTTATATATTTAATCTTAAACATTGGTGTGTATGATATCTCTTCTTTTAATGGTGTTCCTGAAAAAAATTTTAAAATTATGTTTAAAGATTAAAATCATGTTTTAAAAAAGCAATACTATGTTAGCAAAAAATTATTTTCAAAAACCAAAACAATGTAATTGCTTTTGATTTTGTTTTTCTAAATTGGTAAAATAATTGTTTAAAATAAAAAGTTATAATTTATTTCAAAAGTCTATTTTTATAATTATGAACGATAATTAATTCTTGTCTCTGATGTTTAGTTATAAATTAAAATATGTATATATGTTTTTTCACTTAAAATGTTAACCTGTTTTTCCTTTATAGTAAAACAATTAACGCCCAAACAAATTTTACTGCACATTATCTAAAACAAAGCCCTGAATAAAACAGGGATAACAAAATAGGGACATATACGATATATCAATTCAATATCACTGAGATCATGACAAAAAGGTAACTATCAAGGAAATTACGTGCAACTGAGAACTGAGTTGTCTCTAGCCTTTTTTTTTGTTTTTTCTTCGATCGAATACTTTTCAAAGTTGGACTCCCGATCATTGATGTGATGAGTAGTCAATGTGTGCGATGCATGCAATGGACCATTGACCTCGATTGATGTTGCAACATGGTTAAGGTCAAGAACACTATAAATATTAGCACATTACTATAAACATTGTCATATATGAAACCAATCATGAGTATTGTTTCTATTATTTTTCTCGAGTTACTTGCAATAGCAACCATTAAAATCAGCCTCAGCAGTGGAGTTGATCATGTGGGTTGCATCCAAAGTGAGAGACAAGCACTTTTGAGGTTCAAGCATGATGTCAAAGACCCTTCAAACCGGCTTGCCTCTTGGTCTGGTAATGGAGATTGTTGTCAATGGGCTGGTGTTATTTGCAACAACTTGACAGGCAACGTCGTTGAGCTTCACCTGAGAAATCCTGATCTGAAAGATAAATCATCGGACGCTGAATATGAGGCTTATGAGAGTTCAAAGTTGGGAGGTAAGATAAATCCATCATTGCTTGATCTTTAGCGTTTGATTCACTTGGACTTGAGTGATAATAATTTTGAAGGTAAACAAATTCCTGAGTTTCTTGGTTCTATGGGAACTTTGAGATACCTTAATCTTTCTAGATCAGGATTTATAGGAATGATTCCCCACCAACTTGGAAATCTCTCTGATTTACGATATCTTGATCTCGGAAAAAATTCTTTGGGGTTATTTGTTGAGAAGTTTGGGTGGTTGTCTAGCCTTTCTTTGTTGGAACACCTTGATTTGAGCTATGTGGAACTCAGCAGAGTCTCTGATTGGCTATTGGTGATAAATAAACTTCCTTCTCTAGCAGTTTTACAGTTGTCATATTGCCAACTCCATCACTTTCCTTCACTACCAATCGCAAATTTTTCTTTTCTTGCCATCCTTGACCTTTCCGATAACCAGTTCAACAACTCTAACATTCAACAACTCTAACATTCCTGATTGGGTTTTTGGTCTTGGACATCTAGTTTTTTTGAATCTACGTGGTGGTGAGTTTAGAGGTCCAATTTCTGAAGGACTTCAAAACTTGACTTCTCTTAGATTTCTTGATTTATCTTCCAATGATTTCAATTCTTCATCAATACCGAATTGGTTCTCCAAATTCATTAGTCTTGAGACCCTTTCTTTGTCTTCCATTGGTGTCAAAGGCAAAATTCCAGCTGCTTTAGGAAACTTAACTTCTCTTCAACATCTTGATCTCTCATACAATAATATTGAAGGGAAAATTCCAAGATCATTGGGAAACCTTTGCAACTTGCGTTCAATGTTTATGCAATATGTCAAAGTGAAACAAGAAATATCAGAAGTCTTAGATATTTTCTCACGATGTGTTTTAGATGGATTAGTGTCTTTGGATTTGAGTAATTGTCAATTTTTTGGTCATTTAACCGATCAAATTAGGCAATTTAAAAATCTAGACTCCCTAGATTTATATAACAACTCTATTTCCGGTCATATTCCATCTTCTTTAGGTGAACTTCTATCTTTAAGAGTTGTAGATCTTTCCAATAACAAATTCAATGGAACTCTTTCTGAAATTCACTTTGCCAACCTCACAAGACTTTCAATTTTAAAGGTTTCTGGAAATGCATTAATGTTGAATGTTAGTCCTAATTGGATTCCTCCTTTTCAACTTTTTTCCTTAAACTTAGGGTCTTGTCAAGTAGGCCCTCAATTACTGTCTTGGTTTTACACTCAAAGGAAATTGACTTATTTGGATTTATCCGCCTCTGGAATTTCAGATATCATTTCTGATAGGTTTTGGAAATTTCTTTTCCAATGTGATTATATAAACCTTTCTCAGAACCAAAATTATGGGATGATTCCGAATTTAACAGAGGTTGTCCAAATTAAGTCACTTGACTTGAGTTTTAATAACTTTTCGGGTTCTTTGCCACTTGTATCCTCAAATTTATTTGAACTCAATCTTTCAAAAAAAAATTTGTTTGGATCTCTTCTTCATTTTTTGTGTCATGAGATGGATGAGTTAAAGAATCTTCAAATTCTTAACCTTGGACATAATAATTTATCAGGAGAAATCCCTGATTGTTGGATGAATTTTCCACACTTGTCTGTCCTAAATTTAGGTAATAATAAATTTACTGGCAGCCTTCCAAACTCTGTTGGAACCTTAACTTCTCTTCAATCTTTGAATCTCCGTGCCAACGACCTCTCTAGAACAATTCCAGGATCATTACAAAATTGTAAAGCGTTATTGGTACTCGATGTTGGTGAAAATGGGTTTACAGTAAACCAGCTTTCAGGTGAAATTCCGCAAAGTATTTCAAATCTAATGTTTTTGAGTTACTTGAACTTATCTAGCAACCAATTGACTGGGAGAATTCCTTCAAGTACTCAATTACAAAGTTTTGATGCTTCCAGCTTTATGGGCAATGAACTTTGTGGGTATCCACTCCCTAACAAATGTCCTGTTTCATCAACTGTACTTTCTAAAAATGGCAGAGGAAGTGATTATCACGATGGTGATGAAATGTATTTGTTGTATGTAAGCCTGGCTCTTGGATTTTGGTGGGTTTTTGGAATGTCATAGGTTTAGTTGTCAACTGAAGATGGAGGTACATGTATTGTCATTTCTTGGATTGCCTTGGAGACAAATTTGGGAGTGTCACAAAATGTTAAATGTTTATTTTCTGTGATATTTTACAGTAAATAATGAGTTTTTATTTTCTGTGTGCTTGAAAAGGGAAATTGATGTAAGAGTTTATAATAAAATTGTTGTCTTTAAGACACTGATGCGACTAACATCTGGATCATATTAGATATTATAGCTTTGGATCAGAATAGATATTGACCGGTTTATGAAAGCATGGCACTTGGATTTGCGTATCGGCTTTTGGATTGTAATACGTCCTCTACTCATCTAATTAGTATTATTGGTATCATTATTTGTGTCCTTGAAGAGGGATATTGATTTACAATCATTTTAGTGCAAAATGGGGGAAAAGTGATGATCATAAAAACTATTTCAATTAGTGAGCTCTGACAGAAGCTAATCGATACAACATCCGGGAAGTTAATTCTATTCTACTCTAGAAAATAGATTTTCATCAAATGAAAAGTCTGTTCCTCTGAATTTAACAAAGAACATGATCATTTGTTAGTTTTGGCTTTGGTGAGCTAGATTCTCCTTCTATAAGATTTTGTAATCTGAATCCTTCTCTGATTTGAATTTACTTAAATTAGAATAGTCCAACCCTTCATTCACAAGTCCAAGACATTCAAAATGTAAGTAGTGATATATCTGTTTCAAATATCCACTGTGTTGGGATTTTTTTTTTTTTTTTGAAAGAACTTTGTTGGGAATTTTGGTTTAAGGATAATAGATTTTGGTTTTCTTTTCTCAGTTGTCTTTTAGTTATGTAAGTAGTGTTAATATGTACCTTAAGGAAATAAGTTAAAAACCCATAATTAATTTAATAATTCATATTTATTCTTACATTAACACATAATTTCACATGTCTCGAAAAAATAAATGAATATAATCTTTTTTATTATTTTTTTTACATCTTTAATGTATGCATTAACACTTTCCTGTTTTCCAAAAAAAAAAAAAAAAAAACACTTTCCTAATTTTAGTTGGCCTTGGCTTTTCTTCTACAAGCGCAAGTGGAAAGTAAAGTCAAATGGTCAACGGTACACGGTCAACGGTTTTGAATTGGGATGAGAAATTTTGGTACCAATATTTGTCGATGTCCCCTCTATAGCAACAAGTTCGTCCACTTGCGCTTGTTCGTCCACTTTTGAACTCGTTGAATATCTCCGAAAGTTTTAAAAATGTAACTATCTAGGAAATTTCCTGCAGCAGAGCAAGCAAGTGTCCAAAGCTATTTTTTTTCCAATTGACTACTTTTCAAAACTGGATTCCGAGTCTATACTGTTTAGTTTGACTGAGGAATGATGATAGAGATTCTGTGCATGCTATGGATCATTGATATCCATCCATGCTGCAATTATATGGTTAAGGACATTATAAATGAAAAAATAGCATGCACGTTATTAATAACATATTCATGTATGAAACCAACAATAAGTATAGTTTCTATTCTTTTCGTCGAGTTACTTGCCAAAGCAAACATTAAATCAACCTCTGCAGTGGAGTTGATCATGTGGGTTGCATTGAAAGTGAGAGACAAGCACTTTTGAGGTTCAAACATGACGTCAGAGACCCTTTGAACCGACTTGCTTCTTGGACTGGTGGTGATGGAGATTGTTGTAAGTGGGTGGAGTTATTTGCAACAACTTGACAAGCAATGTCCATGAGCTTCACTTGAGAAATCCCGCTCTTAAAGATGAAGTATCACATGCTGAATATGAGGCTTATGAGACTTCGAAGTTGGAAGGAAAGATTATTCCCTCTGTTATATATTGGACATTGATAGAGAAAATTATTGGATATACCTCCAGCAACAAAGTGTAAGCAAATGTATATCATCTCTTAGTATAAATGTTTGTGCAACTCCTATTTGACCATGATGATGAAAGTTCAATTCCTACAATACATATTTTATTAGCCTATGTAAGTTATTATCTTTTGATTATAGAAGTAAATATTCAGTCACACAAGTATTAATGGATCTTGATCGACAAATTTTGACAGATTTGATTTGTTCGGTGTCAACTTCAAAAAAAATAAGTAAATAAATTGGAAGCAAATGAAAGCACCACAAACTTTCAACCGATTGGCTGCAAATCAATATATTTTCGCAACGAACAGAAATCAATTGCATCATATATGATATGTACATCACTATACTCACTACAAGAAAAAGTATTTTTTACAAGCTTTAAAAAATATCATAAAAACTCTTTTACGACATTTATGAAAATGTCCTAACGAAGGATACAGTAAAAGATTAACCCTATTTAATGCATTCCACTAAATGTCGTAAAAAGTCACACTTACAAGAGCTAAAAAATGCCGCTTAAAACAATTTTCATGACATCTAAAAAAAATCATTTAAGATACTTTTTGATGCAACTAAAAAAATATCGTTTAAGTCTTTTATTGGTGCAACAAAAAAATGTCACATATATGTTTCTTTTAGAGTAGTCAAAAAACACTGCATGAAATGAG
This sequence comes from Nephelium lappaceum, assembly GCA_021234005.1. Lineage (NCBI taxonomy): Eukaryota > Viridiplantae > Streptophyta > Magnoliopsida > Sapindales > Sapindaceae > Nephelium > Nephelium lappaceum. The sequence continues at coordinate 33,281,582 of CM037996.1, forward strand.
TTTTATAACCAAACCAATGCTCCAAATAAAACTTTTCAATTCAAAATATTCAATTTAAACTAAAACGAAATGAACTTCATTGCAATAATATCAATTGAAATATCCCAAAACTACATAACATTCAAATATCAATCTATAGTCACTTATCAATTTACATAGTAGACTAACACTTAACATATCCATATAGTCAATTCCTAAACATTGAATTACTTAACGCTTGTACCATAAGTGGTGTAGCCTCGACATCCCATCCATCACCAACAACAATTGCTTGCAAACCTGAAAAGTTTAAAGCAAATACAAGTATGAAAGTTTTAATATAATTGGAGATAATGAATAGTAAAGACTATAATCACAAATTACCAAAAAAAAGAAAAAAACAAAAAAAACAAAAAGAAACTAACTATTTAAATCTCATCTAAGACGATGTAGCTTTTAGGCCATGCGATAAAACTTCCAACCGCATGACCAAGTATTTGAAACTCTTGGGTAGGACGAATTAACAATGTATCTTCTACAATTGCATGTGTCACTGCAATCTTCTAATGATCCGGACCAAGAGGAATATGATGTACCTTTGACATAGGATCTCTTGAAGCAACTTTTCCCTCCCCAACAACTTTCCCGGTTCCCATCCAATCTAGTAACTTGCAGCTAGAATTTTCAATATTTGTTATTTTGCATCTACTAGTAACATTTGTTAGATGGGACTACAACAAAAGCATATAGAAAGAGGTATTAGACTTTTGCATTGTAAAATTTTATCACTCATTTAAAAGTATTGAACTCTACCATTGAAGTATCCTCAGAATTTTGAGTTTTAGATTCAATATCTTGCTCTTGATTCTCTTTCCTCTCACTTTGCTGCTTCAAACATTTGGAAAAAAGAAAGTATATGTAAGCATAACAATTACCCAACAATCCGATAGAACAATAATATATTAAGAGAATCAAATAAATATCCAATAGATATGAACACTTTAGAACGTCAAATCAAGGCTGATAGTGATAGCTTTTATACAAGCCCAAAAAACCTATATAAACTAATAAGCTACCAAAAAAAAAAAAAGCAAAACACGTTAACCATAATATTTATATATCATAAAAACTTATGCAACTGAAAAATTATAGAAAGCTTTAAGAATTGGGATTGAGATTAACTATTACAAAACAAATAATTCACTCTTGCAGAGAGAAGATTTTCCAAAGACAGCTCAAACAAATCCAAAGTTTCAAATGAGAGTAAAGATTAGCCAATTTTTACCTTAAGATTTAACATTTGTTGAAAGTAATGAGTTTGAAATTCAGCAAATTTCTCTTTAAGATCCCTCAATTCCTTTTCAAGATGTGCATGGTATGATTTGTATTAAAATATAAAAACACAAATATAAAAACATATTCAATTTAAAAAAAAAAAAAGTTTTCTCATAATATAGAATACAATTTTCAATTAGTATAGAAAATGCAACAAATAAGTCATATGAGATGAAAATTAATACCACTAAACATCAAACAATTAGTGGGTTGTACTAACCTTGAAAGATGAATCCATGATTTATCCATTATGAACTTTTGATCCTGATATAAACAACACTGGAAATGAAACAAACAGGTGTATAGTTTTTTAGTTTAAACTCTCATATAGCAAATTAATGAATAGAATATTTACTCTAAAATTTTAAAATAAAATAAAATGTTTCAATGCATACAATTCACATGAATATCAAAATAAAATAAAATAAACTATGTAAACAATTCACAAAAATAATCAAACTTATATAATTCATAAAGTCACCTAGACCAAACTTTTTAAGTTGAGAAGATACTGAACCAAATTTAAGTTGAGAAGATACTATTCTTATTCACAAATCAGAATAGTATTTGCATCATACAATAGTAACAAACTGCATCATATAATTAAATTTTTAATTATAAGCTATAAGCTAATATGGTTATACAATAGTAACAAACTGCATCATATCATCAAATTATAACCTACACATAATAAACAATAATAATGATTAAATAACCTACACATATATCAAAGCTGTAGAATCTTAAATTATAGATAGCCCTTTGAATAACTTAACAAATTTATATAAATCAATTTAAAATCATGCATATAAATATAATAGAATAAGCATCATTAATTAATAACAAACAATTGAAAGATTAAAATAAAAATAATTAATTATAGCGTATCAATTATACAAACTTAATTTTTTCTTTGCAATTGGTTTGGCTTGAATTTCATAACTTAAAATTTTTACTCTCTCAATGAGTTACGAATCAAAAGCTCATCAGCAAACACCTGAAAATAAGACTTATATATTAGTTATGATTTACCAATTAGTACTGTCTCAAACATATAGCACACTGAAGACCACCAAATAGATATCAAATAGGTGAAGGCCATCATAATGCATAAAGGCTCAAATATAGTTTAATCATTTGATGGGAAATATAATTTTGTTTTATGAGATCCGTAACTAGCATAAAAAGAAAACAGATATTTTCAAGTCATAAGTGTACAGAGGGAAACACTCTGTAAAATTGTCATAGAAAATAAACAACAGGATGTCATCAACTTATAAATATTGATCTCTCTGTAAAAAGCCTATTTTCAGGATTTATTGCCCACTACATAGATTATGTAAAAAGTAATCTCTCCAACACTATGCCTCAAAAATTAATAAATTGCCTGAGAATCCATGATTCCTATAATTAAAATTGAGAACAATGTTAGATTTGAACGAGTCAACAACACAATCAAGAAGCAGAGTCAATAAGTTTGCAATTCAAATTCAGGTCTATGGTCAAAGCAGAGTATGACTAAAGATATTAAAATCGTTAAAAATATTGCAATTAGAAGGAAAATAAATTTATCTAATTAGGATAAATTGTTAAAGAAAATTAAACAAAAACATGTAAACACAAAGAATGTGTATAATCACTTCCAAAAAAAAAAGAAGCATATATTCAATTATTAAACAGCGATAGAAATATGGTAATAAGAGAATGATGAAAATCTAGAAATTAGTGAAGTTGAGCTGAAATCCAAGGGACAAACAGTAGGAAAAGTTGGAGATATATAATGTCAAATTGGGCAAATGCCAGAACAAATGAAACAGTAGTGGTCTAGTTGACAGACTATGGCATATTCGACAATAAACTAAAAATATATATACTGTGTATGTACATAATGAATATGAATTATCCTTCTTGGTTCAAGTGTTATTACAAACTAACATCTGTTACTGATTTAAGTAGTGATATTTCAAAATCCATTGTGCCCTCCAAGACTTTCACCACTAGCAGATGAACATTCTTGAACCAGTAATTGGCAAGTTCGAGAATTACATTGAAATGCCCTTAAAGTTATCTTTCCCTAGAAACCAACCTTACATATGCATATTGCAAATTTTGATAGATTTTATTTGTTCGGTGTCAACTTCAAAAAAAATAAGTAAATAAATTGGAAGCAAATGAAAGCACCACAAACTTTCAACCGATTGGCTGCAAATCAATATATTTTCGCAACGAACAGAAATCAATTGCATCATATATGATATGTACATCACTATACCGAATGCAATTTGATTAATAATATCAACGCAGTCATGATTGATTATCATTAAGTTTCTTTCCATTAGTAGTTAGCTTTTACATAAAGACTTTCTTTTGTCTTCCTTTGAGACGTGAGGGAGACACCAAATTCCAATATCTTATAAAATATAGGTTAATTACTAGATAAATTTAATATTTTTTATTTTTAATTCCAAATATTTTGCGATTTATTTATACAAAATTCTCATTTTTGTCCCACTCAAAAAATGATAGAATTTCCTCAAAGGAAGATTCATCCCTGTTGTCTCGGTTGTTGAGTTGGGACCGATTTGACTAGGGGATTCTGTGAATATTTCTTTATTTTCTCACTATTCAAACATACCCAGATGAAATTTCCAGTGATCAGGTACAAGAAACCACTCGATATGCAAGGAACTCTCGAGCTTTTACTAAAAAAAGTGATATTTTGTTTTCTTAAATATTCTAATTTTTAGTTTTTATATATATAATTATTTTAGTTCTTTTAGTTTTTAGTTTCTTTTTTTTTTTTTTTTTAAAAAGGAAAATTAACAAGTTAATAAACAATAAAATCATTTCCAGTTGACTAACCTGAACCAAGGGACCGAACTGGTACAATCTAAAAAATTAGGGACCGATTTGGTCACTCGAACAAAAGTTTGCAGATTATTTACACTTTTCTTTTGAAGAAAAAAAAGGCCAAATTTATTTGGTAATTGTGTTAAAGTGTGTTGATGAGGTTATAGATTTAAGCCAGATCTTTTTCTTCAACTTTTCAATTTGTAATGAATTAAAAAAGAAAGGTGCATTAACAGAAAACATAGAATGAAGTATCAAAAAAATTCATGGAGAAAATTAAACATAATTTTCATATTTTGTTACAAATTTAATTAATAACTAATTACTACAAGTTATAATTAATAAAGTGATACGATTTCATAAGCAGACATATCATTTAAAAAAAAATAAAATAAAGTTTTGAATCAAAGAGTTTGCATAATTTTTAAGGTTCTCTAATGATGATAGTTTAGGATCTATTTGATAAATATTTTCTATATTTTTTTTTGTTTTCTTTTTTTTTTTGAAAGTTTTTTTTTTTCATTTAAAAATAAGAAATCCATACTTTATGAATAAAAAAACATGCTTAGTTGATTATTGAAAATTACATTTCAAGAATAAAACCATAAACAACAAATAGTTTGAAATAAAAATTGTAACAAAATTATATTACCAATAATAATAAGAAGAAAAAATTACCGAATAAAATTTAAAATTTAAATAATTTTATATGAAAAATTATAATAACTAACTATTGTTAAAATAGTGGAGAGCTTCGTTTTCTTCGTCTTCTTATCTTCTGTTATTTTTAATGTTTATATGTTGTATCATTAGATGTCGATATTAATTAGGATTAAGAAATAAACAGAGATTAAAACAAAATGTTGGAAACACCAATTGATGTTTTTAACGTTTTCTTTCTTTTAATGTGCAAATGGATTTATTGCAATCGGCATGATTTATGCATTTTGTTTTAAAAATGGTTGTCTTACAGGTTTTACAAATTATTTAAAATTAAAAAAAAAAACTAAAAATGGTATTTTAAAACTTAAACCAACAATGGATTTGACAAATGAGTTTGACTACGTTATGAGTTAGATAAAATGACTTATTAATAACAACTTTTAAATATTATTTAATAATCATTATTACAATCAAATCAAGAATTGTTATTGATGAGTAACCTTACTCAACCAAAAAGGTAGTCAAATCTTTTGAGAGACAAAGGTGATATAAAAGAAGTCTAGTGTTTAGTGTGACACTGGATTGGTTAAATAACATGCAAACAAGTTTAGTGTTCAATGGTTAAGTGAAACCTAGGTACAAGTTACAAGATGAGTTTCATCAAATCCCACGATAATGGGATTAAACATAAGATTAAAATAATAAAACTGTTGATATTTTAAATATAAATTGTATTTAAATTAAATTTCTCTCTCCCCAACATAATATTATTTATTTAATAATAATTTAAAACACAATTAAATACTTTAGAACACTATATATCTCAAGTTTTTATTACAATTATTTGCAAATATTTTATTTAATCATAAAATACTTTATATAATTGTAATTTAATTTATTTAACTAATCAGTTTCATTAAAAGATTATTTAATCTACTTCTGTCCAATCTATCTCATGATGCATAAAAATAAAAATAGACTACATTGATAATTTAATCATATCGAATCCAATATTGTATATATATACCCAAAAGATCTTAAATGCAAATTCCCTGAGCCTAGTCCTACATTTTAAATTTATTTTGTTAAACTTTTTATTTTATTTAAGTAATAGCAGCGGGTTTGATTATCTTAACGATTGGATAAGGTTATCCATTAATTATAACCCTTAGATTTTTTAATAATCATTTTTATAACCAATTCGAAAATTATTATTATTGAATAACCTTAGCTAATCAGTAAATTAGTAAAATCTGATATAAACTAACATTTCATTTAATTAAAAAAAAACAGAGGAGTGACGACTTTGAAATTTGGCTTTAACTTATTTCCTTTTGCACCCAAATTTTCTTCTATAAATGTCACAAGAAGAATCTGCAAAAGCAAAAGACAAAAAAGGATTAAAATGGGAAATCCACATGTTCTGGTTATACCCAATCCAGCTCAAGGTCATTTAATTCCTATAATGGAGTTTGCACAACGCTTAGCCAAACACGGCATCAAAATTACAGTAGTCAACATAGATTTTACTCACAAGATGGTGGCGGATGCATTGGAAACAAATGTTGTTGATACAAAGAATTCTATTCACCTTGTTTCATTTCCTGTGGATCGATTGAAAGATATATTCTTGGTGTCTTTGGCAGGGAAAGTGAAGAAGCTCGTTGAACACCTCAATGCATTAGACAATGATGATAAGATCACTTGTATTGTTGCAGATATCGTTCTTCCATGGGCCATGGAAGTGGCAGCAGAGATGGGGATCAAACGGACGTCCTTCTGTCCCTTTCCAGCAACACTGTTGACGTCGGCATATTGCATCCCAAAACTGATTGAAGATGGCGTTATTGGCCATGATGGTGAGATCATCCATCGCTAGCTAACTTTTTCAAGCTCAGTTATTTGAAATTTCTTTTTATCAAGCACAAACGAAACACGAGTTTTGAAATTACCATTAAAAAACTGAATTGATTTTTTTTTTTTTTTTAACATGAACTAGTATTTGTTCACCCTATGCAAACTATTTTTGTAAACTTTTGTTAGTGTGGAAAGGCTGTGTGAACTATATATATATATATATATATATATATATATATATATTCCAAATTATTGTTAGTTTGTGAAAGCTACAAGTCATGAACTAGTAGAGTTTAAAACACTCAATTCAATTATCTAGTGCTGGAATTTTTAATTTTTATTCTAGTGTAGTACATGATAATTATTCATATACATGTGGAATTAATATAACAAATAAATATTAATGGATAAAATTTTTAAAATAATTAACATCTCGGTTGGTGGAAAGTAATTCATGCCAGAAAGTATAAATTAAAGCATACACATGTTATCATAAGAATTTCACAAAAAAATTCGTAATAATTCAAAAAATGAAAACCCATATTTTGGTTATCTCACTTATGATTTGTGTATATATATATGTGTATGTATATATATATGTATATATATGATGAGAGAGAATGACTAAATTTGAAGAAAACTATTCACATTTTATGTTTTAGGATAACGGTGAGACTTAAACCTTTAATCTCTTAGGATTAATAAAAATATTCAATCGCTCCTATTAAAAGGTGTAACGAGAAAAAAAAAATAGTAACAACACCACAAAAATCAAGATATCAATTCACCCTTTTCAGAAAATCAATCAAATTTAAGAATGCTTAGATGTTATATATGTTAATCCAAATGGTTTGTAGGCACACGATATCATGCAGTGATTTAATTGAGAAATTCTTTGCAGGAACTCCAACAAAGGAACAGATGGTTCAGTTGTCACCAGCCTTGCCTGCCATAAACACATCAGATCTTTTCTGGATCAATCGTGGTAACTGTGATTATGAGAACATGTTATTTGAATATGCATTTAGAATAAATAAATCCATAAATTTGGCAGAGTCGACGCTTTGCAATTCAGCTTACAAGCTCGAGCCGGGAGCGTTTGGGATGAATCCAAAAATCTTCCCAATAGGTCCACTTTTGGCAAGCAGCCGATCAGGGAACTCAGTAGGATGTTTTTGGCCGGTAGACTTTAGTTGTTTGAAATGGCTTGATCAACAGCCAAAACAATCAGTCATATATGTTGCATTTGGTAGTACAACTTTTTTTGACCAAACCCAATTCCAAGAATTTGCAATAGCACTTGAACTATCCAAAAGACCATTTCTTTGGGTTTTGCGTCCTGATATTGCAGATAAACTAGATGAGGCCTACATCAAAGGATTCCAAGAGAGGGTGGGTACTATGGGGCACATAGTTAGTTGGGCACCTCAACAAACGGTTTTGGCACATACTTCCACTGCTTGCTTTCTAAGCCATTGTGGTTGGAACTCTACCATCGAATCTCTGAGCAATGGAGTCCCTCTCTTGTGCTGGCCTTTTGTGTGTGATCAGTTTCACAACGAAAATTATATATGTAATTCTTTGAAGGTTGGATTGGGATTCAAACGAGATGATGAAAGAGGGATAGTGACTGGAAAAGAGATTAAAAATAAAGTGGAGGAATTGCTAGGAAACGAAATGTACAGGACAAATGCCATGAATCTTAAGGAACAACTCAACAATAGCATCAATGAAGGTGGAAGCTCCTACAATAACTTCAAGAATTTTGTTGAATGGTTGAAGGTGTAGTTGTTTAAGCTTCAAAATGAGTCTACCAATGGGAGGTTTTTCTTTCACTTTGATGATTTGGCATGAAATAATTCAAGAAAAGAATTATAAAACAGACGGTGTGAAAACGACACTCATGTGTTTGTTAGTGTGTTGTCAGGCTGCTATATATGACTTAAGCTATCGGTCAGTAATGGTCGAAACACACTTCTAGCGGCGTTAAAACAAAATTTGTTGCATAAGAAGTGGAGTTACAAACAATGTTAAATTTATATCCTATTATGTGGAGTAGCACAATCACCCTTTTCTGAATCTGGATTTACATTTGGTCAATATCAAATATTTTAGAGTATTTTTATTGGTTCATTTGAAGTGTGATTAATTCTGTAAATGAACCATTTTAGTACACCTCAAATTTATAAATGAACCATTTTTGACTATCTAAATCTGTTATAAAGTTTATACGGTCAATACATCCTAACTTTTAAATTATTGGAATCGCTATTATTACATTTATTATTGTTATTATATATGTATTGTTACATGAAACTAATGTATATTTATTGGTAAAAGTCTTTTTCATTAAGACATAAGTTTGATAATGACTTTTTGAAAAAGATAAATTTTAACTTAAATTAAAATATAAGTGGAAAAACAAACAAACTATAAATCAAATTAAAATTTAAGTGAATAAAAGGACTTTTTAGAGGAGAAAAACAAATATCCCCGTAGTTTGAAAAATAAGACCACCTCCAATTCTTCAAAAACTTCAAGTTCATAAACTGAATTTTTAGTCCAATTTTTTATTTATAATAATATCATTAACATTTGTTTTATATAAAATTAAAAAGTCAATTTGTAGAAAGTAAACGAAGATGGCCATTGAATGATAAAATATGTTATAGTCTTCTCTTGACTTTTGATATGGTACGATTCAATATTAGAAAAGTATCATTTGCTGGAGAAAAAATATATAAAAAAGTGAAAATTAATTTTATGCTCAAAACAAAAGGTAAAAATAAATTTTTAGTTGGATAAAAGAAGAAATTTCTTATGAAAACTGTAACTTTCAGTAGAATTTGAAAGTGACATTCAACTAACCATTAGGATGACTCACAAAACCATTTCATTGAAATAAAAAATAATAATAAAAATAAAGGGACAAATTCACTTTTATTCAAAAATAAATGAAAAAATTTGTTTTTATCTACTTTTTATGAAAATTTGTTTTTAATCTCTCAAACAAGGTATTTTCATTCTATATCCAAATTTATCAAACTACTTTTAATTCAAAAAAAAGACACTATTTAAACTTAACACCAGATTACTGGGTTTTATTAACCAAGTTTTAATAGAACTTCAAACTAGGTACTGATTTTTAAATCCCATTAAAACTTGGTACAACCTAGTCCTCTTCTTCAACACTGTATCTCATTGAAAACCTCCATTTTCAAATTAAATCCAATCAAATCTAATATTACACATCAATATTCAATATCCAAAACACAAAAAAAAAAAAAAAAAAAAAATGAAAAAAATCATTAAAAAATATAAAAATCCTAACAAAACTCAAACAATCAATAAAAGTCAAAGATTAATTGCATACCATGAGTAATGGAAAATGAAAACAAGGTAGGCATGGGCAATTTGGCTATATGGTGCAATTAATTGATTTCAGGGGCTAAAAAGAATATTTTTAAAAATATGGTTAAAAACAAATTTTGATATTATTGTATTGATATTTTTTATATTTTTCATAAAAAGAAGGAAAAATTACACTAAACAACCTTAATATATCATATTATTATATCAATGGTGTGAGTTTATCGTTAATTACAGGTAAATACCCTACTATTAGTTGACTTGATCAAACTTAACGTTTAACAACCATTTTAGAATGAAATAACATAAATACCCTTATCATATATAATTAATATCAAAAAGCAATCAAGAAATTAAATAATGAAAAAATAGATAACTTCTTTAAAAAATGAAATAATAAATTTAACAAATAAAAATTACAATTAAAAATTAGATCTGGCGTTGTCAAACAAAAACCAACCATCACCAAATCCCTATCAACATCAATCGCACATCCTTCTCATCACCACACAATAACCATGCCTCCAAAACCCCACCATCACCATCACCCAAATTCATATCATTTTCATCACCAATCACATCAACTTTTGAAGCTCTCTCACTAGTCGAGTCATCTTAACTCTTCAGTAGTTGTCGTACCGTTTCAAAACTTCAACTCATTACCATACCATCTGAAGCCTTAACTGTCACCGCACCAAGTTTGGTGCAATCTCTGTATGAGAGGATATCTAGGCAATCTTCTATGTCGAGATATCTAATTTTTTAATAATTTTTTTTAAAAATTTATTAGTTGATTATGTATTTATTTTGAAATGGAATTGGTAGTTTTTTTCTTTTTTTGGAATAAATATGAGTTGTGATTAAGTTCAAATTTTATAGGTACATCAAGATGAGTAGTGTTTGGGTCTTGTTGAACAAGATTATGATTTGATTGAAGATTGAGTTCTTCTTGTATGTTTTGTTAAGATGAGTAGTGTTTTGAATTATTTAATATCTAGGTTTTGTTAACATGAGTAGTGTTTAGGTTTTGTTGAATATTTGGGTGGAATAAAATCTTGATTTAGTTGAACATTGGGTTGAAGAAGAGTTTCGTGGAAGATATGAGTTTTTGCTATTGAAAAAATTAGTCGTCCTTTTTTTATTTTAATTTTTTAAGTATTATATTATTAATTATTTAAATTATTTTTAAATTTTGGATGTGGCTGATGGTGATTGGATATAGTTATTATATTTGTTTTATATTAAAAAGACTAATTTACCTTTAAGATATCAAATTTATCGTTATCTCAGTGTTAGTCAAATCTAGTCAAAAGTATTTATTTGCAATTAATGATAAACTCGTACTGTTGCTGTAATAACAAGATATACCAAGTTGCTTTAGTGTAATCATCCCTAAAAGGAACGGTAATAAATAAATAAACAACAAAGAACAGGTGAGGACTTGAAATTGGCCTTAATTTGTTTTGCACCCAAATTTTCTCTATAAAAGTCAGAGAAGTCGTCAAAAGAATCTGCAAAGCAAAGTAACGAAGACCTAACATGGGAAATCCGCATGTTCTGGTCATACCTCTTCCATATCAAGGTCATATAATTCCTACCATGGAGCTTTCACAATGCTTAGCTAAACATGGCATCAAAGTTACAGTTGTCAACACAGATTTTACTCACGAGCCGGTCTCCAAAGCATTGGATAAGAAGGATGATACAGCAGATTCTATTAATCTTGTTTCATTTCCTGGGGATCAAGACGAAGATATCTTCGTGGCTATGGCAGGGAAAGTGAAGAAGGTCGTTGAACAAATCAATGCAGAGAATGATGATAAGATCACTTGTGTTGTAGCAGATAACATTCTTCCATGGGCCATGGAAATGGCAGCAGAGATGGGGATCAAACGGGCCTCCTTCTGTCCCTTTGCAGCGACGCTGTTGACCTCGGCATCTAGCATCCCAAAACTGATTGAAGATGGAGTTATTGGTCATGATGGTGAGATCTTCTATCACTAGCTGACTTTTGCAAGTTCTATTTGCAGACAGTAGAATAATTTTCATCATATCCAGAATATTCTATTTGAATTACTTTCATTTTCTTCTCTGACGAATCATTATTTTTCTTCTTGTTGTACTTTGAGAAATTAATCATCAAAAAACCTCTTACTTGTTAGAAAAGTGATATTCTAAAAATATGATAGCAGGGATTTTCTAAAATTTTCACAAACATTAAAGAGAAAAAATAATCATTCATCAACGTTAAGAGAAAAATAAAAGTAACTCTATTTGATTCTCTGTATAGAATATTCAATTGGTTGGAGGGAGAATCCACAAAATTCATTTCTCTACTAGAGAATTCATCAGCTTTCTTTATAGTCAAAAGTGGAGGCAGAAAAAATAGTCAGAAGAGGAGGCGGAAAAACTATATTAGGAGGACTAATGAACTAAAATACAATATTTAGTGAGTTAAATACATTTTGTTTTAAAAAGAAAATAATTGAGGGATCGATGTATAATATTTTAACTATAATTTTCTGAAAGGGTTTTCTGCTACAATAGATTAATTACTCTCTTTGCAGTGTCCTCGAAAAACATTAATGCTAGGAAGGCTTGCACACTTCTTCAAGGTCCTTTTACTCTTTTATATGTCATTTCTGTCATTTGCATCAAACAAAAGCAATAAATAGTCAAAACCGGTGAACAATTTTCATATAATACAAAACGAAAAAAATTCAAAATTATCCAAATTGAAAAAAAAAAAATTGTTTTTAGCCCATTTTAAGAAAAATTTATTTTTAAGCCCTCAAATAAATTAATTGCATCCAGTATCCTCTATTGATCAAAATATCTTTAAACGTGATGAGAAAACCTTCTCATGCTTAGGCATAATGGGAGACAAAAGTGACGGGAAAGCCTCCCGTCACACTTGGAAAAGCCTTCCGTCACGCTTGGGCATGATAGAAGAGCCTATCGTCACGTTGGGACGTGATAGGAGACTCTTCCATCACATCCAAGCGTGACAGGAGGCAAGCATGACAGCTTGTCATCATGCTCCTCCTATCACAGAATTTTTCAAATTTTACTAATAGAGGCATTTTGGGAATCACGAGATATTTGGTGTAATTTATTTGTTTGAGATATCAAAAACAAATTTTATTTTGTCAAGGGTAAAAAAGATTTTTGGTTTTGAAATAGTGTCGTTTTTGAAATTTTCACATACAAAACCCAGTGAATATCATGAAAAAAAAAATAAAAAATCTAATATATCAACTTGAAAATTTGACTTTAAAATATGATTTCAATATTCATCCATCCATTTTCACTCTATTTAATAGTAAAAAAAAAAAAAATGAATGAATTCAAAATAGATAATAACTCTCTGATCAAGTGAAAATGGACGGTTGATTGGTTTTGTTTATTTATTATTTTTGTTTGATTGAAATGATAAAAATCACAATTTTTTTTAAAAATAATAATAATAATAAGTGACAACACAATTTCGAAGAAGTTCCTGTTTTTGTAGCATTGATAATAACAAATTGTTAGTTCTGGTTATTGCAAAGGAAAAAATCATGAATGAGTTTGAAACTGAGATTTTGCAAATTTGCAATGCATTGGAGATGATCTGTTTTGGGTATTTTATGTTGTTTCAAGGTTGATTTTGCTCTTGCACGGGCATGTGGGGTGACCTGGATTCTTTGTGTGTGCATATTTTGTTCTTGGATTCTTTGTATGTGTCTATTTTGTTTAAGAACCACCTTTATAACAAATCCAAAAATTGTTATTGATGAATAATCTAATCTAATTAGTAAGTTAGCAAAACCTATTATCTTATTAGTATCACAATGGTGAAATGTGCGCTAGAAAAAATAAAACATAAATATGTTGTCTTTAGAATTTCACAAAAGATTTTGGGAAAAATTAGGAAAACAAAAGACTTACAAATTTGGTTTTAGTAGTGATCACTGTAAATATCTTAAATACTTAACAAATCATGTAAAGCAGCAGTGACAACACCACAAATTGAGATATCGATTCAGTTTCAAGAAAATAATTTAGATACAAGAAAAGTTAATTGTTTTATGCGTTACTCCTAAAAGTTTGCACTCCCAGGCTGCCATGATTTGATTGAGAAATTCTATGCAGGAACTCCAATAAAGAAACAAATGGTTCAGTTGTCACCCACTTTGCCTGCCATAAGCACATCAGACCTCTTCTGGTTCAACCGTGGCGTTTGGCCGGAATTAGAGAATGTCTTATTCGAATTTGCATTAAGGATAAACAGATCAATAAATTTGGCAGAGTGGATGCTTTGCAATTCAGCTTACAATCTCGAGCCTGAAGCATTTGGAATAAATCCGAAATTCCTTCCAGTAGGTCCACTTTTGGCAAGCAACCGTGCAGAGAACACAGTAGGAAGTTTATGGCCAGAAGACATGAGTTGTTTAAAATGGCTTGATCAACGGCCAACACAATCAGTCATATATGTTGCATTTGGCAGTACAACTCTTTTCGATCAAACCCAATTCCAAGAATTTGCAATGGCACTTGAACTGTCCAAAAGACCGTTCCTTTGGGTTCTACGTCCTGATGTTGCTAATAAATTAGAGGATGCTTCCATTAAAGGACTTCAAGAAAGAGTGGGTACTTTAGGGCACATAATTAGTTGGGCACCTCAACAAAAGGTTTTGGCACATCCTTCTATTGCTTGCTTTTTAAGCCATTGTGGTTGGAACTCTACCATCGAATCTCTGAACAATGGAGTGCCTCTCTTGTGTTGGCCTTTTGTGAGTGATCAATTTCACAATAAAGACTATATATGTAATTCCTTGAAGGTTGGATTGTGGCTCAAACCAGATGACCAAAGAGGGATGATAACTCGAGAAGAAATTGGAAATAAATTGGAGGAACTGCTAGGAAATGAGACGTACAAAACAAATGCTGTGAATGTCAAGGAACTATTCATCAATAGCATCAAAGAAGGTGGAAGCTCCTACAACAATTTCATGAGTTTTGTTGAATGGGTGAAGGGCTAGTTGGTCAACCTTCAAATATGAATTAACTTACGAAGGGTTTCTTCTTTCACTTTGAAGAATTGGCATGAAATAATTGAAGAAAATAATTGAAACATAGATAGTGTGAAAATGTCACTCATGTGTCTTTTGTTAGTGTGTTGTCAGGTACTTTGTTATGGTCGAAACAAGCTGCTCATCACTAGCGGCCTAATAACAAGAATTGCTACATAAGAGGTGGACTTTCGAATAAATCTTTTGAGTAATTGTTGTGGTTTTTAAAGCATTAGAGAGGTTTTATTTTTTCAGATTTCAGAGTTTGATTTTGTCATGGAATGGACCTGATTCTGAAAGGAAAGTAACTAAGATTATTAGTATAATTGCATGAGTGGGCTGATAAAATTTTAGTGTTTTCCTTACGTATCCATGTTGAATTCCTTTTTAAAACTCCATATACATGTACATGCTAAGTGATAAATTTACATATACTAAGTCCATCGAATTGATCAAACAATTATATATATATATATATATATATGTTGAGTTGACTGAGTACTCATCTAGTAAACCTTTTTCATAAAACATGACCCGGGTCGAGTACTCGTGGAGTTGACCAAGTTGGACCGAGTGGTAATTACTCACCTTTGGTGAGCAGTACCCCCGATTTGAGGATTCTCGCGCTAGCAGAACTCAACCAATCGAGTTCTTAGTGAGTAGTCAAACTTACTCACTGAGTTTTACAATAGTGTTTCATAATAAAAGTCTCCAAAAATAAAGAAATAATTTTGTAAAAAATGAAGTGGCATTGGAATTTTTTTTTCCATAAAAAATCGAAGTTTTAGTATGAAATATCTTTAGTGCCAATAAATAAAACTGGATTGTAAGGAGAATATCTCTTTGTATAAATTGTTACAATATTGCAATTCCTCGAGTGCCCATCAGCATCACATATCATACAGCTTTGTCTCGATAAAGTAAATAATTCTACTTCAAAATATATTAAAAAATTTGATCATGACATAGGATGCTGATAGGCATCACGATAAAGGTTTCAGCTAGAGCTGGTTTGTATATGTTGTTAGCAAATTCACACTTGGTGATTCTCTGTGGCTCCTCGTGATGTCTTTGAAAGCGTTCGATTTGTGTACCAAGAATTAGAGTTGTGGCATCACCGTAATTGTCAACAAGCCAGTGGTAGATGCCAGACGTCAGGTCAACTATTATGTAGCCTACGTAGCCTGCTAACATGGGTCCAACTCAGATAGAAGAAAAAAAACTTCATTTTAGTCCTTAAGGTTTTAAAAAATATCAGATTTTTAAAACTCTTTTGAAAATAATTTTTTTTCATCCCTTACTTTTCCAAAACTCTTCAAAAAAATATCAAATCGTTAGCTAATTGACAGTCAATGGTAACAGATTGTTTGGGCAGAAAGGGTAAAATGATATTTTCATAATTATATTATAAAAAAACTAAAAAATAACCTTTCAAAAAAAAAATTAAAAAAAAAAAGAAAAAAAAAAGTAGAGATATTGGATCTCCACTGTCCATCCATGATAGATGGACGGTGGAGATCCAATCTAGTGGATTTCTACCATCTTCAACACATCAAACCAGTTCACTAACATCATCAACAACCTAGTTCATCAACATCATCTACCACAATTTTCAACATCATCAACAACTTCACAACATCATCATCTCCCACAAAAATAACATCATCAATAACATTAAAAACCACGACATCAATACGGTTTATTAAAAAAAATTCAAGACTATTTAAAAAAAAATTAAAATATGGGAGCTACTAGGTTCGACGAACCCAGATGACTTTCATCTGGGTTCGTGGTCATCTAATTCATCGAACCCAGATGAAAAATCTCTAGGTTCGACAAACTGGATTCAATGAACTGAGTTCGATTGAACCCAAAATCTCTCTCGTTCTACGTTCGCTCAAACTTATAACCTCTCTAGTTCTAGGTTTGATAGAACTCATACCACACATCAATAAAAAAGGAAAAAAAAATTGAAGCAGATGAGAGAGAAAGAGAGAGATGGAGGTTGTTGTTGTTGTTGGGTTCTCGACGGTAGTTGTTACTGTTGCTGTTGGGTTCTCAACGACGGTTGTTGAGTCGACAATGATGAAGGTGGCGCCAGAAGACAACAGCGAGAGAAAAAGAGATGGCAGAGTGAGAGAGAAAAGGCGATGCAAGTTATCTAGGTTGAAATTTGTTTTCTTTTGAAATTCATTTTTTTTTAATTATTGTTCAATTTAAAAGAAAATGATAATAATATTTTTTTAAAAAATAATAATCATTTTATTGTATATGTGTCAAATTTTATTGGTCATATGATATGTAATATTTTGATTTCATTTAATAAAACGACCATTTAAGGTGATGGTGGTAATTGAGTCTTTTTAATTTTTTTTATTTGATTTGACTTTCAGTTAACTGATTGTTTGAATTTTTTTAAAGAGTTTTGAAAAAATTAGAAATAAAAAGACTATTTTTAAAAGAGTTTTAAAATTTTGATATTTTCTAAAACCTCAATGAGCAAATGAAGTTTTCCCATAAAAGAATCCGCTGCAGCCACTATGGATTTGACTAGAGAAATGAGCACTGCAGTCCAGCCAGTTGTGGCCCATACACGGTGAGACCAAGTTGATAGCAAAGTTGGATCATTGATCAAGGCAAGATTATCTGTACTAGTCGTGGGTGAGACAAGATTAGCCATTGAAGATTTTAAGGTTGGTCCTAATTAAAACTTGCAAATGCACCTAATCGGGGGCTACATAAATGGGACATATATAGAGTTCTTTTGGTATTGTGTGAGCGTCCTGATTTCAACAAACTTTTAGATTATATATTTATTAAATCTGGTTGACCGTACTATTTTCATGTGTATTATTATCCTTCCAATAAACAAACTGTTTTGTGTATGAATAGAATTTAATAATCCCATTTTAATACAAATTTTAATAAAATCTATATTTCTACACGTGAGAAGTTAGGTATGTCGACACATACTATTTAAGAAATTTATTATTTGTGGAAACAAATAAATATCATGGTCAGGGATACAAATGAGCAAGAAGAATATTTTGGTAAATTAGATTAAGACTGGGGGCATCGTACCATGTGGATCTCAAATCTCATTTGCCTTAGCATCAACTGCATTGAATGAATTTGTAATTTTAATTTATTAACGGTTTCCCACTTTCCCTGCAACTTAAGCAATGAATTTGGATCCACAGGATCTCTTGCGCGAGATGGTGCGTGTCACATAGTGTGTGTCCCCGACCTCTAAAAATTTGTTTCATTTTCAATTTTGTTAACAATTTCCTGTTTGACTTAACAACAATGGCAAAAATCTTTGTAACTACCACTTCGTGCGTGTGCATGTGTAATATATATATATATATATATATATTTTTTTTTTTTTGTTATAATTTTTAAATTATTAAAATCATTAATCTCAATTATTTATTATATTTTCTTTCTTAAAAATATTTATCTCTCATATTTAATTCAAATTAACAAATGATTTAGATTAACGATCCTAATAATAAAATATAGGATGCATTGACCATAAAAGTTTTATATACATATATATAATTTTTTTTTATAAGAATGAACCAATTTTAATAATATTAATTCGAAGTTTATTAATCATTCATTTTATATGAATAAATAATAATCAGTACTGATTATGAAAAAGTTAATACATCCAATAAATTACTAACTTAAATCATTAAAATGAGTTATTTTTTATATGAGAAAGAATCATATGTTATTATTTGGAAGGCTGTCATTACATTTATTATTACCCAAATTTTTGACCCAAAAAAATATACGCATATGGCTCTACTATGGTAGTTTACTCGTAGCATTGGTCGGTGAAATTCGAAGTGGCAATTTATCTGAGCAAAAATGGCATTTTCAAGTAAACTCAACTGTTGGTTTTGAAGGCTTTGTGAAGATGATTGAGATTGTTATGCGATTTTGGGTAAAAAAAAAATGGTTGAGATTATTTAGGCGTGCGAAAGTTATTCTTTTTGGAGGTTCCTCTTATGAGGAGCTGAAGTTGTAATGAAGGAGGTGGTTTCCTTGGTTTTCTTGCGAAACATGAAAGAAATGGTTTCCACAATTTCATATCTATTTTTCAATTGTTTTCTTTAATTTTGGTGGAAATTATGGTTTCCATGTTTTTTCATTCCCATGATTTCTTTTATCTGAAACATTGTTCCCATAATTTTTATGAAGTTCGTTTTTGGTGCAGCAGGAGAGTGACGTAGCCGCCGGACCAACCAGGCCCCCACAATTTCTTTTCTTTCTTTTTTCAAGCAAATAAATTTTAAATATTTATTCAATTTACTTTGATTTAAAAGAAGTTCTTTTTAATTTTTTTTTTTTTAGCACTGGTACCTACCCAAGGTTCTGTTAAAACTAACTGAGAAACCCGAGATAAGGCTCTAGAGTATAATTTGAAGATCAATTTTCGAAAAATAGGAGAGGACAACGCAGGTAAAGTGGAGAAAAATTATCCATAATTTATGAGATTTAAAAATAAAACCCATTATTTGTTAAAGGGTAAAGTGTACGGCGGCTTTCGAGATCTCAGCATAAGACCAAATCACTTTGTCTGGAAGAATTTTTAATTAGTAGGCCGGTAGCTGATGTTGGGTTATTTACAGCAGAATGAACTTCTACTATCAAATCAGTGGACAGTTATGGAAAATTAATATTTGAGAAGCTAAATCATGTCAAACAAACAGAAACAACAAAATAAAAAGTGGCCTGTAAAGAAACCATGCAATTTTACATTATTATTTTAATACATTTTAATCTCTAGTAAAATACAATACAAAGCATTAAACCAGCTCCATAACCATTGCTTACGGAGGAGGGAAAATATTAATAAATTACAAATTACAGATTCATCTAATGCCATTTATACTACGGCAATTG
The DNA here is from genome assembly GCA_021234005.1 of Nephelium lappaceum. Lineage (NCBI taxonomy): Eukaryota > Viridiplantae > Streptophyta > Magnoliopsida > Sapindales > Sapindaceae > Nephelium > Nephelium lappaceum. Next base: position 33,301,603 of record CM037996.1, read on the forward strand.
TGACCCATGCGGTACGACAAAAACAATCTTTTCTAACCACAACATTTTTCTTCAATTCGTCGGTCTATCAACGGAGAAAACGGTCCATTCACCGGCTGGATCAAAGAGAATTTAATACGTGGCAAGAAGTTCGAAAATTAAAATAATAATAATAATAATAATAAATAAATAAATAAAACCTCCCTTGCATCACACCTATTTTTGCCACTTATCGACAGTGGTTGGATGTATTTGATATATCGAATATTTTTCTTATCAATGCAATTATTTATTTCAATAAATAATAAATTCTATACCTTGTATATATCCATATAAATAATATTGAAATTTGTTAATATTTAGGTCTTAAAAGTTAAATGAGACTTTTTAATTTTTTTAGCTGTTTTATGGGCAGGCACAATAAAAACACACAAATAATATTACCAACCATATGCATCTAACTGTGTAGCTATGACATTCGAAGTTTTGATTTTTTTTAAAGAAATATTTGAATGTTGTTAATATTAGTTCTTGAATAAGACTATATTTTTTTTTCATTGATTTATTAAAAAGGCAGAATATTATTATCAACCAATTCATCTAACTGTATAGAGATCACATGTCATCCAAATTTTTATTAGATGTAGGATGTTCAGACAAGAGGAAAACTCTGTATATAACCAATTTATGTAACCTCTGATAAGTGCATCTGTAATTTATACTAGAACCAATTCCTTCAAATCTTCAATGGCTGACCTTGTCTCACCCACTATTAGCGATTATGCCGTGATCAACGACCCAAGTTTCCAATCAACGTGGTATCACCGTGTATGGGTGGCAACTGGGTGCACCACAGTGCTCATTTCTCTAGTCAAGTCCATAGTGGGTGCAGCCAAGTCTCGAATCTGGCTCGGACCCATGATAGCAGGCTACGTTGGTTACATGGTAGCTGACCTGATGTCTGGTATCTACCACTGGCTTATTGACAACTATGGTGATGCCTCAACACCATTTTTTGGTGACCAGATTGATGGTTTCCAAAGGCATCACAAAGAGCCACTGAGAATCACCAGGTCCGGATTTGCTAACAGGACACACGCCTTTGCTCAAGCCATGACCTTTATAGTGATGCCTGTTAACGTCTTTTGTGATGATCCCATCATTCATGGCTTTGTGTGCGGGTTGTCAGCCTCTGGTTTGTTCAGCCAGCAGTTTCATATGTGGTCTCATTGCACCAGAAGACGTTGCCACCACTGGTGGCGTGGCTGCAAGAGGCCGGGGTGCTTGTTTCGAGGTCTCAACATGCTGTCCACCACAGGCCGCCCTATAATAAAAGTTACTGCGTAGTGAGTGGAGCTTGGAACAAGTTTTTGGATGATTACAAGGCGTTTGAAGCATTGGAGAGGTTCTTGTTTTTCTTATTTGGGATTCGACCCCTGTCCTGGAATGAACCTAGTTCTTCTGTATGGTTTGAAGTGACTGAGAATCCATCTTAGGTTGCAGTGATCGGTTTATTTTCACATTTTCTATTCTGAGTCATATACGTTAGGGTCCTTATTTGCTTAATGTGGCTTGATTTTTGTAAAAAAAAAAAAATGTGTTGAATGTTGATTAATAATGTGAAGGTTTAAATCAAAGTTTCCATAGACATGAAACTTTGATTAAGGTTGTAATATCATATATTAAAGAATAATTAAAACCATTTTATCTGTATAGATGACTTTTAAAAGATATTTTTTTAACACAAAACAAAAAAATACCGCAAATTTTGAAAATATCACCCAATAACTCATTATGTTTATGAACAATGGATAAAAGAAAGAGTAATGTTATATTATTTAAAAATTTGTCCAAATTTATTATTCAAATGATGTAATAAATTTACGTGTAATTATCACATCATCAATACTTTATCTCATAATTAATGTGGTAGTTACAAATCAGTTTACCACATCATCTGAATAAAAATTTTTAGGTAAATTTTTTAAAAATGTAATGCTAAATGAAACTCATATTTCGTGTTTTCATTTCCCTACATTGATGGTGTTAAAAGATTCAATTTAATTTTTCAATGAAATTTCAAAATTCGTGTTTTAATTTTTATTTATGGTTAAATAATTATGTTATTTTGGGCAATTTACTATAACATTCAAAAAAATAATACTTTTGTATGTGAATATTTTAATAACAATAAATTTAATTAAAAGCAATATTAGAAGAGAATGTTTTTGGACCACAAATATAATAACCTGACAGTGGTTATCTGCATGCCTACCTGTCTAGTGATTGATATGAAAGGGCTATAGTTCACACATTTTAAACATGTTAAACATTAATATAAAGAAGCAGCCGTGAGTTTAAGATTTGCCTGCAAAACTTTCGTGCCCACCTGGCTAGTAGTTGGAATAATCTACCTAGAATTTTTTCCAACCTTATTTAATGTACTCTAAATTTTAGGAAATCGAAAAACATAGTTCAGTCGATTGCTTTTTCATTTATTAAATGTATGTATAATAAATAAATAAACTATATTATTTATTGTCAGTAAGAAACTACTAATATGATAATTATTTATCTTTTCAATATGTTAATTGCAATTAAAATGTTTAGTGTTTCGTATATGACTTTTTTTTTTTTTAATATAGCTTCCGTTATTAAAATTGTATGACTTTAATACTATATTAGAAATTATTGGATACCTATACATATACATGAATAGAAGATCTGATAACATCTCATTTGTTTAGATTCCATCGAGGATATATATTCATAAGTCATAACATTAATGAACTTCTATTCCCTGAAGATCCATCAATTGGGTTCATTTTGGTTTTATTTGTACGTTCTCTGTTTTAGCTATATTTGTTTTATAATTTAGAAAATCATGTAAACTTACTTCCAATATTAACAGTTCATAATGAAGTAAATTTGTACCATTAAATTTTTAATGTGGATCATGGCTTTATATTTGTAAAAGTATCAGTTTGTTTTCTGATGAGCATTATATTTGTCTTCGTTATAGAAAATCAAAGTTGTTGCTGTCTATTCTCATTGGTGGATCTTCAATTTAACAACTTATGGCTAGTCTGTGTAGGTATTTTTCATTTTCGTTTCTTTTTTTAAAGGAAAGAAAGAAAATATAAACAGTTCTTTTTATTTTGTTTTCAAATTCTGAAAACACATCTGGTAACATGTGCTGAAAACATGTTAAAAAAATTAATATACTGAAATCATTTTATTTTATTTTGTTTTCAGATTCTTTTTATTTAATTTTACTTCCATATATATATATATATATATATATAAGGTAATCAAACACTAATTGATAGAAATCTCTCAAAATCTGGCAAATTTAAACCTTACATGCAAGGTTTATGAATCTATTCTCACAAATTTAAGGATACTTGTATTTTCACAATATAATGAGATTGCTCCCGCACATTATGTATAACAGAAACACAGCCCCATATCACAAGTATAAATTGAAAATTTGCTAACCATTTAAATTATAAATAGCTATATGATGGATTACGAGATTACAACCTGGCATGAGGTTTTTATTAGTTCCTCGTCACTAAATTGATAAGGCCCAAGCCTAGTTCAAACTAGAAAAAGACAACTTAAGCTTTTATGGGCATTATCTACGTGGGCCCATATTGGGCAGTAATGTGATGATTAAGACAATAAAAATACCCAAAACTACGAGGAAAGACCCAACATCTCTATGGAAAGGTAAGCCATCTTGGTGCACTAATGTGTCAAGGTCGATTCACCACGGCCACTTTTATAGTGGCTAATTTTCCCCTTAGCATATGGGGTTTTCTCCTCTCCCTTAAAATCCATTCTCCCGCTTTAGGAAGGTTCCTTTTTGGGCCGCGTCTCATTAGATCTATCAAGAGCATTGGTTACATATATACTTGTGTAATAGTATATATTAAAAAACCAAAAAAAAAAAACCAAAACTATTTAAATATTTTTATTTACCTGAAAAATAAAAGACAATAAACCTAAATAGTAACACCACATGCCACCTTATAACAACCGTTACTGCATAATAAGTGGAGTTTAATTGGAAGAAATTTTTAAATCTTTTTAAATGATTACAATAAATTTAAGATTTTAGAAAAAGAGGTGATGACTTTAATGCACAACAAATTGATTCAGTTGAGGTTAAACATCTGATTCACTTGGGACTTGAGCTCTAATAATTTTGAAGGAACTCAAATTCCAAGTTTCTTTGGTTCTTTAATGAATTTGAGATATCTTGATATCTCTTTTGCTGGCTTTGAGGAAATGATTCCTAGCCAACTGGGTAATCTCTCTAGTCTTCAATACCTTGGTGTTGGTGGCTTCGACTTTTATGTTGAGAATTTGTCATGGTTATCAGGTCTCTTTTTGTTGAAGGATGATTTTTCTGAGACAAAACTCAGCCAAGCATCTGATTGGCTGCTGGAGACAAATACACTCCCTTCTTTAAAAGTGTTAAAATTGTCAGGGTGTAGTTTGTATCATTTAATTTCCCTCCACTGCCTGTTGCAAATTTTTCTTCTCTTGACACACTTGATCTTTCCATAAACGAATTTAACAGTTAACACCACCATTCCTGATTGGTTTTTGGTCTTAGTAATGGCAAAAAAAATAAAAAATAAATAAAAAAAAAATTGAGTAATATAAAGTTAGGAGAAATTTAGAAATATGTTATTTTGGGGAGTAGAATATAATTCTTAAATATCTTTAAGTGATTTATAATTAAGTAAAAATTAAAAATTCTTAGGGATCGTTTATTTTTATCACTTTTCACTTAATGGGTCTGAATTACATTTATTGAGTGATTTTTGTTTTTTTTTTTAAGTGATCAAACAATTTAAAACCACCTAAAAATCAGTAAAAGAAAAAAACTATAATTTTTAACCTCTATCTTAATGTCAAATCACTTAATAGTTTTTTTTTTTTTTTAAATATGCTATTTAAAATCTATCATTTCCAAAATAACATATTTCCAAATTTGTTCTAATTTTATATTATATAGATTCATTTTAAATGTAATTAATGAAATATTACAATAACTAAAATATATATTACTTTACCATTTCAACTTTTACTAGAATAGTAATTCAACTTAAGAACATTTTTTTTTTAAATTTAAATATACAAATTTAATTTACTTTACTATAATAATTTATTTATGTGTATATAATTTCAAAAAAAAAATTACTTTACTATAATAATTACTCATATTTTAATAATGAATAAAAATATTATTAATATATACATAAAAATGTTTTAGTATTTGTTAAATAATTTATTATAATTGTTTGTATTATATTAAATGAAGTTCATAACAATTAATAGTAAAATGATATAAATGTCAAATTACTAGTTTTCAGATAATTTTAATTTTAAAAAACAAACAAAATTACTATACATTCAGAGGTAAGAAAAAAAAAATCATGTCCTTCAGATTTTAGGTTTCAATTGTTATTCAGTCTTCAATCTTCAACAGCATTGTTCAATTTTCATATAAAAAAACAAACAATCTCTTATTTTTTTATTATTTGTTTTTGAATAATTTTAAATGACTTAACCACTTAAAAAAATAAACAAAAATTACTTACTATGCGCAATTTAGTATTATTAAGTCATAAATGGAAAAAACAAATGACTTCTTAGTTTTTCTTAATAAAACTGGTAGAAAATTAGTTTCTTTTATCAATCGCGGTTTTGTATCAAAATTTTAATAATGTTGAATTGCTACAGACCCCACTTTGGCTACTAACTAAATTGAAAGAACTTTTAAAGTAAATCAAGGAGACAATTTTGAAACTTGGATCATTAACTGGGTCCTTTTCGAAATTTTAACATGTATAAATTAATGAAAGTGAAAATCTGAGAATGACTTGCGCTAGTCTATCAAGCTCCTTCTCGACAGTATCCATTTGTTTTAAGTAGGGGTGACAATTTGGAACCTGACACGACGGGTCGACACGAATCCTATATAAATATTATGAGTTAGAGTTTAGCATTAACGGGTTGAGTAAATTAACGGGTCAACCCGTCTAACCCATTTAATAATCATGTTGGGTTCGTGTTCTTTTAATCGTGGCACGAATTGACCCGTTAATAAGGGATAAAATGGTAATTTTATACCAGAGAGATATTTATGTAATTTTACTGATACTATAAATATCCGTTGAAAATCAAACCCTACCAAACTTTCATTCCATTCTCATTTCATTTCTGTTTTTTGATTTCTCTTGAGCACCAGTCGACTAGCTAAGCTTGAGCACCAGCCACACGATCAATAGTTCACACACGCCCATCTGCTGCTGCCATGCCATGTCACCTCCGTCGTCCAGCATCTTCTTCTTGTGTAGTGTCGTCTCCTTGCAGCATCTGCTACTACTGTGCAGCATCTACTATTATCGCGTTGCATCGTTTCCTCCATGCAGCGTCTTCTCGCCCCGTCACCCTACCGCGTCGTCTCCATAGACCTGCTACCATCGCGTCGTCTCTACCATGCAGCTTGTTCTCTCTACGCCGCATTGCCTCTGCAGACCTAGTGCCGCCGCGCTGCGTCTCGTCTCTGTTGTGTCGCGTTTCTCTCTGACGACTGTCTTCACATCATCATCCACAGTTTTCTGTCCATCCTGCAGCAGCCACACGCCCACAGTAAGAGTTTGCTCTTTAACTTTTGAATAACTCTTTTGGACATGTATTATGTTAGATCTTAGATGTGTTTCCTTTTTTTTTTTTTTTTTTTTTTGGGGGGGGGGGGGGGGGGGTGGTGGAATTTAGGTATGTTAGATCTTAGATGTGTTTATATATATTTTCTAGGAATTTAGATAGTTGAGTACTTAAGTTGTGGATTATTATTTGATTGTTGAGGTTATTTGGATACCATCTAATTCTATTGTAAAATGATGCGTCTATTGTAATTTTGAGTCAGAATGGATTGTATTTGAACAAGCTAATGAAAACTCTATTACTAAGCTAAGTTATTTTGATGTAAGAAATTGTTTTTTGTTCATTTGCTGATCTAAATCTTTGATAACTTGTCAGAAATGCATAACAACTTACATATTTTATTAATTTTGTTTATTATTGATTACTTTTCATGTATAGGTTAAATTTATGGATTTTAACGATGTCAATGTCGACGATTGGGAAACCAATAGTATGGAAGAGGATTTTAATGAGGAAGAAGATGATTCTGTCGAAGTAGAGGCCAATGATACGGAAAAGGGGAGAATGTCATGCTGAGAAAGCCTACCTGTAAAAGAAAGCTTAGATCAAAAGTGTGGACTGTATTTGTGAAGCTACCATGAAATAAACATGGAAAGCTAAGGAGTAAGTGTAAGTTATGCAATAAGATTTATATTTGTAAAAGCAATTATGGTATCGGCAACATGAAACGCCACATGGAATTAACTTGTCCGATGAGAAAAAATTATGATATAAGTCAAATGTTCATTGACAAATCTGGTGGAGACGTTGCGACACTTACTAAGCCTAAAAATCCTGAAGCATTTCGAGGTATGATATCTGATGTCTTTGTATGTCATGATTTGCCTTTTCAATTTGTGGAATGAACGTGGATTAGGAAAAGTTATGAATATTTGGACAACGATTTAACTTTAGTTTCTATGAATACCACAAAGGCGAATGTGTTGAAGATGTGTGCCAGTGAAAAACAAAAGATTAGGAGTATGCTAGAAGAATCCTCTAGTAGAATTAGTTTGACATGTGATTTATGGACATCTATAGCTATTGGTGGTTATTTATGTCTCACATCACATTTTCTTGATAAAGATTGGGTATTGCAAAAAAAAAAAATGTTGAATTTTTCTTTCATGGAACTACCACATGATAGAGTTTCCTTAGCTTATAAGATTAATACATTGTTATGTGAGTAGGGAATTCAAGATAGGATATTTTCAATGACTTTGGACAATGCTTCATCTAATAAATCCTTTGTTGAGATTTTGAAAAATCAATTGAACATCAAAGGGGCACTTTTATGTCATGGTGATTTTTTACATATTCATTGTTGTGCTCATATTCTTAATTTGATTGTTCAAGATAGTTTGAAAGAAATAGATGCGGTGGCCCATAAAATTCGTGAGTGTGTGAAATATGTGAGGGGGTCGCAAGTGAGAAAACAAAAATTTTTAGAATGCTTGAAGCAAGTTTGTCTTGATTGTAAGATGAGTCTAAGACAAGATGTTCCAACTAGATGGAATTCGACTTATTTTATACCAAAAAGTGCTATTAATTATCGTTGTGCTTTATGTTCATTAGAGTTGAGTGATAGTAACTTCAAGCATTATCCTTTTTCAAGTGAATGGGAAAAGGTTAAGAAAATTACCTTATTTTTTAAAGTATTTTATCAAGTCACTTGCATTTTTTCAAAAACGAAGTATCCAACTTCAATTTTGTATTTCCCTAAGGTGTTAGAAATTTATGAGCTATTAAAGCAAAACTTGGAAAGTGATGATTTGTTTTTGAAAAATATGGCCACTCAAATGTATAGTAAATTTAACAAATACTGAGGTGATTTTTCTATGATCATAGCCATAGCATTGATTTTGGATTCTCGGTACAAGATGAAATTTGTTAATTTTGCTTATAGAAAAGTATATGGGGAGGATTTATTTGAATTTGAAACCGTTCGAAGTAAATTATATTTGTTGTTTGATGAGTATGTGACAAATGTTTCAACGACATCTACTTCGACATCGACTTCTAGTGGTGGTGGTCGTAACATGATCACTAGTTCTTCGTCACAAGCTATTTGTGCTCCACCATCTTTTACTCTTATGAAGATAACTGCTATTTGCTAGTTTGTTCATATATTTAACTTTGTTTGTTTAAAAAATATATATATATATTATTTGCATAATATTAACATTGTTTTTTATTAATAAATATTTATATGTGTGGAAATCGTTTGACAAAGATACATCTGAAAGTGATTTCATAAAAAAGACACAATTGGAGTTGTACTTGGATGAACCAACGCTTCAAGATACAAAGGACTTTGATATTTTGAGTTTTTGGAAAATCTATACAATTCGATTTTCTGAACTCGCAATGATGGCTCGTGATATTTTAAGCATCTCTGTATCTACGGTGGCATCAGAATCGGCATTTAGTGTTGGTGGTCAGGTCCTTGATCAATATCGGGGTTCACTTAAACCACATGCGATGGAGGCTATAGTTTGCACTCGAGATTGGATATATGAAGTTAAAGGTAATTTTTTACTAAAAAGTGTTAATAGCAATTTGCATGTGTTTTATGATTATGAGTTTTATTTTTATTTTATAATGGGATATTCTTAATTTTTTATTTGTCATTATTGTAGAGAATCCAAATCCTGAATTGGATGAGCTTACCGAAGATGTGATGAACATGAATGTTGATAGTGAAATTGTTATAACTAGTAATCACACTATTGAATCTGTTGCATCACAAATTGCCTTGTAGTGGTAAAATTTTATTGGTTTTGATAAAATATTTGTTAAAATATATTTTCATGTATAATTGTGTAATTTACTAATTAGCTAACTTTTAGTTATTATCTTTTCGTAGGTTGTAGTTGGTGGATGCAATTGAAATCAACAATTGATGTTGTTTTTCTAATATGAAGAACTATATTTGCATATATATTTTTAATATTGTTTTTTTAATATTAAGGACGATATTTGCGTCTATATTTTTATACTTATTTGTGTGGATGTTTGTATTTTTATGTTTTGGATGTATTTTTATGTTTTGAATTGTATTTGTGAATGATTGTATTTTTAGGTTTGGATTGTATTTTTGGATGATTGTATTTTTAGGTTTTGGATTATATTTGTGGATGATTGTATTTTTAGGTTTTGGATTGTATTTGAGTATTTTAATGTTATTTTTTATTAGATGTGAATTAAAATTTAAATGTATTAAATATGGTTAAATTCATAAACGGGTCAATTAAACAGGTCAGTTTAACTGGTCAATTAAACGGGTTAGCTAAATGACCTGTAAATAAACAAAATTATCGTATCGTGTTTGTGTCGTGTCCAACCGGACCCGTCAACCGAGATTGTCACCCCTAGTTGTAAGTGTCTCAATACATATAAACTCATCTCGATATCCATTTGACACCAACCATTTAACAAAGAAACTTTAATGAACCTTGGTGCATATATATAACATTATCTAAGATAAATGATTACTTATATCATGTGACATGATTTGAATAGATTAAATATATACTTCATTTATGTATCTCTCCTCATCTAAACCTAACAAGATTTAAATAATTTGATTTAAAAAGGTAGCCAAGTCATTGGAATACTATTTCAGTTGCAATAGATTTCATTAGTCAATATTGTTAAGGACTGCGCTCATTATCATCAAACACTTGTCTACAAATACTTTGTACCAACAATTCAAAGTCATTTAACTACTACGCCAAGAATTCAAGCCAATGCAAACCTAACGAAGACTTTTACAAATACTTTGTACCAACAATTCAAAGTCATTTAATTACTACACCCAAAAATCATGCCAATGCATTTCTAGCGAAGACTTCAAGGCGACTTTAAGCCAATGAAAGCTAAAAATTATTGGAGCTCTGATTTTTCTACCAATGTAGGGATATTTATAATTTATCCCCCAACGTTTGATCTTAACCTGAAACGTCTCTTGTTAGTTTCATAATTAGCATTTTACCTCCCCAACGTTTAATTAAACTAAAAATCAACTCCTCATTGTTACCAATTCCATTCATTATTGTTAGGGGTGGAAGGGTAGAATAGTAAATAGAGATCATAAATAAATATAAATTAATAAAAAATAATACAAAACCAAAAAAATAAAAAATAAAAAATTTATTTATTTACAAAAAAAAAACCAATAAAAAAATAATTGATCTCTACCGTCCAGATGGATGGTGGAGATCAAATCAAAAATAAATTTATTAATGAACAAAAAAAAAATAAAAAAATAAAACCCTCTCCCTTTTTATCTACTTTCTCTCTCTCTACCAATAAACTCTCTCTGTCTCTCTTCATCTTCATCTTCACCGATTTCATTCTTCTCTTCTCCTCTCTTGTAGCTGGTCCTCGTCACTCTCCTTCGTCCATCGAGACCGAAGAGAAACCCATCATCTGAGTTCGAACCTAGGTGATTATTTGTGATACTTTTGATGATTTTAGTGGTTTTTGATGATTTTCATCTAGGGTTGGTGATTTTTGATGATTTTGGTGGTGGGGTGAGTGGTTTATGGGTGTTCTAAGTGGGTGTGGCCTTATGGGTGTTCGATGTTGTTGGTGGTGGTAGTGGTGGGTGGGTGGGTGAGGGTTAGTGTAAGGCTCGAATCCTAATGAATTCAGAAGAATTAATTAAGCCCAATTAAAATTTTATAAGCTTAAAATTTATGAGGACCGAATGAAATTAAGTGAGCCGAATAGAATATATATATATATATATATATATATAAATGTTAGTGAGTTAGGGTCAACAAACTCGGTGGACACCTAGAGCCGAATTAAATGGCTCACATGCAAGTCAAAGAACAATCAAAGCAAAAGCTTTGCTTGCAATAGAAAGGATCAAATTGTATGGTTGTGAAAGAAAGAACATGGTGCATATATATATATATATATATATATATTTGGGGCAGAATCGGAGGACACAAGTTTTAACACAAATTTTTACATGATTTGTTGACCATTGGATGAGAAGGATTTTAATGGTTTAGATTTACTCACACCACTTTATACAACTCCATTTTACACTCTACATAAATGTTTTCTGTTCTTTCTCTCTTTATTATTACATTATCTCTCCCCTCTCTCTTCATTATTACACTATTTCTCCTTTCTCCCATTAATATTAAAATCTCAATATTTAAATTATTTTTTTCTCACCCAATCTAATTATATTTAAAAACCCATCAAGAAAATTTAAAAAAAAAAGCAACAATTGTTTGTTTTTAACTTAATAAATTTATTATTTAAATGATGATTTATTTTTTAAAATAGTTTAAATTAAGCAATTTTTAGTGAGAAAATTTATACTACCACAAAAAAAAAAATCTTATTTTAAAAACAATTTCTAACCAAAATAAATAAAATAGATTTTATTTTTCAAAAACACAAAACACTAATCCAAAAAGTTTAAAACTTACAACTTTTACATGAAGAGACTCTGATGGTTGGTGGGTGTCAATGGTGGCAACAACTGGCAAGTGTGGTTTTGTGTTCAAGTTTACTTGGGAAATGATTCCATGGCAGTCTCTTTTTTTTTTTTTTTTTTTTTTTTTTGGTTAAGTGTTTTATGTTTTTAGAACAAAATCTATTTTACTTATTTTGATTAGAAATTTTTTTTGAAATAAGATTTTTTTTTTTAGTGGTAGTGAAAATTTTCTTACTAAAAATTGCTTAGTTTAAACTATTTTAAAAAATAAATTATCATTTAGATAATAAATTTATTAAGTTAAAAAAAAATAATTGCAGCCTTTTTTTTTTTTTTTAATTTTCTTGATGGGTTTTTAAATATAATTGGATTGTGTGAGAAAAAAATAATTTAAATATTGGGATTTTAATATAAGTAATAATAAGGAGAGATAGTATAATAATGAAGAGAGAGATGAGAGAAAACATTTATGTAGAGTGTAAAATGGAGTTGTATCTAGTGGTGCGAATAAATCTAAACCATTAAAATCTTCCTTATTCAATGGTCAACAAATCGTGTCAAAACTTGTGTTTCTCGATCCTGTCTTTATATATATATAGTTTAAAGAAAGGCATAGACAGGTGTTGGTCATTGACCATGGAACAGGATCGAGGAGGACACAAGTTTTGACACAAATTTTGATACGATTTGTTAATCATTAGATGAAGAAGATCTTAATGGTTTAAATTTACTCACACCACTATATACAACTCCATTTTACACTCTACATAAATGTTTTCTCTCCCATTTCTCTTCATTATTACAATATCTTTTCTTTCTCCCATTAATATTAAAATCTCAATATTTAATTATTTTTTTCTCACCCAATCCAATTATATTTAAAAACCCATCAAGAAAATTAAAAAAAAAAAGCTACAATTGTTTTTCTTTTTTTTTTTTTTACTTGATAAATTTATTATTTAAATGATGATTTATTTTTTAAAATAGTTTAAACCAAGCAATCTTTAGTAAGAAAATTTTCATTACCACTAAAAAAAAAAAAAAAAAAATCTTATTTCAAAAACAATTTCTAACCAAAATAGTAAAATAGATTTTGTTCCAAAAACACAAAACACTTAACCAAAAAAAAAAAAAAAAAAAAAAAAAAAAAGACCGCTATCGAATCATTTCCCAAGTAAACTTGAAACACAAAACCACACTTGCCAATTGTGGCAAGCTTTAAACTTTTTGGTTAAATGTTTTGTGTTTTTGGAAAACAAAATCTATTTTACTTATTTTGGTTAGAAATTTTTTTTGAAATAAGATTTTTTTTTTTAGTGGTAGTGAAAATTTTCATACTGAAGATTGCTTGGTTTGAACTATCTTAAAAAATAAATCGTCCTTTATATAATTAACTTACCACTAAAAAAAAACAATTGTAACATTGTTTTTAATTTTCTTGGTGGGTTTTTAAATATAATTGGATTGGATGAGAAAAAATTAATTTAAATATTGGGATTTTAATATTAATGGGAGAGAGAATAGATAGTGTAATAATTAAGTGAGAGGGGAGAGAAAACATTTATGTAGAGTGTAAAATGGAGTTATATATAGTGGTGTGAGTAAATCTAAACCATTAAAATCCTCTTCATCCAATTGTCAACAAATCGTGTCAAAATTTGTGTCCCCTGATCCTGCCTATATATATATATACATATATATACATATATATATATATATATATATATAAAGTGTAAACCGTGACAAACTTAGCAACACAGAACCAAAATCAGAAGCAAAAGAAACAATAACACAAAGTTGAAATTGTAGCAAAAGGAAGAAAATATATATATACTGAGCAGAAGAATATCATGAGCAGAAAAGGAAAAACGGGAAAACAAAATAATTGGAGCATATTTTGGGCTCATTTGGTGTGTAATAAATTCAATTTTAGGTTCAATTTTCTGGTTTGATTTTTATAAATCCTAAATAGGCTTTATGTTATTTTTAGGTGGGGAAGAAGCCAAGGATAAAACGGGTATTATTGGTTCCAAATAAAGTTTGAAACTTAATTTGTGAGCGGATTGTTTTACTTAAATTGAATTCATTGTTTATAGTTATTTATATTTCAGATTTTGTTAATTATGGATCATTACAAATGAGTTATTTGTTTGTTAGTTAAATTCTTGGATTGTTACTTTAATTAAATTGATATATTTTAAATTATTTGAATTTCAGCTTTTACTTATTTAATTGTTATTAGAAGAAAATGATTTAATTAGTCCATTGATTTTATTGATTATGAATTTGGAATTATGATTTGATCATAAAATATTTATTTACACTAGGAGGAAAAGGATTTATTGATGCTATGTGTTTGAAATTAGAATTTAATTGTATTTTACGTATTTAAAATTCCAATAAGAATTTATTGTTTTCAAGTTTGAGTTTATTATATGAAAAGTTTCAGAATAATTTGAGCATTATTTGTTTATGTTTGAGAAGAATATTTATTAAGAATTATATTTATATTCAGAAATAGAATTATACAATTTGTGTAAGAAAATTATTTGAGATTGGAAAACCATTGAAATAAGACTTTTAGAACATCAAGATTGTACTCATCCTTCTAATGGTTAGTAGACTTCATGTGTATAAGTCCTAGAGAGTCGCCCAGCACATGTACGACAGATATTATCCTTCACTTTGTATGTGTGTTAAGTGTTTTTACCACGTATGACAGATTTCCCTGAGTACTGGAGTATTGTAGATTGAGATTTTATAAATGTGTAGAAATGATCTATATAGATATTTTCAGTTTATTGTAATACGAAATGATAGAAACATAAATTCAATATTATTTTTAGATATGATTGAATATGGATCATTAAGATTTTATGTTTCTTACCAGTTTTATGTTATGTTAATTATTTTCGAAAATGATGTATTTAGTTTTTGACAGTTATATCCACTTATTGAAAGTTAACGCTTACTCTTTTACATCTTAAAACCATTTTCTAGGTAACCATCAGGTCTTGAAAGAACTCTCAGAACAGAAAGAGGTGGGCCACTTGATCAAATGATGCAAGCAAATCATATTTTGACGTTGTATATGTATTTTGTAAATTTCATGGCATCTAATCATACGTGTGTTTACTATACTATACTATACTTTAATATTGTAAAATATTTGATTTTCCATTAGTTTTGGCTCCTATTTTTGCTTTTGAGTTTACAAATGATATAAACATATTTTATAGTTATGTTTTCATATGAAAGCTAAGCCTACTTTATATATATATATATATATATGTTACACGATCCTACTTGTGTTGAAATAAGATTTAGAAGAGGGAACAGAGGTTCTAAGTAGTTGAGATTTTTGAAATATTTTAAAAGTGTACATTTCATTTATTACAGAATGGAATTATTGGATAAATAATCGTTATATTGTCGAAATTTTTATTAAACCACGCTATATGTTGTTAGATTTCTAAATGATTTCCATCAGAAAGTTTAGAACCGTATATAGTTTCTCAACTTATCATAAGATCTTCTCGGATTCAAGATGGGAATTTGAGAGGGTCATGTCAGTTGGTTTCTGGGTGTTCTGGGTATGAGTGTTTGATTTTGGCCATGGGTGTGGATGGGTGAGCATTTCATTCTTTCCTGTTTTCTAAGTATGGTGGTGTTCTAGGTTTGGGTTTGTTAAGTGATGGTCTATTAGGTGATGGTGGTGGTGATGAACGGTCTATAACCTTCCCTCTTCAGTCTATCGTCATCCCTCTTCAGACCCGAGTTGGTAGTGGTAATTGGTTGGGTTTGGGTATGATTGATGGGTGATTAGTGGATGATGGTGATGACCTAGGTTGGTGGTGATGATTGGTGGGTGATTAGTGGATGATGGTGATGACCTAGGTTGATGGTGATGATTGGTGGGTCATTGGTGGTCGTCTTCAACAAGTTGAAGATCTGCAAGCAAATTATTATTATTTTTTTTGAAATAAAGATTTTTTTTTTTACTTCTCTTTTTTTTTTATTTGGGTTATGAACCCAGATCTGGGTTCGCAGCCCAAATCTTCCATTTGATTTTTTTTTTTTATTTGAAATAAAGAATTTTCTTTTATTTCACTTTTTTTCAACAATTTTTTCTTTTTTATTTAAGATTTTTTTTAATTCTTTAATCTCCACCATCTATTTTTGAGATGGATTATGAAGATCTCTTTTTTTAAAAATTATTTGTTATTTGTAATTCTTATTTATTTATTATTATTATTGAATTAAGTTTGATCTTCCACCATTTATTTCAGGGGGATGGTAGAGATCTTTTTCTATTAATTTTGCTTTTTATTTTTGATTTTTTAATTTTATTTTAATTAAATTTAAAGTAGGGGCAAATGGGTCATTTAACCCTCTAAATGTGTCAGACACTTTTTTTTAGAGTAAATTATAATTTAACTACCCAGTGCAAACTCTAATTCAAGCGGAGCAAGATTTTTTATATTATTATAATTTACTCCCCTACTGTTAATAAGATTCCGTTATATGAAACATTTAACAGTATCCAAACAGTAAAAAAACGAAAATACCTTTAATAACTGTATTGACTCAATTGACCAAATAAAAAATAAAAAAAATAAAAAAAAAATGTCGACCACCTCCACCTCTACCTCAACATCACCTCCTCCTCTTCCTCTTACTCTGCCACCATCACCTCCTTCTTTTCATCAACATCAATAACCAATCAAACCACCATAACTCTCACTAACAAAATCAACCACAAAACTAGATCGATGCTGAACATAACCAACCAATGAAGGAAATGGCCCCAAACATCG
Organism: Nephelium lappaceum; assembly: GCA_021234005.1. Classification (NCBI taxonomy): domain Eukaryota; kingdom Viridiplantae; phylum Streptophyta; class Magnoliopsida; order Sapindales; family Sapindaceae; genus Nephelium; species Nephelium lappaceum. Next base: position 33,318,583 of record CM037996.1, read on the forward strand.
TCATCCATCATCAATCAACCTCCTGGAAACACAAAAATGGCACCAAACATCGTCAACTATCATCAATCAACCTCCCAACAACATCAATCCAAAACCAAACATCATTAATCAAAGCCAACAAAACAAAATAAATTAGATAACAAAAATTTATTTTTTTAAAATAAATTTCATCAAACTGAAAAAAAAAAAAAACAAAAAAATCATCGATGAACCCAGATGATTCATCTGGGTTCGAATCGACGAACCCAAATGAACCCTCATCTGGGTTCGTCGATGAGAACCCAAATGAACCTAGATGATGAAGGAGAAGAAACCGACGATGAGAAAAAAGGCAGCGACGGCGAGAAGAGAAGAGAGGAAAAGAGAGGAGAGAGAAGGAAAAGAAAGAAAGGTTTACCGGCAGAGAGAAGAAAGCGACGAATAGAGGATGAAAGAGAAGAAAACGGCGGCAGAGAGAGATCTGAAGGAGAGAAAAGACAAGGCGGAGGCAGAGAGCAGAGGAGAGGAGAGGAGTGGGGTGAGTTTGTGAGGATGAGGCGGCGAGAAAAAACTTTTTATTTTGTTTTTTTATTTTTTATTTGGTCAATTGAGTCAACACAATTATTAAGGGTATTTTAGTATTTTCACTGTTTGGATACTGTTCAATATTTCAGATAACGGAATCTTATTAACGGCAGGGGAGTAAATTGTAATAATATAAAAAATATTGCTCCGCTTGAATTAGAGTTTGTACTGGATAATTAAATTGTAATTTGCTCATTTTTTTTAACGGTCAAACTAACAGTGGGGAGAGATTGCCTATTTACGAAACTAGGAGGAGGTGTTTCAGATTAATATCAAAGGTTGGGGGTCAAATTATAAATATCTCATCAATGTATAAAGTTTTTGGTAGGGATGGTGTTAAAAAAAAATAATCATACTTTACTTTTTTTTTTTATTTTAATCTTTATAAGAATTAATAGTCTTCTCGGTTGTTATATGGCCTGATTGAGACTATTTGGAATCTATTAATCATCGAGGACATTCCCTGAAGATCATCTACAGCAACAAACGGGACTATAAATAGAACCAAAATAATAACTTTTCTCACTCACCTTTCCTTCATTTGATAATTTCTAGCTAAAACCATGAATGTGTTTGTGATTCTTTTCCTTGAGTTATTGGCTGTAGCAACAATCCACATAACCTTCTGCAATGGAAGCACTCATGCGGGCTGCATCCAAAGTGAGAGAGAAGCACTGTTAAAGTTCAAGCAAGATCTCAGAGATCCTTCAAACCGGCTTGCCTCTTGGACAAGAACAAATGGAGATTGTTGCACTTGGCCTGCTGTTGTCTGCGACAATTCCACAGGCCATGTCCTTCAGCTCAACTTTAGATATCCCAATGGTGATTTCTTTAAATATTCTGATGAGAGGTCACTCCTGGGTGGTAAGATAAATCCGTCTTTACTTGACCTTAAACATTTGACTCACTTGGACTTAAGCTCTAATAATTTTATAGGAACTCAAATTCCAAGTTTTTTCGGTTCCATGATGAGTTTGAGATATCTTAATCTCTCTTATTCTAGATTCGGTGGAAGGATTCCTAGCCAGTTGGGTAATCTCTCTAATCTTGAATATTTTAGTGCTGCTAGCTTCTTCTTGTATGTTGAGAATTTGTCATGGTTATCGGGCCTTTCTTTGTTGAAGGAACTTGAGTTGTCTCGTACAGACCTTAGCCAAGCCTCTGATTGGCTGCTGGAGATAAATACGCTCCGTTTTCTGAAAGTGTTGAAATTGCGAAATTGTAAACTCAATCATTTTCCTCCACTACCCGTTGCAAACTTTTCATCTCTTGAGACGCTTGATCTTTCCATGAACCAATTTAACTCTACCATCCCTAGTTGGATTTTTGGTCTCAGTAATTTGGTCGGTCTTAGTCTAACAAGTATTGGTATTGAAGATTCAATTTTTGATAGACTTCAAAAACTCACATATCTTAGGCGTCTTGAACTTCGTAGCACTCCTATGCATAAAACAAGTTTTGATTATGTGAGAACATCCTTGGGGAAACTCTGTAACTTGAGATCAATTGCCTTGGTTGGTATAAAATTGAGTGAGGAGATATCCAAAGTCTTGAATATTTTCTCAGGATGTATTTCATATAGATTAGAGTTATTGAAGTTGAAAAATTGTGAACTTTCTGGTCATTTGACCGATCAACTTTTGCAATTTAAGAACCTTAACTCTCTTGATCTGAGTGACAACTCCATTGCTGGTCCAATTCCATTGTCTTTAGGAGAGCTATCATCGGTGACATATTTAGATCTTTCTAATAACAAATTGAATGGAACACTTTCTGAAATTCACTTTGTTAATAAAAGATTATTGAATTTTTTTGTTTCTAGAAATTCACTAATGTTGAAAGTTAATCCCCAGTGGGTTCCACCTCCACAGCTGGAATCATTAGGATTGGGATCTTGCATCTTAGGATTGGAGTTTCCATCATGGATTTATTCACTACAAAATTTAAGTTAATTAGATTTATCTTCTACTGGAATTTCAGGCACTATTCCTATTGAGTTTTGGAAATTTGCTTCCCAATTGGTATATTTAAATCTCTCTCACAACCAATTCCATGGAAGGATTCCGAATTTAAATAAGGCTATGAATCTTCTTTCAATTGATTTGAATTCAAATAATTTATCAGGTCAATTACCTCTTGTATCTTCTTGGGTACATGTACTGGATCTTTCCAATAACACCTTCTCTAGCCCAATTTCTCATTTTTTGTGTGGTGAGGCGAATAAGTCATGGGAAATGCTTATTCTTGAAGTTGATGTAAATCTTTTATCTGGGGAGTTACCTGATTGTTGGAAGAATTTGCCATCTTTATTGGTCCTAAATTTAGGTAACAATAAATTCATTGGTAAAATTCCAGCCTCAATGGGAACTTTAAATTCCCTTTGGTCATTGAACCTTCGAAAAAATGGTCTTTTTGGAACAATATTTACATCACTTGAGAATTTGACAAGCGTAAGGAAACTTGATATTGGTGAAAATGAGTTCTCTGGAAAAGTTCCAGAATGGATAGGTGAAAGATTTTCAAGCACATCTGTTCTCATCCTTTCTAAAAATAAGTTTCATGGTCCTTTGCCAGCCGAGTTTTGCCATCTATCTTCTTTACAAATTTTGGATCTTTCTCATAACTCTTTCTCTGGAGATATACCAAGATGTATCAATAACATCACTGCCATGAAGACACAGAGCCAAGCCACATGGGATGTTGAACTTACTGGATTTACTGCATATGACCTTTCGGTGGTAACTTCCTTGGATGCGTTGCTTGTTCTTAAAGGTGAAGAACGTCAATATACCACCAATCTTCGTTTTCTAGGAAGTATAGACTTTTCCAAAAATAAATTCTCTGGAGAAATTCCCAAGGAAGTGACCGATCTTGAAAAACTGCAGTCGCTCAATTTGTCGCACAATTGTTTTGTTGGAAGAATTCCTGAGAGAATTGGGGCTATGACAGCTCTAGAGTCGCTTGATTTCTCATCAAACCAACTTTCTGGTGAAATTCCGCAGAGTATTTCAAACCTAACGTTTTTGAGCACCTTGAATTTATCCTACAACAACTTGTTTGGGAAAATACCTTCAAGTACTCAACTACAAACCTTTGATGCATCCTCCTTTGTGGGCAATGAACTTTGTGGATCTCCACTTCCTGAGAACTGCACCAAGACTTCAGAGCCTGAAATTGGAGAAGGGGAAGATGATGATGAACGTGAAGTAGACTGGTTCTATGTAAGCATGACACTTGGATTTGTGGTTGGCTTCTGCAGTGTAATTAGCCCCCTACTCTTCAACAGAAGATGGCGGTATTGTCAGTTCTTGGATTGCTTAGGGGACAAATTTGGTAGTTTTGTGAGAAAATGTTTGCTAGGTTAATTTTTCATGTTTTGCACTGTGTATTTGGGTCGTTAAACAAGGTTTTTTGTGGTCGATACCATCATGTTTAGAATGCATAAAATGTATTAAACTATTATTTTCTATTAAATACTTCCTTTTATATATGTCGCTCCGCCATTGGTATCACAATATGATTTCATGGAGAGATCTTAAAATCATTTAATGATCACCATTAGAAGTTAATATTATTTTTTCAATTTTTAATTATATGTTCAAACTTTTAGTCTACCGTTTGTTTGATGTTCATCTTGATTTGGACATTGTGATTTAGCATATTGTGTGGTTTATATCAACTTGTAGGCAAATGGTAATGAGATATTGTTATTGGATGTTTAATATCAACTTTTAAGCTATGTTTATCGATCGGGCATGTATATCAAGTTTCATAGGAAATTGCATGAGGATGCGGAACTTGATTTCTTAGTTGGGAGAAGGAAATTAAATTCCTTTATCAAAGGCAATTTAATTCATGATTTTGTATGGAATCCACCTAATGAAGGAAAGGGGATTTCTTTTTGTTCATCTAACATACAAGAAAATCCAGGCGCTGCCAAATATAAATTAAAATTTTTATTTTTATGACTATTTTAGGTATTTATAAATCTACAACATTTAATATAAAATTTATCAAAAGTATATATAGATTGCTTTTGACACTTTTAATAATAAGATTAACTAAACACTAATCTGATAATTTATCACGAATACACACATATATATATATATTTATATATTTAAGAGCCAAATTCAGATATTTAGGAAGATTAATTCCAAGAACGAGGTCGAACCCTAAATTGGAAAAACAAGAACCTCTCCAATGCTTCAAAGACCTTAGCATTATCCAAAAATTTATTCCATGCTCCACTCACTATGCAGTAATTATTGTTATAAGGCGGCTTGTGGTGGGCAGCATGTTGAGACCGAGAGAGAAGCACCCCAGCATCTTGTAGCGCCACCACCAGCGGCGGTAACTTGCTCTTTGGGCAATGAGCCCATGCATGAAACTGTTGGCTGAACATAAGGCAGCCTGTCCACATACCAACCAAGCCATGAATGATTGGATCGTTGGAGAGGATGTTTACAGGTAGCATTATGAATGTCGCTGCACGAGCCAAGGCATGTAAATTGTTAGCAAATTGGCGATTGGTGATGGCCCATGGCTCCTCGTGATGGCCTTGAAAATCTTCAATTTGTGGACCCAAAAATGGTGTTGAGACATCACCATAATTATCAATGGCCCAGTGATAGACACCTGTTGGAAATCACATGAAAGATGAAAGAGATAGATTAGATTATTCTAACCCAAATATATGAAAGTTCACGGTTGCTAATCATAAATTTTTAATATATTATTATAGAAAAATAGATAACCGCAAAATATAATAAATTAATTAAGCATACATGAAAGCAGAAAATAAAAGGGACATGAGATTTTTACATTATTCGGCCATTAGTATGATATCTACATTTACGGAACGCACCAACACTCAAATCCCATTATTAAAGGGCGGTTTACAATGGTAAAACACTCCTTCAATTTTAGTCTTGCTCTCTATATTTTTCTCTCATAAACATCTAAAATACAAGTTCACTCAACAAAAAAAAAAAAAAATCTAAAATACGAGTTTAAAATACTAAAATAGAACTGTCACTGCGCAATAAAATTTGTAATCAATACCATGCTTTGTTTACATAAGCAATATTACTGATGGATTGAGACTTCACAATACAACAATTTTAGTTAATGTAATATCATCAATGAATGATGGTTATGAGTTTTATTAAAAGACAACTCGAACAAGTTTATTAATCAATATAACTCTTGTGAGGTATATTGAGAAAAAAAAAAAGAAAAAAAAAAGGTTTTATATACTAATCCGACCCATAATATAGTATACAGTTAACATTTTGATTGGATCAAACATAAAAATTCGATACTTAATCATAAACATAAATTAAGTTCTAACAACACCTGACACGAGGTCAGCTAAAATGTAACCAGCACAGCCTGCCAACATAGGTCCAAGCCAGACACGAGAACTGGCTGCAGCCACAATGGACTTGGCTAGAGAAATAATAACCATGGTTGACCCAATTGCCACCCACCCGCGGTGAGACCAGGTTGACAGCATATTTGGGTCATTGAACGAGGAAGCTGAGGCAGTAAAAGTTGGTGATGAGACCTGATTAGCCATTGAAGTTGGATGCAATTAATGTAATTTAATGACACCCAAATGCATGCATTTCAAGGCTATATATAGAGAGAATCCTCCACTGTATGTTATCGAAATTTTAACGGTTAATTATATAGCTAACGATCAAATAAGACTCTGATATATCTCGATTATTTAGTTGAAAATGAGTTAATTAATGAATTGTTGGTAGTTGAAGAAAAATGATAAATATTAAAGCATAAAAATGTTGTCGTGTATGGAGATGCCACGTGTCTTGTATTTTATGTGAGTCTCGAATCGACTTGTAATGACTGGATTTGTTTTTAAATTACATCTCGTTTGTCTTTTTGTCTGAATATTAAACAATATTGCTGAAAATTGAAGATTGAATAGTAATTGAAACGTGACTGAAACTTGAAATTTAAATAACAGTTTGTTTTTTTTTTTTTCCTTACATCTGAATGTATAGTAATCTTATTTGTTTTTTAAAGTTAAAATTATCTGAAAACTAGTAATTTGACATTTATATATTTTTATTATTAGTTGTTTATTTAATATAATACAAACAATTATAATAAATTATTTAGTAAATACTAAAACACTTTTATGTATATATTAATAATATTTTTTATTCATAATTAAAATATGATTAATTATTATAGTAAAGTATTTTTAAAAAAAAATTATAGATACATAAATAAATTATTATAGTAAAGTAAATTAAATAAAAATAAATAAAATAATATTAAGTGGAATTACTATTGTTATATATTTAAATAAAAATAATATTGAAAGAAATATCATTAAAATGAATATGTATAATATAAAATTAAGTCAAATTTGAAAATATGTTTGTTAAAGTATTAAAAGAAATTTTTATAATGTAAAATTAGAACAAACTTGGAAATTTGTTAATTTGGAGAGAACAAAATTTAAATAATAAATTTAAAAAATCATTAAATGGTTTGACATTTAGTGAAAAGTCAGAAAATATATATATATATTTTATTTTCTGTTGTTTTTTAGTGGTTTTAAGTGATTTGACCACTTTAAAAAACAAACAAAAATTACTTAATTAATCTAATTCAACACCATTAAATGTTAAGAGTAAAAAATAAACGACCCCTTACTCTTATGGAAAATATTAAGATTTGTTTGCTAACATAGCTTCATTTAAAAATAAGAAATTAATTTTTTATTTTAAAAATTGAAAAACGTGTTTTGTAGTAATTGTAAAAGTAATTTCATGGTAAAAATATTATTTTTTAATGAAATAGTAATAATAATATTATTAATTAAAATATACCTAAAAAAGTATATGAATGTATATATATATATTAAAAGTTTTAAGATTCAAATATTATAATTAATAAATGCAAATTTAATAATAGTCGACGCCATCTATTTCATCTCATGTCATCTACAAATTAATGTGTAATTGATGTTTTCCCTTGTTATGGTTTTTCATGTGTAATTGCTTCAAACTATGTATACATATATTTTTGTTTTCCATCCAAAATACTTCGATGATCACATTTTATTCATTTTTCAATTTGTAAGATGAAAAATAATGTTTTGAAGATAACGGCTAACGTGTCCTCATATTTTCCTCTTTAGACTTAATAACAATATTGGCAAAATATTTGTAGCTAGCATGCCCTACAATAGAAGTAATAATGCAGGAAGCAGGATCTTTAGCTTAACTTTGAAGGGAAATTTCGAACAGATTTTTAAATTTTCCATTAATTTGATTTCAATCCAATCAAATCTCATAATTAGATTTTTAAATTCTTTATTAACTTGGCCCAATCCGACCATATGATATAAATCCAACTCAATCCAAACAGTAAATGGACCAAAAACTTTCAGCCCAGTCTAGCAACCACACACACAATCAAAACTCACTTCATTTTCATTCCACGCCCTCCCTCCCTCCTCCTCGCCATTTAAAATCTCTCTCCCTCTGTCTATGCGTATTCGCGCGATTTCTATGGCGGACTTTGAGCCTCCATCGTTCTCTCTAGGTCTCGATCTGGACTCCCAATCGAGTCCCCTGCTACCCACAAACCCATCTCCTCAACCTCAAGATTCCCCCGCCAACAATGACTCTCTCTACGAGCTCGAGCGAGCTCAAGTCGACGACTCCGACGTCGAAACCGAACGCGACTCATTACCCGAATCCACCCGAGTGTTCAAACGCCTCAGACGGGGCACCGGACCTGGACCCACCACCCAATATCTGTTGTCGATGAAGAAGAAGGAAGAAATAGAGAAGAATTGTGGTGATGATGAGATTGCAGAGTTCTCTTCACCGGAAGATTCGTTTTTGAGAGGTGAATTGATTAATGTTGTTGTTTTTCTAATTGGTTTTTTGTTTGTTTGAGTTTTGGTTGGTGATTTCTTTGTGATTGTGGTTCAAGTTGGATTTCTGGGGTTTAGTGAGTTTTGTTTTGTTTTTGCAATGCATTGTAGTGGAGTCTGATGTGTTTTAAAGTGGGTTTGTTTAGGTTAATTTTATGGTTTGTGTAATGGGTTTGTTGGATATCTTAGCGTGGTAAAAAGGAGAGATTTTTAGTGATTTAGTTTGGACCGTATCTTATCGTTCAAAAGATAGAAATTTGGAGGGTTGATTGTACCTTTGAAGGAATTTAATGGTATGATAGAGATCTTATATTTTGTTTTATGATGAGATAGAGTTTAATGTGGGGTTAGAGGAGGTGGTTCTTGAGGATTTGGATCATATAAATTAAGAGTATTGTGATTGAAGAACGGCTGTTGGTTTAGTTGACGTTATGTTTGTGATGTTATGATATGAATTTGTGTTTGGTAGTTCAGACTGATGATTGTCGGGTAAGCTTTGAGAACTGTTATGAACCACACTGGATGAATTTTGTTCAGCTTGAGTTGATGATTTTGCTGATGGTATTGAGATTTGCTGCGGTTTAAGAAATAATTTCTCTTGTTGGATCTATTCAGTCCTAGTTGTTGAAGCTTGATAGGTTACTTAAGGCAGGTCATCAAAGGGTTGTTCGCTCAATGGACAATTTGAAAGCAAGTCTAACATTATGTGAATTTTGACTAGCTTCTTGTTATCTAAACTTAGCCTATCTCATTGTTTGGAGTTCACTTCCATTAACTATAACTTTAAATAATTTGAAATTTTGTATTGAGTTCACGTCCATTGAGTTTATTATCGTGTTCTGTTGACAAAACTCCCTACCTTTTTATTGAAGATTCTATCCATGAGAAATTGTGTTGGTGGTAGACTTCTATTAGGGAAATTGTTTTTTGTGTATATCCAGTGAAGATCCATAGGATATTAGTTGTTAACTAAATCTACCTTTCCTGAGAAGCTAAAATGTATAATGTTCCTTGCTCTACACATTTATCTTTCTTACAACAATATGTTGCAATAAGAATACTCGCCTGTCAATTGTTTAAGGAGCTCATCAGTAATGGCTTTGATTGCGGTATAGTTATTCTAAATTAAATTTTTCTACTCTTTAAGTTGATATTTATGTTCTTTTTTCTTCAATTGATTTATGTACTTTGTCTCTTCTCAAGAGCAGATGGGCATCTATCAACACAGTACCGTTCTGTGTGTAGCAGTTCGAAAGTTCCATTGCAAGGACGTGCAGTTTTAACCACTCAATCAACGAGCCAGTTAAAGGCAAGGAAAAGGGAGCAGGCTTCTGATGTACCTGCTGCAAGTTTGCCGACTAGCCATAATGAATTTATGTTTCCAAAGTTAACTATTAGTCCTCTTCGAAGGTTTCAGTTGCTTGATTCTGATTCTGAATCTGATCTTCCTTCTCTCAGTGAAGATGTAAACAAAAAAGCTCACAGAGTAGATCCATCATTGATGGAGTCTAAATCTGTTGCTAGTGAAGAAAAGAGAAAAGTTTCCTCAAGTACGCCTCAAGATGATGATTTATGGAAAGATTTTTGTCCAATGAAGAGTTTTCACATTCCAACACCAGCTTTGGATGAGGTCTGTGAAGAATACTTCTCATCTATGAAGAAGAAGGATGAGGCCCAGAAGGTGCAGACAAATGCATGTGTAAATAACAATAGAAGATGTCTCCCAACTATAAACAACCATGAAAACTTTGAGCAAAGCTGGGATTCGTCTGACCCTCTTCCTCCTGCTCATCGTTACTTTTTCCATAGTGATCCAAGGATTCAGAAATTGGTCCGTAGTCGTTTGCCGTACTTTTCACCTATAGGTGTTGTTCCTGACAGAGGAAATCAGCAGCCTACTGCATCGGTTATTGATTATATGTAATGTCTTTGCCTTCATCCTGCTTTAATAGTTTTGAGCTTCATTTGTACAATGTGATTATATATAAACTTACTGTTATATCAGGAGCCAATTTACCAATGGTGAAGCTTCAAAACAGAAAGGAACTCGGAACGTTAACAATGATAAAAGCTCGACAAGGGGAAGGAACAAATCAAAAAGATCAAATGCTGAAGAAGTTTCACATGCCTCAGGAGGTTGGATTGACCCAAAAAGTTCTGCAAACATTCCCAAGGATGCTGGCAAGAGACGAGTACATGCATCCAGTCAATCTGCTGGTCATTGGTATACATCCCCAGAAGGAAGGAAGGTAACTCCAATTATTATACTCTACATATTGGTCTTCAATGCTGCTGTTTTCTCCATTTGTATACTGTCTAAAAGAAATGAGGCCATTGATTCTATGAATTATTATTGCGGTTCTCAGGTAAGGGTATTTTTTAACAGAAATAGGGAATATACATGGCCAGGCTTTTTGTTTAGAAAGTTGAAGCATATTTATCCACTTGTTAACCCCTTTTTGTATACTTGGTCGGCCTTCATGTTTTGAATTCTGTGTTTATTGTGTTTCTGATTACTTCATCCATGCTATCTTCATCACTTGAGCATTTACAGCCTATACTGGTTCTCTGCAGGTTTACGTCTCTAAAAATGGACAGGAGTTGACAGGTCCAATTGCTTATAGACAATATAGAAAGGTATATACATCAAGAAACATCTTATCTTGATATTTCGGTGCTCTTATTGTATCTAATGAGTTGTGCACATTTGGTTTTGACAGGAGAGCGGAGGGTTCCGGAAGTCCAAAAAGAAAACTGGTTGTAAGAAGAAAAAGACCAAGAGTTGAAACCTATACAGGCACCATGGATTTCTGTGGGATTTCTGTGGGATTTCTGGGTTTGGCTGTGATTTGTTGTACAATTTTGTAGTGGATGATGTTGATATGCCTTTTAGTTCAATTTCATTTGATTTCCAATTCTTATAAATCCTGCAATAATGTAATTATGTTGTGTTACACATCTTCAGTATTTCCTTGTCCATACTTCTGAAACTTCCAAGCTCATTGGCCGGGCACCAAAATCCAATCTTCACAACACGTGAGAAATCCAAAAAAATCAAATTTGCGTTCGCTGTTGAGTGAGAGCTTGGAAAAGGATTTTTTATTTAATTGTTATTATTTTTTTATCATTATATTTAAATGTAAATGAAATGAAATAGCACTTACATAATTGGATACTTGTTTGTCTAGTACCTAAAAATTGAGTTGAGTTTTACAATTAATTCTCAAGTGAAAAGATAAAAATACTCTTCATTAAAGAAAAAAAGAAAAAACCTAATAAAAACTCACTTGATAATGGAGTCAAATGACAAAAAGATGAGCTTTCGGTGACATCTTTATTTCTCTGTCTTGCTGTGGAGTTTTGCCGATGAGTGTAATCTAGCTTATGATACTTTCACAAGAAGTAAGAAGCAAAGAATAGGTATAGTTGTTGATATCCTGGTTGATAATATTTTCCTATCATGTTCTGATAGATGATATTCTTGCGAGAATATGTTATGATAATATGTTACGAGAATATGCTAAAAAACAAGAAGTAGAGAAAACAGACATTGTTGCGATAGAACCAGAAACTAAAAAATATATAAAAAAATAAAAGTGAAAATGTAAGAAATTGACAGTTCGCAATGATGTCAAACGCAACGTCTATGCGAACTGCCAGGTTCATGAAGGCATGACATTCAATGTCTTCGCAAACTGTCAAATTCCTCTTCCTCTGTTGTAGCAAACTGGGTTCTTATTTGTTTGCGATTGGTTCGACGTTGATAGTTATTTACAAAGACAGAGCATGCCGCAACATCTTGAAGTCACAAAAATAAAGACTATGAGACATGCTCAAATGAAACAAGACTATGAGACATTCTTAAACTAAAAGAGAGACTAAGAGCCACAAAATCTTACATGACATGCATCTTTATTAAAGTTACTTTTCAATCGACACAAGTTGAGATAATTTTGTTTCCATAGGTTTTGAAAATAAGGATAATTTTATCATTAAAATTTATAATTAGTAAAATGATGTTATTAAAATTTATTTAAGTTCTTTGGTATCAGTAAAACAAATTTCTGATTTTTTAATGCTATATAAAAACAGAAACCTTTATATTTTATTTTAATTTTAACATTTTACCATATAATTTTCAACGATATAAGCTACCTATTAATTTTCCACATTTCAAACATTTAATGGAATTATAACCACAACCAGCAAAAGGGATTCTGGAGATTTTGAAACAAAAGTGTAAAACGTCATGTATTTAAACCTCCGGAAAAAATGATCCTGTCCCAGTGTACTACGAAGTGAGCTTTCATGCAAAACCTGAAGCTAAAAAGCAAAATTAACTGGGAGTCACCTTTTTGAACAACTCAGCCCATATTTTCACTATTAAACAAAACTAATGCTACAAAATTGAAGTGTGTTTTCTGGCAACAAAATTTCTAAAGAGAGAAGAAGACTGTTCTATGACAACACAGAGGAGCTATCAGGAACGTATTTTGTGTATAACTTATGAATGCATGGAGTTCAACAACTTAAGAGCTAATGCTTCTTGCTCAGCCAGAGAAATAGAATCAGTCTTGCCATCCCTGTTTTCTTTTCTATCACCATTATCATTGTCAGTATCGTTATCACTGGCATTATCGAAGTATATCTTCGATCTTTTACGTCTTCTTTGCTCCATTGCTTCTTCTTCCGACCCAGAAACATTATCCTCATCCTCGTCATCATTCTCTTCTTCTTCCACATTCCCTTTCTTCCATTTCCTCTTTTCCTTTACTCGTTTCTCTCTGCGACGTTGGCGATCCAGTAGCTTGTCTTCCTTGTCAGCATGCTTCAACTCTTCTCTTAACTTCTTATAGTATTCCTTCTTTTGGTCTGCAAAAGAAAGGCATGCTCATTGGTGCATTGAAACTCAAATTTTAGCATTTAAAAGCTGGAAAAGATTTAACTATGTTGCCATAAAAAAATTTGTGTACTAATACACAGGAACAAAAATAATTAACTTCAATTAGATTTATCAACTATACTTAAAACAATTTCAAGAGTCGATTGCTTCTATTCAAGAAGATTCCAGCTTTGTTAACTGTGTTGCATTATTCAAGTTATTTGAAGCTGGGAAACTGAGTGCGATCACGTATACTTGAGTTTACCTTGATCAAGTACAATATTGTCACTTTTAGCATCCGCCACCCTTGCAAGTGGAGGCAGTGAGTTGCCTTCCTCGTCAAAGACAACTCTGGACCCAACAGGTCTATGGACATTGATCTTTAATTTCTTTTTCTTCAAAATCCTAGTTGCCGGCCTGGAAGAAGAAAAACTAACTCATGTTACAGCAATAAGACAACAGCAGGCGAGAGTAATATAAAACTCAGTAAAAGTTATTGCTGCAGATAATATACAACATAAAATTATATACATAACGTCTTTATGCTTAAAACTAAGAAAAACATTCTAGGAAAGAATGCATACATAACGTCACCAATTATGCTAGTTTTCCCCTCTTCTTCAGCATCTTTTGTTTGCAGAAGATCTTTGTCCATCTTCTCTTCCTCGAGATCATCTGTAAGCAGCTCCTCTTTGGGTATTACCGATACATCGTCGTCAGAATTTTCTGTTTTAAGAATAGGTTTGCCTGGCACCTTTTTTCCCTTAATTTTCTGGTTCAGAAACCGAACTTTTGGGGTCATAGGCAAACCCAATGACGCCGAAAATTCATCTATAGATAGTTTCGTCACATCAAAAACCTCTTTATCCTTTTGAATATGAATAGACCGCAAATAGGTGATAAAGGCCCTTTGTGCCAGTTGTTGCATATCTGGATATTTAACAAGTAATGCTGACAACAATCCAGAAACTGGCTGCAGTCTTTTAGTGTTTGCCTGAAATATCAGCAAGTTTTGTAACAATGTTAAAATGTGTAAGGTCCCACAGACATGGTGCTAGAAACTGATTATAAACTGAAACAAATCTATATACCAGGTTAAGGCCCAGAATGGAAAAGGAAAAAGAAAACAAAATAAGTGACTTTTACTTGTCTACCTTGATAAACTGTATGGGTACTTTTGATGCTTGTAATTTTTCAAGCATTTTCATTTCTGAAGGCATCAGAAACAAAACCGACCTCCCTCCAGAAGTATAGCGGGCAGTGCGACCAACTCGATGTATGTAGGATGCAACATCTTCTGGACAATCCACCTAAAAAAAAAATTTAAGCCAACAGTAAGGAGAAATATGCTTTCTACTTTCTTTGCAAAAACAAAAGTTGCTTCCTGATAAAGCCAATATCTCACCTGGACAACCCAGTCAACTGCCTTATTAAAATCAAGCCCCCTAGAGGCCACATCAGTTGAGAAGAGAACTGAACGCTTCTCACAGAACTGGGCATATATTCCCATTCTTCTTTGCTGCTTCATCCTACCATGAAGACACTTTAAAGGTATTCCAGGACGCAATTTCTTAAATGCTTCAAAGACAAATTTCACCTAGTAAAAAAGAACAAATCTCTGTTATCCTTCTAGCAACAATAGGTGCAACATTAGAGAAAAGGAAGCACAATGAGTGAAATTTATATGAGATCAAAATGAAGTATATCATCGAAAATAAACCAAGGCCATGAATTCCAATAGCATTGAACTCCAAAGAATATTTTTACATCAGTAATGATTAAGGAGACCAAAGTAACACCAAATTATATTATATTAACCCATCCCGATTAACTATGC
Source organism: Nephelium lappaceum (assembly GCA_021234005.1). Classification (NCBI taxonomy): domain Eukaryota; kingdom Viridiplantae; phylum Streptophyta; class Magnoliopsida; order Sapindales; family Sapindaceae; genus Nephelium; species Nephelium lappaceum. The sequence goes on from CM037996.1 coordinate 33,333,787, forward strand.
ATGTCTTCTATGGTTAATAATAAACAAGTTAAGAACAATTATTATACATGCAACAGATAGCTGTGAGTCAGCACACACAAATTCTCATTCATTGCTTTTTTTAGAAGCCAGTATAATGTACATCCATTTTCTACATATTTTCAGTTTGTACATGGATGTGAAATGTTGAATCAACCTTTCAATAATATTTTTTCTTACAGCCAAGGTTCGCTTTTAACAACAACAACAACAATAATGATAATAATAAAAATCCACCCCAGTATACAGCTATTTAAGATCACATACACTAACATCATTGCAGAACCCTAATAATGGAAACCTAGAATACAATACCACTTTTGCCTATAGGTATGAGAAGCATGGTACAAAAAGTAGTTTTGATGTTGAATATTTATGTTAAAAAGGCACTAAAACATATAGATCATATCATGATCAACCATACAAAAACGTCTTATTAAGCCTTCTTAAATAATATGTCAATACACAGCCCATGCTAGCACATTCTTGGATTAATAGTGTGCTACATTCTGTTCCATGTATATTAGCAACCGGATTTGTAGGTAATTTGGACTCAATGGATCATGCCTTCAATGCCCCCTAAATGTGATGCATGACTATTATTTGTATAAATCGTCAAATTACAATTTAATTGAATAAAAAACTTGTCCCGGATAAATGCAGTCAACAACTATATAAATGCAGCATAAGAAAGATGATCATAACATAGAGACGTGGATGCATCATTCTGTCGGATAACATAATGTTAAAATTTAAAAAGAAACAGGAATGAAAAATAACTCTATTCCTTTGTTGATTGTGCAGGGACTAGAACAAGGTTGGAGTACAAGAGTCATAAACTAGCTTAAAACCCAGTTAGAATGGTATGGTTTACTGGCCTCAAACACACTATCAATCTAAAGTTGCATGCTTGCTTGTTCACAAGATTAGGTGTGGGTTTGCATTCTCTCAACCAAACATATCTTTTTTAAAAATAAATAAATAAATGATATCAATTACCTGCTTGCAGCTTGAAAGAAACACAAGAATTTTTGAATTAAGATGTGCCTTTATGAAACTCCACAACATATCTAACTTTTGGTCAAGAGGAACAATCATTGCAGTCTGCTGCAAATGACTTGGAGTGGCTGTCACAGACTCGTCATGCACACTGAGATACTCAGGGTCCTTTAGACTGAGTCTTGCAAGATCCTGAACAGACTTTGTTTGAGTTGCTGAGAAAAGAAAGGTTTGTCTTTGTTTAGGCAACTGTGATACAATTGCATTTAGAGCCTTCTTAAATCCAACATCAAGAATGCGATCTGCCTCATCAAGGACCAACACCTGTTTCCTGGCCAGAGAGTTCCGCCCTTATCAGCAAAGAACCAATAAAATATAATATCGTTGGCAGGAAAGGAGGTTGGCTACTGACAAGGATGTGAAGGATACTAATCTGAAGGTTTGATTGAACTAAAGAGTTTGCAGAAAGGGAGAAAATAAAGGAAGTTATAACAAACAGTGCGGTACCAACATAGGATCATATTTGCAAAAAAAAAAAAAAAAAAAAAAAATAGTTCAACTGATAAATGATTAGTAGAACATTCTGTAACTTGTCATGTTTTGTAATAACACATTTCTCTTAGGTTATGATAATAAAAACAATACAAAAATGAAAAACTGTGCTAAAAGAGTTAAATGAGAACATTATGGTGACCTGAAGTTGTGAACAGTCAAAATTTGGAGTCTCATCCATGTGCTGAAGAAGCCGACCAGGAGTGCAAACCAATATGTTCAGCTCATTTACACGTTCCTTCTCTGTATCAACATCTTTGCGACCACCAATCAGTAAACCAGCACTAAAATTATGGTACTTCCCCACAGTTTTCAATACATCAAAAAGTTGATCCGCTAACTCCCTAGTAGGAGATATTATGATGCTTCCTACACCATCCTCGGGACCCCATCTCTCTCTAAACAACTTCTCCAAAACCTGAAAGAAACAAAACAATTGAGCAACAAATAACTTCTTTTTCTAACATTACTAAAAACCCGCTTAAAAATCACCAAAAATTTCCTTCTTCCCACATAATGTTGAATCATAGAATTAATTAATTTTTCCATTCTTCAACCCTCCCAATGGACTTAACAGCTATTCTTTATTACACAAAGTTTAAAAAATTACGTCAGCTAAACCTATCTCTGGTCAAGGACCAAGGTAGCATCCTTTCTTTTTGGTTTTTCCCAAATGCTTACTAATTCAATGACGAGATAAAATTCACTTAACTGAAATCATTACTCATTATTTCGTTATACGCTCTTATCTCTTCCTACAACTCTGCATATCAAAATATCTGAATTCGTAACCCCAACTTCCCTTCTTTCAGTGACAAACACACTCTCAACTCATGAAATCACTCATTCAACCAAACAATCAATCCACTAATAACAACAACACATTTAACTAACACAAATACACTCACAACAACAACAACAACAACAACAACAAAACGCTAAAAAAACGAAAAGCAACAAACTTTATCCAACCCAGAAGCCAAAACACAAAACCAACAAAAACCCACTTACAGGAACAACAAAAGCGAGCGTTTTTCCCGACCCAGTTTTGGCAGCACCCAAAATATCCCTCCCACAAAGCGAATGCGGCAGCGAAGCTCTCTGTATCTCAGTCATCTTAAGGAAACCACCCGCTTTCAATCCACTCTTCGTCCTCCTCGATATCGGCAGCTGATCGAACCGCGTGGCCCCCACGTACCTCGAGAAGCCCCCGCCTTCCCCGACTCGTCCCATAGGCTCCTTCTTGTCCAGCGGAGGAGAAGACAGAGGGTTCGAGCCCGACTCGGGTTTTTCTGAGTCGATCCACGAGTTGAGTAGCTCGATTTCTTCGGTCTCCATCACGCGAACCTTCTTGCTGTCTGGTTTCCGCTTCGGTTTCTTCATTTTCGTTGATGGGGTGTTGAGGTTTGTGTGGAGATTGTGAGAGAGAAAGAGAAAGAGAGAGAGACAGGAAAGCAGAGGTTTTTAGGGTTTTAGGGGTTTTATTGGATTGTGTAGGTGTAAAAGTGAGACTACAAGCAAATAATGCTAAGTTTTATGGGTTTTTTTTTAATTTTGTGAAATTTATGTTACATTATTATTATTATTATCATCATCATTATTTTTTTTTTGAAGTAATGTTATTATTATTATTATTATTATTATTATTTTATTACATTATTTTTATAATTATAAGAATATTTCATTATATATATAAATATTTTTTCATGTAATACTTGTTTTATTATTGTTTTTATAATAAAAATTCAATTACTGATTTGTTTTTTCACATATCTCTGTGATTAAATTATTTAAATTTGAAACTTTAAACTTTTAACGAGCTAAAGTATAAAGTATAGAATTTGGTTTCGATCAACTGATTTTTTTTTAATTATATATATATATAAAACTGAGTTGTTAATTTATAGTTCATGCTATTATATAAAATATTATAAAAATATAAAAAAAATTCAATTTATGCTGTCAATTTTATTCGGCTAATATGTGATAAGTGAAATTAATACATGTTTATATATTAATTTAATGATATGCTACATCTTAAATTATTCTACAGATGAAAATTCAAATTATTCAAACCAAAAGTTATAATTATTACCATTAAAATTAGCTTTTTAAATTAAAATGAAATGAAATGAAAAGAAATGACCAATAAACTATGTAAAAGGGAATACAAGAGATTTTACAAACATGTAACAAAAACAAACATAAATACCATTATATATATATTTTTAATAATTTTTAATTGATATAGCAAAAGTTTTGACTACAATACACATCATGACTATAATTTTTTATTATACATAATTATAAAATAACAAAAATTTTAAAATTTTAAAAAATATACATTTAACTAGTGAATATATATTCAATCTAAAGTTTATTAAAATTTAATATATTTTCTTAAAATAATAAATGTTAATGGAATTCATGTAGCTTAAGGACTCCATATACACATATATTTTATTAGATTTTTTTTAATGAAAAATTTAATACAATCTTTGAGAAAATGATAAAATTTGTTATTAATAAATTTTACTTTGAAATCTATTAAAATCCAATCGAATTCAATTAAAATTTGTAAAGTTAATAATTTTTTTATTTCATCTAGATTTCAATAAGTTTTATACAAATCTAAATTAAATATACCTAAATTTCAATATATTTTATGTAAATATGAATTAAATATACTTAGATTTAAGTGAAATAATATAAATATGGAGTAATATATCCAACTTTTTTGAACTCTTTATGAAATCTAGTTGGAATATGTCCCACTAAAACTATTTATATTGTACGAATACACAAATTAAAACTTCACCTGATCATATCGTAGCTTAAATCCAAATTTCTCACATTAATTATAGATTTGATATAATCCATAACAAAAGAATAATTAATAGTACAATAATTATGACAAAATACAGGGGCTTACAGGAAAAACGCCGTCGAAAACAAGCAGCTAAAATAGGAAGACGCGACGCCCACACGAACAAGTTGTCTTCTTTCCACGTACTCTCTCTCTCTCTCTCTCTCTCTCTCTCTCTATCTCACAGATCTCTTCTTCTTCCTCACGAAATCCAATATCCCTGCAAGCCCACCTCAACACTAGCTTTGTCTTCCAGAGAAACCAAAAAAATCTTCTTTTTTCTTTTTTCTTTTTTTTTTTTTTTTTAAAAGACCAAAAAACAACACAGATGGGTCATAAGAACAGAACAGAACAGGAAAGTTGTTTCTCTCACAACACGTCCTCGTTGAGTGAGGCCTTGCTTTTTGCTACTATGTGCATCATTGGCCTCCCTGTTGATGTCCATATCAAGGATGGCTCTGTCTACTCTGGCATCTTCTACACTGCTTCTGTTGAAAATGATTATGGTGTGTGTGTTTTTCGTTTTTTTAGATAGTTGAGCTGTGGTTTTGATATATATATATATATGTTTTGAGTTTGTTGAAATCCTTGGTGGGTATTGTTTGTTCTGGAGAATTGTATGTGGGTTTTGGTTTTTGTTGTTGTTAGTTGGGATCAGATTTGGTTTTGCTCTGTTGATGTTTTGCTACAAAGAAGTTTGTTTCAAGGTGGTGTTTTTTTCGGTTGCTGAGACTAGGTAGGACTAGAAAGGAAATATCAAGGATTGCATTAATTTGGATTTCTATTTTGTTCTGATTAATGGAATTTAATTTCTAGATGGATAATGAGAAGATAACATATGTTGATTGAATGAGTAGCGTTATTAGCCATGATATGTTTGTTTTGTCTTATGATTTTGTGTGGAATTTTATTGAGCTAGTGTGGGTTCTGTTTAGGTATTGTTTTGAAGAATGCGAAAATGACCAAAAAAGGGAAATGTAATGCAAATATAGCAAATGGGGTGGTGGTAGAAACACTTGTAATTCTATCGGGTGATCTTGTTCAAGTTGTTGCTAAGGTATAGTGCTTTTTGTGTTCCCTATATTTTTTTTTTTGCTAATAGGCATTTAGGATTTTCTGTTTGAACAGTCTGCTTGATATGCATATGGAACCTGGCTTTTGTGCATAGGGGGTTATGCTTCCAGCTGATGGTGTTGCTGGTGACGATGGAGAAGCTGCTGCAGGCACTGTTTCGTCTTCTGGGTTCCAAATGATTGAGGCAAAAAAGTCTATTAGGTCTGGTGTGAATAAAAGGTGTAATCAGAAAAGGTATATACTTATATTTGGGTTTGAATAGATAGAACCATTTGGGACGTTTTTTTAAGTACTTGGTTTATTCTTCTTTGGTAAATGCAAATTGGTTGGTCTGTAGATGTGATTAAGGCTTTAGTATTTGAATATGCATAGAATTGCAACTGAGTTCAAAATTCATTAACGTACTTTAACTAGGCTCATGTTTATGTTTGTTAAAGAGAAAGGGAAGCAAGTGCCTTGATTTTTAGTGAACAAGCAGTCTCATTGTTGCCTGTAAGAAAATTGGTTATTAATACATATAGTTTGCAGCTATGTTGCTTCACTGTTGAGGTATGGGTGCAACCGTGTACTTATGTATTTAACAATAAAAGCAGGAATTCAGTTCGCAACGAGAATGGTTGTGCTAATAGTGTTGTGCCTGGAAAAGCTCAAAAGGAGCATGAAGTGAAAAAACTGAATCAAATAAGGAATATCACAGAAGTTGAGAATGGGAATAAAGACTTGTCAAATGTATCGAAGGTAAACTTTCTAAATGTCTACCCAACTATGCACATAAATAACATGCATATATGGTTAACTTTTTTGGTTTTAATATCAGATGAGGTGTTATAACCTTGTCTTTGGAAGTGTAAGTTAAATATCAGACAGATGTTGCATCATCCTGTTTTCTTATAATTAGTAATAACTTGGTTGTAGTGGACCTTGTAAACCATGTTCACTTAATTGGTTGTTTCTAATAGGCTGAATACCTTTTTTCTGTTTTTGGTTCAAGAGTTATTGTCTTGATTTTGATTCCTGAGAGTTTAGATCTGATGGTTTAGAAAGATTGGTATATCACTTAAGAGATCTTTTGAGAAGTTAAGTATTGAATGAGTCAATTTGATAATTGCAATACTTTGTTAAAGGGTGTGTGGCTTGAGATGTGTATATAAATGCATATAAATGTATCTCTTGAGCATTTCTTTTTTCTACAAACTTTTGATGTTATTATTCATTTTCCTTCTACCTCTCAATGCAGATTGGTGAAGATTCTCATCATCATTCTCTTAACGCAAGGTATGACTTACTAATTTTCTTCTTAGGTTTATTTTGTTACTGGGGGTGGTAACAGTTTCCTTTTGTCAATTCTATCTGAGTTCTTTTAACAAATATTCTCCATGAAAAATTCATTGTACATTTGTGATAGACACATCTGCCACTATCACATTATATGGCATTAAATCCTTTAGTTCTGCTTTCATCACCATACTTGGTCCTAGATGTCATTTTGCTGTTTCCATATTTTACTTCTTTCCTCATCTTTTTGTTTTTCTGACAGACAGGTCGGAGATGACTGGTCACAAGAGGAGCAGGGTGCTTGTACACAAGCATTTGGGCTTCAGAGGGAGGAGACTGTATGTCTATCCTAGCTGATTCCTTTTATGGAGCCAAGATTAGTAGAAACTATATAGTTCATAGTAGTTTTTGCTTGATTCACTAATGCTTGCTATTCATTTGTGCAGGCTGAAGAAGTAAGAGGTTCAAGTTCAAGCTGTGAGTTCTATGTCCTTAGTTTTCTTGCAGAATCATATTATTTAATACATTGTAAATGCAAATTTCTTTCAGTGCTTTAGCAATGAATAACTTTTAATGTTGGCTGTGAATTGGCTTGGTAATTAATTCTAAGGAGAGTTAGCATGGTAGTGATTACAAGCCACTACATATGGCACATGCTTGGGTTATTGCCAATTATCAAATTAGCTTGATATTAGGAATTTGACACAATTGTATGCGCTTTTTAATTGTCTAAATGTTACTCCTTTGGGAATAGGGGTGAGCATTAATATACTAACCAAACCAAAAATACGCCTTTAGTTTGATTTTCCAGGTATAGTAGGTTCAGTTTGGATCAGAATTGAGGAACTGAATTGTTTTCGGATCAGTTCCAAAACCAAAACTGAACCAAAAAACTGAATTATAAATAGAGAAGGAAACCATAACTTTGTTTTCTCATTCTCTCTGTTCTAGACTAAGCATCCGCAACCCCTTTCCTTTCTCTACTCCCTGTGTCCCCTTCATTTCCAATTGTATTTCTGATCTAGCAAATCTACTGGCTCACCATTATCACCGTCACTTCCAATCATAGCCTATCTTCAGAACTGAACAAATTCTAGTGAAACATAACACAAACTGCTCCTCTTTAGCTCAATCCAAGTGGACTCAAAAGCAAAATGGGTAATTTAGTTTTGGCCTTTGCAATCATAACACCTGATTTTCTATATTTCTCATATCTTTTTATTAGCACTAACAATGAATATATATTGCATAATATAATTTATGCATATTTTACATGCTTCTTTTTTGATGTTGTGTGTGTTTGCAGTTTGCTGGCAGAGAGTGATTGAATGTTGCCTGTAATGATCGATTTACTGTTTGTGATAGTTTTGTTAGGTCAATCGTAAATTGTGCACCTCGATGTTGTTTTATTGGTCTCATTTTACTCTGTATTCTTTTTTATCGTTTCTTTTGTTGAAAGCAGTTTATTTTGTTAGATCATTTTTATCTTGTTGAACATTTGACAGTTTTGTAACCTCATTAGTTATACAATTGGGCTAGGTATTGCAATTTTTTTGTTTGGATTAAAAATTCTTGCATCTTGTTTTTGTGTATATGTATCTATGTATTGAAAGATATTTCATATACATCAGAATTCAGAATGTTCATTTGTACACTTTTTTTATTTTTATTCTTTTTTTTTATAATTACAATGGTTATTGATAGTAGTTACAAATATTTGTAAAAAAAAGTTAAAAAAAATTGACCCTAGGCCAACAACAGCAGCTTAAAGGCCCAAAAAGAATCAAAATCATGTTAAAAAGGTTATTTAACTTAAAGGCCCAAAAGGGCCCATAAGCGGTTTAGAATGAATTGAACCAAACTGAGCAAAAACATGTTCTGTTCAACTCAGGTCCACACTCTTAGCTGGTTTAGTTTGATTTAAATTTTTAAAATTGAACTGAACTGTGCCCACCCTTAATCAGGAATTTAGCAGGAAGATGCCGCCAGCTGATTTATAAACTGTTTTAATATAGAATTTAATGATGAAATGCTTCAAGATGAGGATCCCCTTAAGTGTTTGAATTTTTCTTGTTCCCCCTATTCGGTGTGTTCTTTGGGGTTTTCACTTCTATTCATCTCAGTTTTCTTTGAAGCGTCTGTTTGCCTGTTACAATTGTTTAAAAACACACTGCAGTGCCTGCCAGCCAAATTCATGTGAACCCTGTTGAGGAAGAGGATGTAAAGATGACATCCAACCAGATTAATGCTGTATCGAATGATTCTGCTGATGCACCTGTTAAATCAGATATTCAGTGTTCTGAAAGGCCGACTTCAGCGGATGCTTCTTTGAGTGCTGCTTGTTCAAGGATTTCAACTCCATCCATTCTGGCTGCTGCTGTTAACTCTGGGTCAGTTGGCAGTTCATTAGCAGCTTCTATGGAAATGGTCCCTCCACCACAAAGTTTAGAGTCCAATAAGAGCTCTAAGGTAAATCATAAATTTGGAATGACATCATTATCTTATGTGACTTCAAATTTCAAGTGAATGTCATTTTCATTTATTTATAGTCTATTGAAGCGAATTTTATGTTTTTATATCACACTATTGTTATTCCCTGGCAATTGTGTCACCTAATTCAGTAATTGCACAATTGATGTTTTGTGCTTTCAATAGCAAAATTAGTTGCCCTGTACTCAATTAACCATCTTCTATTGAGTATATTTTCAGATTATAAAAGCCATTTTTTTTACTAACTAGTCTGGTATTATTTGGGTGATTGTGTAAATTCCTAGAAATTTTGCATCTTGCAAATTGCAATGTAATTTTTTTTGGAGTTGTTAACTGACATAATTTTTTCTTATAGGAATTTAAGCTTAATCCGGAAGCAAAGATCTTCTCTCCATCTTTTACCAACCCTTTATCAGCTACGGCTCCTATGGTACCACCAATGGCTTACCTGCCAAGCAACCCCCCTGTTGTACCTGTTGCTGCTGCTCAGCCGGAAGTTGGAATGAACCCTTATGTACCTCATTCATCTGTGCCTGCTAAGTTTGTACCATATGGTAACTTGACAGCTGGAAATGGTGGCACTGCTGCTCAGTTTTCCCAGCCTGTACGTATGTTTGTTGTTTTTATTTTTTATAATTGTATAGGTACTAATGCCCTTTTTTTGCTAATAGGATCTCTAATCCATCCTCACCTGTCCCCTTTATTTTATTTCTGAACTGTCTCAAATTTGAAAGTTGGGGATGAGCATGACTCAAACCACAATTTCGTTGGTGTGAGTTTGAGGGGCGTATCATTGAGACACCATAACTTTTGCCATTCTCCCCAGACCCTTATCCCTTTTTCTTCTTCTCCTTGCCACCAATATAGTGATGTTACTGTTTCATTATAGACAAACTGAAGGTAGAAAGGGAGTGCTCTTTTTAGAATTCTGTAGCTAGCTTAGCAAAGCTACAATTTTGGTCAAGTTGTTTGTGGATCAGTATTGCTTCAGACATAGTTTGTTGATGTGACTATATATCTAAGGTTACAGGCAACTTATCTTGATGGCAATAGCTTGATGTAGCATTATTTATCATATAGACTGTCATGCCACATGCCCAAGTGCTGGCATTATTGATATGTTCTTTCTAAGGTATCTAGTATGCAAGTTTTATTAACTGAGATATATATTTTATTTTATTTTGTTTTGTTTTTTATTTATTTTTAATGCCCATAGATTGTTGGACATATGGGAGGCAGGACACAGCAAGTTAGATATGCAAGTCACTATCCTGTTCAGGCTGCGCCTGCATATGTGCATCCAAATTCTCAAGCTGTAAGTATTAGGCCAACTTAATCTGCCAGTACTTTTGCTGTTTATTTCTACTTCTTGTAAGTATCAATTGCTGGAAAGAGATATTTTGACATTAACTGCTTATGGATGCTCATCTTGAGTTATAATCTCTCTCTCTGTATTTCTCTATAGGTTATGGTTGGAAGATTAGGGGGGCAGTTTCTTTATGTGCAGCCTGTTTCTAATGTAAGATACATGCCTCTTTAATGATAAGATTGACTAGTTGAATCACTCTGTTCAATAAAGTTAGATTTCTCTCTATTTCTGCTTGGCTGAAACAAGAAGTAGTGGGTATCATGTTAGAAGCAAAGGGAAGTTGTACTGGTTTAATTGATGCAACCTTCTATAACCTTTTATTTTTTGGTTGGTTGATGATATTCTAAAACACGGCTGATTAGATCATTTTAGGCAAACAAACAATGAACCTTGTGTCCTCAGTGTCTGGCTGAAGTGAGGGGACTGGCTGAAGTAAGGAGACTTGAGAGTAGACGCTATGCATTCATATAAGACAGAGATGTAAACTTGCTGACCAAATTATTATAGAGAATTAGTTATAATTTCTTCCTTGCACACAGTGTTACCTATTAACTATGGTTTGGAACTTTCAACAATACATGAAGAAAATAGGGACTCAAACCTATCTTTCATGTTCAATAGATGAAACAAAAAGTGGACCTCTGCATTTATGTTACTTTGTGTTGCATATCAAAGGAGGACAATTACTGTCTCAAGTCAGAGAAGATTGCTCTAGAAATTTGTGCTACTTTTCTACATCCATGTTTTGCGTATTTTGTATGTGATTATTTCAGCAAGTAATTTGCTGATTGCCTAACCACATTCTATTCTGAATTCAAAGGATATGGCTCAGGGTGTGGCAGCTATCTCACCAGTATCTGCACGTCCTCCATTGGCTCCACATCAGGTCCAATTTCCAAAGCATCAAGGTATAAAAACAAATATAAGGATTATATGTGTCGAAATAAATGATGAATATTTCTATAGCAAAAAAGTTATAGATTCTTCCATTTTACTATTCATTACTTCTGCTTGGATAAAGTTTGCTGTCTTAGGTCCGCATTGTCAATTGCATATATGAACTGTCTGCTTAATTGGTTTTCATAGAATTGCAAGAATCTATAATTATTGTTCCTTTATGATGGTAATTTATTATAGAATTTAATTTGTTTCTTAAATGCAGGAACCGCACCAGGTCAAGCGATGCAACTATGTGTGCCTTCACCTCTTATCACTAATGGACTGCAGCCTTTTGCAGTGCCAGGTCACATTCCAGTTCTGCAACCTCCCATCCCCACAACTCGTCCCATTCCAGTGCCAGGATCTAACGGTCTCTACCCATCCAAGTTTCCATAAGTTCTTCTTTTCCTTTTTGTCACCCCATTACCATTTTTTGTTTCAATAAAAATTTTGGTCTATAGTAAGTGTCTGGAGAGCATCCAGTATAGGAGTATTCTTATTCTTTATACACAGAAAATAGCCTTTTTGGTGGAGGTTGGTAATGAAATCCTGATTTTGAACATTGGAGTGAAGTTTGCTCCTTATTTATTTATTTTCCAATTTTCTCTTTCGGGTAGTGGGGGGTGGGAAAATTTTTAGAATGGTTGCTTCTCTGGAGAAGGAATTGTCTGTTGAACAAAGTTTTAGCTGGAATGAAATTATAGCTTCAATAGTTGATCTAAAAGCATCTCTAAATGTTATTTTTTAATCTTCTTTGTGCAACTAACATTGTCAAGCACTTATTATTCTTTATAGATGTTTACAACCTGAATATTTTTCTTTTTGGTTGTTTGTGCTGTTGACTGCCACTACCCAGGACATGATGATAATACTAATCATGTTCTAAATTAACCATGACCATATATTACTTTGGTGATTCCAAAATGTATCCCTCATATATATATATATTGAAAACGTATCCCTTAGATGTTATATAAAGCATTTTCAGTATTGAAAGGAATATATATTTCAGTTCGAAAGGTAGGCAATAGAAGTTTCTGCATTAGGCGTGTAACATCACGCCGTGTGATGCATGTGACCAGTCACATTAAACATTTGTGTCATTGAATGTCATATTATAATTGGTCTAGGTGTGAAGCAATGGTTCTTAAGGAACTTCTGGCTGGCTCTGCAGTCTCAGGAGCCTGGTTCTCCATCATGTTTTCCTGCACAGCCCAAAAGTGCAATGCACATCAGCTTTATTTCGTGTGCGAACACTTGTTAAAGGCTATGAAATCCAACTATCCATTACAAAAGAAAGAAGAAATGTAATATACGAAAACAAATGACTACTGCTTTAGAAGACTTGACTGACTTAAAATGAACAGGGTGTGTATCCAGAGACTTGTTAAAGGTTATGAAATCCAACTATCTATTAAAAAAAACAGAAGAAGAAATGTTATATACAAAAACAAACAACTACTGCTTTAGAAGACTTGACTGACTTAAAATGAACAGGGTGTGTATGCGGAGACTTGTGAGTAATGACAAGCTTAGAACTAAAGAAAATATCAGGGAAAATTACGAATGTGACTTTATCTAACCGTTCACTTTTAAAGACTTTATGGCCGTATCTATTAACTTCGAATGAAGAAGAGGGTGCTCATGAAGAGATGTAAGCTTAAAGGTTAGAACTAAGAACTTGTCAGAGAAATTGATGGATATAAAGTTGACTTTTAATTTGCATTGGATGGTCGACTCTTGAAGACTCAGCCATATATATAGGTTTATGTATAGTTGAGTAATCAAATCAAACTCTTCAACAATCAAAATGGCTGGTGTAAGCAAGCTCACAATAATTGTTTTTCTTTCAATTCTGGTGCTTGTATCAGGGTTGTTACATGTATCTTCTGCACAAGGAGAACCATCAAACATCCCAAGTAAGTGTCTTTGTCTCTATCTCTCTCTTGTTTGTGTTTATTTATATATATATATGTAAATGTAATACTGTGGAGTACTTTGGCTAACTGGCAACTGGTTATATCATGATATGATGAAGACAAGAGCACAGGAGTAGCAGATGACAAGGACAAAATTGTTATACTAAAAAAGAATATCCAAGCAACACATTGGCATATTGTTAGGGGAATTAAAGTTTCTGTCCAACCAAGCGACCCCTATCACGATGATATAGGATATTAGGACGACCTGGACCCAGCAGTGTACATGGGTCTCATCATTATTATGGATCCGGTCATTAAAGATCTTAATAGAAAGTGTTCTATTGATAAAGGAGTGTTTCTTTGTTAATCAAAATATTATGTAACGTATCAATATTATTTATCATATTTTTGGTATTCTTTTTCTCATTTATTAACAAATTGCATACATTAAATGCATGCCTAAATATGAGCAGAAAATTAACTTGTCCTAACTAATTTGGTCATGCTACTTTGCTGACACTTAATACAAATTGAAGAGATTAATATGTGCATAGCATGAACAAAGATAGTAACAATTTCCTACCATTCATACCAATAACAAAAAAGCAGAATTTCCCAACCAGTCAACAACAAAGTCACACTCTCTATAAGTGTGCAGACAACAAAGGAACTCAGAATAAATCACATAATTGCTCACAAAAGTTCCAACCTTTCCTAGAAGGCTATTCAACAGCAAAATGCATACATCTATTTTTTAACTTAGGACTTTGGAGGGAGGCATATGCTCCTCTTTTCCTGCACCTCAAAATGTTATTTTTTCATCTTCATTGTGCAACTAACATTGTCAAGCAGTTACTATTCTTTACAGATCTTTACAGCTTGAATATTTTCCATTTTGGTATTTGTACTGTTGACTGCCACATCCCAGGACAACATGATGATAACACTAGTCATTCTCTAAATTAACCCTGATTACATATATATCACTTTGGATATTCCAAAATGTATCCCTTAGATGTTGTATGAATGCATTTTCAGTATTGAAAGGAATATTTCAGTTCGAAAGGTACGCAATAGGAGTTTTCTGCGTTAGGTGTGGAATTTGAAGAGATTGTTCAATACGTCAGGCATTTAATATCACATCTTGTGATGCACGTGACCAGTCACATTAGACATCTATGTCATTTAGTGTGATATTATTATTGGTCTAGGCATGAAGCAATGGTTCTTATGGAACTTCAGTCTGGCTCTTCAGTCTCAGGAGCCTGGTTGTCCATCTTGTTTTCCTACACAGCCCAAAAGTGCAATGCACATCAGTTTTATGTCTTGTACTTTTGGCACGTAATACATCAATGAATGGGAACACTATTTAAAGGTCTAATAAAAATATGAATGGTGATATCAATTTTTAGCTATATTATGTATAGAAAAACTTTTATTAAAAATTTAGAATACAAAATTTGATCAATTGTTTTTTTTTTTTTTTTTTTATCATCTCAAATATACATTTAAAGAACAAAATAAATTTAATATATATATATATATATTTTCATGTTGAATATAAAAGACCGAGTTTTAAAATTTTGGCCTAAGCCCCAAATAACCTATTATAACCTTGATTAGGCCTTTTTTATTTTTTATTTTTTTCAATATTGATACTTGCATAGGGGTCTATCGTGATAAGCTAAAATGTGTTTTTGAAGTATAGCTCGGGAATCAATTCCCAGAAGACAGGCAACCCATATGGAATGGGGAAAAATTGCTCACAATTTGTGGGACTTAGAAGTAGAACCCACAACCTGTTAAAGGATAAAGTGGGCAGCTTATATGGAATAGACCAAAGGCCTGTGTCTCTTGATTAGGCTCGTTTGTAGAATGAGAGTCAACTTAAAACTTTAAAGAGTGGGTAGGAAAATAAAAATCAATTATATGAACATGGCTAGAGAAGAAGACTGACACTGATTATAATTACTAATATAGAATAATTATGGTTGTGTTTGCATCACTTTTGAAAATGATTTTTCACTTGCAAAAACAATTGGATCACTTTTGATAATGATTTTTCACTTTCAAAAACAATGCATACATATATATATATATATATATATATATCTATGCGTGTGTGTGGTCTAACTTTTTTTTTTTAAATATATTTTTGAAGATGCGTGGAAAACAATTTTTTAACATTTATCAGTCATTTTTTTTAAACAATTTTTTTTCAATTTTTTTTTTTTTTTTACCATTTCCGAAACAAGTTTTTATAACAAACCATTATTTTTTTCCTCCAAACCAATATTACTTATTTTCAAAAATAATACCAAATACATATACATCATTTTCATTTTTTGAAAATAACATTTAACAAATCTTAAAAAACACATTTAGATTTTTAAAAACATCACTTTTTAAAATAGATATTATATTTATTTTTAAAAGTACTTTTCGAAAATACAATTTTAAAAATGAATCTAAACACACCTAGGTTAACACATAAACAAAATCATATAACAAAATTTTTACATCAAATTTGTCCGTCATTTTATGTTTAATCTAGCGAATTACAGATTATGCATAATATTATTTGTTATATGAAGTGTGTAGCAACTTTGCAGAGATTAAGACTTTATTTTTCTATTTCTTTATTTTTTTTCCACACAGAAAAGCCACAAAACACTATCTTTTTTTGAAGAAAGTTAAGATTTTATTTTTCTTCTTTTTTATTATTTCCACACGGAAAAGTCACAAACACTATCTTTCTTAAAAGAAGGTTAAGAGATGATACTTTTCTTTTTTTCTATTTTTTTTTTAATTCGTGTTTATTACATAATTTACAATGAATTCATCTTTTTCTTTTAAAATGATTTAGTGTTGATATGAGCTAATATGAAACTTAAAGGTGAGCATATAAATGTTCCCTCTTGGAAAATGGTATTTGCTTGAAGCATAAAAGCGCTTATCTCTCACTTTGGATGCAACCCATATAAGTGCTTCCACTGCAAAAGCTAAATAGCTATTGTTGATGGTTGCAAAGCAAAATAACTAAAAGGAAAGAAAGACAGCAACAACACTGATCATGTTTGGTTTCATTGCAATGGACTCTGTATTTAAAATCATAAAATGAAGAAATGTGCATGAGAAGGTTAGTGTGGTATTCATAGAATCTCATTGTCCAATCAAAATCACCCATCTAGTAGTAGTATTATGAAAATTCGGAAAGGATGTACCTGATTTCCCTAATAATTACATTGCATCAAGATTTCAAAGACTTAATTGCTAGAGATCCAATTGTGGCATTGGAATATAGCGAAGACTCTAAGTCAATGGAAAAAAGTAAAAATAATTTAAAATTTTTCTAATGTCTTTAGAATATTTTAATTGTCTTTTTTTTTTTTTTTTTTTTTTGTTGCCATTAATTGTTGGAATTTGGAAATCACTCATCTATGAGGGAAGCCTCAAGTGAATGAAAAAGTGGAAATTATTTAAAAACTTTTGCTGCTTCAAAACCAAGGATGTATGAGTTAAACTATGTGTATTACCATGGTTGTACAAGCAAAATGGCACCTGTCTAGTAGGCTTGGAGTAGGGGTGGGCATTTAGGTGTTCAATTTGGTTTCTATTGGAACTGAATCGAACCAATAAAGTCATCAATTCTCAAAATGAGAATAGAGCATGTAGATTTTAAACATTGGAATCGACCTAGACTGAACAAGATCGACTTGGTTCGGTTCAAGTCGATTTCATGTTTAACACCTTTCAAACCCATCAAAACCCACAAACCCAGTAACTCAGTAAATCCCAAACTTCAAACTCACCATTGGTCGGCGATGTGAACACATGAAAACATCAAACTTTAAACTTGAAAACTAGAAACCAGTAACCCAATTAATTCCAAACACAACAAAACTCACAAACTCCAATAATCCCAATAAATCCCAAACACAACAAAACTCACAAACTCAAACAAACCCAATAAATCCCAAAGCATCAAACTTCACAAACCTAGTAACCCACCTTTGATTGGCGTGACGACGACATGGGGTTTTGATCAGTAACTGGATAAGGAAGAAGTAGGAAGGAAGAGATGGAAGAAAAAGAGATTGGCAGTGGGGCGGTAGGGTTTTGATCGACGACATGGGGTTTTGATTAGCAACGGGACAAGAAAGAAGAAGGAACAAGAAAAAGATAGAAGAAGAATAGATCGATAGTGGGTTGTGATTTCTAAAGAATGAAGATTCTAGAAGGGATAAGTGATTTTATATAGAGGCACATGTGAAATTAAACATATGCCCCTCATGTTTAGTGTTTCATGGGTGGGGTTGATTCTAAATACCTAGAGCCGAATTGATCCATAAAACATGGTGTTTTCTAACCATAGGGTCTGAACACCCTTAATTTGAACATGGAAACCGAATCGAACATTTGTGGATCGGGTTGGTTAAGGTTGTTCGGGTCGGTTCCATATTTTTATGCCCACCCCTAGCTAGGAGTAGTCCAGTTTGGAATAGTAGCTAGCTTATTCGATTGTGACTGGAGTTGTAGAAATTCCTTCATCATCACTTTATTAAATTTCTCTGTGGCCTTAGAATCAAGAGAAGACTTAAGTCAATGCAAAAGAAGAAATATTTTTGAGCCATATATGAATATTAAGGAAAGTGAGGAACCATAAGTATATTTTGAATTAAATTTTGAATAAGCTTTTATTTTTCGGGAAAAAAAACAATAATTTTGTCTCTCCAGTTTTATCTTTGTTCTTACAAAAAGTGATTTATTTGCTAGCATAATATCATCAATTGATATATATATATATATATATATATATTTATTGATAAGATCTCCACCTTAGCAAAGATGTTGTGGTCTAGGACTCATAGGAACTATAACAAAGGTTCGAACCATGGATACAAAGACGTTAATTTCTTTAAAAGGAAAAAATAAAAAAAGAATTTATGCTACAATATATGCATTATTATTATTATTATTATTAGATACTGATAAGATTTCCGCCCTTGCAAAGACATTGTGGCCTAGGACTTATAGGAACTGTAGCAAAGGTTCGAACCACGGATACAAAGATTTTAATTTCTTTAAAAAAAAAGTAAAAATGAACTTATGCCGCAATATAGGCATTATAACAATATATGCTATATCAACTTGTTATATATTATTTCTTCTTTAATAGCTTTCTCAGATATTTGATTTCAATTATTCAAGAAAGACAAATAAATAAATAAATAAATTAATTAATTAACAAATAAAAGTGGAAATACCAATAAAATACCAATAAAGGGCTTTAAAAAAATGTTTGCATCATTTGTGTCTCAAAAAACTTAAAATATCATTTGTGTTCAAACCCACATAAAATTGGACAAAATTAACTGTAACACCCCCTACCCATCCTTTCACCAGACGACTTCAAGGGGCGCTACAGTCATATCTCTTTTTACAACATCTTTAATTATAAAACCTTATATTCATTTTTTTTTTTCACATCTAAATACGAAATTTTAAAATCACTTTACAAAACCTTTAAAACATTTTATTTTATGCGGAAAAATTGATAAAGTTTCCCCTGAAATTCGGACTTTCTCAACCTGTTACAAGTCATCATATTCATATCCAACACAAAATTTCCCACAAACATATTCTGAACTGGAACCAAATTCCGTTTGGTTCATCATTTTCCATATCTATCACGTCCCAAAATATTTATACAACTTGATTTTTCTTTACCAAAAACATCATTTTAAATCCAAAAACATATATATATGTGCATGAATACAAATTGAAACTTTTATATACAAAACCAAAGATAACATATATATATATCCAAAAATAAATATATGGTTTTATAATTAAAGATGTTGTAAAAAAGGGATATGACTGTAATGCCCCTTGGAGTCGTCTGGTAAAAGGACGGGTAGATGGTGTTACATTAACCTTCCACCAATCTCTCGTTCTCTTTCATCTCCAATCATCCTCTCCGAGGTCCTTTTAATAAAACATTAAAGTGGGTTTTGAGGGAAAACAATTACATATTTAAAAGTGATTACTATCTTTAAGATTAGTTTTGGTAATTTGAAGGGTGCAAGAATATATATACAATTTCAAAAGTTAATCATATGTGTGAAGAGTAAAGAGGTGTAAAGAGACTTTTATTGAACGGCAATAGAGTCACCCCTAAAACGTATAAAATGATATTGAATTAATGATTTTAAAAAGTATTAACTAAAACCTATTAAGGCAATTATTAATTTGCATTATCTTAATTATGTAACAAAGTTCTATTTATTTATATCATTTCTAAATTAAGTATGTTTAATCATAATGAAAATTCAAGCATGTTAGAAGAACTTTCAAAAGGATGGATCACATGGTAAATGCCTTACACAACTTTTTAGTAAAGAATTTAGAAACGGACACACACATATCTATATGTTCATACTTTTGTCTTATATTAATATTAAGTGATAAAACGGAATTTCCAAAAAAAAAAAAAAAAAAGCGATAAAAAGGGGTCATGGCCATTTTTAAAAATTCGGGGTAATTTCAAAAACACATTTCCAAAGTGGGATGAGCTGGCACAGTGGGTTGGGGTTCTAGTGGGGTCATGCTTTTTTTTTTTTTCCCTTGTTTAGAAAGGATCATGCATTTTTAACCTACCTAATTGACTAACACAATATCAAGCATTTGAATTGAATAACTTGATGGTAATACTAGCCATTATTCTAAAGAACTGAACCATTGGTAAATTTAAATAAATTTGAAAAGTATTCATTAAGAACTGTATACTAATTTTTAATGATTAAATATTAATATTTTTAATAAGCAATAAATTGAATCACAATGAATTTTCAGGATAATTTTAAAAACACAACTTTGAAATGAGATGGGACCGAGCGGGTGGGTAGGTAGATTAGCACCAGCCGAACACTTAAATTGAACAACTTGAAGATCATATTAGTCATTATCCAAGTAAGGGACAAGGATTCTTTATCATTCTTATGTTTTTTTTATTAATCTTTTGATAATATAGTAACATATCATTATTTAAGAAAGTGGATGATACATCATTATTTAAAAAAATGGATGCCCAAGATTGATTGACTTTTTCTCTCTCATATATCATTCAAATTTAATTTTTTCTTATTAAAAAATTAACACCGTGTCAACATCGACAGATAATCTTTGTTCCCAAGTAAATCATAATTATATTGTTAAATGGAAACACGCTGTAAATTAAATATACTTCTATGTTTGACTTGAAAGTTGAAACACAAAGCTTGAAATTAAGAACATGTAAAATTGAGTCTCAAATAATGTGTGATAGTTGATTCTTAGAGATTCCAGGATTATATATGTAGGTTTATATATAGTTGGGCAATTAAATCAATTTCTTCAACAATTAAAATGGTTGGTATTGGTAGGCTCACACTACTTGTTTTGCTTTCAATTCTGCTTCTTACATCAAAGATATTACCTGCAACTACCACACAAGTAGAATTATCAAACATCCCAGAAGCCAGTGAGTCTCTCTCACTCTCTCTCTCTCTCTCTTTTTTTTTTTTTTTTCGTTTTTTCTTTTTTTGAAATGCTCTCTTGTTCTTGTTTGTATTTATGTAAATGTCATACTGTGAAGCACTTTGGTTGATTGGGTGCTTGTTATCTTGGTTTGACGAAGATAAGAGCACAGAAGCAGCAGATGACAAGGATAAAATTGTAGTACAACTGAAGGGTACCCGAGGTATCACAGTGGCATATTGGTAGGAGAATTAAATCTTCTGTTCCTGTAAGCAGAAGGAGAAATGGCCCTGCAGCCCGCGGTGGTGGATCCTAATTAAAATCTTAATAGCAAGTCATTTCTTGATAAATTAATAATTCTTTGTTGATTAGAATATAATGTGACACACCAACATTATTTATCATTTGCTTTGTATTCTCTGTCTCACTATTAGCAGCTTATATACATGTACTTTGAATGTATGCCCAAATAAATAATTAGTTGAGTAGAGAATCAATCAATTTAGAGCTCCTACTTGTTATTAGCCCTTAAAATAAAGAGAACAATTGTGTTTGAAGATCTATATTCAAAGTATGAATAATATCATAACAATTTCCAAGTATTCATGCCAGTAATGGCAACACAAAAATGGCCAATCAGTCAACAACAAAGTTAACCTGATCATTAATGTGCAAACAACAAAGTACCTTAGAAGACACAGTCACCATGTAAAAACCCATAAAAATCACACAATACCCACAAAAAATGCAAGCCTTTCTCAAAGGCTATTTCAACCACAGTAAAGCTCTCAAATACATACATAAAATTTTGGAATTTGAAGAAAAGTTTGCTTCCCTCTTGATCTAAATTTTCATTTTGTGATGAGAGTGGTGGTTGGGGAAAATTTTAGAGTGTAACTTCTCTAGCAAGTAAATAGTCCGTTAAACAACTATAGCAAGAATGGATAGAAAGAAAGTACTGAATTAAAAGCAGCTTCAAATACTTTCATTTATTTCCTTCTAAAATAATCATTGCTATATATATAACATTGGCTATTCTATTAATGCACCCCTCTGCTGTACTTCCTCACAAATGCATGTTCAGTATTAAAATGAACACTCATTTCAGTAAGAAGGCAACGCATGCCCTGAACTCAACAAATGAGCAAAGCCTCCTGTGCCGCTTCATTTTTCTATATAAAAATGCTCATTTATAGAACTTCATTTAATACTGACAACCAGACAAATTCATATAGTTCTTAGCACATCGAATCAATGATGCATCCAGTTTGAGGACAAGTGAGTGCAATAACGTTTTCTCGGGTGTCCAACCTCCCTGTTGCATTATATTCCATAAAAGGATGAAGATTTTCTCCCATAAAAGAGATCCAACGAAACAAGCATTTCAACATCATATAAATATATGAAGAAAATAAAACCAACAAATTACTAAACCAACTGCACTAATAAATGCAGAAAACATGATCACCTGGAGGCATCTGCATAGCTGTTGGTTACAGAAAATCGAAACCTGTATGCATTAATTTAAAAGGCACCATTCAGAATGTCTGACTTTTGTATCTATTTTAAGATAGCAGACCTTCTAAAGAGCTCTTTGATTTCATCTGGAACTTCGTGGAGAAAAAACAGCAACTGCAGGTAGAAATGGATTTGTTCAAGACTGCCAGAAAATCAGACACTCGGTACCCGGGGATAACCATTTTCTTTATCTTCCCGCTCAGCTTCAACGTGGGATTTGGAACCTCTTGCTGGCTCTTCAGTCTGAGCAGACTGGCTGTCTATCATGTTCTCCTGGACAGCCTAAAGAGCATTGAGCACAAATTTTATGTCTTAATCTATTTGCACATAATATAATTACTAAAGGTAAATACTTTATAGTTTAACTCTATATGGGTGCTATCATACCCATAATAGTTAAGTCATTTTGTCAATTCTAAAGTTCTTTAAAGGTTTGGCCAGAGAAGCATCAATAACACCATAAACTACGGAGCACCATGATATCATTTGTAGTTTTTTTGTACTAGTAAAACATATACCTAGTTCTTTAGTGCTATATTTTGAAAAACAAAAAAAAACATACATTTATATCAATTAGAAATTAAGATATTTTACTTTTATGTTCAATTGTAGACATTTTATAAATTTATAGGAATTAACATTGAATTTATAATACATATATATACGGGTTTCTAACAACTTTACTTGTATGATTAACCAACCAATAATCTGATTCACTTCGTAGCTTATTATTTCTTTTGCACAATTAGCCTTGATTAGTTTAAAAGCTACGAGCAATACCAAACTAACCATTATATATCCAAACAGCATAGGCATTTCTCATGATATTCATGATGTTTGAGTACTTGATAAATTTTAGCTTTAGAGGTTTTCTTACTTCTTTGGTTGTGGAAATACTTCGGGTTGAGAAAGAAGAAACGTTGGTCCAAGTGAACGAAGATGATCAAACTGGAGTTGTCATTGCTTTCTAAAGCAATAAAATATCTCAATTATAAAATGAATGAATTGTATAATGGTAATTAAATAGCATACCCCGCATTCCAAAATAAAAATTAAAAAAGGATTTGTTCTATCTGTTTGCTTTTCATCTCATGTTGGATTTGATTGTTTCTTGAGATTTTGTTAGATGTATAATCTAATAAAACTTTAAAATGGGTTTTAAAAAGAGAGAAAAAATTATATAATTGTGAATGATTACTATCTTAAAGTTTAAGGTTAGTTTGGTAATTTTAAAGGGGAAAAGAGTAAATAAATAATTTTAAAATTCGAACATGAGTGCAGAGAGTAAAATCATTTTAAAATATTTTTAATAGGTTAAAATATATATTAAAAAGATGTTAAACTTAAATTATTTTAAAGTATTTAAATTTTTTCAAAAAAAAATGTAAAAATAGTTGTTTGTATTGGCTTAATTTCGTAACAAGACATTTTTACTTGAATAATTTTTTAATTAATCATTGTTGGTCATGTTGAGGAACTTCTAGAGGATAAATCATAAGGTAAGTTCTTTGCACGAGTTCTTAATCTCTCAAAAGAATTTAAAAAAGCACATTAACATTTCATGTCATATTTTAATATTTTTAATAAGCAATAAGTAGATCAATGACAAATTTGGAGTAGTTTCAAAAACACAATTCCAAAGTGGGATGGGTAGGAGGAGCGGGGTGGGACCGGGGTCCCTTGGCAATCGATCATGGTTTCTAACATTCCTAATTGACTGGCATCATCAAATACTAAAATTTAACAACTTGATGTCGGATCCCTTAACGCTCGTGGTTTCTAACATATCTAATTGACTAGCATCATCAAATACTTAAACGACTTGATGGTAATACTAGCACTTATACCAAATGAATCATTGTTGAATTGAATGATTTTAAAAAATATTAATTAAAAACTATACATATATATATAAATTAATTTTATGAGAACAGTATAAACTGACACCAAATAACTAAAATCTTGTTTCACTAGCACCAAAGACCTTACTTGAGTTTTGCTAACACTTTACAAGTAAAAAGTCAATGTTGTCCTTCATTAAACCACTTCAGATTAACTTTTTTAATAAATCTGTTTCTTATTTTTCCAGTTCTAGTGTTTTCTCTTTTCCGGAATCTATATTTTTTTAAACTCTCTTATTCAAAGAACTCTTGGGAATTTATGTGTAAATTTATTAAATATGAATTTATGTTATAAAATCAACAATCTTTTTTTAAATATAGATAATCTATATTTTGACAATAATAATTTTTAATTACTACCATACTTCAAATTAAAGAGTATATTAGAAGAAACGCCAAAGATATTAAATTTAAATAATATGTTATGCAACTTATGATAAAAAAGGGCAGAACATGGAAAACTTAAATAAAATTTCAAATATAATATATGAAATAAAATTATTATATATGCAATATTTGAATATAAATATAAATATAAATAAGAAAGTATATGCAATGAGTTTGAAATAAATATGTATTTTTTTAATCACAAAAATTATTAAGTCAAATATATATGATTTAAAATAAATATACTATAAAAAATTTTTAGGTGGGCTAGGGTAGACATATTATGCTCCATCCTTGTTCTTGAGATTTTATTGGATGTAAAAACTAATAAAACGTTAATATGGGTTTATAGAGAAAAAATTATACGGTTGAAAATGATTACTATCTTTAAGGATGGTTTTGGGTAATTTAATGGGTTTAAAGAGTAAATAAACAATTTTAAAATTGAAATGTGGGTGTGGAGAGTGATGGGTATAGAGAGAAATTTCTTAGATCACAATAAAACCACCCTTAAATAATATGTAAAAAGTTGTTGAACTAAAAAGTTATTAAAAATTATCAATTAAAAACGGTAAGTATTATTTGCATTAGTTTTAATTTGTAATAAACCGTTTTTTGCTTTTATTATTTTTTGATTACGTATTTTTTATCTTAATAAAGATTCAAATTTATTTGATGAACTTTGAGAGGATGAATTACGAGTTTTGCATAAGTTTTCAACCTCTTGAAAGAATTTAGGAACGTGTACATGTTAATCATTTCATGTCATATTAATATTTTTATGTTGATCATTTCATCTCATATTAATATATTTAATAAACAATAAGTGGGCCGACGAATTTGAGGTAATTTCAAAAATATGATTCCAAAGTGGGATAGGTAGTAGGAGTGGCGTGGGGTCCCTATGTGGTTGGGCCTTTTTAACATTTCTAATTAACTGCCACCATCAAACACTTATTAAAATATTTTAAAAAATATTAATTAAAAATAATGTCTATTAATATTTGTTGATTAAGTACTAATATTTTTAATAAGCAATAGGTGTTGTCATGACAAATTTGGGATAATTTCAAAGTGGGATGGGTAGGCGGATTAGCACCAATCCAACATTTAAGTTGGAGTAATTTCAGGTTTCCCAAAATTTTTATCTCAATTCAAATCCAAATGATATTGTATGTAATTTGTCATTATCATCTTATTATTTATAAAATATTGATAACTCATATAACATATTATTTAGACAAAAAATTTAAGACGTCACTCTTCAAATTGAATGCGACAACCATACTAATCATTGTTGAAACAAGTTATATAATTATATTACTAAGAGGAAACACTTAGTAAATGATGGATAATGGACATCTAAAGTTTTTTTCTTTATTAATTCCAAATAATTAGTGGAATAAAAAGATTAAAATACCCTTCCAACTATTAAGTTTGACTAACGGACAATTGACGGAAGGACTAGATTGATGAATTTCTAAAACGTCATGAATGACGGAACTTAAAACATATTAGTGAGTAAAAAAATAATATTTCGTCAAAAGTTAGGGATTATAGTAAAATTTACCTTTCTTTTTAATATCCTCAATTGACGACCACCGTCCAACACTTAAATTAAGCAACTTAACGGTCATAATACTCATTATCCAAATTAGTCATAATTATGTTACTTTTGACATTTTGAGATTCCAAAATATGTAAAGATCCTAATAGAAAGTGTTTTATTGATAAAGTAGTGTTTCTTTATTAATAAAAAATTTATGTAACATATCAATATTATTTATCATATTTTTGGTATTCTCTTTCTCATTTATTAACAAATAGCATACTTTAAATATATGTCTATATATGAGCAAAAAATTGACTTGTCCTAACTAATTTGGTCATAATAATTTGCTGACACTCGCAAATTGAAGAGATTAATATGTGCATAGCATGAACAAAAGATAGTAACAATTTCCTACTATTCATACCAATAACAAAAAAGCAGAATTTGCAAACCAGTCAACATCAAAGTTACACTCACTATAAGTGTGCAAACGAAAATGAACTTAGAATAAATCACATTATTGCTCACAAAAGTTCCAACCTTTCCTAGAAGGCTATTTCAACAGCAAAATGCATACATCTATTTTTTAACTTAGGACTTTGGAGGGAGGTAAATGCTCCTCTTTTCCTGCACCTCAAAATGTTATTTGTTCATCTTCACTGTGCAACTAACATTGTCAAGCACTTACCATTCTTTACAGATCGTTACAGCTTGAATATTTTCTTTTTTAATGGGTTATTTGTACTGTTGACTGCCACATCCCAGGACAACATGATGATAATACTAGTCATTTTCTAAATTAACCCTGATTACATATATACCACTTTGGAGATTCCAAATTGTATCCCTTAAATGTTATATAAATGCATTTTCAGTATTGAAAGGAATATTTCAGTTCGAAAGGTAGGCAGTAGAAGTTTTCTGCATTAGGTGTTGAATTTGAAGAGATTGTTCAATGCGTCAGGTATATAATATCACAACTTGTGATGCATGTGACCGATCACATTAAACATCTGTGTCATTTAGTGTGATATTATTATTGGTCCAGGCGTGAAGCAATGGTTCCTATGGAACTTCAGGCTGGCTCTTCTGTCTCAAGAGTCTGGTTGTCCATCTTGTTTTCCTACACAGCCCAAAAGTGTAATGCACATCAGTTTTACGTCTTGTACTTTTGGCACGAAATACAACAATGAAGGGGAACACTTGTTAAAGGTCTAATTAAAATATGAATGGTGATATCAATTTTTAGCTATATTAAAATTTAGAATACGAAATTTGATCAATTATTTTTTTATCTCAAAAATACTTTTAAAGAACAAAATAAGTTTAATAATTTTTATTTTTTTAATGTTGAATATAAAAGACCGAGTTTTAAAATTTTGGCCTAAGCCCCAAATAACCTATTATAACCCTGATTAGGCTTTTTATTTTTTAGTACTGGTACTTGCTTATGGTTCTTTAGAAATCAGTTGAAATGGGGCTCTGAAGTGTGGTTTGGGGATCAATTCCCAGAAAACAGAAGGGGACAATCCACATAGAGTAGGAAAAAATTGCCAACAATTTATCGAACTTAAGAGTAGAACCCGTAACCTGTTAATGGCTAAAGTGGATAGCTTTTGTGGTCTTACCACAAGACCAAAACTCTAAGTCTCTTGATTAGGCTCGTTTGGAAAATGAGAGTCTACTTAAAACTTCAAAGAGTGGGTAGGAAAATAAAAAATTAATTATATGACTAAAGGAGAAGACCGACATTGATTATAAGCAATAATATAGAATAATTAAGGTTGTGTTTGGATCACTTTTGAAAATAATTTTTCACTTTCAAAAAAAAAAATGCGCAAATGTGTTTAGTCTGATTTTTTAAAATGTATTTTTGAAGTTGTATTTTTGTTCTTTGGGGTTTTCATTTCTATTCATTTCAGTTTTCTTTCAAGCGTCTGTTTGCCTGTTATAATTGTTTAAAAACACGCTGCAGTGCCTGCCAGCCAAACTCATGTGAACCCTGTTGAGGAAGAGGATGTAAAGATGACATCCAACCAGGTTAATGATGTATCGAATGATTCTGCTGATGCACCTGTTAAATCAGATTTTCAGTGTTCTGAAAGGCCGACTTCAGCGGATGCTTCTTTGAGTGCTGCTTGTTCAAGGATTTCAACTCCATCCATTCTGGCTGCTGCTGTTAACTCTGGGTCAATTGGCAGTTCATTAGCAGCTTCGTTGGAAATGGTTCCTCCACCACGAAGTTTAGAGTCCAATAAGAGCTCTAAGTTAAATCATAAATTTGGAATGACATCCTTATCTTATTTGACTTCAAATTTCAAGTGAATGTCATTTTCATTTCTTTATAATTTATCGAAGCGAATTTTATGTTTTTACATACACACTAATATAGTACTATTCCCTGGCAATTGTGTCACCTAATTCAGTAATTGCACAATTAATGTTTTGCGCTTTCAATAGCAAAATTAGTCGCCCTGTACTCAATCAACCATTCTCTATTGAGTATATTTTCAGATTATAAAAGCTACTGTTTTACTAACTAGTTTGATATTATTTGGGTGATTGTGTAAATTCCTAGGAATTTTGCATCTTGCAATGTAAATTGTTTTATTTGTTTTTTATTTTTGTTTGAGGTGTTAACTGGCATAAGTTTTTTCTTATAGGAATTTAAGCTCAATCCGGAAGCAAAGATCTTCTCTCCATCTTTTATCAACTCTTTATCAGCTATGGCTCCTATGGTACCACCAAGCATGGCTTACCTGCCAAGCAACCCCACTGTTGTACCTGTTGCTGCTGCTCAGCCGGAAGTTGGAATGAGCCTTTATGTACCTCATTCATCTGTGCCTGCTAAGTTTGTACCATATGGTAACTTGACAGCTGGAAATGGTGGCATTGCTGCTCAATTTTCCCAGCCTGTACGTAGGTTTGTTGTTTTTATTTTTTATAATTGTATAGGTATTAATGCCCTTTTTTGCTAATAGGATCTCTAATCCATCCTCACTGGTACTTTTTCTTTTTCTTTTTCTTTTTTTTTTTCATTTCCGAACTGTCTCAAATTTGAAAGTTAGGGATGAGCATGACTCAAACCACAATTTCATTGATGTGAGTTTGAGGGGCGTATCATTGAGACGCCATAACTTTTGCCATCCTCCCCAGACCCTAATCCCTTTTTCTTCTTCTCCTTGCCACCAAGATAGTGATGTTAGTGTTTCATTATTGGCAAACTGAAGGTAGAAAGGGAGTACTCTTTTTAGAATTCTGTAGCTAGCTTAGCAAAGCTAAAATTTTGGTCAGGTTGTTTGTGGATCAGTGTTTCTTCAGACATAGTTTTTTCATGTGACTATATATCTAAGGCTACAGGCAACTTATCTTGTTGGCAATAGCTTGCTGTAGCATTATTTATCATATAGACTGTCATGCCACATGCCCAAGTGCTGGCATTATTGATATGTTCTTTCTAAGGTATCTAGTATGCGAGTTTTATTGACTCAGATTTTTTTTTTTAAATGCCCACAGATTGTTGGACATATGGGAGGCAGGACACAGCAAATTAGATATGCAAGTCACCATCCTGTTCAGGCTGCGCCTGCATATGTGCATCCAAATTCTCAAGCTGTAAGTATTAGGCCAACTTAATCTGCCAGTACCGTTGCCGTTTATTTCTACTTCTTGTAAGTTTCAATTGCTGGAGAGAGATATTTTGACATTAACTGCTTATGGATGCTCATCTTGAGTTATAATCTCTCTCTCTGTCTCTCTCTATAGGTTATGGTTGGAAGATTAGGGGGGCAGTTTCTTTATGTGCAGCCTGTTTCTAATGTAAGATACATGCCTCTTTAATGATAAGATTGACTAGTTGAATCACTCTGTTCAATAAAGTTAGATTTCTCTCTATTTCTGCTTGGCTGAAACAAGAAATAATGAGTACCATGTTAGAAGCAAAGAGAAGTTGTAGTGGTTTAATTGATGCAAACTTCTATAATCTTTTATTTTTTGGTTGGTTGATGATATTCTAAAACACGGCTGATTTGATCATTTTAGGTAAACAAACAATGAACTTTGTGTCCCCAGTGTCTGGCTGAAGTGAGGGGACTGGTTGAAGTAAGGAGACTTGAGAGTAGACGCTATGCATCCATATAAGACAGAGATATGAACTTATTGACCAAATTATTATAGAGAATTAGTTATAATTTCTTCCTTGCACACAGTGTTGCCTATTAACTATGGTTTGGAACTTTCAACAATACATGAAGAAAATAGGGACTCAAACCTATCTTGCATGTTCAATGGATGAAATAAAAAGTGGACCTCTGCATTTATGTTACTTTGTGTTGCATATCAAAGAAGGACAATTACTGTCTCGAGCCAGAGAAGATTGCTCTAGAAATTTGTGCTGCTTTTCTACATCCATCTTTTGCTTATTTTGTACGTGATTATTTCAGCAAGTAATTTGCTGATTGCCTAACCACATTCTCTTCTGAATTCAAAGGATATGGCTCAGGGTGTGGCAGCTATCTCACCAGTATGTGCACGTCCTCCATTGACTCCGCATCAGGTCCAATTTCCAAAGCATCAAGGTATAAATAAAGACAAATATAAGGATTATATGTGTCGAAATAAATGATGAATATTTCTATAGCAGAAAAGTTATAGATTCTTCCATTTTACTATTCACTACTTCTGCTTGGATAAAGTTTGCTCTCTTAGGCCCGCAATGTCAATTGTATATATGAACTGACTGCTTAATTAGTCTTCACAGAATTGCAAGAATCTATAATTATTGTTCCTTTATGATGGTAGTTTATTATAGAATTTAATTTGTTTTTTAAATGCAGGAACTGCACCTGGTCAAGCTACGCAACTCTGTGTGCCTTCACCTCTTATCGCTAATGGACTGCAGCCTTTTGCAGTGCCAGGTCACATTCCATTTCTGCAGCCTCCCATTCCTACAACTCGTCCCATCCAGTGCCAGGATCTAACGGTCTCTACCCATCCAAGTTTCCATAAGTTCTTCTTTTCCTTTTTGTCACCCCGTTACCATTTTTTGTTTCAAAAAAAATTTTGGTCTATAGTAGTTGTCCGGAGATCATCCAGTATAAGAGTATTCTTATTCTTTATACACAGAAGATAGCCTTTTGGTGGAGGATGGTAATGAAATCCTGATTTTGAACATTGGAGTGAAGTTTGCTCCTTATTTATTTATTTATTTTCCAATTTTCTCTTTCGGGTAGTTGGGGGTGGGAAAATTTTTAGAATGGTTGCTTCTCTGGAGAAGGAATTGTCTGTTGAACAAAGTTTTAGCTGGAATGAAATTATAGCTTCAAATATTTGATCTAAAACCATCTCTAAATGTTATTTTTTTATCTTCTTTGTGCAACTAACATTGTCAAGCACTTATTATTCTTTACAGATCTTTACAGCCACTGCCACTACCCAGGACAACATGATGATAATACTAGTCATTTTCTAAATTAACCATGACTATGTATTACTTTGGTGATTCCAAAATGTATCCCTTATATATATATATATATATAGAAAACGTATCCCTTAGATGTTATATAAAAGCATTTTCAGTATTGAAAGGAATATATATTTCAGTTCAAAAGGTAGGCAATAAAAGTTTCTGCATTAGGCGTGTAACATCACGCCGTGTGATGCATGTGATCAGTCACATTAAAAATTTGTCATTGAGTGTGATATTATAATTGGTCTAGGCGTGAAGCAATGGTTCTCATGGAACTTCAGGCTGGCTCTGCAGTCTCAGGAGCCTGGTTCTCCATCATGTTTTCCTGCACAGCCCAAAAGTGCAATGCACATCAGTTTTATTTCTTGTACGAACACTTGTTAAAGGCGATGAAATCCAACTATCCATTACAAACACACACACAAAAAAAAAAAAAAAGAATGTTATATACAAAAACAAATGACTACAGCTGTGGAAGACTTGACTGACTTGAAATGAACAAGGTGTGTATGCAGAGACTTGTGAGTAATGACTAGCTTAAAACTAAAGAAAATATTAAGGAAAATTGTGAATGTAATGTTATCTAAACGTTGACTTCTGAAGACTTTATGGCCATATTTATTGACTTAAAATGAAGAAGAGGGTGCCCTTGCAGAGACGTCAGCTTAAAGGTTGGAACTGGGAACTTGTCAGAGAAATTGATGAATGTCAAGTTGACTTTTAATTTGCATTGGATGGTCGACTATTGAAGACTCAGCCATATATATAGGTTTATATATAGTTGAGTAATCAAATTAATCTCTTCAACAATCAAAATGGCTGGCATTAGCAAGCTCACAATACTTGTTTTTCTTTCTATTATGGTGCTTACATCAAGGTTGCTCTATGTATCTTCTGCACAAGGAGAACGATCAAACATCCCAAGTGAGTGTCTTTGTCTCTCTATCTCCCTCTTGTTTGTGTTTATTTATATATAAGTAAATGTAATACTGTGGAGTGCTTAGGCTAATTGGCAACTTGTTATCATGATATGAATGAAGACAAGGGCACAGGAGTAGCAGATGACAAGGACAAAATTATTATGCAAAAGAAGAATACCAAAGCAACACATTGGCATATTGTTAGGGGAATTAAACTTGGTGTCGTACCAAGTGTCCCCAGTCACGACGGTATAGGATCTACACCCATAGGTAGTCATGACAGTATAGGAAAATCTAGACCCTGAGGTGGACATGTATTTCATCATTATTTTTGATCCGGTCATTAAAGATCCTAATAGAAAGTGTTTTATTTATAAAGTAGTGTTTCTTTGTTGATCAGAATATTATGTAATGTATCAATATTATTTATCATCTATTAGCAAATTGCATACTTTAAATGTATGCTTAAATATGAGCAGAAAATTAACTTGTCTTACCCAATTTGGTCATGCTATTTTGCTGACACTTTCAAATTGAAGAGATTGATATGTGCATACCATGAACAAAAGATAGTAACAATTTCCTATTATTCATACCAATAAATAAAAAAAGAAGAATTTGCCAACCAGTCAACAACAAAGTTACACTCACTGTAAGTGTGCAAACAACAAATGAACTCAGAATAAATCACATTATTGCTCACAAAAGTTCCAACCTTTCCTAGAAGGCTATTTCAACGACAAAAGACATGTATCTGTTTTCTAACTAGGGACTTTGGAGGGAGGTATATGCTCCTCTTTTCCTGCATCTCAAAATGTTATTTTCTTTATCTTCATTGTGCAACTTACATTGTCAAGCACTTTTTTTTTTTTTTTTTTTTTTGAGGACGTCAAGCACTTATTATTCTTTACAGATCTTGACAGCTTGAATATTTTCCTTTTTGGTTATTTGTACTGTTGACTGCCACGTCCCAGGACAACATGATGATACTACTAGTCATTTTCTAAATTGGCCATGACTATATATTACTTTGGAAATTCCAAAATGAATCTCTTAGATGTTATATAAAAGCATTTTCAGTATTGATAGAAATATTTCAGTTCGAAAGATAGGCAATAGGAGTTTCTGCGTTAGGTGTGGAATTTGAAGAGACTCTTCACTGCGTCAGACATATAATATCATGCGTAGTGATGCATGTGACCGATCACATTAAACATTTGTGTCATTTAGTGTGATATTATTATTGGTCTAGGCGTGAAGCAATGGTTCTTATGGAACTTCAGGCTGGCTCTTCAGTCTCAGGAGCCTAGTTGTCCATATTGTTTTCCTACACAGCCCAAAAGTGCAATTCACATCAGTTTTATTTCTTGTACTTTTGGCACGTAATACATCAATGAATTGGAACACTTGTTAAAGGTCTAATAAAAATAGGAATGGTGATATCAATTTTTAGCTATATTAAAATTCAGAATACAAAATTTGATCAATTGGTTTTTTATCTCAAAAATACTTTTAAAGAACAAAATAAATTTCATAATTTTTATTTTTTTTAATGTTGAATATAAAAGACCGAGTTTTAAAATTTTGGCCTAAACCCCAAATAACCTATTATAATCCTGATTTTTTTTTAGTATTGGTACTTGTTTAGGGTTCTATCAGGATCAGCTGAGATAAGACTCTGGCGCATGACTTGGGGATCAACTCCCAGAAGATAAAAAGAGGCAACCCACATATAGTAGGAAAAATTGCACATAACTTATGGAACTTAGGAGTAGAACCTACAACTTGTTAAAGGCTAAAATGGACAGCTTTTGTAGTCTTATCACTAGACCAAGGCCCTGTGTCTCTTGATTAGGCTTGTTTGGAGAATGAGAGTCTACTTAAAACTTCAAAGAGTGGGTAGGAAAATAAAAACTTAATTATATGACTAGAGGAGAAGACCGACATTGATTATATATAATAATATGGAATAATTAAGGTTGTGTTTGGATCACTTTTTAAAATGATTTTTCATTTTAAAAAAAAAAAGTGCAAATGAGCTTGGTCTGATTTTTTTAAATTTATTTTTGAAAATGCATGGAAAACAACTTTTTCACACTTATTACTCGAAAGTTAAAAAATATATATATATTTTAATGTTTTCCACCATTTCCAAAAGAAGTTTTTATAACAAACCATTATTTTTTTTCTCCAAACAAATATTACTTATTTTAAAAAATAATACTAAATATATATACATCATTTTCATTTTCGGAAAGTAACATTTAACAAATCTTAACAAACAAGTTTAGGTTTTCAAAAACATCACTTTTTAAAAATATTTTTCGAAAATACCATTTTAAAAACGAATATAAATACGCCAAAGTTAACATATGAACAAAATCATACAACAAAATTTTTACATCAAATTTGTCCATCATTTTAAGTTTAGTCTAGTGAATTATAGATTATGCGTAACATTATTTGTTATATATGGATTGTGTAGCAAGTCTACGAAGATTAAGACTTTATACTTCTACTTCTTTATTCTTTTTCCATACAAAAAGGCCACAAAGCACTATCTTTTTTAAAAAAGTTAAGACTTTATTTTTTTACTTTTTTATTTTTCCCACACAGAAAAGTCACAAACACTATTTAAAAGGTTAAAAGAGGATACTTTTCTTTGTTCTATTTTTTTTTTTCTTTTTTCATTTGTGTTTATTACATAATTTACAATAGATTTCTCTTTTTCTTTTGAAATGATTTAGTGTTGGTATGAGCTAATATGAAACTTAAAAGTGAGCATGTAAATGTTCCCTCTTAGAAAATGGTATCAGCTTGAAGCATAAAAGTGCTTGTCTCTCACTTTGGATGCAACGCACATAAGTGCTTCCACTACAGAAGCTAAATATATAGCTACTGTTGATGGTTGCAAAGAAAAATAACTAAAAGAAAAGAAAAGCTACAACAACATTAATCACGTTTGGTTTCATTGCAATGGACTCTGTATTTAAAATTAAAAAATGAAGAAATGTGCATAAGAAGGTTAATTGGTGTAATATTCATAGAATCTCATTGTCAAATCAAAATCACCCATCTAGTAATAGTACTATGAAAATTTGGAAAGCATGTTCCTAATTTCCTTGATAATTATGTTGCATCAAGATTTCAAAGACTTGATTTCCAAAGATCCCATTGTGGCATTGGAATATAACAAAGACTTCAAGTCAACCGAAAAAAGTGAAAATAATTTAAAATTTTTCTAATGACTTTTGGAAATTTTAATTGTCTTTGTCACTTCTTTCCATCAATTGTTGGCATTTGAAAATCACCTATCTATTAGGGAAGCCTCAAGTGAATGAAAAAGTGGCAATTATTTAAAATAATTTGCTGCTTCAAAACCTTTCTAAATAATTGTCTTTGTTGCTCCTTAATATCCCATCAATCCTTGGAGTTACATGAATTGTAAAGTACAAAATTTGTAGGAATAATGTGCTTTCAAATTAAAAAAGAAAAAATATAATTTCCAAATTAAACAGACATCAGAACTCTATTTTGAAAGAATTAATAGAGTACTTTTATATGACTATTTTATGGTGTTAAACAAAAATTGATTGAGGTATTACGTGTTAAACTATGCGTATTACCATAGTTGTGCATGCAAAATGCCACCAGTCTAGTAGGCTAAGGGTAGTCCAATTTGGAATAGTAGCTAGCTTATTCGATTGTGATTGGAGTTGTAAAAATTCCTTCATCATCACTTTATTAGATTTTACTGTGGCCTTGGAATCTATAGAAGACTTAGGTCAATGCAAAAGAAGAAATTTTTTGGAGCCATATGAATATTAAGGAAATTAAGGAACTAGATGAATATTTTGAATTAAATTTTGAATGAGTTTTTATTTTTCCAAAAAAATAAAAAAGGAATAAACACTAATTTTGTCTCTCTAATTTTATCTTTGTTCTTTCGAAAAGTGATTTATTTGCTAACATAATATCATTAATTGATATATATATATATATATATTTTATAAGATTTTCAGCCTAGCAAAGACGTTGTGGTCCAGGACTTATAGGAACAATAACAAAGATTTGAACCATGGATACAAAGACTTTAATTTCTTTAAAAAGAATAAAAAAGAACTTATGCTGCAATATAGACATTATAGTAATATATGCTGTATCACCTTGTTATACATTACTTCGTGTTAATAACATTCGCAGATAAGAAACTCAACAAAAACTTAAATTAACAAATAAAAGTGGAAATAACTAAGGTCAAGATGGGGCCAGACGGAGAGAACAAACCCCGCACTTGCCCTACTTTAGAAATAGGTTTTCGAAACTACCACGGATTTCATCCTTAACTCCCTTACTTTGATTTAACCCTGCCTCATGTAGGGCAGGGTTGGGCTTTTTTATTTTTATTCTTTTACCTTAATTTATTAGTGCCATCCAACAATTGACTAGCACCTTCCAACACTTAAATCAATCAACTTAATGGTCATAATACTCATTGTCCAAATTAATCATAATTATGTTATTTTTGACATTTTGAGATTCCAAAATATATCCCTTTCATATTACATAAACACATTTTTAGCATTGAGGGAAATATATTAGTTCAACTGGTTAAGAATTCTTATTTCAACCTAAAGGCGACACTTTAAGAAATTTTTTGGTACACTAAGTTTATAATTATCACACCGTAATATTGCACACTTATATCATATAGATTAATATTAATAATCCAGGTCAAAGAAGTTTTTCGTACATTTTCCTATACAACCTAGATCTTTTGTATTTTCTACAGAAATATATCGATTGAATGGAAACAACTTGGTAATAGCAATGAATGCTTACTAACTAGAAATAGAACAAATAGAACAAATAAAAAGCAAAAGATTACTAACTTACAAGACCGACCTAAAAGTATGCAAAGACTTAATAAGAAGAGCTCTATACTTTCCCTGGTAAACAAGCATGCTTGACATGAAAGTTGAGCGACAGAAGGAAGAAAATGTCAAAGAAAATGATGAATATGAAGAAAATTTGGGATTGATGACTCTTTAAGACTTCATGGCCCCATATATCGGTTTACATATAGTTGAGTAATCAAATTAATCTCTTCAACAGTCAACATGGATGGCAACTGCAAGTTTATACTACTTGTTTTTCTTTCAATTCTGCTGCTTACATCGAGGAAGTTACATGTATCTTCTGCACGACTGGAACCATCAAACACCCTAGAAGCCGGTGAGTCTTTCCCTTTATCACCCTTGTTTGTGTTTGTATATATGTAAATGTATTGTCTGGCTAATTAGGTACTTGTATCGTGATTTGATAAAGACAAAAGCACAGGAGTAGCACATGACAAGGACCAACTTGTAGTACAACAGAAGGGTGCCCAACTTACCTCTTCTTATCCTAAATCAGTGCTGGGAAAGGCCGCAGGAGAGTCAGTGCACCCACTTCCCCCACCCTGATTCAAAATCCTGTGATTAAAGGAGATCCTATAGCAAATATTTTCTTGACCAATTAATAATTTCCTATTTATTAGAATATTAAGATCCTATAGCAAGTATTTTCTTGATGAATTAATAATTTCGTATTAATCAGAATATTATGTTATTATTCATCATTTTCATTGTGTTCTCTTTCCCACTATTAACAACTTATATATTTCTTTGTGTTCCTTTTCTTGCTATTAACAACTTATATACTGCGAACGTATGCCCAAATAAAAAGTTAGTTGAGTAGATGATCGACTAATTTGAACCTGTTGCTTTGCTCTCATCAGTTCCTTAAAAATAAAGAGTTTGGTAATGTTTCCTTATCTATGTTCAAAATATGTTAACAATTTCCAGTATTCATACCAATAACAGCAAATTAAGGAAAATTTGCCAATCAGTCAACAATAGAATTAACTTCTCTATAAGCGTGCAAACAACAATATAACTCGGTAGACATCTTGTAACAAGATTAACTTCTCTGTAAATGAGAAAACAACAAAATAATTCAGAAGACACCATGTAACCACCCATAAAAATCACACAATACCACCAAAACTTCCAGCCTTTCCTAGAGGCTATTTCAATAACAGTAGAGCTCTACAAATACACAGATCAAATTTTGGACTTTGGAGGTAAGATTGTTTCTATGGTTTCATTTTCGCCCTTTGGGAGAGTGGTGGGTGGATAAAATTTTGGATGTGTAACTTCTCTAGAAAGTAAATAGTCTGTTAAACAACTATAACAGGAATGGAGACAATACTGAAATGAAAACAGCTCCATTACTTTCACTCTATTTCCTTCTAAAATACTCATAGTTTAAAATGTATCATTCTGCTGTTTATCCTCATAAATTCATATTTAGTACTAAAATTAATACTCAGTTCAGTAGGCAGGCAGTGCAAGTCCTAAACTTACCAAATGAGCAAAATCACCAGTGCCACTTGTGTTTCATCTTTCTATGTAACAGTACTCATATATGGAACTTTACTTATTAATACCGACAGCCATGAACCATGTATATAGTGCAACCACGTATATAGTGCTCAGCACATCGAATTATGATATATCCAGTGTGAGGATGAGTGCATAACTTTTCCTCTGGTGTCAGACGTCCCTGTTGCGTAATATTCCATAAAAAAGATCAAGGAAACAAGCATTTTAAATTAACTAGAATATGAAGAAAACAAAACCAACAAATTACTAAACCAACTGTACTAGTAAATGCGGACAACAAGATCACCTGGAGGCATCTGCATTGATGTTGATTACAGAAAAACAAAACTTGTATCTATTTAAAAAGCACTATTCCTTTTTTGGGCAACTAAAATGCAGCTGGTTTTCAAATATGCAGACTGTAAATATCCATAGATATGAAGCTAAAATTTGGCGATTTTGTTGAAGGGGATGGAGTTACTTTGATCCGATGAAGGGGATGAAGGGGATGGAGTTACTTTGTCTGATTTTGGATGAAGATGAAATGAACATTGAACCATGTATGATTTTGTTTAATTTGATGAAGACGAGGTGAACACCGTCTGATTTTGGATGTTGAAGAACAAGACCATTTTTTTTTTTGAATTTTTTTAACTATTAACCCTTTTTTTAAATTTTTTTACACAAATCTCTACTGTCCATTTGTTGTAATGGACAGCAAAGATTTCAATGATTTTGTTTTTTTAATTTTATAACATTTCTATACCCTTGAATTTTTTTTTTTTATAAATTTTTTATTCTATTTTATAATTTAATTTATTTTTTAATTTAATTTTTTAATTAAATCTCTACCATCCATCACAATTTTGATGGATAATGGACATCTAAAGTTTTTTTCTTTATTAATTCCAAATAATTAGTGGAATAAAAATATTAAAATACCCTTCCAACTATTAAGTTTGACTAACGGACAATTGACGGAATGACTAAATTGATGAATTTCTAAAAGATTATGAATGACGGAACTTAAAACATATTAGTGAGTAAAAAAATAATATTTCATCAAAAGTTAGGGATTACAGTAAAATTTTCCTTTCATTTTAATTTCCTCAATTGACTACCACCGTCCAACACTTAAATTAAGCAACTTAATGGTCATAAAACTCATTATCCAAATTAGTCATAATTATGTTACTTTTGACATTTTGAGATTCCAAAATATGTAAAGATCCTAATAGAAAGTGTTTTATTGACAAAGTAGTGTTTCTTTATTAATAACAAATTTATATAACGTATCAATATTATTTACCATATTTTTGGTATTCTCTTTCTCATTTATTAACAAATAGCATACTTTTAATATATGTCTATATATGACCAAAAAATTAACTTGTCCTAACTAATTTGGTCATAATACTTTGCTGACACTCGCAAATTGAAGAGATTAATATGTGCATAGCATGAACAAAAGATAGTAACAATTTCCTACTATTCATACCAATAACAAAAAAGCAGAATCTGCCAACCAGTCAACATCAAAGTTACACTCACTATAAGTGTGCAAACGAAAGATGAACTTAGAATAAATCACATTATTGCTCACAAAAGTTCCAACCTTTGCTAGAAG
Source organism: Nephelium lappaceum (assembly GCA_021234005.1). Lineage (NCBI taxonomy): Eukaryota > Viridiplantae > Streptophyta > Magnoliopsida > Sapindales > Sapindaceae > Nephelium > Nephelium lappaceum. Next base: position 33,374,606 of record CM037996.1, read on the forward strand.
GCTATTTCAACAGCAAAATGCATACATCTATTTTTTTAACTTAGGACTTTGGAGGGAGGTATATGCACCTCTTTTCCTGCACCTCAAAATGTTATTTTTTCATCTTCATTGTGCAACTAACATTGTCAAGCACTTACCATTCTTTACAGATCTTTACAGCTTGAATATTTTCTTTTTTAATGGGTTATTTGTACTGTTGACTGCCATATCCCAGGACAACATGATGATAATGCTAGTCATTTTCTAAATTAACCCCGATTACATATATATCACTTTGGAGATTCCAAATAGTATCCCTTAGATGTTATATAAATGCATTTTTAGTATTGAAAGGAATATTTCAGTTCGAAAGGTAGGCAGTAGAAGTTTTCTGCATTAGGTGTGGAATTTGAAGAGATTGTTCAATGCGTCAGGCATATAACACCTTGTGATGCATGTGACCGATCACATTAAACATCTGTATCATTTAGTATGATATTATTATTGGTCCAGGCGTGAAGCAATGGTTCCTATGGAACTTCAGGCTGGCTTTTCCGTCTCAAGAGCCTGGTTGTCCATCTTGTTTTCCTACACAGCCCAAAAGTGTAATGCACATCAGTTTTATGTCTTGTACTTTTGGTACGAAATACAACAATGAATGGGAACACTTGTTAAAGGTCTAATTAAAATATGAATGGTGATATCAATTTTTAGCTATATTAAAATTTAGAATACGAAATTTGATCAATTGTTTTTTCATCTCAAAAATAGTTTTAAAGAACAGAATAAGTTTAATAATTTTTATTTTTTTTAATGTTGAATATAAAAGACCGAGTTTTAAAATTTTGGCCTAAGCACCAAATAACCTGTTATAACCCTGATTAGGTTTTTTATTTTTTAGTACTGGTACTTGCTTATGGTTCTTTCGGAATCAGCTGAAATGAGGCTCTGAAATGCGGTTTGGGGATCAACTCCCAGAAGACAGGAGGGGACAATCCACATAGAGTAGAGAAAAATTGCCAACAATTTATCGAACTTATGAGTAGAACCCATAACCTGTTAAAGGCTAAAGTGGATAGCTTTTGTGGTCTTTCCACAAGACCAAAACTCTAAGTCTCTTGATTAGGCTCGTTTGGAGAATGAGAATTTAATTAAAACTTCAAAGAGTGGGTAGGAAAATAAAAAATTAGTTATATGACTAAAGGAGAAGACTGACATTGATTATAAACAATAATATAGAATAATTAAGGTTGTGTTTGGATCACTTTTGAAAATGATTTTTCACTTTCAAAAAAAAAAAAAAAAAGTGCAAATGTGTTTAGTCTGATTTTTTAAAATGTATTTTTGAAGTTGCATGGAAAACAACTTAATAACATTTATTACTCGAAAGTTTAATAAAAAAAAAAAATTATGTTTTCCACCATTTCCAAACAAGTTTTTATAACAAACAATTATTTTTTTCTCCAAGCAAATATTACTTATTTTAAAAAAAAAATAATACCAAATTTATGTACATCATTTTAATTTTCTGAAAGTAACATTTAACAAATCTTAACAATCAAGTTTAGGTTTTCAAAAACATCACTTTTTAAAATAGATATGATATTTATTTTTAGAAATACTTTTCAAAAATATCATTTTAAAAACGAATATAAACACGTCAAAGTTAACATATAAACAAAATCATATAACAAAATTTTTACATCAAATTTGTCCGTCATTTTAAGTTTAGTCTAGTGAATTGTAGATTATGTATAACATTATTTGTTATATGGAGTGTGTAATAAGTCTACAGAGATTAAGACTTTATTTTTCTAGTTTTTTATTTTTTTCCCTACAAAAAGCCACAAAACACTATGTTGTTTAGAAGAAAATTAAGACTTTATTTTTCTACTTTTTTTATTTTTTCCACGTGGAAAACTATCTTTCTTAGAAGAACGTTAAGAAATGATACTTCTCTTTGTTCTATTTTTTTTTTTTCATTTGTGTTTATTACATAATTTACAATGGATTCCTCTTTTTCTTTGGAAATGATTTAGTATTGATATGAGCTAATATGAAACTTAAAGGTGAGTGTAAATGTTCTCTCTTGGAAAATGGCATATGCTTGAAGCGTAAAAGTGCTTCTCTCTCACTTTGTATGCAACCCACATAAGTGAATTCACGACGAAAGCTAAATATATAGCTACTGTTGATGGTTGCAAAGAAAAATAATTGAAAGAAAAGAAAAGATGCAACAACAATGATCACGTTTAGTTTTATTGCAATAGACTTTGTATTTAAAATTATAAAATGATGAAAGGTGCATGAGAAGGTTAATTAGTGTGGTATTCATAGAATCTCACTGTACAATCAAAATCACCCATCTAGTAATAGTACTCTAAAAATTTGGAAAGGATGTACCTAATTTCTCTTATAATTACGTTGCATGAAGATTTCAAAAACTTGATTGCTAGAGGTCCCATTGTCGCCTTGGAATATAACGAAAACTCCAAGTCAATTAGAAAAAATGAAACTAATTAAAAATTTTCTAATGACTTTTGGAAATTTTATTTGTCTATATTGCTTCTTTCCATCAATTGTTGGAATTTGGAAATCACCCATCTATTAGGGAAGCCTCAAGTGAATGAAAAAGTGGAAATTATTTAAAATAGTTTGCTGCTTCAAAACCTTTCTAAATAATTTTGTCTTTGTTGCTCCTTAATATCCAATCAATCCTTAGAATTACATGAATTGTAAAGTACAGAATCTGTAGGAATAATGTGCTTTCAAACTAAAAAAGAAAAAATATAATTTCCAAATTAAACAGACATCAGAACTCTATTTCGAAAGAATTAATAGAGTACTTTTATATGACTATTTTATGGTGTTAAACAAAAATTGATTGAGGTATTATGTGTTAAACTATGTGTATTACCATAGTTGTGCATGCAAAATGCCACCAGTCTAGTAGGCTAAGAGTAGTCCAATTTGGAATAGTAGCTAGCTTATTCGATTGTGACTAGAGTTGTAAAAATTCCTTCATCATCACTTTATTAGATTTTACTGTGGCCTTGGAATCTATAGAAGACTTAGGTCAATGCAAAAGAAGAAATTTTTTGGAGCCATATGAATATTAAGGAAATTAAGGAACTAGATTAATATTTTGAATTAAAATTTGAATGAGTTTTTATTTTTTTTTAAAAAATAAAAAAGGAATAAACACTAATTTTGTCTCTCTAGTTTTATCTTTGTTCTTACAAAAAGTGATTTATTTGCTAACATAATATCATTAATTGATATATATATTATAAGATTTTTAGCCTAGCAAAGACGTTGTGGTCCAGGACTTATAGGAACAATGACAAAGATTTGAACCATGGATACAAAGACTTTAATTTCTTTAAAAAAAAATAAAAAGAACTTATGCTGCAATATAGACATTATAGTAATATATGCTCCATCACCTTGTTATACATTATTTCTTGTTAATAACATTCGCAGATAAGAAACTCAACAAAAACTTAAATTAACAAATAAAAGTGGAAATACCAATGAAATACATTAAAAAAAAGAAAAAAGTCATCATCATTTACGTTCCAAAAAACTTAAAATTTTATTTGTATGCTAACCCACATAAAATTAGACAAAATTAACCTTCCATCAACCTCTCCTTCTTTTTCATCTCGGGTCATCCTCTTTGACGTCCTTTTAATAAAACATTAAAGTGGGTTTTGAGGGAAAAAAATTACATATTTAAAAGTGATTACTATCTTTAAGATTAGTATTGGTAATTTGAAGGTGCAAGAGCATATAAACAATGTCAGAAGTTAAACATATGGGTGGTGATTAAATAGGTCTAGAAAGAATTTTATTGAACGGCAATAGAGTCACCCCTAAAAAGTGTAAAAAGACATTGAATTAATGATTTTAAAAAGTATTAACTAAAATCTGTAAAGGTAATTATTAATTTGTATTGTCTTAATTCTGTAACAAAGTACTATTTGTATTCTTTTTATCATTTCTTTTGTTGAAAGCAGTTTATTTTGTTAGATCATTTTTATCTTGTTGAACATATGACAGTTTTGTAATCTCATTAGTTATACAATTGGGCTAGGTATTGCGATTTTTTTGTTTGGATTAAAAATTCTTGCATCTTGTTTTTGTGTATATGTATGTATGTATGTATGTATTGAAAGATATTATAAATACATCAGAATTCAGAATGTTCATTTGTACACTTTTTTTTTTTTTTTGTTTATAATTACAATGGTTACTGATAGTAGTTACAAATATCTGTAAAAGAAAGTTCAAAAAAATTGACCCTAGGCCAACAACAGCGGCTTAAAGGCCCAAAAAGATTCAAAATCATGTTAGAAAGGTTGTTTAACTTAAAGGCGCAAAAGGGCCCATAAGCGGTCTGGAATGAATTGAACCGAACTGAGCAAAAGCATGTTCTGTTCAACTCAGGTCCACACTCTTAGCTGGTTTAGTTTGATTTAAATTTTAAAATTGAACTGAACTGTGCCCACCCTTAATCAGGAATTTAGCAGGAAGATGCCGTCAGCTGATTTATAAACTATTTTAATATAGAATTTAATGATGAAATGCTTCAAGATCATGATCCCCTTAAGTGTTTGAATTTTTCTTGTTCCCCCTGTTCCGTGTGTTCTTTGGGGTTTTCATTTCTATTCATCTCAGTTTTCTTTCAAGCGTCTGCTTGCCTGTTATAATTGTTTAAAAACACACTGCAGTGCCTGCAAGCCAAACTCATGTGAACCCTGTTGAGGAAGAGGATGTGAAGATGGCATCCAACCAGGTTAATGATGTATCGAATGATTCTGCTGATGCACCTGTTAAATCAGATATTCAGTGTTCTGAAAGGCCGACTTCAGCGGATGCTTCTTTGAGTGCTGCTTGTTCAAGGATTTCAACTCCATCCATTCTGGCTGCTGCTGTTAACTCTGGGCCAGTTGGCAGTTCATTAGCAGCTTCTATGGAAATGGTCCCTCCACCACGAAGTTTAGAGTCCAATAAGAGCTCTAAGTTAAATCATAAATTTGGAATGACATCCTTGTCTTATTTGACTTCAAATTTCAAGTGAATGTCATTTTCATTTCTTTATAATTTATCGAAGCGAATTTTATGATTTTACATACACACTAATATAGTACTATTCCCTGGCAATTGTGTCACCTAATTCAGTAATTGCACAATTAATGTTTTGCGCTTTCAATAGCAAAATTAGTCGCCCTGTACTCAATCAACCATTCTCTATTGAGTATATTTTCAGATTATAAAAGCTACTGTTTTACTAACTAGTTTGATATTATTTGGGTGATTGTGTAAATTCCTAGGAATTTTGCATCTTGCAATGTAAATTGTTTTATTTGTTTTTTATTTTTGTTTGAGGTGTTAACTGGCATAATTTTTTTCTTATAGGAATTTAAGCTCAATCCGGAAGCACAGATCTTCTCTCCATCTTTTACCAACTCTTTATCAGCTACGGCTCCTATGGTACCACCAAGCATGGCTTACCTGCCAAGCAACCCCACTGTTGTACCTGTTGCTGCTGAGCAGCCGGAAGTTGGAATGAGCCTTTATGTACCTCATTCATCTGTGCCTGCTAAGTTTGTACCATATGGTAACTTGACAGCTGGAAATGGCGGCATTGCTGCTCAATTTTCCCAGCCTGTACGTATGTTTGTTGTTTTTATTTTTTATAATTGTATAGGTATTAATGCCCTTTTTTTCCTAATAGGATCTCTAATCCATCCTCACTGGTCCTTTTTTTTTTTTTTTTTTTTTTTCATTTCCGAACTGTCTCAAATTTGAAAGTTAGGGATGAGCATGACTCACACCACAATTTCATTGATGTGAGTTTGAGGGGCGTATCATTGAGACACCATAACTTTTGCCATCCTCCCCAGACCCTAATCCCTTTTTCTTCTTCTCCTTGCCACCAATGTAGTGATGTTACTGTTTCATTATAGACAAACTGAAGGTAGAAAGGGAGTGCTCTTTTTAGAATTCTGTAGCTAACTTAGCAAAGCTAAAATTTTGGTCAAGTTGTTTGTGGATCAGTATTGCTTCAGACATAGATTTTTCATGTGACTATATATCTAAGGTTACAGGCAACTTATCTTGATGGCAATAGCTTGCTGTAGCATTATTTATCATATATACACTGTCATTCCACATGCCCAAGTGCTGGCATTATTGATATGTTCTTTCTAAGGTATCTAATATGCAAGTTTTATTAACAAAGATTTTTTTTTTTAATGCCCATAGATTGTTGGACATATGGGATGCAGGACACCGCAAGCTAGATATGCGAGTCACCATCCTGTTCAGGCTGCGCCTGCATATGTGCATCCAAATTCTCAAGCTGTAAGTATTAGGCCAACTTAATCTGCCAGTACCGTTGCTGTTTATTTCTACTTCTTGTAAGTTTCAATTGCTGGAAAGAGATATTTTGACATTAACTGCTTACGGATGCTCCTCTTGAGTTATAATCTCTCTCTCTGTCTCTCTCTATAGGTTATGGTTGGAAGATTAGGGGGGCAATTTCTTTATGTGCAGCCTGTTTCTAATGTAGGATACATGCCTCTTTAATGATAAGATTGACTAGTTGAATCACTCTCTTCAATAAAGTTAGATTTCTCTCTATTTCTGCTTGGCTGAAACAAGAAATAATGAGTACCATGTTAGGAGCAAAGAGAAGTTGTAGTGGTTTAATTGATGCAAACTTCTATAATCTTTTATTTTTTGGTTGGTTGATGATATTCTAAAACACGGCTGATTTGATCATTTTAGGTAAACAAACAATGAACTTTGTGTCCCCAGTGTCTGGCTGAAGTGAGGGGACTGGTTGAAGTAAGGAGACTTGAGAGTAGACGCTATGCATCCATATAAGACAGAGATATGAACTTATTGACCAAATTATTATAGAGAATTAGTTATAATTTCTTCCTTGCACACAGTGTTGCCTATTAACTATGGTTTGGAACTTTCAACAATACATGAAGAAAATAGGGACTCAAACCTATCTTGCATGTTCAATGGATGAAATAAAAAGTGGACCTCTGCATTTATGTTACTTTGTGTTGCATATCAAAGAAGGACAATTACTGTCTCGAGCCAGAGAAGATTGCTCTAGAAATTTGTGCTGCTTTTCTACATCCATCTTTTGCTTATTTTGTACGTGATTATTTCAGCAAGTAATTTGCTGATTGCCTAACCACATTCTATTCTGAATTCAAAGGATATGGCTCAGGGTGTGGCAGCTATCTCACCAGTATGTGCACGTCCTCCATTGACTCCGCATCAGGTCCAATTTCCAAAGCATCAAGGTATAAAGACAAATATAAGGGTTATATGTGTTGAAATAAATGATGAATATTTCTATAGCAGAAAAGTTATAGATTCTTCCATTTTACTATTCACTACTTCTGCTTGGATAAAGTTTGCTCTCTTAGGCCCGCAATGTCAATTGTATATATGAACTGACTGCTTAATTAGACTTCACAGAATTGCAAGAATCTATAATTATTGTTCCTTTATGATGGTAGTTTATTATAGAATTTAATTTGTTTTTTAAATGCAGGAACTGCACCTGGTCAAGCGACGCAACTCTGTGTGCCTTCACCTCTTATCGCTAATGGACTGCAGCCTTTTGCAGTGCCAGGTCACATTCCATTTCTGCAACCTCCCATTCCTACAACTCGTCCCATCCAGTGCCAGGATCTAACGGTCTCTACCCATCCAAGTTTCCATAAGTTCTTCTTTTCCTTTTTGTCACCCCGTTACCATTTTTTGTTTCAAAAAAAATTTTGGTCTATAGTAGTTGTCCGGAGATCATCCAGTATAAGAGTATTCTTATTCTTTATACACAGAAGATAGCCTTTTGGTGGAGGATGGTAATGAAATCCTGATTTTGAACATTGGAGTGAAGTTTGCTCCTTATTTATTTATTTATTTTCCAATTTTCTCTTTCGGGTAGTTGGGGGTGGGAAAATTTTTAGAATGGTTGCTTCTCTGGAGAAGGAATTGTCTGTTGAACAAACTTTTAGCTGGAATGAAATTGTAGCTTCAATATTTGATCTAAAACCATCTCTAAATGTTATTTTTTTATCTTCTTTGTGCAACTAACATTGTCAAGCACTTATTATTCTTTACAGATCTTTACAGCCACTGCCACTACCCAGGACAACATGATGATAATACTAGTCATTTTCTAAATTAACCATGACTATGTATTACTTTGGTGATTCCAAAATGTATCCCTTATATATATATATATATATAGAAAACGTATCCCTTAGATGTTATATAAAAGCATTTTCAGTATTGAAAGGAATATATATTTCAGTTCAAAAGGTAGGCAATAAAAGCTTCTGCATTAGGCGTGTAACATCACGCCGTGTGATGCATGTGATCAGTCACATTAAAAATTTGTCATTAAGTGTGATATTATAATTGGTCTAGGCATGAAGCAATGGTTCTCATGGAACTTCAGGCTGGCTCTTCAGTCTTAGGAGCCTGGTTCTCCATCATGTTTTCCTGCACAGCCCAAAAGTGCAATGCACATCAGTTTTATTTCCTGTACGAACACTTGTTAAAGGCAATGAAATCCAACTATCCATTACAAACACACACACACAAAAAAAAAAAAAAAAGAAAAAAGAATGTTATATACAAAAACAAATGACTTCTTCTGTGGAAGACTTGACTGACTTAAAATGAACAAGGTGTGTATGCAGAGACTTGTGAGTAATGACTAGCTTAAAACTAAAGAAATATTAGGGAAAATTATGAATGTAATGTTATCTAACCGTTGACTTCTGAAGACTTTATGGCCATATTTTATTGACTTAAAATGAAGAAGAGGGTGCCCTTGCAGAGACGTCAGCTTAAAGGTTAGAACTAGGAACTTGTCAGAGAAATTGATGAATGTCAAGTTGACTTTTAATTTGCATTGGATGGTCGACTATTGAAGACTCAGCCATATATATAGGTTTATATATAGTTGAGTAATCAAATTAATCTCTTCAACAATCAAAATGGCTGGCATTAGCAAGCTCACAATACTTGTTTTTCTTTCTTTTCTGGTGCTTACATCAAGGTTGCTCTATGTATCTTCTGCACAAGGAGAACGATCAAACATCCCAAGTGAGTGTCTTTGTCTCTCTATCTCCCTCTTGTTTGTGTTTATTTATATATAAGTAAATGTAATACTGTGGAGTACTTTGGCTAATTGGCAACTTGTTATCATGATATGATGAAGACAAGGGCACAGGAGTAGCTGATGACAAGGACAAAATTATTATGCAAAAGAAGAATACCAAAGCAACACATTGGCATATTGTTAGGGGAATTAAACTTGGTGTCGTACCAAGCCTCCCCGGTCATGACAGTACAGGATCCGGTCATTAACCATCCTAATAGAAAGTGTTTTATTTATAAAGTAGTGTTTCTTTGTTGATCAGAATATTATGTAATGTATCAATATTATTTATTATTTATTAACAAATTGCATACTTTATATGTATGCTTAAATATGAGCAGAAAATTAACTTGTCTTACCTAATTTGGTCATGCTACTTTGCCGACACTTTCAAATTGAAGAGATTGATATGTGCATACCATGAACAAAAGATAGTAACAATTGCCTATTATTCATACCAATAAATAAAAAAAGAAGAATTTGCCAACCAGTCAACAACAAAGTTACACTCACTATAACTATAAGTGTGCAAACAACAAATGAACTCAGAATAAATCACATTATTGCTCACAAAAGTTCCAACCTTTCCTAGAAGCCTATTTCAACGACAAAATACATGTATCTGTTTTCTAACTAGGGACTTTGGAGGGAGGTATATGCTCCTCTTTTCCTGCATCTCAAAATGTTATTTTCTTTATCCTCATTGTGCAACTTACATTGTCAAGCACTTATTATTCTTTATAGATCTTGACAGCTTGAATATTTTCCTTTTTGGTTATTTGTACTGTTGACTGCCACGTCCCAGGACAACATGATGATACTACTAGTCATTTTCTAAATTAGCCATGACTATATATTACTTTGGAAATTCCAAAATGAATCCCTTAGATGTTATATAAAAGCATTTTCAGTATTGATAGGAATATTTCAGTTCGAAAGGTAGGCAATAGGAGTTTCTGCGTTAGGTGTGGAATTTGAAGAGACTCTTCAGTGCGTCAGACATATAATATCATGCGTAGTGATGCATGTGACCGATCACATTAAACATTTGTGTCATTTAGTGTGATATTATTATTGGTCTAGGCGTGAAGCAATGGTTCTTATGGAACTTCAGGCTGGCTCTTCAGTCTCAGGAGCCTGGTTGTCCATCTTGTTTTCCTACACAGCCCAAGTGCAATTCACATAAGTTTTATTTCGTGTACTTTTGGCACGTAATACATCAATGAATTGGAACACTCGTTAAAGGTCTAATAAAAATATGAATGGTGATATCAATTTTTAGTTATATTAAAATTCAGAATACAAAATTTGATCAATTGGTTTTTTATCTCAAAAATACTTTTAAAGAACAAAATAAATTTCATAATTTTTATTTTTTTTTAATGTTGACTATAAAAGACTGAGTTTTAAAATTTTGGCTTGAACCCCAAATAACCTATTATAACCCTGATTAGACTTTTTTTTTTTTTTAGTATTGATACTTGTTTAGGGTTCTATTAGGATCAACTGAGATGAGACTCTGACGCATGACTTGGGGATCAACTCCCAGAAGATAGAAAGAGACAACCCACATAGAGTAGGAAAAATTGCACATAACTTATGGAACTTAGGAGTAGAACCCACAACTTGTTAAAGGCTAAAATGGACAGCTTTTATAGTCTTATCACTAGACCAAGGCCCTAGTCTCTTGATTAGGCTCGTTTGGAGAATGAGAGTCTACTTAAAACTTCAAAGAGTGGGTAGGAAAATAAAAAGTTAATTATATGACTAGAGGAGAAGACCGACATTGATTATATATAATAATATGGAATAATTAAGGTTGTGTTTGGATCACTTTTAAAAATGATTTTTCACTTTAAAAAAAAAGTGCAAATGAGCTTGGTCTGATTTTTTTAAATTTATTTTTGAAAATGAATGGAAAACAACTTTTTCACACTTATTACTCGAAAGTTAAAAAATATATGTATATTTTAATGTTTTCCACCATTTCCAAAAGAAGTTTTTATAACAAACCATTATTTTTTTTCTCCAAACAAATATTACTTATTTTAAAAAATAATACTAAATATATATACATCATTTTCATTTTCCGAAAGTAACATTTAACAAATCTTAACAAACAAGTTTAGGTTTTCAAAAACATCACTTTTTAAAAGTATTTTTCGAAAACACCATTTTAAAAACGAATATAAACATGCCAAAGTTAACATACAAACAAAATCATATAACAAAATTTTTACATCAAATTTGTCCATCATTTTAAGTTTAGTCTAGTGAATTATAGATTATGTGTAACATTATTTGTTATATATGGAGTGTGTAGCAAGCCTACGAAGATTAAGACTTTATACTTCTACTTCTTTATTCTTTTTCCATACATAAAGGTCACAAAGCACTATCTTTTTAAAAAAAGTTAAGACTTTATTTTTCTACTTTTTTATTTTTCCCACACAGAAAAGTCACAAACACTATCTAAAAGGTTAAAAGAGGATACTTTTCTTTGTTCTAATTTTTTTTTTTCATTTGTGTTTATTACATAATTTACAATAGATTTCTCTTTTTCTTTTGAAATGATTTAGTGTTGGTATGAGCTAATATGAAACTTAAAAGTGAGCATGTAAATGTTCCCTCTTGGAAAATAGTATCTACTTGAAGCGTAAAAGTGCTTGTCTCTCACTTTGGATGCAACCCACATAAGTGCTTCCACTATGAAAGCTAAATATATAGCTACTGTTGATGGTTGCAAAGGAAAATAACTAAAAGAAAAGAAAAGTTACAACAACATTAATCACGTTTGGCTTCATTGCAATGGACTCTGTATTTAAAATTAAAAAATGAAGAAATGTGCATAAGAAGGTTAATTGGTGTAATATTCATAGAATTTCACTGTCCGATCAAAATCACCCATCTAGTAATAGTACTATGAAAATTTGGAAAGCATGTTCCTAATTTCCTTGATAATTACGTTGCATCAAGATTTCAAAGACTTGATTGCAAAGATCCCATTGTGGCATTGGAATATAACAAATACTCCAAGTCAACCGAAAAAAGTGAAAATAATTTAAAAATTTTCTAATGACTTTTGGAAATTTTAATTGTCTTTGTCACTTCTCTCCATCAATTGTTGGCATTTGAAAATCACCCATCTATTAGGGAAGCCTCAAGTGAATGAAAAAGTGGAAATTATTTAAATTCTTTTGCTGCTTCAATACTTTTCTAAATAATTTTGTCTTTGTTGCTCCTTAATGTCCCATCAATCCTTGAAGTTACATGAATTGTAAAGTGCAAAATCTGTGGGAATAATGTGCTTTCAAATTAATAAAGAAAAAATATATTCTTTCCAAATTAAACAAGCATCAGAACTCTATTTCGAAAGAATTAATAGAGCAATTCTATCTAACTATTTTATGGTGTTAAACAAAAATTGACTGAGAAGGTACGTGTTAAACTATGCATATTACCATAGTCGTACATGCAAAATGCCACCCATTTAGTGGGCTAGGAGTAGTCTAGTTTGGAATAGTAGCTAGCTTATTCGATTGTGACTTGAGTTGTAAAAATTCCTTCATCATCACTTTATTAGATTTCACTATGACCTTAGAATCTAGAGAAGACTTAAGTCAATGCAAAAGAAGAATTTTTTTTTTAGCCATATGAATATGAAGGAAATTAAGGAACCATATGAATATTTTGAATTAATTTTGAATAGGCTTTTATTTTTCAAAAAAATAAAAAAGGAATAAACACTAATTTTGTCTCTCCAGTTTTATCTTTGTTCTTACGAAAAGTGATTTATTTGCTAACATAATATCATCAATTGATCATTTTTTTTTTTAATAAGATTTCCGGCCTAGCAAAGACATTGCGGTCTAGGACTCATAGGAACAATAACAAAGATTCAAACCATGGATGCAAAGACTTTAATTTCTTTAAAAATAAAAATAAAAAATAATAAAGAATCACCTTGTTATACATTATTTCTTGTCAATAACATTTGTAGATAAGAAAGTCAACAAAAAATTAAATTAACAAATAAAAGTGGAAATATCAATAAAAGGCTTTAAAAAAAAAGTCAGCATCATTTACATCCCAAAAAACTTAAAATTTCATTTGTGTCCCTACCCACATAAAATTGGATAAAATTAACCTTCCACTAACCTCTCATTCTCTTTCATCTCCGGTCATCCTCTCCAACATCCTTTTAATAAAACATTAAAATGGGTTTTGAGGAAAAACAATTACGTATTTAAAAGTGATTACTATTTTTAAGATTAGTTTTGGTAATTTGAAGGTTCAAGAGTATATAAACAATGTCAAAAGTTAAACATATGTGTGCAGAGTAAATTGGTCTAGATAGAATTTTATTGAACGGCAATAGAGTACTCACCCCTAAAAAGTGTAAAAAGATATTGAATTAATAATTTTAAAATGTATTAACTAAAATCTGTAAAGGTAATTATTAATTTGTATTGTCTTAATTCTATAACAAAGTACTGTTTGTTTATATCATTTCTAAATTAAGTATGTTTAATCATAATGAAGATTCAAGCATGTTGAAGAATTTCAAAAGGATGGATCACATGGTAAATGTTGTACACAACTTTTTAGTTTTCTCTAAAGAATTTAGGACTATACACACATATCTGCATGTTCATGCTTTCATCTTATATTAATATATTTTATAAGAGATAAAAGTGGTCATTGAGAATTCGGAGTAATTTCAAAAACACATGGGGTGGGATTCTCATGGGATCATGCATTTTTAACCTCCGATCCCTAATTGACTAGCACAATCAAACACTTAAATTGAATAACTTGATAGTAATAGTAGTCATGATTATCCAAATGAACCATGGGTAAATTTAAATAAATTGAAAAGTATTCATTAAGAACTGTGTATACTAATTTTTATTGATTAAATATTAATACTTTTAATAAGCAATGAAGTGAATCATGATGAACTTGGGATAATTTCAAATATGTAATTTTAAAGTGAGATTTGTAGACTAAGTGGGTGGGTAGGCAGATTAGCACTGGTCAAACAAGCAAATCATAATCGTATTACTAAATGGAAACACATTGTACATAATATATACTTCTGCATTCGACTTGAAAATTGAAATACAAAGCTAGGTTGAAGCTAAGAAAATGTAAAATTAAGCCCTAAATAATGTTTGATGGTTGATTTTATATATGTAAGCAACAAGTGCGGTCATGATGAATTCAAGGCAATTTCAAAAACATGATTCCAAAGTGGGATGGGTAGGTGGGAGTGGGGTGGGGTTGAGCTTTTTTACCATCTCTAATTTACTAGCACCATCATTCACTTAATTTGAACAACTTAATGATAATGTTAGTTATCATCCGGATGAATCATTGTTGAGTTTAAAAAATTTTAAAAATTAATAATTAAAATCTGTATACATACATTAATTTTATTATTTAAACATTAATATATTTTTTTTAATAAGCACTAAATGGGAGACGGAGTGGGGTGAGGATCAACTTTTTTAACATCCCTAAGGGTATGTTTGATATGTAGGATTTAGGGTGGAATTGAAATTCTTTTTTTTTTTTCCCATTCTCTCATATTCCACATTTGGAGCCATTGATGGGAATGAATTTTCATTCCCGGGTCCACCTCCATTCTCATTCAATTTGGGAAATGGAATCCCAAGTTGAACCATGACTTTCCAAAATCTCAAGTTCATGGGTTCCCTTTATTTTATTTTATTTTTTCCTTTCATCCTCTCTCTCTACAAAGTCATAAACTTTATCTCTCTCTCATCTCCACCATGTGAACCCACTACCACCACAAACCGCTCTTCGTCTCTCTCATCTTCTTCTCCATCAAAACGAACCCCAATAGCAGCAAGAACCTCTCTACCTTTTTTTTTTTTTTCCCTTCTGAGTTGGGTGGTTCTGAGTTTGTCGAACCCAAAGCCATCTCTTCTTCTTCTTCTTCTTTTTCTATTTTTTTCCCTTCTAAATAGGGTGGTTCTAGGTTTGACGTCGAACCTAAAACCATCTGGTTCTAAGTTCGACAATGAACCCCTATTGTAATTTTTTTTTTTGTTCATGTTTTAATGTTTTGATGTTGTTGGTGTGGGAGATAATGATGTTGACAAATTGGCTTGATGATATTGATGAACTGTACTGGATGATGTGGAATTGTGAGGGATATTATGAATTAGATTAATGATGAAATGAAAATTGTGGTTTTTTTTGGTTTATATTTTTTTATAAAATTAATTTTAATTTTTTATTTAATTTTAATCCAATTCAATCTAATCTTAACATACACCAAATATGATATGGTATAATTTTTAATCTAATCCTAAATTCTACAAAACATGAAACAGTGATATTTCATTCATTTTCAATTCAATCAATTTCACTTCATTCTAATCTTATGTGCCAAACGAGGCCTAAGTGGCTAGCATCTTTAAACATTTAAATTGAACAACATGATGGTAATACTCATTAAGTATTAATTAAAATTTATATATATTTAATTCTTGTTACTTAAATATTGATATTTTGAATGAGCAATAAGTAGGATCCATAATACAGTTCCGAAGTGAAAGGGGTGCACCGTACGTGGAGTAGGGTGGGGTCATACTTTTTAACTTCCCTAATTTATATATTAGCATAGGTCTTGCAAATAATGGACTATAAGAGCATTTTCAATACAAAAATGGATTGTGTTTTAAAAAAATGTGTCATGTCATTAATGTTAAAAGAATGTATTTCCTATATGTTATAAATATGGTTTGATAGAAATTTTTTTTTAAAAAAAGGTATTCTCCAATATTTTCATTTAAAATGTACATTTTGATGAGTTGTTAATTTTTTTTACCTTTCTTGAAAACCACAAAACTTTCTTAAACAACCACAAGGAGAAACTCTTTCACTTTTACTTTCCAGTCCTCCAAAATGATCATAGCTTGTTAGAAAACCATTGAAGTAAACAATCATGTCTTTTTGAGAATCAAGTGGTGGGGGGAAATCTTTCAAAAGATAACCATAATTTTGCAGGAATTTGTATTCAATGAAAACGCTGCTCTCATCTTCAGTGATTTTTTTTTTTTTTCTTTTTGTTTCTTCAAATCCTTCTCAATAGAATCCCCTGCTTTGTTTCATCAAAAGCTTCTCCAGGATCATTTGAAACCAAATACAATTCTTGCACAGAGAAGGTCAAAGTTTTTGGCTCTTCTATGAATCCATTGATGTGTCTCTCAGATGACATAAAACCTTACTAATTTATTTTCAACCTCTTAGGTCTTGCAACCCGACCTGCCTGTTAGTCTGCGTCCTCCTCATCGTCGTCTTCTTCCTCTGCCGAAATCACGGACGCCAAAACGATGGCGTAGCAAATCCACACCTTTGACGCCACAGCGTTGTCGCCAGAGGAAGAGGAGCTTCTGCGGAAGCTAAGAATCGGCCATATAGCAGTGTATGTGTAACGAGCCCGATCCAACCCCCTCTTGGGCCCCGGCCTGAGCCCAAAGGGATTTGGTTGCGATTGGCCCGGCCACCCCATCGTGGACCTTCCCTTCGGCCTCGGCCCACATGGATTTGGTGGCAGGTACTGTACAGTCCCCTTGCCTGCTTTTCTCGCCTCCCCCGCCACTCGAACCCATGACCCACAGGGTTATAGTCAATTAGGAAGCATGGCGAGTACCAACTGAACTACTACGAGCCCGATCCAACCCCCTCTTGGGCCCCGGCCTGAGCCCAAAGGGATTTGGTTGCGATTGGCCCGGCCACCCCATCGTGGACCTTCCCCTCGGCCTCGGCCCACATGGATTTGGTGGCAGGTACTGTACAGTCCCCTTGCCTGCTTTTCTCGCCTCCCCCGCCACTCGAACCCATGACCCACAGGGTTATAGTCAATTAGGAAGCATGGCGAGTACCAACTGAACTACTAGCTCAGTTGGTACTCGCCATGCTTCCTAATTGACTATAACCCTGTGGGTCATGGGTTCGAGTGGCGGGGGAGGCGAGAAAAGCAGGCAAGGGGACTGTACAGTACCTGCCACCAAATCCATGTGGGCCGAGGCCGAGGGGAAGGTCCACGATGGGGTGGCCGGGCCAATCGCAACCAAATCCCTTTGGGCTCAGGCCGGGGCCCAAGAGAGGGTTGGATCGGGCTCGTTACAGTATGTCGATGAGGTATTGTCGCCGGCGACACTAAAGAACTGAATGGAGGCACAAACTGAGACTTTTATGAGAGAGAAATGTAGAGATTTTTTTTCCTTTTTTAGCAAAAGAGAGATGCAGAGTTTTTTTTTTTTCCTTTTTTGGTTGTTGATCAGAGCAGAGATTTTCTTTTTTAGCAGAAGAGATGCAGAGACTAAATACGGAGGCTTGAATGAAAACTTGCTGAGTCAGGCTGTCCAACAGACTCTCTGAACTCTCCATTTTTATTTTTGCCACCTTAGCTTGACAGTCAATAAGAAGAACTGCATTGGAGGAGTCTCATTTTACAAAATGATCACAGTCAAGAGAGAGAGACTTACAGGTTTTTGGGACGTTTGATGGTTCCAGTGGTGCAAAAGATACGTGCAACATCCTTGATGTAAACAGCATAATTAGCAGAAAAACAAGTACCTTCCTCCATTGTCCCGGCAAGGTGGGATTACGTCAGTAATAAATATCAACAATATTATTTTATGAGACTTGATTGGATTGAGCTAGTATTTGGCTTAAATTGAAATATTTGATTGGACTGAGCTAGTGTTTGGCTTAAATTGAAATAAATTAATATTTGTCCTGAATCTAAAATAGATGCCCTAAAAGTTCAAAATACGTACGTACTAGTTTGGTAACAATAACAATGACAAAATTTACTCAACAAACAGTGCTAGTAAAAAAAAAAAGAAACACTCTTGTACAAAGTACAATATAATTTAAATGTGTTTTGATTGGATAAATTCATTGAACAACCATTTTTAAATCAATCTGGTTTCAGTTGAGTTGCACAGTGGTGTTTCACTGGGACTATTATCCAAATAGGTTTACTCCTACTATATGGTCATTTCTCATTATATTTGAGATAGTTTAAATTTTGGGTTTAGAGGTGCCTTTGGTGGCTGTGGAAATACTTCGGGTTGAGAAAGAAGAAACACTGGCCAAGCGAATAAGATGACACCTTCTTCGCTTAAAAATCAATAAAACATTAATATGGGTTTATAAAGAAAACAATAAAACAGCTCGACCAAAAAATCGAAAAATTTTATAATGCTAATTAAATAGTATATCCCATATTACAAAATGGGAAAAAGAATTTGTTTGATTTATTTCCTTTTCAGTGTTGAATTCAATTGTTTCTTGAGATTTTATTGGATGTAAAAACTAATAAAACAGTAATATGGGTATAACAGAGAAAAAATTATATTTTTAAAACTTAAAAATGATTACTAGTTTTTGAGTAATTTAAAGGGTGTAAAGAGTAAATAAACAATTTTAAAATTAAAATGTGGGTGTGGAGAGTAATGGGTGTAGAGAGAACTTTCTTAGATGACAATAAAACCACCTTTAAAAAATATGTAAAAGTTGTTGGACTAAAACGTTTTTAAAAACTGCCCATTAAAAACTGTACATATTATTTGTATTAGTCTTAAATCGTAATAAACCGTTTTTCACCTATATTATTTTTTGATTAAGTATTCTTGATCATAATAAAGATTAAAGTTTATTGACGAACTTTTAGTGGATAAATTACAAGGTAAGTGCTTTGCACTAGTTTCAACCTTTTGAAAGAATTTAGGAATACATATACATATTTGTTAATTCATTTAATCTCATAGGGATAATCTTAGAAAACCGTGTAATTTGTCTATATCTCTTTTTAACACACTAGTTTTGTTTTTATCTAAAATCTTCCTTTGAATCATTTTTTTTAATGAAAATATTAGAAAAAATTAAAATATTAAATTTACCCTTAGTTTAAATAATTTTAAAATATAAAAATAGAAAAAACTAAAATAAATAATATAAAATATAAAAATATAAAAAAAATAATAAAAAAGAAGAAAGGGATTAACTTTAAATTGAAATTGATGGAAAATTGAACCAAAAATAGAAAAATTAAGCAAAAAAAAAATTTCCAATCCAAGTCTACAAGTTGAAATTGAAGATCTAGAAATCTTTAACTATCTTAAAAATAATAATAATAATAAAAAGGGGGATTAATTTTAAAATGAAAATATTACAAAAAAAAGAAAGATTTTTTTTTTTTTTTAATACAGACCTTCAAAGAAGACCTCGAACCTTCATCTCTAAATTGAACCTTCAAAAAATCCAACCGCTAGAAGCCCAGACCACTACCTGTAGCACCCAATCACACATAAACCACCATTCAATCCACCCAGTCATACAAAAATCAAACAAAAATTGCCCTCTAGTCCACCCAATTACATAAAAATCACACAAACCACCCAATCACACAGAAATCGCCACCACACAAACCACCATCCAACAGTGGAGACCTAATACGGGTCTTCATCATAAAGACCCATAACCGCTGGTCTTCACTATTGGAGATCACCTGAGTCTTAAATGGTAGTGACCATAAACCATAATGGTCTCCAATGGTAAAGACCATAATTAGAGACCACCGTGGCCTCCAATTGTCGAACCAACCAGAGATAGAAAGAGAGAGAAGAGGAAACAAGGAAAAGATAAGAGAGAGAAAAATAGAGAGAGGTCTTCCGTCACCATCCATCAACAACACAACCACTATAGAGATCTTCTACCACTATCATCACCCAACTGGAGATAGAGAGAAGAGGAAAAAAGGAGTGAGAGAGAGAGCAAGAGAGAGAGAGGTAGTTTGAGAGAAAAAAAATAGATTTTTGTTACATATTTTTTTATTTTATAATAAAAATATCTTATTTTTTTAATTTTATATTCAATATTATTTATTTTAGTTTTTTATATTTTAATTAATATTATTTTAAATAATTTTTTATTGCATTTCCATTTTTACTTCTGGAGAAAAATAGTCAACCAAGTCAAACTAATAAAATCTGTGACTATCGAGCATATTATTATCTTTTTACATGTTTGCAGAGAGCATTTTTAGTGTTTATATCAATGGCATGAGTGATTTTAAATAAAAATAAAACCATAGATGACAAAAAGAAGATATGGTCAAACTACGCACGGGTTTTTAGGATTATTCTATTTTTAATAAACAATAAGTGGGCTGACAAATTTGAGCTGATTTTAAAAATATGGTTACTAAGTGCGACAGGTTGCCGGAGTGGGGTGGGGTCACCATGCGGTTCGACCTTTTTAACATTCCTAATTAACCGCCAATGTCGAACACTTAAAATATTTCAAAAGGTATTAATTAAAAATAATGTATATTAATATTTATTGATTAAGTATTAATATTTTAAATAAGCAACAAATGTTGACGTGTTGTGATGACGAATTTGGGATAATTTCAAAATGGGATGGGTAGGCGGATTAGCACTTAAATTGAACAACTTGACCATCATACTAGTCATTATCCAAGTAAATCATAATTACATTATTGAAAACTTCCACGGTTGACTTGAAAATTGAAACACAAAGCTTGAAGCTAAGAAACTGTAAAATTGAGTCAATTAAATAATTTTTTATGGTTGATTTTTAGATATTCCAGGATTATATATATAGGTGTATACATAGTTGGGTAATTAAATCAATTTCTTCAACAATTAAAATGGTTGGTATTGGTAAGCTCACAACACTTGTTTTTCTTTCTATTCTGCTCTTTACATCAAAAATGTTACATGTATCTTCTGCACAAGTGGAACCATCAAACATCTTAGAAGCCGGTGAGTCTGTTTCTCTCTCTCTGTCACTTTTGTGTTTGTAACATG